>CM077079.1:249258679-249858679 GCA_039513925.1 Platanthera zijinensis | reverse complement strand
GCACACACCCTGCCAAAACTTTCACCATGGCAATGAACATCATTGTTCACTTCAGATGAACAACCCTTCTCCCAGTGACCATAAGAGCTTTCTTGGTCATACCTGTTAGAAGGTATTAGAACTTTTCTAAAAAGAATGGGAGGCTTGGAAGCAATAGGCTGAGGTGGAGCCGGAGCTTTGCCCTTCCTTTTGGAAGAAGCAACTCTTGTGCTTCCCTTGAATCCCAACCCCTTCTTTCCCTTTTGAGAGGAGAAGGAGTCTATCAAGGGGAGGACAGTACTTGGCTTAGAATAGCTAGCCAATATTCTTTTCTCCTTCTTAAGCTTATCTTCAAGCTCCCTGATGAGACAGTTCTTGTGCTTGATGGAGGCTACCTGGATGTCCAAGAGGGACTTCAGTTGGCTTATTTCCCTAGCTTTCTTGTCCGACAGATTAGCTGTTACAGTCTGCTGGGAAACTACAAGCTTAAAAGATGAAATCTCTTTAGTTTGCTTCTTAGATAACTTCTTGACCTTCTTGAAGGCATTCAGAAGTTCTCCATACTTGTCAATCAGTTGATTGACATCTCCTTCAGATCCAGAATCTTCTTCACCATAGGGTGAGGAGGCTTCTGAGCAAGGACTGGTCTCATACTCAGACAGATAAGCAGAATTAGATAAAGAATGTACCTTGCTTTGACCAGGCTGATCCTGGCTGCCCTCTTCATCTATCATTGCCATTAGCCCTATGTAGCTGTGGACATCTTCATCCACCTCTGACACACTGTGTGACAGTGTCAGAGGGGCCCTGATCTCTATTCTTGCATCTGCATAGACATCATCATCTTCAAGAGCTACCAACAGTCCAATGTGGTTCTTGCTCTCACTGCAGACTTGAAACTTCATTGAGCTCTACTCCATATGGTTCCCTTTTGAACCCACCAATGCAAACCTTTTAGCTATCCTTTGAGGTCTACTCACTGTTAAGTACTTTTTGAGAAACTTCCCTCTGATACCACTTGATAGTCTTTAATTCAAGGATAGCTAAATCACCAAGAGGGGGGAGGGGTGAATAGGTTATTGGTCTCTTTTCAGGTTCTTTTAAGTTTCTTATTTAAGAGCTTTAACTTTTAGTTGTTTTATGCTTTCAAGATGTACACAACCTGCATAAAGAAAACAACACAAAAAAGCACACAATGATTTATATTAGTTTCCCAATTAGGTACATCTACTTTCCCTCCCACCTTTCTAACTTATGTTAGATAAGACACAAACTCCTCCAAAATGCTCCTCATAACTTACACCTCAGATCCCTCAGGATCTCTAAGTCTCCTCCAAGACTTACTTCTCAGTTACAAGGGCCTACAACTCAGTGGTCAGTAGACCACCTACCACAGGCTGTTAAGCCCTACACTCAAGCTGGGAGGACAGCCCTACCTCAGATCCACAAAGGATCCTACCTCAGAGCTCTGTAGTGCTCCTACACTCAGTGATACTCAAGCCACCTACCTCAGCCTTATCTCTAAGGCCTACAGCTCTAGCTTTTCAGCCCTACAACTTCAGGCACAAGACCCTACTCTCAGAGTGCTGCATCACTCCTACAGCTCAGTACCCAACAGGTACCTACCTCACTGCCCTTCCAGGCACCTACAGCTCAGTGACAAACTTATCACTTACCTCAGGCCAAAAGGCCCTACACTCAGAGAGCAGTACTCTCCTACCTCAGACAATTAAGCCCTATAACTCAGATCCACACTTGGATCAAACCTCAGAGAGCATCACTCTCCTACCTCAGGCAATTAAGCCATACAGCTCAGATCCACACTTGGATCCTACAAGATGAATGTGGGTTGGTGTGATGATTGGACACAAGTGAAATTTTACTGTGTCAATCTACCTGGACTGAGATATACTCAGCCCAACCTTGACTCCAGGAAATATATTTCCTGAGTCTACTTATCTGGACTAAGTTAACACTTAGACCTAACTTTCTCTTCTCAGCACCAGGGATTTTATCCAACTAGACCTAGAGAAGTAACTGTAGCAGATCTTGCTACAACCTGAGCTGGGAGAATCCTAGCCCTAGTCTTTCTTCACAGCAATAAGGATGAAAATCTTGCTTTGTGCTAGAAGTAACTTGTTGATCAGCTTCTCTGCCCCTTTCTGAACTGAGCTAACTGCTAAGCCCTATCTCCTTCTTCACAGATCCCCAAGAGAATGTTTTTTAGGATTTGTTGGTTGGGTCTGTGAAGCACATGCATCAAGGGTCGGCCCAAGCTGCTACCTTTTTCTCAAAGAGTCCCTCTGAGCTAACTTACTGGTGCAAATGAAGATCACACCAGCTATCTTGTTGTTGAAGATGTTGATACCAACAACTAACTTGCTCTTTTTCTTTTGGACTTGAGCTTCCTGTTCTTCAGCTACACAATAATGGCGGAGAAGAATAACTGTCTAATTGCTTTCTCCGAAAAGCTCTCTCTTTTCTCTGTAAAAGCTTTTTACTTTTATTGATCTTGTCCCAACGTCTCTTGAGTAGTGGGCCCCACATAATTAATGGCCAGAAACAACTTTGCTTTAACGCCAACTGTCCTACAGTAGGTCTACGACAACATGTGTCGCGTACTGTAGCCATCCCACCACTAATTTGAATTATGTTGACTTGTTGACTTGCTGACATCACCAGCTGTGGACTTAGCCAAAAATCAAGAAACATTAGCATCGACATTGAGTGAGTAAGCATCACTCAACGCCAAACTACTTAGAATTTAAATATGTTTCTAGGCATTGAGTGATTCAACTTCACTCAACGCTAACTTGCTTTATCAGCTTTTTGTTGCTTGACGTTGAGTGAGTGAGCATCACTCAACGCCAAACTCCTTAGACAAAATTCTATCTCCACTAAGTGTTGACAGCGTTGAGTAAGCAACCTCCACTCAACGCTTTTTACCTTAACCATATTTCTACCTCTGCCACATCTTAGGTGTTGAGAGCGTTGAGTGAGCACGTCTCACTCAATATTTTCTACCTTAGCCATATTTCTGCCTCTGTAGCATCTTAGGTGTTGAGAGTGTTGAGTGAGCACGCCTCACTCAACGCTTTCTGCCTTAGCCATATTTCTGCCTCTGCAGCATCTTAGGCATTGAGAGCGTTGAGTGAGCATGCCTCACTCAACGCTTTCTGCCTTAGCCATATTTCTGCCTTACTTTGAACAGAGTTTGACGAATTTCTTCTCAGCTGTCTCAACGGTTATGCTGAGACATTCTTCTCAGCTGTCTCAGCTGTCTCGATGCTTTTGCCTTAGTAGAATTATTTGACTTCCAGCTTACTCTTTTTGTCCAACTATCCAATCAAGGACAACCTGCATTGACTGTCTCAACGCTTCCTTCTCAGATGTCTCAGCGGTTATGCTGAGACATTTTTCTCAGCTGTCTCTGCTATCTCGACGCTTTTGCCTTAGTAAAATTATCTGACTTCCAGGTAACTCTTTTTGTTTACCTATCCAATCAAGGACAACCTGCATGCATGAACTTAAGCACACATCAAATACAACTATGCTCTTAGTATTAATTGTAACGCCCCGAAACTCAAAGGAGGAACGAGCAACGTTCAGAGCCGATTTTGGATCTGGGTACATGTCACACGGCCTGGGACACGGGCGTGTCCCAGGGCCGTGTCAGGGGCGTGTTCGGCTACAAGTCGCGTGGTCGACGTTTTGGCGGTCAATAATCGTCGGGTGAAGGCACATGGCCTGGGATACGGGAGTGTCCCAGGGCGTTTCGCGCTCGGGCGATTTGGCATTTTATGCTGTGAGAGCTACACGGGTACTGACACGGGCGTGTCATGTGACATGGGTCATGACACGGGTACTTACACAGGCATGTCATGTGATACGGGTCGTGACACGGGTACTTACACGGGTGTGTCATGTGACACGGGTCGTGACACGGGTACTGACACGGGCGTATCATGTGACACGGGTCGTGACACGGTTACTGATACGGGCGTGTCACATGTGACACAGGCGTGTTAGAGGCCGTGTCACAAGCCGTGTTCTAGTCGGGATTGCGGAGTGACGACGAATGGCTAACACGGCCCTGGACACGGGCGTGTCGCAGGCCGTGTTTGGCCCAGGAATTCTATTTTTAGGCTGAATCGTGGCCGTCCGTTTCCTTATTTTGGGATCAAACGGCTTAGGGCTATTCTGGTTGGGATATACCCAAGATTGGGGGTTTAAACCCTCATTCTTTTGGGTCCAATCTCTTTCTAGAGTTTTAGAGAGAGGGGAGAGCTAGGAGTAAGAAGGAGGTCAATTCGGGCCGCCGGTGGAGCTTCAGAGCTCTGATTCTCGATCCGAGTCAAGATCTGCGAAGGAGAGACCGATACGGTGTTTTCCATCCGACTGGATCATCATGGAGCCGAGGAAGAACGCTATGGTAACGATTCTCATCTTGAGCATGTGAAGCTCTTCTTCCTTTGCATGGGAAAACCCTTCTACCGCGAGTGTGTGGCGAGTTTGCGGTATTCCTTGGGGTAGATATGTAAAGTCCCCCTTGTTAGAGTCTGGAATCGTAGTATGGACATAGGCATGATGTGTGAAGCCTACCCAGACATGTTGGTCTGGATCGGTGATGTTTTGCTATGCATGGTTGGCCGGAGAAGACTCCGTGCCTTTGAGCTATTTTCGGGCTTCTACGTGGTAGATTGCAACAGGGAGTCTTGCGGATTAACCCCAGGGTGCACCCGGAAATCTGGGCGGAAGCAAATTTCTGCCATATCGGTGGCCTGGGAGCCAACCGGGTACATAGCGGGGCTATGTACCGTGTTTGAACGATAGTTGGGACTGGGGAAGCTTAGCCCGAGTCAAAGGCCAAATGGCAACGACGGGGTGAGAAACGGGCTAGTGGACCCCTACCGGCTCCATCTGCTCGGTTAAAGTGACCTAAAGTCTTACGTGGGACTTGCCAAGGTTTGGAGATCGAGTATTGTCTACGGCTGAAAGGACTAAATGCTCACGAGATTGCCGCCCTGGGGGTGGTGGTGGGGTCGAGGACCGGACTGGGTTCAGACTGGCTTCGCCGAGTAAGTGCCCTGAGAGCACGGGGTGTATGGTCTTGTGAGCGTGCACCTGTGATGTTATGCTTATTTGTTATGTTGCTTGCTTTGCTAACAAGTGCAGGGAAGAAGCTTTGCCGCCCCGGTTTGGGGGCGGAATCGTTATAATTTGGTCAGCTTTAGCTGACCGTTATTCTTGTTTACCACCGTTGCGGTGATTTGTGCTTGCAGGTGCTGCGGAGTCGAGCGGCAAATAGTGGGCCAAAGCCCAAGTTGCTGAGCCGGCCCTCGAAGGCCTTATTTGTTTACTTGTTTAAATCATGTGTGGCCGGCCTGCGAGCCGAAGTTTGTAAGACATTGTTTTATTATTGCAAACTCTTGTAAGGCCATAAGGCAAGTACTAGTGTATTAAACATTCCTATTTGTTTGAGTAGTGGACATTCATGCTTGAAGGGTTCTTTATTCTTTGCAACATTAATAAATTGCTTCCGCTAGATGCTCTGTGTATGACGTTTTGATTGGTTGAATGACATCAATAAGTAACCAACCGGTCTGTCCGTAGTATATGGCATCGGGCCCCGGCCGGACCTACTACTATATGCTATGTGACGGATAGGGGTGTCACAATTTGGTATCAGACTACCGGTTTCGGTCTAGCTTAAATGAATTCGTGGGCGAATTCACTTTAAGGGGCTGTGAGCACATGTGTGTGTGTCATCGTTATAACATGAAAAGAACCCATGAATGTCCACTTAGGAATGAAAATACATATGTTTGAGGAACCTGCGTGTTCCTATAATTGCTGTTTGCAATATTATTTGGTCGCTTATCGTTGTTTTGCACGATTATAGGTGACCAGAAGTGGTGTTGGACCATCGGAACGGCCAAGTTCTGAGGCAAGCAGCGCACCAAATGATGCTCCTGCAACACCTCCTTCAGCTGAGACCATTAGATTGGTGGAGGAAGTTGTACTTGCAATGATCAATGCTCAGCCTGCGAGGCAGGTGCAGCAGCCTGCTCCTGCTATGGAGCAAGTACCACTCCAAGCGACAAAGCCTAGGAGGGTGGAACAGGTGATGGTGGAACCGGAGTTGCCACGGAGAGCAACTGAGAAACAACTTAAGCATGTGATGGGTTTCCATCCGCCAGTGTTCTCAGGAATGGGAACCCCGACTCAGGCTGAGGATTGGCTATCGAGAGTCAAGAGAGTGCTGACAGCAACAGAAACTGAAGAGTGGCAGAAGACCATGATTGCGACGTTCTTGTTGGACGGGGACGCGAGGTTATGGTGGGAAGGGCTGGAGCTACACCACCTGAGGGGAAGGTAGTTGGCTGATGTCTCTATGGATGAATTTTCGAGGTTTTTTATGGCTCGATACCTCCCCTCGGCGCAGAGGATCGTGTTGGAAAATGAGTTTCAAAAGTTGGTGCAAGAAGATAACACCGTGGACGAGTATCTCCACGAGTTCACTCGTTTGGGATGATACGCAAGCGCTACCTTTGTCGATGAGGAGCGCAAGACGAACCATTTCTATGAAGGGTTAAGAGATGAGTTGAGGTTGTTACTTTCGGGGCCTATGGCACAGGGTTTCATGACCTTGGTCAACTCCGCCCGGTCCTTGGAAAAGGACATGAGGAATGTTCAAGCGAAGAAGGAATCCAGTGGCAAGGAATCGGAGTTTAAAGTGCCTTAGTCAAATTATTTGACTTCCATCTTACTCTTTTTGTCCAACTATCCAATCAAGGACAACCTGCATTGACTGTCTCAACGCTTCCTTCTCAGATGTCTCAACGGTTATGCTGAGACATTCTTCTCAGCTGTCTCAGTTGTCTCGATGCTTTTGCCTTAGTCAAATTATCTGACTTCCAGCTAACTCTTTTTGTTTACCTATCAAATCAAGTACAACCTGCATGCATGAACTTAAGCACACATTAAATATAACTATGCTCTTAGTATTAATTGTAATGCCCCGAAACTCAAAGGAGGAACGAGCAACGTTCGAAGCTGATTTTGGACCTGGGTACAGGTCACACGGCGTGTCCCAGGGCCGTGTCAGGGGCGTGTTCGGCTACAAGTCGCGTGGTCGATGTTTTGGCGGTCAACGATCGTCGGGTGAAGGCACACAGCCTGGGACACAGGAGTGTCCCAGGGCGTGTCGCGCTCGGGCGATTTGCCATTTTGTGCTGTGAGAGCTACACGGGTACTGACACGGGCGCGTCATGTGACACGGGCGTGTCATGTGATACGAGTCATGACAAGGGTACTGACACGGGCGTGTCATGTGACACGGGTCGTGACATGGGTACTGACACGGGCGTGTCATGTGACACGGGTTGTGACACGGGTACTGACACGGGCGTGTCACATGTGACACGGGCGTATCACATGTGACACGGGCGTGTAACATGTGATACGGGCGTGTTAAAGGTCGTGTCACAAGCCGTGTTCTGGTCGGGATTGTGGAGTGACGGCGAATGGCTAACACGGCCCTGGACATGGGCGTGTCGCAGGCCATTTTCGGCCCAGGAATTCTATTTTTGGGCTGAATCGTGGCCGTCCGTTTCCTTGTTTTGGGATCCAACGGCTCATGGCTATTCTGGCTGGGATATACCCGGGATTGGGGGTTTGAACCCTCATTCTTTTGGGTCCAATCTCTTTCTAGAGTTTTAGAGAGAGGGGAGAGCTAGGAGGAAGAAGGAGGTCAACTCCGGCCGCCGGTGGAGCTTCGGAGCTCCGATTCTCGATCCGAGTCCAGATCTGCGAATGCGAGGCCGATACGGTGCTTTCCATCTGACTGGATCGTCATGGCACCGAGGAAGAACGCTAGGGTAACGATTCTCATCTTGAGCATGTGAAGCTCTTCTTCCTTTGCATGGGAAAACCCTTCTCCCGCGAGTGTGCGGCGAGTTTGCGGTATTCCTTGGGGTAGATATGTAAAGTCCTCGTTGTTAGAGTCCGGAATCGTAGTACGGACATAGACATGATGTGTGAAGCCTACCCGGACATGTTGGTCTGGATCGGTGATGATTTGCAATGTATGGTTGGCCGGAGAAGACTCTGTGCCTTTGAGTTAATTTCGGGCTTCTACGTGGTAGATTGCAACAGGGAGTCTTGGGGATTAACCCCAAGGTACACCCAGAAATCTGGACGGAAGCAAATTTCTGCCATATCTGTGTCCTGGGATCCAACCGGGTACATATCGGGGCTATGTACCGTGTTTGAACGATAGTTGGGACTAGGGAAGCTTAGCCCACGTCAAAGGCCAAATGGCAATGACGGGGCGAGCAACGGGCTGGTAGACCCCTACCGACTCCATCTGCTCGGTTAAAGTGACCTATTACGTGGGACTTGCCGAGGTTTGGAGATCGAGTCTAGGCTACGGCTGAAAGGACTAAATGCTGACGAGATTGTCGCCCTGGGGGTGGTGGTGGGGTCGAGGACCGGACTGGCTTGGGCGAGTAAGTGCCCTGAGAGCACGGGGTGTACGGCCGTGTGAGCGTGCACCTTTGATGTGATGCTTATTTGCTATGTTGCTTGCTTTGCTAACAAGTGCAGGGAAGAAGCTTTGCCGCCCCGGTTTGGGGGCGGATTCGTTATAATTTGGTCAGCTTTAGCTGACCGTTATTCTTGTTTGCCGCCGTTGCGGTGATTTGTGCTTGCAGGTGCTGCGGAGCCGAGCGACAAATAGCGGGCCAAAGCCCAAGTTGCTGAGCCGGCCCTCGAAGGCCTTATTTGTTTACTTATTTAAATCATGTGTGGTCGGCCTGCGAGCCGAAGTTTGTAAGACATTGTTTTATTATTGTAAACTCTTGTAAGGCCATAAGGCCAGTAGTGGTGTATTAAACATTCCTATTTGTTTGAGTAGTGGACAATCATGCTTGGCAGGGTTCTTTATTCTTTGCAACCTTAATAAATTGCTTCCGCTAGATGCTCTGTGTAGGACGCTTTGATTTGTTGAATGGCATCAATAAGTAACCAACCGGTCTGTCCGTAGTATATGGCGTCGGGCCCCGGCCGAACCTACTACTATATGCTATGTGATGGATAGGGGTGTTACAATTTGGTATCAGACTACCGGTTTCGGTCTAGCTTAAATGAATTCGTGGGCGAATTCACTTTAAGGGGTGGTGAGCACATGTGTGTGTGTCATCGTTATAACAAGAAAAGAACCCATGAATGTCCACTTAGGAATGAAAATACACATATTTGAGGAACCTGCGTGTTCTTATAATTGCTGTTTGCAATATTGTTTGGTCGCTTATCGGTGTTTTGCACGATTATAGGTGACCAGAAGTGGTGTTGGACCGTCGGAATGGCCAGGTTCTGAGGCAAGCAGCGCACCAAATGATACTCCTGCAACACCTCCTTCAGCCGAGACCATTAGATTGGTGGCAGAAGCTGTACTTACAATGATCAATGCGCAGCCTGCGAGGCAGTTGCAGCAGCCTGCTCCTGCTATGGAGCAAGTATCGCCCCAAGAGGCAGAGCCTAGGAGGGTGGAACAGGTGATGGTGGAACCGGAGTTGCCTCGGAGAGCAACTGAGAAAAAACTTAAGCATGTGATGGGTTTCCATCCGCTAGTGTTCTCAGGAATGGGAACCCCGACTCAGGCTGAGGATTGGCTATCGAGAGTCAAGAGAGTGCTGACAGCAACGAAAACTGAAGAGTGGTAGAAGACCACGATTTCGACGTTCTTATTGGACGGGGACACGAGGTTATGGTGGGAAGGGCTGGAGCTACACCACTTGAGGGGAAGGCAGTTGGCTGATGTCTCTATGGAGGAATTTTCGAGGTTGTTTATGGCTCGATACCTCCCCTCAGCGTAGAGGATCGCGTTGGAAAACGAGTTTCAAAAGTTGGTGCAAGGAGATAACACTATGGACGAGTATCTCCACGAGTTCACTCGTTTGGGATGATACACAAGCGCTACCTTTGTCGATGAGGAGCGCAAGACGAACCATTTCTATGAAGGGTTAAGAGATGAGTTGAGGTTGTTACTTTCGGGGCCTATGGCACAGGGTTTCATGACCTTGGTCAACTCGGCCCGGTCCTTGGAAAAGGACATGAGGAATGTTCAAGCGAAGAAGGAATCCGGTGGCAAGAAATCGGAGTTTAAAGTTCCAACTACTTCGAAGTCTGGATATCGCTAGTTCTATAAGAAGGCTAAGACGTCGGGTCCAGCCCCTTCTTCAGGTACCTCGGGGGCATCTACCAACCGAACCCCGGGCGCTTGTTATACTTGTGGAAAGACGGGGCATTTATCCCGCGATTGTTTGAGCGGACGTCCGAAGTCCGAGAGAAAGCAAGGAGCCACTTATGAAGAGAAGGGCAAGGCGGTGGAGTCAACCGCGTCCAACTATACTCCGACTCAACCGAGAGTCTATAACTTTGGCCAGCAAGAGGCCATCAAACATGCCGACGTGGTGACAGGTACGGTTTAATTTATAGCAAGTTAGCTTTAAATACTGTTACTCAGTGCTTGTTAACTTAATACTGTTGTATAGGCTTTGTTCTGATTGGCGGTAGTCCGGCACGAGCACTTTTTGATACGGGAGCTTCAAACTCCTTTTTGTCCGAAAGTTTCATAACGCGCATCGGAGTCCCTTCTTCGATGGCAAATGACAAATTGGATGTGTTGCTACCGAATGGGTGTTTGATGTGTGCGGACAGAGTGTGTGCTGTAAAGGTTCATATTGGAAGCCAAGAGTTCGACTTGCTAACGTCGTTGTTGCCGCTAGCAGAGTTCGACGTCATCTTTTGTATGGATTGGCTTTCAGAGCAGAAGGCTTGTATCGATTACAATCGTAAGGAGGTCAAGCTGGGTATTGGGCAGGAGACGACGTTTGCGGGACTGAAGGGGTCGAGCAAGACGCTGATGTCTGCTCTTCAGGTGGTAAAGGTGGTTTGTGCTGGAGCAGAGCTGTTCTTCACGTTAGTGGAGGCTGTAAAGCCTAAGGCCACTTTGGATAGTATCCCAGTGGTATGTGAGACGCTGAGAAGGAATGAACTCTATGCAAAATTCTCCAAATACGAGTTCTGGCTACCCTCAGTAGCATTCCTTGGTCATATTGTCAGTGGGGAAGGTATAGCGGTGGATCCGGCGAAGATTGTTGCGATACGGGAGTGGCCTGTGTTGTCTTCGGTAGCGGAAGTCCGTAGTCTTCTTGGGCTTGCTGGCTATTACAGGCGCTTCGTAGAGAACTTCTCGCGGATAGCGTTACCTCTCACAAAATTGACAAGGAAGGATCAGAAGTTCTTGTGGACGCAGGAGTGCGTGCAAGCGTTTGAGGAGCTGAAAGGATGGTTGACCACGGTGCCAGTGCTAAGTTCGCTGAGTGGGACCGAGGGCTTCGAGATTTATAGTGATGCCTCGGGTAGTGGTTTGGGTTGTGTGCTGCTGCAACAGGGTAATGTTATAGCGTATGGATCGCGTCAGCTAAAAGTGCACAAAAGGAATTATCCGGTCCACGACTTGGTGTTGGTGGCCGTGATATTTGCGCTTAAGCTATGGAGACACTACTTGTACGACGTAAACGTCGATATTTATACCGACCATAAGATCCTGAAGTACCTGTTGGATCAGAAGGATCTGAACATGAGACAGCGGAGATGGATGGAGTTCCCGGGGGACTATACGCTCAAGATTCATTATGTACCCGGCAAGGGCAATGCAGTTGCGGATGCGTTGAGTTGCAGGGCTCCCACCCAAGCAAACTGGTTGTCGGTGCACAATGAGAGGCTAATTCGGGAGTTGGAGGCGTTGGAGATCTGTTGCGTGGACAAGCAGTCTAGCGCTAAAGCATTGTTGAACTGGAAGGAAGTTCAGTATGACCTGGCTGATCGTGTTCGACAGGCATTGGATTTGGATGGTAGCATGAAGGAGCTTATGGATGCAGCGTTGGATGGGTCAAATTCCCAGTTTTCAGTCGAGAATGGGTTGTTAAGGAAGGACCATCGTTTGTGCGTCCCAAGCGGGGAAAATCTTCGGGCGGAGTTTATGTACAAGGCTCATAATACCAAGTACTCAATCCACCCAGGGAGCACGAAGATGTAACGGGACCTAAAGAAGCTGTTTTGGTGGCCAGGGCTCAAGAAGGATGTGGCGTTGTTTGTGGCTAAGTGTCAAACCTGCGCCTTGGTAAAGGCGGAGTGCCAAAAGCCTGGAGGATTCTTGAAATCCTTGCCTATTCCGAAATGGAAGTTCGACGACATATCGATGGACTTTGTGCATGGCTTGCTAAGGTCGCAGAAAGGGAACGACGCAATCTGGGTGATCGTAGACCGGTTAACAAAGGTGTCGCACTTTATTCCGCATAGGAAGGATGATTCAGTGGTGAGACTGGCGAAACTATATGTGGATAATATAGTCAGATTGCACGGTGTGCCTTGCAGCATCGTGAGTGATCGCGATGAGCGTTTTACATCCAATGATTGGAGGTTGGTGCAACAGATGCTGAGGACTAAATTGAAGTTCAGCATAGCCTTCCATCCGCAAACGGATGGGCAGACCGAGAGGGTCAACATAACTATGGAGGACATGCTCCGCATGTGTGTTCTAGACTTCGGGAAGCATTGGGAAGACCACCTATATTTGGTGGAGTTTGCGTACAACAACAGCTAGCAGGCGAGTATTCAAATGGCGCCCTTCGAGGCCCTGTATGGTAGGAAGTGTCTCACGCCATTATCGTGGATAGAAACGGGTGAGGCAAGGTTGTACAAGAAGCAGGAGGTAGAGAATGCTACATCTTGGGTGCGGATCATTCAAGAGCGTTTGCTGATCGCTCAGGACAGGAAAGCTAAGTACTACAATGCCAAGCACCAGAATGTAGAGTTCGCGGTCGGCGATTGGGTGTACTTGAAGATAAAGCCGTTCAAGGGTGTTTCGCGGGTGAGACGCTTGAAGAAGCTGATCCCAAGATACCTTGGACCCTTTGAGATTCTGGAGCAGATCGGTGAAGCGGCTTATCGTTTGAAGCTATCGGTGGAGTTGAGTGGACAACACGATGTATTCCACATTTCTGTATTGCGAAAGGCGGTGCAAGAGCCTTCGCAGGTAATCACAGTGGATCAAGTGCCGGTGGACGAAGGGTTGACGACTATGGTCAAGCCCGTTCGTATTGAAGACTTTGAAGTTAAGCGACTCCGTAACAAGGAGATCAGGATGGTCAAGGACCGGTGGGACAATTGCAGTCGGGAGGAGCTCTCTTAGGAACGGGAGCAAACCATGTTGGAGGAGTACCCAGAGTCATTCCGCTCAGGTACCGCTTATAGTTTTCTATTTTCTTTTCCTTTAGTAATTTCGTGGGCGAAATTATTTTAAGAGGGAGAGATTTGTAACGTCCCGAAACTTAAAGGAGGAATGGGCAATGTTCGGAGCCGATTTTGGACCTAGGTACAGGTCACACGGCGTGGGACACGGGCGCGTCCCAGGGCCGTGTCTGGGGCGTGTTCGGCTACAAGTCGCGTGGTCGACATTTTGGCGGTCAACGATCGTCGGGTGAAGGCATGCGACCTGGGATACGGGCGTGTCCCAGGGCGTGTCGCGCTCGAGCGATTTGTTGTTTTGTGATGTGAGAGCTACACGGGTACTGACACGGGCGTGTCATGTGACACGTGTCGTGACACGGGTACTTACACGGGCGTGTCATGAGACACGGGTCGTAACACGGGTACTGACACGGGCGTGTCATGTGACACGGGTCGTGACACGGGTACTGACACGGGCGTGTCACATGTGACACGAGTGTGTCAGAGGCTGTGTCACAAGCCGTGTACTGGTCGGGATTACGGAGTGACGGCGAATGGCTAACACGGCCCTGGACACGGGCGTGTCGCAGGCCGTGTTCGGCCCAGGAATTCTATTTTTGGGCTGAATCGTGGCCGTCCGTTTCCTTGTTTTGGGATCCAACGACTCAGGGCTGTTCTGGCTGGGATATACCCGGGATTGGGGGTTTAAACCCTAATTCTTTTGGGTCCAATCTCTTTCTAGAGTTTTAGAGAAATGGGAGAGCTAGGAGGAAGAAGGAGGTCAACTTCGGCCGCCGGTGGAGCTTCGGAGCTCCGATTCTCGATCCGAGTCCAGATCTGCGAAGGCGAGGCCGATACGGTGCTTTCCATCTGACTGGATCGTCATGGAGCCGAGGAAGAACGCTCGGGTAACGATTCTCATCTTGAGCATGTGAAGCTCTTCTTCCTTTGCATGGGAAAATGTTGGGTTCGGTGTTCCTTCACTTGACCCGTGGCGCTTTGCTACTTATTTAAGAAATTAAGTAACGCCCTCTCCAACAGTCCGGGCTTTTGGTGCAGTTGGGTATGTGCTTGATCCTTCAATTGGTATCAGAGGGAGGTTAAGGGAAAGAGTTGAAGGTGTCTTCTCTGTGTTCAGAGAAGCTAGTGGATTGCTCTGAATAAATCAAAGCTCCCCCTGGCTTAGAGAATGTCCAGGAAGAAGCTTTGCTTCAGGGTGTAGGAACTTCAGATTGCTTTGAAGCCTTTTCTGATGCAGCTTTGAAGAAGACTCAAGATGTTGATGGTTGTTCTTCTTTAGCAGCTTTGCAATCTGGGAGGAGAGTTCTTCTTGAAAGCTTGAGCACCGAGTGTTGATTTTCCTGAAGACAGGATGAACTCAGGAAGCAGCAGAAGAACAAATTCTTTTTCTTGAGAGCTCTTGTTATATCACACTTGTTGCTTCCCTTTTGTTTCTGTATCTGATATATATTTTGTATTCAGCCAACTGTCTGATAATATAGAAACTTCTCCTCTTTGAATATTGCCTCGAGCCCTGCACTAAAAAGATCTGTACAAATAATACAATAAAACAAATAAAGCAACTGCGCCAGAAATCTTCTCTGTCATTCCCAAAAAGGATTTAAGGATATTAAAATATCCTATCAAATTGACTTTATAAATTGGCACAGGAAGCAAGGCATAACGGCTATATTACAGTTGTTAGAAAAATACGATTTCCTCTAATAAAACAAATAACTTTATTCTACCAAATCTTCTCAATTAATGCACGAGGGATATTGCAAATAAACAAAGAAATATATGCATTAAATTAAGCAGAATATCTGAATAACATATGTCTTAAACAAGACAAAATAAATCAATAATTCAAATGAAAAGAATACATATAATAGCAGACAGAAAACATCGACTAGAGAACGAAGATCGTTGATCTGGACAAGCAGATCGTCGACCTGAAGACAGAACAAAGTCTAAATAGAATCGTCGACCTAGGCTAAACGATCGTCGATCTGAGCAAGCAGATCGTCGATCTCACTTCAGAGTACATAAAACTCTGAGATCGTCGATCATCATTCGAAGATCGTCGAGCGACAATCGACTATCGTCGAGCACAAAACTACTAAACAGAATTTCTATTTCTATCCAATCTCAACTATCCTATCTGGGTCTATCAAAACTAAACCTATGGTAGACTAACAATTAGTCTAACCATTGACCATAGATAAATCTTGGGTCAAATAAAACTTAAGAGAGATGACATAGCCCAAATCAGAACGATGGATCCAATAATCTCCCCCTATTTGGGTGATGTCACTCAAACAAAAAAAAATCTAATACAAGCAGATAAAAAATAGATATATCAGCAAGCATATTAGAATAAATAACACAGAAGTCACAATTGTTTATCAACAGAATCTGAAGGAAGGATAGAAGAAGCAGGAGAGAAGGAAATTTTCCAATTTGGATCATAAGCATCTTTCTTTGACAGCTTCAAGTCCTGCTCTCCAATGATCTTTATCTCACCAGCTTTGGGTAGAACAGCTTCAGGATGTTTATCCATATACTTGGAAGCATCAAAAACCTCTGAACTAACTTGAAATCTGTCCAGTTCTTTCCTTCTGTATTTTGACATGGTAGAGAATCCTGAGATATCTTTTCCTTCAGCTTTAGCTTTCTTTATTTGTGCAGATCCAACCAATTCTAACAGTCTAGCCATTTTATAGTTAGGATCAAGCTCTTGACTTTCATAGGCATTCTCATCAGAAGGATCCAATGGATTTATAGTCTTGAATTTTACAGATTGAGTTTAGAAACTCTCAGTTTGTACTTGAACTGGCTTGACATTTATATCTGCTTGCTCTTGAATTATAAGGCTGGAAGGAGGAGCAAACTCAGCATACTTTTTGCTTGATTTATCAGAATATATAACTCTTTTTCCTTTGTAATTTACTGGTTTGTCCTGAGCAGGTTTTACCTTTGAAGATGATCTAGAGTCAGGAGGAGGAGAGAAGGTGGGTTGTTGATATACAACTTCCTTAACTTGCTTTCTTTGAAAGTTTGACCTTTTAGAGTACCTCTGATCACTAGAACTGCTTGGAGGGGGATGCTTTCCCTTTCTCTGATAGGTATAGGGCTGATTTTGCCTGGCTGAAGGAGCAGAAGATTTGGGAGCAATACTTCCTGAGGCACCAGCAGAGGGAGGAGGAGGAGGACCTCTCTAAATTCCCTTGGTAGGAGGAGAGTACTTCCTGCTCTTCTTCCTTGCTTTCTGTTCATTCTTAGAGTACCACATCCAAGCCTCAAAGTTTTAGCTTTAGGATCAATTCCTTTCAAGATGTAATAAGGAATATCATTATCTGGATTAGAAGGAGCTGGAGCTGTGGCTTTCCTTTTCTTTTGAACATACCTTTTCTTTTTCTTTTTACCATCAGAATCATCAGAATCTTCATCTTCATCCTCAGAATGTGATGGTTGAGGTTCTACATACATATCATCAATTTCCTTTAACATAGCCTCTTCTTTCTCTTTAGCTTGCAGAAGAGATTTTTATTTTTCTTCTTCTAGAATGTCTTGGGCCAGGAGAGAGTCCAAATCTGGTCCTGGGGTGTCATCCCAAAGGGTAGCATACACAGCAGTCTCAATATCTGGAACTTTTTCTTGAGCAGCAGAATTCCATTTAGCTTCTAGGAAAGATGTTATAATACCTTCTAGATATCTAGCAGCAACAGGAGTAGAGATCTCCTCAAGATAAACTTTAAAAACAAAATCTGCTTCTGCTATAGTTTCAGAAATAACAAAACTGTCCAAAAGCTGAAGGCACATTGGTCTATGGTAGCACACAATGGCCTGAAGAGGGTCAAAAGAACAAGGGGAGGAGATAGGATTAAGAAGGTCTCCACAGGATGACTCATCATCTGAGTCAAGGAAAGCATCCAGTTCCTCTTCCAAAACAACTGGAGCATCTGAATCTTCAACAATCTTCTGAACAGAGTCTGGAACAACTGTATCTGAAGCTGAAACAACTGCATCTGAGACTAGAACTGAAAATCTTTTTAACTCTGAAGATCTTTCTAACTCCATAGCAGGTCCTGAATCATCTTCATCAAGCATCTCCCCCTGCCTGGGTTCAGTGAAAACTAAACCCAGGCCCCTAGATGAAGAAGGGACTGGTGGGTTGGAAATGGAGGCAGCAAGAGAAGAGATAGATTGAGCAAGAGGTGCAATGGCCTCAGCTATCATGGCTTTGATGGAAGGAGTTATGAGGTGAAGGATAGATTCAATGAATTCTGGTGTAATATGAAATGATGGAGGAATGTTAGAAGAGGCATCATCAGAATTAATATTCTTCTGAACTGGGGTTTCAGTATTTGGAGGATTGTGATGAGATGGATGATCAGCAGCAGGTGAGGGATGATTTGATGTAGCTGGGGAATTAGATGGAGAAAGCAGATTGAACAAAGAATCTATGTTGAGATTGGGTATCTCAACTAAATGAGCTGGAGTTGGAGAAGCGGGATGTGATGGATGGTTTACAGGAGAAGAAGGAATGTCAATGGAGGTGGATGGCAAGGAGGAGGAAGCAGGGATTTCTTCAGTAGGGTGGGAAGCGGCTTCAAGAGCCCTTGTGCTCTCAGATGTTATAGATGCGGACTTAGCCTTGGAGGGTTTCTGAATGACCCTTTTCCACTTAGCAAACAGTGAAGAATCAATCCTTTTGCTGGCATTGATCGTTGTAGGAGCAGAGCCTAACAGCTGGGAAGCTTTCTAAGAGAGAAAGAACCAGATCAACCTTCCTTGCATTACCTCTTTCTTGTTGTTCTTCTTCCTGATCAAATCAAACAGCAGACCAGCCCAGTTGATTTCTTCCTTATTCATGAGAGCTGACATCAAGGCAAACTGTTGCCACTTGATGTTGTCATGAGCTGAGTGCTTTCCAAGCAGCACTTTTCCAACCAGATCCGCCAAAAACTTGAAACCAACAGATAAGTTTACCTTCAGGAGCTTAGATGGGATGCCTTCTGCATGACCCATTTCCAACAACATCCTTCCGTACTCAGCAAAGTCTTGCTCATACTCATCAGAGTCATTCTTTAACTCAAAAATTTAAATTAGAATATCTGGAGTAAGAGTTACCTCCACACCGCTGATTGATCCTTTCATATCTTTGTCATCAGAAGACAATGTATATACCCATTCCTTGATTTCTGATAGGTGCAGTTTGAGCTTGGAGGACATGAGTTTCTTAAGACCTTGATCTTCACACAACTGCAGCATTTCCTGAAAAACTTGTTCGCTATTTCTGAAAGACTCGAAGTCAACACTGAAGCCTGCATCGAACTTCATCACAGACAAGGTTGCAGAAGAAATCGCCATTTGATTGATGAGAGTACCTGAAACAAGAACAAACACAGAGAGAGAGAAGAGAAAGCATGGGACGAGAGCTCGAAACAAGCCTGGAAGCAGAATATGAAACGGCGAGCTCCGTCGACGATCTTCGGACCTAAATAGACAATCGTTTAGAAATAAACCAGAATCGTCGATCTCTGAATGAAGATCAAGAGAATCGATCGTCGATCGTCGGTCGACGATCGACTATCGTCGAGCACAAAACTACTAAACAGAATTTCTATTTCTATCTAATCTCAACTATCCTATCTGGGTCTATCAAAACTAAACTTATGGTACACTAACAATTAGTCTAACCATTGACCATAGATAAATCTTGGGTCAAATAAAACCTAAGAGAGATGACATAGCCCAAATCAGAACTAGGGATCCAACAGTCCGGGCTTTTGCTACTTATTTAAGAAATTAAGTAACGCCCTCTCCAACAGTCCGGGATTTTGGTGCAGTTGGGTTTGCGCTTGATCCTTCAATTGGTATCAGAGGAGGTCACGGGTTCAAGACCGGGGGGCGCTATTAAATCCCGATTTTTACCTTCTACCTGTGTGGGTCCGGCGGGTCAGGCAACCGTGGACATATGGTAACCCCACCTCTGAGCTAGGTGGGCCATATGGTAACTCCACCTCTTATCCGACGGGTTGTGCTGGACGCCGGGGGGGGGGGGGATTGTTGGGTACGGCGTTCCTTCACTTGACCCGTGGCGCTTTGCTACTTATTTAAGAAATTAAGTAACACCCTCTCCAACAGTCCGGGCTTTTCGTGCAGTTGGGTATGCGCTTGATCCTTCAGAAAACCCTTCTCCCGCGACTGTTCGGCGAGTTTGCGGTATTCCTTGGGGTAGATATGTAAAGTCCCCCTTATTAGAGTCCGGAATCGTAGTACGGACATAGGCATGATGTGTGAAGCCTACCCGGACATGTTGGTCTGGATCGGTGATGTTTTGCTATGCATGGTTGGCCGGAGAAGACTCTGTGCCTTTGAGTTATTTTCGGGCTTCTACGTGATAGATTGCAACAGGGAGTCTTGGGGATTAACCCCAGGGTGCACCCGGAAATTTGGGCAGAAGCAAAATTTTTGCTAAATCGGTGGTCTGGGAGCCAACCGGGTACATAGCGGGGCAATGTACCGTGTTTGAATGATAGTTGGGACTGGGGAAGCTTAGCTCGCATCAAAGGCCAAATGGCAACGATGGGGTGAGCAACGGGTTGGTGGACCCCTACCCGCTCCATCTGCTCAGTTAAATTGACCTAAAGTCTTACGTGGTAGTTGCCGAGGTTTGGAGATCGAGTCTAGGATACGGCTAAAAGGACTAAATGCTCACGAGATTGCTGCCCTGGGGGTGGTGGTGGGGTCGAGGACCGGACTGGGTTCGGACTGGCTTCGCCAAGTAAGTGCCCTGAGAGCACGGGGTGTACGGCCGTGCGAGCGTGCACCTGTGATGTGATGCTTATTCGCTATGTTGCTTGCTTTGCTAACAAGTACAGGGAAGAAGCTTTGTCGTCTCGGTTTGGGGGCGGAATCGTTATAATTTGGTCAGCTTTAGCTGACCGTTATTCTTGTTTTCCACCGTTGCGGTGATTTGTGCTTGCAGGTGCTGCGGAGCCGAGCGGCAAATAGCGGGCCAAAGCCCAAGTTGCTGAGCCGGCCCTCGAAGGCCTTGTTTGTTTACTTATTTAAATCTTGTGTGGCCGGCCTGCGAGCCGAAGTTTGTAAGACACTATCTTATTATTGTAAACTCTTATAAGGCAATAAGGCCAGTACTGGTGTATTAAAAATTCCTATTTGTTTGAGTAGTGGACATTCATGCTTGGCAGGGTTCTTTATTCTTTGCAACCTTTATAAATTGCTTCTGCTAGATGCTCTGTGTAGAACGTTTTGATTGGTTGAATGGCATCAATAAGTAACCAACCGGTCTGTCCGTAGTATATGGCGTCGGGCCCCGGCCGGACCTACTGCTATATGTTATGTGGCAGATAGGAGTGTTATATTAATGGTGATGCCTCTTCAAATCCACTCAAGGGAACATTGTGGGCAATGGACCCAGCATTAATGAATCATGCATTGTGCGTGAAGCTGAACACATGGCTGGTGTTCCGATTCAATGATGATTTTTGACGATGCATATAGAGCTTTTGCTAGATGTGCGAATACGGCGAAGATGTGGTTGTAATGCCCAAATTCCGTGGAGATAGTGGGTGATGTGTTTTGGGAGGAAAATGCACGAGGGAAATCCTAAGTATGATTATGATGCTCATTTATATGTTAAGGCGCAATTTCATCTCTGTAATTGATTGCCAAGCCCTGTGATGTGGTTATTTACATGTGGAGGGTATCCCAACGAGATAAGCCCCTTTATGTGAAATTGACGAGAACGACCATGCCTTGTGACAAACCAGATGGTGAGAGTGACCATGTGTGGGTGTGGTCCATGTTGAGTTCTTAGAATCAGTTGTTGTGGAATTGGTGGAACAAACAAGAATGACCATGCTTTGTGACAAGCCCGATGGTGAGAATGACCATGTGCAGGAGGGGTCCACGCAGGAGTTCTTAGAATCAATTAGTGCGCCTTTTATGGGTGTGAGTGTCCTGGTGGTTGATATGGTGTGATGCATATTGATGATGTGCTAGTCTCATATGCAATAAGGAGCCACGGCTGAAACCCCGATTGCATACATATTGTATTGTTATGTATCATTTACTTCCTGCTCCATATAAAGAACCTATTTAATGCTTGTTACATATATACTATTTGATGGTTTATATGTTTTATTCATGTTTCATATGAAGTGTTGACTTGCAGTGTGATGTAGTTCCCTGGGGTCCACTAGGGAGATCGGGAGGAGGGGTGTTATTATGTAATTATGGTCATCCCCAGTTGACCCTTGTGCACTGATATTTTGTGTTGGTTGCAGGACAATGATCATAAGCGGGAGCCAGCTCGCCAACCAAAAAAGACCTAAGCCTCATGAAGTGTTTCCCCTTTATCCTTTTTTCTTTCTTTAACATTATTCTGCCTTGCATGCCGATGCAGCTTAGGAATTTATTACTTTTGATTTGATGTGATGTATGTTGTTTTGGACACATGTTTAGTAAGGCCATAAGGTCGGATCTCTCCTTATTAGATGTTGACAACCTCTAGGTGTTTGGCTTCCTTTTTTTTGTCATGTTTACCTGATGTTTTGCCAAATTTTGTTTCTTATATAACTTTATAATTCTAATTATATCGCAACTCTATGCTGTGAGGTCCCAGCTGAATCCAGATTATATGGTTGTTACAAGGAAAGTGTTATAATTTGGTATCAGATCTAGGTCTATTAGTTCTAGGCCGGTAGTGAATGATTTAGTGTAATTAGATTGTGTATAAGAGTTTTCCACATAGGAGTGATTCTTGGGATCATGAGTGTCCATGTATTTGATGCTTGTTTATAAAATCTAAATTGCTTTGAAGTTTTACCTATGTTAGGGTGGTGGAGATAATGCAGGGACATCGAGGATGCAAGACCACCATATAATAAGTAGTGGTACAGTCCCAGGCCTCCTAAATGCAATTGTGTCCTCGACAGATTTCTTTCATAATCTAGCAAATGCAATGATGACAGCTGAAGTGGCGAGAGTGTCACTTATGGCGACACCTGTCATGCCAGATTGAGTACTTCGGCATGCAAAGCCATTAGTGAAGTATATGGTTATGAAGGGAGATCACCAACTGAAGTACTTCTTGAGTTTCCATCCTCCTACATTTAAGGGCGTCTGCACGCACACGGATGCAGAGTATTGATTGGTAAGGATCAAAGAGTGCATAAAAGTGTCAAAGACCGTCGATGATAAGAAAACTTCTTCTACAAACTTCATGTTGGAGGTGACACTAAGTTATGGTGGGTAGGTGTTGGGTCCATTTATCACAATATTCCAGATTTGAAGAAGGCCTATAAGACAATGGCATACACAGTATTGTAATTGATGCATGTTGTAAGTTCTATGTATGCAGGATGCTCTTTGTACACTATTTAAGAAGGTTGTCTAAGCACAAATGACAAGTGGACACAAGACAGGATGCTGACAGGGAAGAAATATGCCTAAGTCCAGATGTGTTGAGTGAAGGCAGTTCACTTAATACCAAATGGCTTTAAGAGTTGATTAAAGCCTAGTCAGTCAAAGTTACAACAATAAAAAAGCAAAAATATGGTTAAGTTTAGAAGAGTTGAGTGAAGAAAGTTCACTCAACGCCTAGAAGCCAGAAGCATTGAGTAAAGCTCAAACAGTTAAAGCCAAAGAAAAGCTGACAAGAATTCTGGCTAAGTCCAGAAGCATTGAGTGAAGGCAATTCACTCAATGCCCTAAATATAAAGCGTTGATAGAACACAGTTCAGTCAGAGCCGCAGTGTTGTTTGACTTGGAAATCTGTCTAAGGACGGATGAGTTGAGTGAAGACAACTCACTCAACGTATATTCAACAAAAAATATGTCTAAGAATAGAAGCGTTGAGTGAAAATAGCTCACTCAATGTCTATTCAATAGTTAATCTGTCTAAGGATAGAAGCATTGAGTGAAGGTTGTACACTCAATGCCTATTCAATAAAATAGGCAAAGGCAGAAAGCGTTGAGTGAAGCAACTCACTCAACGCCTTAATACATATAAAATCAACCAAGTCCAAATGCGTTTAGTGATGAAGGCTCATGTAACGCCTAGTCAGTTAGACCACTACTGTCGATATTCGTTGAGTGATGAAGGTTCACTCAACGCCAGATGGTGCAAAATTCTGCCTAAGTGTTTTGGCATTGAGTGACAAGACTTCACTCAATGCCTATGCAGAATTGTATGAATTTTGCTAAGTCCACAAGTGCTGAGTCTTGATGACGTCAGCAGAAATTCAAAAGTTGCGGGAACGGAACATTAGACGACAAATGATGTCGCTTGCTAGTTGTACATCAATTAATGGAAAAGAGAAGTTGCAGCTACTAACTCTAGGTGGTCCCAATGCCCAAAGTTCCATTGGATGACAGGATACAAAAGCAGTATTCAAAGGGAGAGG
This sequence comes from Platanthera zijinensis, assembly GCA_039513925.1. Classification (NCBI taxonomy): domain Eukaryota; kingdom Viridiplantae; phylum Streptophyta; class Magnoliopsida; order Asparagales; family Orchidaceae; genus Platanthera; species Platanthera zijinensis. Next base: position 249,834,965 of record CM077079.1, on the reverse strand, counting down.
AAATTAACTTTTAGATAATTAACTTTTGAAATTACAGAGCTTCGCCTTCTTCTTCTAAACCTAGTTGCAGAGCTTGAAGTTGTTCATTCTATTGATCTGAAAGTTCAAGAAAGTTGGTTGTTGACCTACACAACTTCAACAACAAGTTTAGAGAGCCTTCTCTATGAGGTAGAAGAAGGAACAAAGCAATCCCTAGCTGTAGTGACTTCACAGCTCAAGCAGAACTAATCTTAAAGATCCATTTTTGGAGCTGTGAAGAAGATAGGATTGAATCATTTCAGTTTAAGATAAGATAGACTCAGAGATTGTTTCTTTGCAGTCATTCATCAACACCAACAAACCTTTCAATTGTAGGATTAGTACTGATCTGAGTGTAAGCTTGATCTATACAGGCTGAGGTAGGATCTTTCTATAGATCTGAGCTGTAGGGCCTTTGTGTCTGAGTTGTAGGATTCTAGTTGGAAATCTGAGCTGTAGGATCCTTCTATTGATCTGAGGTAGGGCTATCCTTCTTTCCTGAGTGTAGGACTTTGAGGTATAGTCTGAGGTAAGGCTTGAGTGGTAGGAGAATATTTATCTGAGTGTAGAACTTGGAGGAGTCTGAGAAATCCTGAGGGATTTGTGTTGTAAGCTCTTTGAGCCAAGTTTAGAGAAGGTGACCTTGTCTAATAATCTATTAGAAAGGTAGGAGGCACAGTGGATGTACCCATACTCTGGCGAACCACTATAAAATACTTGTGTGCTGGTTGTGTTCTTGAAAGTTAACAATATAATATACCTCACAACACTGTAAATTAGGAAAGTTAAAAAGAAATAATAAACAGACTAAAAACCTATTCAGCCCCTAGGTGTTTAGCTACTCTTGAAACTAAAGAATTTCAAGTGGTATCATTGGGAGGTTGCTCAAAAAGGACTTAACAGTTTGAGCTGATATCTAGGAGTAGCTTAAGTATATTCTTTATGGGTTCAGGAGAGAACCATAAAGAGTTAGGCTCAATGAATCTTCCAATCTGCAGGAAGGAGAGCTTTGGGATTTGGAAGGATAGGGTTAGGTTGTTCATGGAAGCATCTAACACCAGGATCTTCATAATAGTGCAAGAACGGCCTTTCATACCTATGAAGGTCTTAGCTCTGGATGCCAACATCCAGACACCTAAGAAGTATTCTGAGATGACTAAGGATGAAGTCATCCTGGCTATAATGGATGAGAGGGAACAAAACATCATAGTGAGTGTCATTGATGATTCAACATTCCAGAACCTTGTTCACTATAAAAATTTCAAGAAAATGTGGGACGCATTGATTGTCTACATGGAGGGAACTGAAGAAGTTAGGGATTATAAAAAATCCCTTCTCAATCAAGAATATGAAGCATTCAGGCAGTGCAAGAAGGACAACATAGCTTAGTACTATGAAAAGTTCTTTAGAGTGGTGAATGTGCTGAGGACCTATGGGAGGGTCTTCAACAATTATGAGTTGAATGATACGTTTCTCAGATCTCTAATCAGAGACTGAGACACCAAGATATGTGCCATCAGAGAGGTGGCCAAGCTGTCTGAAACTCCTCCACACATATTGTTTGGAAAGCTGATCTCCTATGAGATGTAGCTATCTGCCAGGAAGGAGGAGGAGACCACCAATAGATCTCAAGCCAAGGAGAAGACAATGGCCTTCAAGGCTGAGAGCTCTAAGAAGAGAAAGGAGAGGATTGTCTCTACCCTAAGAAGGCCTGCTGATTCAGACAACTCAGTGTCAAGCTCATCTGACAACAACATGTCAGATGGGGAGTTTGCTGTATTCTCTAGGCAATTCAAGAAGATGATGAAGATGAGGCAGTGGAATAAAAAACCATCCTCCTCTTTGCACAACAAGAGGGAATACCACCAGTCTGACAAGAAGTTCTCCAAGGGAGACATGTATAATTCAAAACCCAGTAAACAATTTTCCTCTAATATTGTTTGTTATTGCTATAGTAAGCCTGGGCATTTCATAGCTGATTGCCCAGTCAAGAGGAAAGAGCAGAAGAAATTAGATGAGAAGAAGTACCACCAACACAAGGGTAAGAAGGAAAAGAACTTCATTGCCAAGAATGAGAAAAGTTGGAGTCAAAGTGACTCAACTTCTTAAGATTCTGAAGAAGAGGAAGCCTGCATAAGGTTATTTGTTGCTGTTACTGAAGAATATGAAGACTATCCTGCTACTAGGATATGAATCATACCCCCTTATCACTCTCAATCAGTGATACTGGGGTGGATGAATATGTCAGTGGCTTCTATGGGCTAATGGTCGTGTCAGATGAAGAATCCAGTCAGGATCAGTCTGGTCCAGATAAGGTACATTCTCTATCCAGCATGTTGGAACACCCTATTACTGATTTGGGTAAGGATCACTATATCCATAGGAATGTGTCTTGACCTCATTGTATAGATTTAAAGGTCAACTAGAATAGGTCTAAGGCTTAGAACTTAGGTTTGAAAACTGCCCTCAAGACCTCCTAGATCAGATTACAAGTGCTGAAGACTAAGGAAATTATCGTCGAGCTCAGATTGACGAGGCGTCGAACTCAGTTCGACCATCTCTGAGCTCAGTTCAACGAGTCGTCGAACTCGGTTTGACGATCTCCGAGCTCAGATCGACGTTTCTGTCTCAAGCCAAAATCCAGATCTCTGAGTTCAGGTCGACGATAGTCGAGCTCAGATCAACGATTTCTATTTCAAGTCAAGTTCCAGTCTCTGAGCTCAGGTCGACGGTACTCGAGCTCAGATCGATGATTTTCTTAAGAGATCGACGATTTTAGGATTTCAAATTCAGTCAGTTATGGAATTCAAATTTATTCATATCCAGTAGTTAATGCAAAGGATTTTGTAGCCGTTTCAATTAATCTGGATCAAGTTTCAAGGAGACTAAAAGAGAATAGTTATTAGGACTTTCCTCCAGAGACAGATATCAATTAAGGAAGTCATTTATGACTGGCTAACGGCTATCTATAAGATTTGATTTCAATATATCATTTTAGACAATAGAGACAGATGATAACACAGAGAATACCAATAAGAGAAAAACTAAGAACAATATATGAGATTTGTGAGACACACAAGAACTACAGGATTACAGTATCTCACCTCTGATTCAAGTTTTTCAAGGCTTCATCAATCAAGACTCCAGACACATCACATTTCAGCCATTGCTGAAATCATCCTTTGCTGGAGATCTCAATCATTCTGAAGGTCTATCACCCTGTGCAAAGCTTCTCTTTCTGAACAACTGCAAATCTCAGGGGGAGCTTTGACAACATCAATCCACTAGTCTTCTCTTTGACTGTTGACAGAGAAGAACAACTACACTTTCCTTTTCTTTTGCTGTAAAAGGGTTACTCAAAACTCCCTTCAAAAGTTTTGTGTTTGGTTTCTGAGACCTTGTCAAAACTCAATGGTGGCAAGACACCTGATCAAAAAATCTAGTTTGGTTTTTGAGCAGCTTATCAAAAGCTCATTGGTGCCCAGGACACCGGATCAACAATTCCTGCAGTGGATTCCAACCTAGGGTGGTAGAAGAGTGGATGTACCCAGGTTGATTGGGGAACCACTATAGCTTATTGTGTCTTCTGGTTATTTGTTTTTTATTTGCTGTGTGCTGTGTTTTTGTTTCTTGCTTACTTAGTTTTATTTACTGCAAGCACAATACACCTATAAATAAATCAAGTCTTCCACTGCCAATTAATTTTTAATTTGCAAAATTATTTTAATATACTCTATTCACCCCCCCCCCCCTCTAGAGTAAAGGTAGATCTTACCCCCACTTTTAATTGGTATCAGAGGTAGGTTGGTTATTCAACAACTAAACCATCATCTGGTTGGTTGTTCCTACAGGCTAACACCTGAACCAAAAGATCTCTGATAAGTTCAATCTTTAATAGAGGGTTATTATTTTTATTATATTTATTTTCATATAAATCCATGGCACAGAACAAAGACTATGCAAGCACCAGACCTCCAGTGTGCAATCTTTCTAAGTTTGCACTTTAGAAGGTAAGGATTTGATTATATATGAATTCTATTGATGAGGACATCTATAATTCTGTTTGACAGTGTGTCCAAGACCCCCAGAAAGTACAAGTACAAGTGCTCTTCCACCCCCTTCAGGAACAGATGTAGAAATCAAAAAGTGGAAAGTTGTTGATGCTAAGGCAATGAATATATTGGCTCAGACAATGTCTGATGACATATTTCAAAAAGTGGCTGAATTCAACTCAGTAAAAGAAATCTGGGACAAGCTATCTGAGCTTGTGTCAGGATCAGCTGATTAAAGAAAGGACAGAAGATCCCATCTCATAACCCAGTATGAGAATTTCAAGAAGGGAGAAACTGAGTCAGCAGCTGACATGTCTAATAGACTCAGTCTGATTGTCAGTGAACTAAAGACTTTGGACAAGGAGATCTCATTGTCTGAACTCAATGATAAGATCCTAATGTTCTTCCCCAGCACTTGGGACTCAAGGATCTGGCCAATCAAGGATGCTAGAAGCCTAAATAAGATCACAACTGAAGCTCTATTGGGCAAGCTCAAGTCTTATGAGCTGCTCATAAAAAATAGAGAGGAAGAACAAAAGGTAGCTTCTCCAGCAACAAGGAAGGAAAAGTCAATTGCTTTCAAAGCTGCAGAAGAACAGCCTGAAGACAAGGTCACAGGCAATGAAGAGTTAATGAGTCTACTAGCCAAAAGATTTTACAAGATGGCTAGAAAAGACTTCAGGAAAAGGTCATCCAGAGGCCATGAAAAGCCAAGGTATGACAAGTCCAGTAATAAAGAAATTATTTGTTTTGGATGCAGGAAACCATGTCACATTGTGCCTGACTATCCAGAAAACCAAAATAAGGACAAGAAAGATAAGAAAGATAAGAGAAGAGACAAAGACTTCAGGAGAAACAATAATGATAAATCCTCCTCCAGCAAGAACAAACACACTAGGAAAGGATTTGTAGCTGAAACCTGGAGTGAGACTGAAGAAGAATCAGAGGCTTCATCAAGCTCAAGTGATTATGAAGATGATGCCCAAGAGAAGGAGTTCTGCATGATGGCTATCAATGTCGCTCAACATAATTCTGATGCAGAACAAGAGTCAGAATCTGAATCTTAACATGAAGCTGAAGAAGATCAGGTAATAGATTCTTTTGATTTCAATTCAGAGGACTTTAAATTTGAATTTAAGGCACTATGTTTTGACCTACTCAAGTCTGAGAAGGAGATTATCTCTCTCAGAAATCAACTATCTGAACATAACACTTTAAAATCAGATAACCTCAAACTCTCTGAGGAGTTAGAATGTTGTAGGGAGGAGATAGCTACACTGAAAAGTGAACTATCTCAGGCAAAGAAGTTTGAAGAATCCCTTAATGGGAGAAGCATCAGACTGATGGACATCACAAGCACAGTGAATTCAAGACTTAACAGTACACTTGGCTTGGGTGCTTCATCCAACCAACCTATAGTATTAACAACCCCAATCAAATTTATCTCAGATAAAGGAAAGGGAGTTGTAGAGGTAGCTAGGAAGAATTCTGATATTCCTAAGAAAAATAAGGTTCAACGGAAAACGTCGAACAAAGCTCGACGATCGCCGAACGGAGCTCAGCGATCTCAAGCTGAATCGTCGAACTCAGGTCGACGATCGCTGAACTCTGAACTCAGGCAAAGTCGATCTTCAAACGGAGCTCGACGATCTGACCCAAGATCGTCGAACTCAGTTCAGAGATCGTCGAACAGAGCTCATAGCTTTGAACAAGGTTTAAAGGGTAAATCAAAATTCAATCCTATAGGTCCTACATCCCAAGGCTTCAACCCTTATGCTGAATGGATAATATCTCCTAGGAGATATCATCCTGAAGGTTATAAGAGTCAACCAGGGGTGTCTTTTATTTTAGATTTTAAAGTTTATCAACCTAGACCCAAGGTAAACTGGGTCAAGAACAAATAAATTGTTATGTATGCAGGTGAAGACCTATCCAACAATAAACCAGTATTGGTATCTGGATAGTGGGTGCTCAAAGCACATGACAGGAAGCAAGGATAATCTAACATCCTTCAAAGCCAAGCTTGGACCCAAGGTCATATTTGGAGATTCAAACTTTGGACAGACCAAGGGATATGGTGCAGTCCAGATAGGGTCAATCACATTCAAGAAGGTTGTCTATGTGGAAGGACTGAAGCACAATTTAATCAGCATCAGTCAATTGTGTGATGAAGGCTACCATGTGATATTCAACAAATCCTCATGCAAAATCAAATCAGAGGACAACACAACTTTATTGACAGGTAAAAGGAAAGGTAACATCTATCTTGTAGATTTTCATTCAACTAAGGTAGATATCTGCTTGTTCAACTCTATTAGTAAACCAAATTAACTATGGCATAAGAGATTAGGACATGTAAACCTTAGAACCATTGCTAGGCTATCAAAGGACAACCTTGTTAGAGGACTACCTTCTGTCCCCTACAAGAAGGAAGGAGTTTGCAGGATTTGTCAATTAGGCAAGCAAACTAAAAATAGTTTTAAGTCACTTAATAAGAGTGATTCACCTAGGATCTTGTATCTGTTACACATGGATCTTTTTGGACCCATTACAGTACAAAGCCTAGGAGGAAAATCTTACACTTTAGTAGTTGTAGATGACTTCTCTAGATTCACATGGGTGTTCTTTCTGTAACATCCCGATTCGCGCTAGGCCCCTCGCACGTGTTTTGAGTCAAGAGACTCAACTCGGGCTCGGGGTGCACTGGCAAAAGGGTTTCAAGTGCATTGAATAAGTGTAGGGTTGGGTTCAAGGATACCCCAACCAGTAGCCGAGATGAGGGAACTCGGCTAAGTAAAAATCAACGAGAATGTAGGTTGATGCTCGTCGATCGTCGAGAATGCCTGACGATTCTCACCGATCGCCGCGAATATCCGGTGATACCCACCGATCGTCGAGTATCACTGACTGATACTCAACGCACACAGCGACAGGATGTCCGATAAAACGGCTAAGGGAAAATCGTCGAGTATCATTGTTGATACTCGACGAATTCGTCGAGAATGACCCGCTAATACTCGCTGATTCGAAGGGTATCGGTGGTCGATACCCGCCGGACTCAGAACTGCAAACGACTAAGGGAAAATCGTCGAGTATCATTGTTGATACTCGACGAATTCGTCGAGAATGACCCGCTAATACTCGCCGATTCGACGGGTATCGGTGGTCGATACCCTCCGGACTCAGAACTGCAAACGGCTAAGGGAAAATCGTCGAGTATCATTGTTGATACTCGACGAATTCGTCGAGAATGACCCGCTAATACTCGCCGATCGACGGGAATCACTGGCTGATTCCCGCCGAATTTGACTTGTGCGTTTTCTGCGCCCAGGCTGATTCACCGGCTTGTACAGGCGGACCGAACCGGACCTCGGGATTCGTGCTGAATGATCCTTGGACCGGTCACTTTAAATGAAACCTAATTTGGGCGGTCCAATTAGAGGGTGACACATGGCAAGATGACATAACCCTAATATATCGGTTTATAAAGGGGGAAAAGCCGAACCCTAGCCGTCACTTCCACCGTCGAGCCATTACCCGCGAACCACCGAGAGAGAGAGAGCAGATCGCCGAAGGGAAAGTTCGGATCGTCAAAGGAAAGCTTGCTGGAGCAAGCTTTGGAGGAGGAGAACCGCCCCTTGCCGTGAAGAACGACTGCACCAAGAGATGTCGCGGAGAAGGGTAACGCGATCCATGGCCGGCAACGGAGGAAACGCCGGAAATGAAGTGAGTTTCCTCCCCTCTCCCTTGGTGCTAGATTTGTAGCTATTCTTAGGCGAGACATCGACTCAAAAGAGTCTTGATGTGTGAGAAGAAGCTTTCTAGGAAGGCCATGCTAGATCTTGTGTTCTAAAGCTTAGTCATCTTCAACCTTCCCTTGCTTCAAAGTGATGATGGGGGGTGGTTTCATGAAGAGGAATTGGCCTCAAGAGGGATAATAAGGGTGGAGGAACTTCTGGTTGCGGTTTGGGGAAAATCGCTTGAGGAGGAAGATGAATGGATGTCGTTCACTTCGCTTCAAGATGCGTGCAGAATCTGTATTCTGCACGCAGTGACCTTCTTGGCTATTTTTAAGCAAGAAAGGGGCGGATCTGGGCTTTCGACTAAACACGAAAGTTGTAGCCCTCGAAATTACCTTTCCAACGAGTGGTTGCACGTTTCCATGCGATACCTGTAGCCACGGGAAAGTCCGTTTGAATCCGCTGCGGTTGGGAGTTAATGTCCAGGAAATCTGTATCCTGTACGCAGCAGGCTTCGAGTTGGATTTCTGGTATGATGTGACCAGATCTGGGCTTTCAACTAAACACGAAAGTCGTAGCCCTTAAGATTACCTTTCCAACGAGTGGTTGCACGTTTTCAGGCGATACCTGTAGCCACGGGAATCCTCAGTCAAAGTTGCTGACCCGATTACATATAATTCTAGGTGATTATAATATGAACTTGGATTCGATGGAATAGATGTTGCAATCCATCTCGAGGTTGGGTGAATTCTTTTGTGTTAATCACTGAGGTAATGTGAAGATTGATGTTTGAGGACTTGAATTCCTATGCCGAGATGTGAATCAAGCCTAAGTGAATGAAAGGCGTTGCTATATTTGGTAGATCACCATTATGCACATTATCTATAATATGTTGAATTCATTTGGAAGGATTTGTAAATGATTAAACTATGGCCCTGATGTATAATGAATTGATGGAAGGGAATGGATAGTCCGATGCTTAGAGTGTCGTCTCCCTACGGGTAGCATTGTGGAATTTAACAAGTGCGGTGTTGACCGTCACAAGTTGGAATGAGGTTGAGTTGGATAAAATTGGACGGTTGGGCTTGGTCCTCGGTGTTCACGTCCCGAGGCTCCTTCCGTGCCGAGTAAACGGTTGGGCTTGGTCCTCGGTGTTCACGTCCCGAGGCTCCTTTCGTATGTGATGGATGGTTGGGCTTGGTCCTCGTGCTTTCTCCGAGGCTCCTTCCATGCCACGAAATTGTGGAATTGCATGTGGTGTGAGTCGACACGCGGTGTCGCAATCCTGGGTTAAGGATAGTGTGGCAGGTCTACGGGCTCGCCAATCGTCACACCGATGGGAGTTGACAGTTAGACCTTGGGCGGTTGGGCTTGGTCCTCAGTGTTCACGTCCCGAGGCTCCTTCCGTGACAAGTGAACGGTTGGGCTTGGTCCTCGTGCTCATTTCCGAGGCTCCTTCCGTGTCATACCATAGGCCAGTCAGGGGCTAGGATCTTGGTGCATATTTACCCGAGAGAATCCGCTGAGCCGTAGTACGCATGTGAGCTCCGCTGTTGTGTTCTTAGCGTTGAGGCGTACGGAGGCCTAGGCCAGGTAGTGTGGAGACCAGCCTAGTAGTGGAGATGCCCGCTCTACTGTCACCGTTTGGCCACGACGGTTGATGCCTGAGAGGTTAGCTACCTGCTCGAATAGTGGGAACTATAAGTCTGTGTCGACATAGCGATTGCATTTTGTAACACCCCAAAACTTGGACGGGGAATCGACGGCGTCGTTTTAGCCAAGTTTGGGTTTTCGAGCAGGTGACACGGGCGTGTCAGGGCGTGACACGGGCGTGTCAGGGCGTGGTCGACCGCGGGGCTTGTGGTCGACGTTTTGAGGGTCGACGTTCGTCGAGCTCAGGAACACGGCCTGGGACACGGGCGTGTCCCTGGCCATGTCCTTCTCGGGCTGTTTGCAGGATTTATTCTGCAAGGCGTGACACGGGTCACGACACGGCCGTGTCGGGTCTGACACGGGCGTGTCGAAGGCCGTGTCTTTGGCCGTGTCTTTGGCCGTGTCCTTCTCTGACTGGGAAAGTTAGTCGGTGGGGGCGTGACACGGGTCTCGACACGGGCGTGTCAAAGGAGACACGGGCGTGTCGGAGGCCGTGTCAACGGCCGTGTGCTGGTTTTCGAATCGGTCGAGACGGCGAATGGTTGACACGGCCCTGCGCACGGCCGTGTTACAACCCGTGTTCGGCCCAGATTTTTTATTTTGGGTTCCGATCGCGGCCGTTCGTTCTTTTCTTTGGAAGATCCAATGGTGGGGAGCCTCCCTGGGCGGTGTAAGGCCGGGAATAGGGTTCCAAACCCTCATTCCCCACTTTCTTTTATCTATCTAAGTTCTAGAGAGAAGGGAGAGCAAGGAGGCCAAGTTCCGGCCGCCGGCGAAGCTTCGGAGGTCCGTTTCGCGAGCGGAGTTCAGATCCGCGAAGGTGGGAGCGTTGCGGTGGTTTTCAACCGAGCAAATCTTCTACATGGCTAGGAAGAGGGGACGGAAGGTAACGACACTTCTCCTCTTGGTTTTTAGGATTTAGGATGCATGAATAGCATCCCCTTCCTTTCGTATTTTGAGCACCGAATCTCTCAAATGAGAGGGATTTGTGTAGCCTAGGTTCAAGAGGAACCTCCGGGTTGAGTATGTTCATCCCGGTATGCTTTGCATTAGAGATCCGCTCCGTTAGCGGATTAGGCATTGTGGGTGAAGCCGTGGTCGCGACCGTTAGTCCGACCCGGTGATGTTGCATAGCGAGCTTCGGGGATTCGGTAGAAATCCGTTGCGGCAATACGCCGTTGTATGTATGCGTTTTCCCCCTTATATTTGAGTGAGTACTCGTGGTCGGAACCGGACAAGGTTAGCTCCGTGTTGTGCGGTAGATGGTTTCCTTGGAGCACGGGAAAGACACGGTGCGAATGGTGATTGGGGTGGGGAAACCTTTGTTCGTGCTGTGCAAAGGCGCGGTTATGTCTCCGTGGTCGGATGGCTATCCCATGACGCGCAAGTCATGTGGGGAAAGTGTCCCGGCGAGACTAGCCCCTTGTGTGGGACTGACAAGAATGTCGAGCGGAGGGCAAGCCCGGGCAATGTGGCCAAGAGCGGGTGGGGTCCAGCAAGGCTTCTTAGAATCGGTCAGTGTGAGACGGAACCCTGACGTGCGAAGTCAGAATGTGCGGGCAAGCCCGGGGTATATGAACCTTGTGCGGGTGGGGCCTTTGCAAGGTTCCGTGTGACGGCGTGTGTGCCGTTAGGGACATGGTGGTTCCCTTGTGTTTGCGGCTTTAAGCCAATGGGGAAATGGAAGTACCCAGTGTTTGATGTTGTGTTAGATGCATACGAGCTAGGGTGCCTTGGGTGAAACCCGGGTTGCATTCATGTTGCATAGTAGGCCCCTTCACTTTGTACAAAACATAGAGAACATGTATGCTGTATGAGACATCCAAGCCTGTTTTACCGCTTTATTATATATACTCTTTCGGTATACGAAGTGCTAACTTGCAGGTGGAGTGGTACCCCGGGGTCCGTTAGGGGCGGCCGGGAGGAGATGTATTTGTTATACAGTAGAGGTCAGCCTTTGCTTACCCACGTTACTTCAATTCCTTACAGGGCAAGGGTCGTATGCAGGAGCTAGCGCGCCGGGCGAAAAGCCCTAAGCTTCGTGAAGTGTTGCTGTGCTTGACTATTTTCTTTTCCTTGTTTTGCTGCTGTTGTTTGACTATGTCCGGCTTGCATGCCGAGGTAGCCTAGGGGTGCTTGGCACTTTTTATATTTGGACTTATATGGTGTAAGGCCTTAAGGCCATTTGATACTCTTCTATTAGTGGATAACTTCCGTCTGTTAGTGTTATGTTTCCGCTGTGTTTGTCTGGAGTTTTGAGATTGGGTAGTTTTATATCATCTTTTAATACTAAAGCTGTGGCGTCCGTATGTTGTGGGGCCCTGGCCGGACCCATATTATATGGTCTTTACAGGGGAGGTGTTACATTTTGGTATCAGAGGGAGGTTGCGTTACAATGAGAAGTTTCGCGGTCGAAAGTATAAGTCGAGTCGCGTATAAGAAGTTATCCACATAGGAGTATCGCGGGATCATGAGTGTTCTTGTGTTCGATTCTTGCGATTAGAGACTGACTTGCGTTTTCTTGCTTGTGTTTAGAGTGCAAGCAACGAGGCTAGGACCTCGAGGCCAAGAGAAGAGCTCTCGGCAAGTAGTGCGACTGCGCAAGGTCCGCTAGGGATGGGGGTCACACCGGCCGACTTCTGTCGTATGCTTGCAGAAGCAATGGTGGCGGCCCAAGCTGCAGCGACAGCACAAGTAGCAGCTCCCGTTGCTCAAGTAGCAACTCCTGCTACCCCGGACACGGCAGCGACCGTGCCGGTTGAGGAATCCAGGCGGGCAGAGCCGCATGCCGAGAGAGTGGTTGTCGGGCATGGGGACCGGCAAATGAAGTACTTTCTGAGTTTCCACCCTCCAACCTTCAAGGGAATCGGCACGCCCACAGATGCAGAGGATTGGTGGGCTAGAATTCAGGAGCTTCTGAGGGCGGCAGAGGTGCCAGATGAGAAAAAGGCAGAGTTCGCAGCCTTTATGTTGGAGGGAGATGCCAAGTTATGGTGGGTGAGCCACAGTGGCCGGCAGTTTCTAGGACGCACACCGTCCATCGAGGAGTTTGGTAATGCCTTCCTGAAGAAGTACATTCCCGCCTCAACGAGGTTAGCCCTCCAGAGGCAGTTTCTACATCTGGTGCAGCGAGACAAGTCAGTGGATGAGTATGTTCAGGAATTTACTCGCATGGGTCGTTATGCAGGGACGACCATGGCAGACGATGAAGAGAGGGACAATCTCTTCTATCATGGATTGAGGGAGAATTTAAGACAACCCCTCATATCGATGAAACGTGCGGGTTTCAACGAATTGGTGGAGGCGGCCCGAATTTTGGAGAGTGACATGGAGCGATCCCAGCGTCGCAAGGGTTTCACACCCAAACAGGGGGAGGAGAAGAAGCCTGCTCAGCCCCATAGAAAGGCGGAAGGGAGCCGATGGAAGAAGAAGCCTTCCCCATATAAGTCGGGCGAGAAAAGTAATTAGACGTCCGGAGGGTCACGCTCTAAGGGACCGCAGACGTGTTACAGTTGTGGCAAGCCAGGCCACATAGCAAGATTTTGTACCCAAGGGGGCGCTGAGCAAGAGCCAAGGCAGGAGCAGACCGTACACTCCGGACCTAGTGCAGCAGAGAAGGGGAAGATGGCGGAGTCGAGTGCTTCCCGGTTTCAACCAGTGCAGCCAAGGGCCTACAACCTTGGGAAGCAGGAAGCAATCCGCCAAATCGATGTGGTGACGGGTATGAGAGTTCAACCTGCACCGTAGATTTCTTCCTTTCAAGCCTTTTTATGTTTGTTGCATGTGTGTAGGCTTTGTAGTGGTATCTGGGTACCCCGCTAGAGTACTTTTTGATACGGGAGCGTCGCACTCCTTCCTTGCGGAAAGTTTCACCCGGAGGATTGGAGTCGAGTCCTTCGCAACGGACTCAGAGTTGAAAGTGCGCATGCCCAATGGGTCGTCTATGACAACCAGGGCTAAAGGGCGGATTTGTTGGTGTCTTGAGGGAGTCGACTTCATATTGGTAGCGGCGATCTTGCCGTTGTCCGAGTTCGATGTGATTTTGGGGATGGATTGGCTAGCGGATCAGCGTGCCAGTATCGACTGTTTGTCCAAGGTGGTAACCCTGAGGGGCGCGGGGCAAGCGGAAGTCAAGTTTGAGGGCCTGCATGGAGTGGCATGTTCCCTAGTTTCGGCACTTCAACTAGTGCGAGCTGTTAACCAGGGGGTGTAGCTCTAGTAGCGTTGTTGGAGGTTAGCCTTTCCAGGCTGTCTCTTGGAGAAGTGCCCGTGGTGGCGGAGTTTGGAGATGTTTTTCCGGAGGAGCTACCGGGAGCACCTCCTCGGCGGGAGATTGATTTCTCCATCGAGTTAGTGCCCGAGGCTAGACCGGTGTCACGTCCACCCTTTAGGATGGCACCAAAGGAGTTGGCCGAGCTCAAGATTCAGTTGCAGGAGCTTTTGGAGCAAGGGTATATCAGGCCCAGCTCTTCACCGTGGAGTGCGCCGGTGTTATTTGTAAAGAAGAAGGACGGTAGTATGCGTCTGTGCATAGACTACCGAGAGTTGAACAAATTGACTGTCAAGAATAAGTATCCGATTCCTCGGATAGACGATCTCTTCGACCAGTTGGTGGGGTCGGTGGTGTACTCCAAGTTAGACTTGAAGTCCGGATATTATCAGTTGCCGATTCGTGACGAAGACATACCCAAGACCGCGTTTGGTACGAGGTATGGTCATTTTGAGTTCTCGGTGATGCCGTTCGGGCTGACGAACGCGCCGTCCGTGTTCATGGACTTGATGAACCGAGTGTTTCGCGAATATTTGGACTGGTTTGTAGTCATCTTTATCGATGACATATTGGTGTATTCCAAGTCGGAAGCGGAACACGAGTCGCACTTGCGGACAGTGTTGCAAGTATTGAGAGAGAACCAGCTTTATGCGAAGTTCTCCAAGTGCGAGTTCTGGTTGGAGAAAGTGGCATTTCTAGGCCATGTGATTAGTGGGGATGGGGTGGCGGTAGACCCAACGAAAGTAGAAGCCATCAGAAAGTGGCCAGTTTTGAGGACCGTGGCGGAAGTCCGAAGTTTTCTTGGACTAGCCGGATACTACCGAAGGTTTGTGGAAAACTTTTCGCGGATAGCTCTACCCCTCACTTCACTAACTCGCAAGGATCAGAAGTTTGTATGGACTCAAGAGTGCAATCAGGCGTTTGAAACCCTGAAGGAAAGGCTAATGAAGGCGCCGATCCTAAGTCTACCAAAGGGGACCGAAGGGTTCCAGATTTTCAGCGACGCATCCGGATGCGGTTTAGGGTGCGTGTTGGTGCAGCATGGTAGTGTGATAGCTTTTGGGTCGAGGCAGCTGAAGCCTCATGAGAGGAATTACCCCGTCCATGATTTGGAGTTGGCGGCGGTAATTTTTGCTTTGAAGTTGTGGAGGCACTACGTTTATGGTGCAAAGGTGGAGATCTTCACGGACCACAAGAGTCTGAAGTATCTCCTAGATCAGAAGGACCTAAATATACGGCAGCGCAGGTGGGTCGAGTTCCTTGGGGACTACGAGGTGGCGATTCAGTACATGCCAGGGAAAGCCAATGTGGTGGCAGATGCTTTGAGTAGGAAATACTCGGGGCAAGGAAATTGGATTGAAGCTCACGATGAGCGGTTAAGGCAGGACTGCGAGTCCCTTGGTTTGGAATGTGTGGCAAGAGGCGAGTCTAGCATGGCTCGACTAAATTGGATTGAGATGCAGAGTGACTTATGCGATCGTATTCGGGAAGCGACCCGTGTAGATGCGGAGTTCCAACCTTTCATGGAGGAAGCACTAAAGGGCGAGGGTAGTGCCTGGGAGATGGTTGATGGGATTCTGAGGAAGGGCGGAAGAATTTGTGTACCACAGTTCGGCAAGCTCCGCGAGGAGTTGATGTTTGAGGCCCACTTCACTAATTACTCCATTCACCCGGGTAGTACAAAGATGTACTTGGATTTGAAGAAGTCCTATTGGTGACCTGGGATGAAGCGGGACGTAGCTTTGTGTGTGAGTCGGTGCCAAACTTGTGCCTTGGTGAAGGCCGAGTGTCAGAAGCCGGGCGGGTTCTTGAAGCCACTTCCAATCCCCGAATGGAAATTTGATGACATCTCCATGGATTTTGTACATGGGTTGCCTAGATCGCAGCAGGGTAATGATGCCATTTGGGTGATTGTGGACCGCTTGACCAAAGTGGCACATTTCATCCCGAACCGGAAGGAGGACGGTGTGGAAAAGTTGGTGGAGTTGTACGTCCGCAATATTGTACGACTTCATGGGATTCCGAAGAGTATAGTCAGCGACCGGGATGGACGTTTCACGTCTAAGGATTGGCGGTTGGTGCAGAAGAGCTTGGGCACAAAACTCAAGTTCAGTACGGCCTTTCATCCTCAAACCGATGGGCAAACTGAGAGAACGAACCGTACTTTGGAAGATATGCTAAGGATGTGTACTCTCGACTTCGGCAAGAAGTGGGAGGATCACCTCTTCATGGTGGAGTTTGCTTATAACAATAGTTACCAAGCTAGTATCAAGATGGCGCCATACGAAGCTCTGTATGGGAGGCGGTGTCGAACACCGATGTCTTGGACAGAGGCGGGAGACACCAAGCTTTTGGGAAAAGAAGTGGTAGCCGACGCTAGTGAGCTAGTGCGGACCATCCAAGAGCGCATGAAGGTAGCTCAAGATCGGCAGTCGAAGTATTTCAATGCTCACCACAGGCATGTGGAATTCGCTGTGGGCGACTGGGTGTATCTTAAGATCAAGCCGTTCAAAGGCGTTTCGTGAATTCGTCGACTCAAGAAGCTGAGTCCGAGATTTTTGGGACCATTCAAGGTCATCGAGCGAGTGGGAGAGGCAGCGTACCGGTTGGCGTTGTCCACAGAGCTAAGTAGATTGCATGACGTTTTTCACGTCTCCGTCCTGAGGAAAGCTTTGTTAGAAGCCAGCGTGGTGATTGAGCCGACGGCGGTGCGGGTAGAGGAAGACTTGAGGACGCGAGTTCGTCCAATCGGGATAGAAGACTCAGAGGTTCAACAATTGCGGAACAAGGAGGTCAGACTCGTAAAGGTCCGTTGGGACAACTGTGGCTGCGAGGAGCTCTCATGGGAGCGAGAGCAGGCCATGCTGGAGGAGTACCCCGAGCTTTTCTCCTCAGGTACCGTTTAGTTTTGTTTACCTTTCATGTTTTAAATTTCGGGACGAAATTCTTGTAAGGGGGGGAGAATTGTAACACCCCAAAACTTGGACGGGGAATCGACGGCGTCGTTTTAGCCAAGTTTGGGTTTTGGAGCAGGTGATACGGGCGTGTCAGGGCGTGACACGGGCGTGTCAGGGCGTGGTCGACCGCGGGGCTTGTGGTCGACGTTTTGAGGGTCGACGATCGTCGAGCTCAGGAACACGGCCTGGGACACGAGCGTGTCCCTGGCCGTGTCCTTCTCGGGCTGTTTGCAGGATTTATTCTGCAAGGCGTGACACGGGTCACGACACGGCCGTGTCGGGTCTGACACGGGTGTGTCGAAGGCCGTGTCTTTGGCCGTGTCTTTGGCCGTGTCCTTCTCTGACTGGGAAAGTTGGTCGGTGGGGGCGTGACACGGGTCTCGACACGGGCGTGTCAAAGGCGACACGGGCGTGTCGGAGGCCGTGTCAACGGCCGTGTGCTGGTTTTCGAATCGGTCGAGACGGCGAATGGTTGACACGGCCCTACACACGGCCGTGTTGCAACCCGTGTTCGGCCCAGATTTTTTATTTTGGGTTCCGATCGCGGCCGTTCGTTCTTTTCTTTGGAAGATCCAACGGTGGGGAGCCTCCCTGGGTAGTTTAAGGCCGGGAATAGGGTTCCAAACCCTCATTCCCCACTTTCTTTTATCTCTCTAAGTTCTAGAGAGAAGGGAGAGCAAGGAGGCCAAGTTCCGGCCGCCGGCAAAGCTTCGGAGGTCCGTTTCGCGAGCGGAGTTCAGATCCGCAAAGGTGGGAGCGTTGCGGTGGTTTTCAACCGAGCAAATCTTCTCCATGGCTAGGAAGAGGGGACGGAAGGTAACGACACTTCTCCTCTCGGTTTTTAGGATTTAGGATGCATGAATAGCATCCCCTTCCTTTCGTATTTTGAGTACTGAATCTCTCAAATGAGAGGGATTCGTGTAGCCTAGGTTCAAGAGGAACCTCCGGGTAGAGTATGTTCATCCCGGCATGCTTTGCATTAGAGATCCGCTCCGTTAGCGGATTAGGCATTGTGGGTGAAGCCGTGGTCGCGACCGTTAGTCCGACCCGGTGATGTTGCATAGCGAGCTTCGGGGATTCGGTAGAAATCCGTTGCGGCAATACGTCGTTGTATGTATGCGTTTTCCCCCTTATATTTGAGTGAGTATTCGTGGTCGGAACCGGACAAGGTTAGCTCCGTGTTGTGCGGTAGATGGTTTCCTTGGAGCACGGGAAAGACACGGTGCGAATGGTGATTGGGGTGGGGAAACCTTTGTTCGTGTTGTGCAAAGGCGCGGCTATGTCTCCATGGTCGGCTGGCTATCCCGTGACGCGCAAGTCATGTGGGGAAAGTGTCCCGGCGAGACTAGCCCCTTGTGTGGGACTGACAAGAATGACGAGCGGAGGGCAAACCCGGGCAATGTGGCCAAGAGCGGGTGGGGTCCAGCAAGGCTTCTTAGAATCGGTCAGTGTGAGACGGAACCCTGATGTGCGAAGTCAGAATGTGCGGGCAAGCCCGGGGTATATGACCCTTGTGCGGGTGGGGCCTTTGCAAGGTTCCGTGTGACGGCGTGTGTGCCGTTAGGACATGGTGGTTCCCTTGTGTTTGCGGCTTTAAGCCAATGGGGAAACGTAAGTACCCAGTGTTTGATGTTGTGCTAGATGCATACGAGCTAGGGTGCCTTGGGTGAAACCCGGGTTGCATTCATGTTGCATAGTAGGCCCCTTCACTTTGTACAAAACATAGAGAACATGTATGCTGTATGAGACATCCAAGCCTGTTTTACCGCTTTATTATATATACTCTTTCGGTATACGAAGTGCTAACTTGCAGGTGGAGTGGTACCCCGGGGTCCGTTAGGGGCGGCCGGGAGGAGATGTGTTTGTTACACAGTAGAGGTCAGCCTTTGCTGACCCACGTTACTTCAATTCCTTACAGGGCAAGGGTCGTATGCAGGAGCTAGCGCGCCGGGCGAAAAGCCCTAAGCTTCGTGAAGTGTTGTTGTGCTTGACTATTTTCTTTTCCTTGTTTTGCTGCTATTGTTTGACTATGTCCGGCTTGCATGCCGAGGTAGCCTAGGGGTGCTTGGCACTTTTTATATTTGGATTTATATGGTGTAAGGCCTTAAGGCCATTTGATACTCTTCTATTAGTGGATAACTTCCGTCTGTTAGTGTTATGTTTCCGCTGTGTTTGTCTGGAGTTTTGAGATTGGGTAGTTTTATATCATCTTTTAATACTAAAGCTGTGGCGTCCGTATGTTGTGGGCCCCCGGCCGGACCCATATTATATGGTCTTTACAGGGGAGGTGTTACACATGTGCTTGATCATGGGTGTGTCATTGCATTGCATACATAGCATTGCACTTCATTACATACACAAGACCCTCATCGTATAAGTTTGTATGGGCACTCCTATACGATGAGTTACTTTCTGCTGAACGACCCTCAACTTATATGCTTGTATGGGCATCCATATAAGTTGAGTTACTTACTGCTCTAAATATATACTCTCTTGCTGCTGTAGATTGTAGATTTGTAAATAAGAGCTTGTTTATTATACACTGCTGATGTTGATGCTTATAATATATATACTCACTTCACCTGTTGTACTACTGTTATTTATATATTGTACCTGTTCCTTTCTCCGCCCGGTGCCGAGGAGTCGCCGGGGGAGCGGATGTGAAACCACTTAGTCTTTATGACTAACAGTTGCTATGTCTTCCTTTTTAGGAGAAAACCCCGCAGGTGGAGCAGCAGGCTATGCAGACGGACAGCCAGGCCAGGGTGACAGGGCCTGAAGGGACGGTACCGTCGCTACCGTTGGTTATAGATGTGAGTGAGAGAGAGATTTTGTTGTAGCCCTTTGGGGCAATTCTGTTCTCGTACTCTGATATTAGAAGCTTGCTGAAGCTTCTTTATTTATGATGTTATGGACTTATACTTTCTGTGGATTTGACTTTCATATTATTATGGTTGGGTTGGCATTTATATGTTGATATTGGTTGTAGCCGGCAGAATAGGCGTCTTGTGGTACATGCTAGCCCGAGTGTTAGTGTTACCGCAAGGCGGCTATTCTGGGCATAAGACCCCTCTCGTGCCGTGTTTTGTGTTCCGGGAGGGGGGTATTACACTTTCTGAGAAAGAAGTGATAACTTTAAGTGTTTGACAGAGTTTCTCAAATGCATACAGATTTAGTTCAATACTCACATTGCCCTAATAAGAAGTGATCATGGGACAAAGTTTGATTCTCTTCTTATGCAAGAGTTCTGTCAGAGTGAAGGGATCAGGCACACTTTCTCAGCTCCTAGAACTCCTCAACAAAATGGGGTAGCTGAAAGGAAAAATAGAACCCTTATTGAATCTGCTACTATATTGTTGACAGATGCTCACCTTCCTATATCCTTTTGGGCAGAGGCAGTGAACACCTCAAATTATGTGTTGAATATAAGTTTGATACATAAGCTGAAGGGCAAGACTCCCTATGAATTACTCAAAGGGAAGAAACCTAAAGTAGATTATTTCAAAAAATTTGGTTGTATTTGTTACATACATAATAATGACAAGAAATATATAGCAAAATTTCAAGCCAAAGCTGATGAAGGAGTGTTTCTGGGATACTCCATGATCAGTAAAGCTTATAGGGTGTATAAAAAATCTTCTCTTAAAATTGAAGAATCTGTACATGTATCTTTTGATGAAACTAACATGTCTTATAAGGAGAAGAATACTTCTACCATAGAACCTTTGCAGGTACATTCTCTTTCACAAAATTTGAATAGGTTACACATTATAGAAGAGGATACAACACCTTCACCTATCCAACAAAAAGGTGAAAGTAGTGAAGATGAAGAGGACACTCAACATCTTGATGAGAACCACATTGAAGAGCCAGTTGTTGTTCCACAAGAGGAAACAACAACACAGGTTGGTGAACAATCAACACCCCCTGTTGATTTAGTAACATCAAGAGATCATCCAATCTTCCAAGTGATTGGAGACATCTCAGCTGGTGTGCAAACCAGAAATCAGGTCAACAAAAATCTGATGCACACCTGCTTTCTTTCTCAAATTGAGCCTCAATACATACAAGATGCAGAACAAGATCCACACTGGATCATTGCAATGCAAGAGGAGTTACATCAATTTGAAAGAAACAAAGTTTGGGAGCTAGTGCCAAGACCACAGGATCATTCCATTGTTGGAACAAAATGGGTGTTCAGGAACAAATTAGATGATCAAGGCATTATTGTAAGGAATAAGGTAAGGCTAGTTGCACAAGGATACTCTCAAGAAGAAGGAATAGATTATGACAAGACCTTTGCACCAGGTGCAAGGTTGGAGGCCATAAGAATATTTCTAGCCTATGCAGCTCACAAAAGATTCAAAGTTTATCAAATGGATGTAAAGAGTGCATTTCTCAATGGAGATATAAGGAAGAAGTCTATGTTAGACAACCCCCAAATTTTATCTCTCCTACTCATCTTGATTATGCTTTTAAATTGCATAAAGCATTATATGGTCTTAAGCAAGCTCCTAGAGCATGGTATGAGACCTTGGCATGCTTTCTTTTGGAAAATGATTTTAAAAGGGGTAGAGTAGACCAAACTCTTTTCATTAGAACCCATAGGTCCAATATCCTACTAGTACAAATTTATGTAGATGACATTATCTTTGGACCTGCTGATTCAAATTTGTGCAAAAGGTTCTCTAACCTAATGCATTCAAAATTTGAAATGAGTAGCATGGGTGAGCTTTCCTTCTTTCTAGGATTGCAAGTCAAACAGCATGTTGATGGCATATTCATTTCTCAAACCAAGTATACAAAAGAATTGGTTAAGAAATTTGGTATGTCTGAAGCATCATGTATAAAAACACCTATGCCTACTAATGCTGTATTAGATGCTGATGAACATGGGAAACCTGTTGATCAGACAACATATAGAGCAATGATTGGCTCTTTATTATACCTTACAGCTAGTAGACCTGACATAATGTTTGCTACATGCATATGTGCTAGATTCCAAGTAAGCCCTAGAGAGTCACACCTAACATTAGTAAAAAGGATTCTTAGGTATGTGAAAAGTTGTCCAAATCTAAGTCTCTAGTATCCAAAAGATTCAGGATTTGAATTAACTTGATTTTCAGATGTTGATAATGTTGGATGTAGAGTAGACAGGAAAAGCACCAGTGGAACTTGTCAGTTTCTTGATGATAGACTTGTCTCCTGGTTTTGTAAGAAACAAACATCTGTGTCCATATCAACTATTGAAGCTGAATATATGGCAGCGGGTAGTTGTTGCTCACAGATATTGTGGATTCAAAATCAGCTCCTAGACTATGGTTGCAACTTAGATAAGTCAAAAATATTTTGTGATAACACTAGTGCTATTTCTATAGCACAAAATCCAGTCCTCCATAGTAGGACAAAACATATAGAGATTAGGCATCACTTTTTAAGAGATAATGTTGAGAAAAATAAAATTAAACTTCAATATATCCCAACTGATTTGCAAAGGGGAGATATTTTCACCAAACCATTGGATGAAAAGAAACACACATTCTTCCTGAATCAGTTAGGAATGTTAGATGGAGGAAGTTTAAATTAAGATCCAAGATTTTAAAACCTTACAATTGACCAAGACTAGGCTAAAAACTTGATTTTTCTAGTGTTTATAGGTTATTTCTGATCTCTGAACTGTGCTCGATGTTTTTCCCAAAGATCGTCGAACAGAGATCGACGTTCTCATGAGATCGTCGAACGGAGCTCAGCATTTTCCAAGTAGTGCTAGGATATCTCTTTCCGGTCAAAGATCGTCGAACGGAGCTCGACGCTCTCCAATATCGTCGAACGGAGATCGACGATGTTGAAGACCTTTCAGATTCCTTTAGAATCCCAGATCGTCGAACAGAGTTTAACGATCTTTCCTTTTCAGAGTCGAACGCTGATATAAAATTCATTTTTCGGTCGTCGTTCTCTTTTGCGCATTCATACCTTCTGCAGAGCTTTCTTTCCCTCCAAACCTCTCTGCACTTGGTCTTGTTTGTTCATTTTTCAGGAAAAAACATGGCCGTCTCTGTTGTCGTCTTAGCCACAATGAAGTTTGACACCGGTTTTGATATAGACATGGATTCGTTTGAAGGAAGTGATCAGATATTCAAGGATATTCTAGATCTGTTCAAGGAGCAACAGTTGGTGACAATCATGACTACAAGGATGAAGTTGGCTGCAGATGAGATAAAAGAATGGGTATATACAACCCACAACCTGGATCAAAATACAGTGATTGGGACAATTTCAGGAACCCAGGTATCCCTTACTCATGCACTTCTAACAGAAGTTTTCCAATTAAGTACTGGACATGATACACTGGAATTGTCTGGAGAAGAGTCTTCTACTATATTGGATAGAATGGGACATTCAGCATCAAACCTTAACAAAATGCTTAAGAAAAACCTCTCAGTAGAGTATAGGTTCTTGGCTGATATAGTGGGAAAAGTTCTATTAGCAAAACATTCTGCTCATGATACAATATCTAGGTATCAGTTTTGCTTGATGGCTGCTATAGTTGATAAGAAACATCTGAATTGGGGAGAACTCTTTTTTGATTTAATTAAGAAGAAGATTAACAAGAACTTTGTTAACTTTGGGAGGATATTAGGCCTGTTTTTGCATAACAGATGCCCCCAATTGCTTGTGTCCAATTATATGCACATCAATGCTTCCAAGAGACTCTCTTGTGCTCTCTTTGGAAAGTGGGACATGCAGATTGCCAAAACCCAGCAGGGGTCGTGCAGCTACCTCCACTTCAAGCACAAGGACTGTTCCAGACACTTCCCCTCAGGCAACTTCCCCCTTAGAAGAATTGCCTGCTTCCTCCTCCTCATCTCCACCATCTCCACCTCTAGTTTCTTCAACCATTCCTACATCCACCATCTCAATTTCATCCCCCATCATATCACCCATCTAAATTTCATCACCAACAATCTCTTCACTACCACCAGCCACTCTGCAAGAGCAATTCCATCCTCTAGATTACTATCCCCCTCTTGATATTGATTCATCCATCCATCTTCCATCATTCAATCTGTTAGATGATTCCTTTATGGATGATTCTCATTCATCTCCTCTAGAGCTTCCCTCCTCTTCCACTTCTTACCAACAACTACTACAAGATATTCTGGCTCAACCATCTTTAACCCCATCCATCTCCATTCCAGTGACATCCATCACCACCATTCCCATTTCACAACCATCCATACCACTACCATCCACATCATCTCTCCACATTTCTGAAACTCCACCAACACCATCAATCTCTGCACCTTTCTCCTCTACCTCTACTCAAGCATCCCTTAAGCAAGTAGACATTCCTGCCCTTGCAGATAAACTATATGAGATGTTATCTCCCAGGCTAACACTCTTGTTGGATACCTCCATGGCTCCACTTCTTAAATCAATCAATGAGTTATCTTCCAGGCTTTCTTCTTTCCATCCTCCTCATGCAATCCCTTCTTTGGGGTGCCTTGATCAAGTTTATACTGAATCCAGGTAGGGGGAGATGCTAAATTAAGAAGTCATGCTGCCTGCTCCAGATTCAGATTTCATGCAAAGCTCAGAAGCAATGCCAGTTGCTCCAGCCCCAGCTCCAGTTCTATCCTTCAGTACAGCTGACTTCAGGTCACTGCTTTTAGATTTTGATGCTCTCTATAGCAAATATCTTCCAGCTCAAGAAGCTGAAGATCTTACTAAGGCCATTGTGCATGTCTCTAGCTGTGATCCCAGCTTGATATTATCTTATATCAATTTTATCAAGGCTGTGGAAATTATTACTACTGCTGATAATGTGTGTGTTGATACTGCTGCTAAGAAAGTTTGTTTTAATAGTGTTGTTTCGGTTGCTGCTGCTGCTGTTAATGTTGTTTCTGATGTTTGTGTTGCTCCTATTGTTAGTGTTTTTATTTCTGATGTTAGTGCTGCTCCTACTGCTATTTTTGTTGTTGCTCCTGCTAGTGTTGCTACTTATTCTCTTGCTCCAGCTTCTGTTACTGCTCCTGTTCTTACTGCTGCTGCCTCATCTAAACAAACTAAACAACAGCAAGAATATATTAAAAGGATTGATGAGATGTATGACAATCCTCAAAGCTCAGACAGTGATGAATTTAGAACTGATTCTGATTACTCCTCTACAACCATTGCAAGGAAGAGGAAAGCAAGAAGCAAAGCATTGAAGAGAGTCCCTCCAGAAAAATTCATCAATGATAATGATATTCCCTACTACATTCTGCATGACTGTCCAATTACTGAACCCTGGATGCAATACTCAAGGAACTAATTGAAGGCTATGAAGAAGAGGAGGAAGTATGACCAAGGCACATCTCATCATAATCCTTCTCCTCCTCCTCCCTCTCCAGATGCAGGATCTGGTGGAAGTTAAGCACAACAAACCTCTCATGCTACAACTCAAAGTTCCTCTCAGGTTCAAGATAGATCACAATCCATAGGACATCAACAAAGAGGCTACCAGTCCAGAAGAGGCCAATATAGAGGAAATCAAAGAGGATACAGAGTATATTCAAGAGGACAATTTAGACAGCATCCTTATCAAAGGGAAGGACAAGTCTCAATTGATTCAACTTCTAGTCCATTCCCATATAAGCTCAAAGAAATTGTTCCCTCAAGAGCTCCTCCTGCTGATACTATCAATAGATATGAACCTCTTGTTCCCCATGAAGATCCAGAGAACAATCCTATCTCTTGGACAGCAAGGATGAAGTAATTAGCTGCTTTAGACCAGATAAAGAAAGCAAGAGAACAAGGAAAAGATACTTCAAATATTACTACATTATCTGAACAAAGAAAGAAAGAGATTGAGAGATATTCTTCCAGAAAATTCTTTGACCCAAAAAGTTACATGAAGTTGCACCCAGAGGCAGTTGTCCCCAGACCCAAATCTCAAACCTCCCTAGGTGCTGCTGATGACAGAAGATCTAAGAAAGAAGCTGAAAATCCCAACAGGGAAATTCTATTCAAAAAGGGCAAGGAAAAGGACTAATTATGTAAGCTGAACAGTATATCTCTCTCTGACAATCTGCTGTGACTATTCATTTGCTTCTGCTATGCTGCATTTCACTATTCTGCAATGTTGTATTTGCTTTTGTTTCTGCTTGTATGCTTTTAAATTCCTATCTGTCTTGTAAATAGTAATCCTAACCCAAATAGGGGGAGATTGTTGGAACATCCTATTACTGATTTGGGTAAGGATCATTATGTACATAGGAATGTGTCTTGACCTCA
This sequence comes from Platanthera zijinensis, assembly GCA_039513925.1. Lineage (NCBI taxonomy): Eukaryota > Viridiplantae > Streptophyta > Magnoliopsida > Asparagales > Orchidaceae > Platanthera > Platanthera zijinensis. The sequence goes on along the minus strand of CM077079.1, from coordinate 249,808,999 downwards.
TTGTATAAATTTAAAGGTCAAATAGAATAGGTCTAAGACTTAGAACTTAGGTTTGAAAGCTTCCCTCAAGACCTCTTAGATCAGATTACAAGTGCTGAAGACTAAGACAATTATCGTCGAGCTCAGATCGATGAGGCGTCGAACTCAGTTAGACCATCTCTGAGCTCAGTTCAACGAGTCGTCGAACTCGGTTCGACGATCTCCGAGCTCAGATCGACGTTTCTGTCTCAAGCCAAAATCCAGATCTCTGAGCTCAGGTCGACGATAGTCGAGCTCAGATCGACGATTTCTGTTTCAAGTCAAGTTCCAGTCTCTGAGCTCAGGTCAACGGTAGTCGAGCTCAAATGGAAGATTTTCTTGAGAGATCGTCGATTTCAGGATTTCAAATTCAGTCAGTTATGGAATTCAAATTTATTCATATCCAGCAGTTAATGCAAATGATTTTGTAGCCGTTTCAATTAATCTGGAGCAAGTTTCAAGGAGACTAAAAGAGAATGGTTCTTAGGACTTTCCTCCAGAGACAGACATCAATTAAGGAAGTCATTTATGACTGGCTAATGACTATCTAGAAGATTGGATTTCAATATATCATTTCAGACAATAGAGACAAATGATAACACAGAGAATACCAACAAGAGAAAAACTAAGAACAATATCTGAGATCTGTGAGACACATAAGAACTACAGGATTACAGTATCTCATCTCTGATTCAAGTTTTTCAAGGCTTCATCAATCAAGACTCCAGACACATCACATTTCAGACATTGCTGAAATCATCCTTTATTGGAGATCTCAATCATTCTGAAGGCCTATCACCCTGTGCAAAGCTTCTCTTCCTGAACAACTACAAATCTCAGGGGGAGCTTTGACAACATCAATCCACTAGTCTTCTCTTTGACTGTTGACAGAGAAGAACAACTACACTTTCCTTTTCTTTTGCTGTAAAAGGGTTACTCAAAACTCCCTTCAAAAGTTTTGTGTTTGGTTTCTGAGACCTTGTCAAAACTCAGTGGTGGCAAGACACCTAATCAAAAATTTTGGTTTGGTTTTTGAGCACCTTATCAAAAGCTCATTGGTGCCCAGGACACCTGATCAACTATTCATGCAGTGGATTCCTACCTAGGGTGGTAGAAGTATGGATGTACCCAGGTTAATTGGGGAACCACTATAGCTCCTTGTGTCTTCTGGTTGTTTGTTTTTTATTTGGTGTGTGCTGTGTTTTTGTTTCTTGCTTACTTAGTTTTATTTACTGCAAGCACAATACACCTATAAATAAATCAAGTCTTCCACTGCCAATTAATTTTTAATTTGCAAAATTATTTTAATATACTCTATTCACCCCCCCCCCCCTAGAGTAAAGGTAGATATTACCCTCACTTTCACAGCACCTCCTCTAAATCAGACTATGATACTAGTCCGAATTCTGATGCATCTTCTTCCTATGATGAAGATGGGTCAAAATCTAAGGAAGATGTCAATCAACTGATTGACAAGTATGGTGCCCTTCTGGATGCTTTGAAAAGGAGCAAGAGGTTGGCCAAGAAATCAGCTGAGGAGATTGTCTCCCTTTAGCTATCTTCTTCCCTGCAATCTGAGTCAGCATCCTTGTTGGATCAAATGAGGAGGGAAATAAGCCAACTGAAAACCATCTCAATCATCCAGATTGGAACCATCAACCATAAGAATAAGATCATCATGGATCTTGAAGAAAAGCTCCTCAAAGAAAGGAAGCTATTGACTCAGTACTCCAAGCCTAAATCAGTGTTGCCACTCATTGATACCTTCACCTCCCAAAAAATAAGAAGGGACTAGGGTACATTCAGAGGAACACTAGAAGAAGGAATATGAGGAAGGGCAAGGCCCTTATTCATCCCGCTATCTCCTTTGATAAAGTTGTGTTGTCATCCAACAGGTATGACCAAGAAAGCATCTATGGTCACTGGTTGAATAGAAGATCCACTAGTGTGAACAAAAATGTTCACAACTATAGTGGAAGGAAGGGCATGGGTCTGAGTGCTCTTAAGGCTCCCCATGAGGAAATTCAGATGGCTCATCATGGACCATTTATTTTTGGTGCACCAGCCCCCACTCTCAAGAATAAGGCTGTAGCCGATAGTCAAGTTCCTCCAGCAAAGAATCAAACCAAAAGCTAGTCAATTAGTAAGACTAACTTTGTTATCTCTGATGCAATCAACAACATGTATTTTGCAAAGAAGGCTACTGATAGTGGCATTCACAGTAAGCCAAGTTCATCTACTGGAAGACTCACTTTCAGTCAGATCCTTGCTGAAAGAAATTTGAAAAGGGCTACTGCTCTCCTTTCTGAACAGTCAGCTAGTTTTAGCTTGTCTACAAGAGATGTTTAGAAAAGGAGATATAATATTCATGAGTGTTGGTGTTGTTGCAAAGTGGGACATTTTGCCATATATTGTTGGCACAACCCCAATATGGCTAGTACAAGGGCAAGTCTACCTTCAAAAATGCTGCAAGTAGACGGGCTAATTTTCAGACTAACAAGAACCTAGGACCCAATCTCTTTTGGGGTCCTATGGTAAACTGAATTGTGGTTGCAGGTTAGTCTAAGTACCCATCCCATATTGTACTTGGACAATGGGTATTCCAGGCACATGACTGGAATAAGAAGTCTTCTAAAAGAATATTGTCCAATAAAGAATGGACCCAAAGTGATCTTTGGTGGCTCAGACAAATGAGTCACCATGGTCTATGGTATGATCACCAATGACATAGTCACAATCACAAAAGTGGCTTATGTGGAAGGGTTGAAACACAACCTGATTAGCATAAGACAACTATGTGATCTTGGCTATGTCTTTATATTTCACAAGGATGAGTGTCAAATCAAAAGTTCAAGTGACCAAGAGGTCATTTTGATAGGCACTAGGAGTGGAAATGTTTACTGTTTAAACTTTATATGCTTAAATATAAACTCTCCTATATGTCTTGTTGTAAATGAGAAAGTCTCATATTGTGTTCAATGGCACAAGAGGTTTGCTCACTTGAATTATAAGGCTATTAGTAATCTCTTCAGTGAAGAGCTAATCAGAAATGGACCCAAAATGAAATGCACCATGGAGGGTATTTGCTCTACATGCCAAAAGGGTAAACAGACCAAAGGTTCTTCTAAGAGCATTGGGGCCAAAGAATCTGTGAGGTATTTATACCTCCTGCATATGGACTTATTTAGTCCTATGCCAGTTCATAGTCTAGGTAGGAAAGTCTACACTCTTATAATAGTTGATGACTTTTCAAGATTTTCTTGGGTTTTCTTTCTTAAGAAAAAGTCTGAAATCCTTGACATCTTCATGACCTTTGTCAAACAAATTCAAAATGAAAAAGACAGTACTGTAGTCAAAATTAGAAGTGATCATGGTACTAAATTTCAATCTGATGGCATGAAAAAGTTCTGTGAAGAACAAGGGATTCACCAAGAATTTTATTCTCCAAGAACATCCCAGTAAAATGGGATAGCTGAGAGGAAAAACAGAACTCTCATAAAATCTAGAATGATACTACTAAGTGTTACACCTCTCCCAGAATACTTCTGGGCTTAGACAATAAATATTGCTTGTCATGTCCTGAATAGGGCTTTTGTCAACAAGTATCACATGAAGACTCCTTATGAGATCATAAAGGGCAGAAAACCAAACCTTGCCTATCTCAGGATCTTTGGCAGCAAATGTTATATGCTCAACAATGGAAAGTCATACCTGACTAAGTTTGCTGCCAAGTCCTATGAAGGAAAATATGTTAGGTACAGTAACCAGAGCAAAGCATATAGAGACTATAACTTGAAAAATCAAGTTGTAGAAGAGTTTGTAAATGTTGTCTTTGATGAATCTTCAATGATAAATAGTGAGCTACCAAACTCTTCTAGATCTACAGGTATAGAACAAGTGATGGATAAACTAATCATTAAGGATGCTCCTCCAGCTGCCCAAAATGAAGATAATAGTGTGTGTGTTCCTGAAGAAGTACAAAGCTCACAGGACATGGGTGAAGATCAGCTAGATCTAGTCATTGAAGTCAGTAATTCTGAAGAAAGATTGCCTCCAGCAATTAGACATCTAAAGGATCATCCCAGACATCAGATCATTGGTGATCTTAACCAAGGGGTTACAACAAGGAGCAAAAGCCTGAACATAGCCATGTACTCTAGCTTTCTGTCTCAGATTGAGCCCAAAAGGTTTAAAGATGCCAACGTAGACCAATTTTAGATTATGGTAATGCAAGAGGAACTAAACTAGTTCAAGAGATGTAAGGTCAAGAAGCTAGTTCCCAGACCACAAGGACATAACTTCATTGGAACCAAGTGGATCTACAAAATAAGTTAGATGAAAATGATGTAATAATTAATAACAAAGCTAGACTAGTGGCTAAAGGATATAGATAAGAGGAAAGTATTGAATTTGATCAGACCCTTGCCCTAGTTGCTAGACTATAAGCCATAAGACTATTCCTTACATATGTTGCACACAAGGGATTCAAGGTCTATCAGATGGATGTGAAGTCAGCCTTCCTAAATGGTGACCTAAGAGAGGAGGTCTATGTTGAGCAGCCATTAGGTTTTGTTAATCCTAACTCTCCTAATTATGTTTATAGGCTTAGGAAAGCACTTTATGGGTTGAAGCAAGCCCCTAGGGCATGGTATGAAACCTTGTCTAGCTTTCTTATTGAGAATAAATTCTCAAGGGGAAAGATAGACAAGACATTATTCCTAAGGGAATCCAAGGGTAAGATCATCCTAGTCTAAATTTATGTGGATGATATAATCTTTGGGTCTACTGATGATAACCTCTGCAAGAAGTTTGAGATGAGCAGTATGGGTTAGCTTAAGTACTTCTTGGGACTCCAAGTAAGACAGTCTGAAGATGGATTATCCATTTCTCAGTTTAAGTTCACAAGAGAGTTAATTAGAAAATTTGGTATGGAAAGTGCCTCCATAATAAAAACACTCATGGGGTCAAGTATGTCAATAGACAAGGATGACATAAGGAAACCTGTTGATGAATCCTTGTATAGAGGCATAATTGGCTCTCTCCTCTATCTTACTGCTAGTAGGCCAGACATCATGTATGTTATATGTGTTTATGCTAGATACCAGGCTTTCCCTAAGGAGTCTCATTATGCTGCTGCAAAAAGAATTTTAAGATATCTTAAGGGCACACCAGATCTTGGTCTATGGTACCCTAGGAATAGTGATTTTGAGCTAACTGGTTATTCAGATATAGATTTTTCAGGTTGTAGAGAAGACAGGAAAAGCACATCTGGCTCCTCTCAATTCTTAAGAGGAAGACATATATCTTGGAGCAACAAGAAACAGACTAGTGTTATCATATCAATAGCTAAGTCAGAATATATATCAGCAGGGAGTTGCTATACTCAGCTGTTGTAGATCCACCACCTGCTCCAGGACTATAACCTAAAGCTAAGGAACACTCTGATGTATTGTGATTCCACTAGTGCAATCTTTATTGCTAGGAATCCTGTCTCTCACAACAGGACTAAGCATATAAAGATTAGGTATCACTTTATTAGAGAACATGTGGAATGTGAAGAAATCAGTCTTGAATTTGTCCCCACTAACAAGCAAGTAGCTAAAATCTTCACCAAACTACTAGATGAAGCCAAGTTCAACTTCTTCAAATTTGATTTGGGTATGTTGAATTTAGTTCAGCTTCAGCAGCTCTCCATATTTTTTTTATTGCAGGTAGTGTTAATCTCTGCAGGATAATCAAAAAGAAATGGACTAAGTATCCAGGCGTCGAGTACGATGAGACAAGATCAGGCATCGAGTGCGCTGATTCTAAGTGCTCATGCGTCGAATGCGTTGAGACAAGAAGCATCATGTGTGTCGAGTGCGTCGAGCCCACTCAATGCATGCTCCCAGTGATGTCAATATAAGGCTAAGTATCGAGATTTAGACTCAGTCGTGAATCACTTCTTGATTTTAACAAGCTACACACCTCTCCACCTTCCTTACTTAGAGGCAGTATAAATAGACCTAAGTGTGCTTAGAATAAGAAACACTATTCTCGGCCCTTGCAAATTGCTATCTCCCTGCGACTAAAACTATGAAAACCTACAACAACTCTCAGAAGAAATGGCGCCAAAGAAATTGTATTTACTGTTCGAGGGTTAAGAGATGGTTAGAAATGGATTCAAGGATGCGCATGAGGAATTTCAACTAGTTCTCAATCTGTTGCAGGTCGCTGACCTAGAATATGTTCTCTCAGAGCCCATCCTGCTTTGGAAGAGAGAAGTTCTTGAGTTATACTCAACTACTAAGGTCGACTCATCATCCATTAAACTTAGGTCCATCATCAGTGGAAACAAGGTTAAGATTTTCCCCAAAAGACTGAGTAAGGCACTGCAACTACCATATTCTGATTGTCAGCTGAAGAATATGAATTGGATCAAACCAATATCAAATCTGCCTAAATTGGTGTTGACTCTCAAAGCACACCACTGGTTCGATTCTGAGGAAAGAACTGAACCTGAAAGGAAAATTTCTTGCAGATGTCGTTGGGAAGGCACTACTATGTAAGTCTGGCTCCCATCCAAGAAGATGTTCAAGTTAATGGCAAGGATAATTCTTTCTAAAAAGACAGATTGGGGTAGAGTTCTCTTTGACAGAATTGTAGAGTGTATCCCAGAGCCAAACCAGGGTAGAATTCTGTCTCTATTTTTGTACAACAGTATTGCAGGGATCCTTAATATAAGGCTAGGAACAAGAATCCATCACATGGGAATGAAGGACTCAAAATGCTTGATATATGGGAAAGAATTCTGCAACCTCACCAACAGTCAGCTGAGAAGAACAAGAAAAAGGGAGTTCCTGTTCCAGAAGATAGCACAGAGTGTAGATCATCTGAGAATAGTGAAGAAGAGTCTCATGACCCAAATCTTTCTGAGTCTACTAAGGAAACAAGGAGAGACATGAGTGCTCTAGTCTCAATATCTTTTGAACATACTGTAAGGGTCCAGTTGACCAGACCTCAATCTGAAGAGAATCAAGTAGAAGCCATGGTCACACAGGAAGGCATGCAAGTGGGAAATACCTGTGTTAATGTTCAAGTGGAGACATCTCCAATGGGTGCTGCAGTTTAGGAGGAGATTCATCATATCCCCGCTCAAACTGAGGGGAGACCATCCAGTCTGTTCAAGATGAATTGGACACCTTCATTGAGAATCTGTAGAAGAGGATTGTTGCAACTTCAAAGGGTCCTAAAGTTGTGCTTTTCTGCACTTAAGATAAGGGGGAGCAACTTCCTAAGAAAGTTATGGAAGATGCTCTTGCTGAGGGGGAGCACAATCAACTCATGAGGAGAGTAATCATATTTATACTATTGAGATTCAACCTACTGAAGCAATGGAAGATGAACATCCAATCAACACTTCTGAAGATCTGAATGTCCCTGTGGACATTGTAGAAGTTGAGGGGGCAAGGTTGCTGATGTAAAAGCAACTCAACATTCTTCTGAGAATCAGATGGCTTATTATGAAGCTAGAGAAGAAGAAAGGCCAGTGCAACAACAAGTCTGTGATGAAGATACATTAAAACAAGCTGATCAAATGTCAGGAACCTTCCTGGATCAACTGAAGGGTCTGTTGGATGAACAAAGAAGGTAACTTGAACACTTTGTGGATGATTCCATCAAAGAACTCAGAAAAGACCTTTCTACTGAGATCAAATCTATAAGATTTGAGGTTAATCTGCTGAGAGCCAACACTGTATCATTCTTCAAGAGGGCTTCTCCAACAGTAACTTTCCTAGAAAGCAAACTGATAGAACATGGTCAGATTCAAAATGGAATTATAGAGAATCAAAATATACTTTCTATAAACATGCTGGCAATCCACAATGCACATAAGGAATTGTTGGAAAAGCATAAGACTATTATTGAAAGAAGAATGTATGCATACGCTCAGGTTCTAGATGATCACTTGCTTAAAGTCAAGAATCATGTCACTATTGGTGTTAACCATCTGGATGGTCAGTTGACAAAGGCTTGCACCTCCCTGACTAAAGGTGTCTCTGAATAAGTCAAAAAGGGGGAAAAGGAAGTAATCATGACTAATACTGAAAATGCAGTTTGGACTACAAATGTTATAAGAGGCTCAATGGGACTTGAGAAACTCACATATGAAAACATACCTGCTATTCCTGAACATGTACAAGAAGCACTGCATGATGGATTGCTGGGCCAATACAATGGTCAGTATGCAAAGCAATATAATACTCAGCAATATGACATTCAAGAAGGTACTCAGTGGGCTGAACATACAACTGATGCTAATATTCCCTCTTTCATCCCTACTATTGATAAAATTATCAGGGATAAAGGAAAATCTATTGCTAAAGATAAAGATGGGGTCAGGCTCAATAAGAAGAGGTACAAGGAATAAATGGAGTCAAGGCCAGACTTTGAGCAATGGAGTCCTCAATCTAGGACTATAATTTTTTCTGTCTGGGATTAAGTGAAGTCCAAGAAAACTGAGAGGGGAAAGCTTTACAGCTCCCTAGAATGGGCAAAGCTAGAGAGGAATGAAGAAGCTAGGAGGAAGTACAAAAGGGACAAGAAGTCAGATGTTCTGCCACCAGATGCATTAGAGCCAAGCAAATATTTCCCCAAGCCTTACAACTACTTTGAGAGGCAGAAGTAAAAGAGAGAAGATGAAGCAAAGTCTGCCAAGAAGTCCAACAGGGGAATTATTATAAGAGAACCTGAAACATGAGTTGTTTTGTGTTTTTCTTAAGGGCGGTTGGAATGTGAACAATATTTTAAGCACACTGGTTAATTAGAATTATTTCCTTTAAGAATATTCTTATGACTATGTGTGTGCTTCAATTTCTGCTCTAAATATTCAATGATTGCTTTTCTTATTTATGTGTCAGTGTATATCATTGTCTAAGGTTTGACTTCTTCAAATAGGGGGAGATTATTGGGTCCGTTGATAACAATATCCTAGATTTGAAGAAGGTCTATAAGACAATGACATACACAGTATTGTAATTGATGCATGCCTCAAGTTCTATGTATGTAGGATGCTCTTTGTACACTATTCAAGTAGGTTGTCTAAGCACAAATGACATGTGGACACAAGACAGGATGCTGACAGGGCAGAAATATGCCTAAGTTCAGATGCGTTGAGTGAAGGCAGTTCACTCAACGCCAGATCGCTTTAAGCATTGAGTAAAGCCTAGGCAGTCAAAGCTAAAATATTGTCAAAGCATAAATCTGGTTAAGTCCAGAAGCGTTGAGTGAAGGCAGTTCACTCAATGCCTAGAAGCCAGAAGCATTGAGCAAATCTCAAAAAATCAAAGCCAGAGAAAAGCTGACAAGAATTCTAGCTAAGTCCAGAAGCGTTGAGTGAAGGAAGTTCACTCAATGCCCTGAAGAGAAAGCATTGATAGAACACAGTTCAGTCAGGGTCACAATGTTGTTTGACTTGGAAATCTGTCTAAGGACAGATGCGTTGAGTGAAGAAAATTCACTCAACGCCTATTCAACAGAAAATCTGTCTAAGGACAGAAGCGTTGAGTGAAGACAACTCACTCAACGTCTATTCAACAGAAAATCCATCTAAGAATAGAAGCGTTGAGTGAAAGTTGTACACTCAACGCCTATTCAATAAAACAGGCAAAGGCCGAAAGCGTTGAGTGAAGACAACTCACTCAACGCCTTAATACAGAGAAAATCGACCAAGTCCAGATGCGTTGAGTGATGAAGGCTCACTCAACGCCTAGTCAGTTAGACCACTATTGTCAATATTCGTTGAGTGATAAAGGTTCAATCAACGCTAAATGGTGCAGAATTCTGCCTAAATGTTTTGTCATTGAGTGACAAGACTTCACTCAACTCCTATGCAAAATTGTCTGAATTTGGCTAAGTCTAGAGGTGTTGAGTCTTGATGACTTCATCAAGAATTCAAATGTTGCGGGAACGGAACAGTAGACGACAAATGGCGTTGCTTGCCTATTGTACAATAATTAATGCAAAAGAGAAGTTGTAGCTACCAACTCCATGTGGTCCGACTGCCCAAAGAGCTGTTGGACAGTGGGATACAAAAGAAATATTCAAAGGGAGAGGAAATTAACTTTTAGATAATTAACTTTTGAAAATACAGAGCTTCATCTTCTTCCTCCCGACCTAGTTGCAGAGCTTGAAGTTGTTCATTCTGTTGATCTGAAAGTTCAAGAAAGTTGGCTGCTGGCCTACACAACTTCAACAACAAGTTCATAGAACCTTCTCTCTGAGGTAGAAGAAGGAACAAAGCAAGCCCTAGCTGCAGCGACTTCACAGCTCAAGTAGAACTAATCTTGAAGATCCATTCTTGGAGTTGTGAAGAAAATAGGACTGAATAATTTCAGTTCAGGAAAAGGCAGACTCAGAGATTGTTTCTCTGCATTCATTCATCAACACCAACCAACCTTTTAATTGTAGGATCAATACTGATCTGAGTGTAAGCTTGATCTATATAGGCTGAGATAGAATCTTTCTATAAATCTGAGTTGTATGGCCTTTGTGTCTGAGTTATAAGATTTTAGTTGGGAATCTGAGATGTAGGATCCGTCTGTGGATCTGGGGTAGGGCTATCTTCCTAGCCTGAGTACAGGACTTTAAGATAAAGTCTGAGGTAGGGCCTGTGTGCCTGAGTGGTAGGAGAATATTTCTCTGAGTGTAGGGTCTTGGCCTAAGTGTAGGACTTGGAGGAGTCTGAGAAATCCTGAGGGATTTGTGTTGCAAGCTCTTTGAGTCGAGTTTGGAGAAGTTGGCATTGTATAACAATCTATTAGAAAGGTGGGAGGGACAGTGGATGTACCCATACTCTGGGAAACCACTATAAAATACTTGTGTGCTGGTTGTCTTCTTGAAAGCTAACTATATATTACACCTCACAACACAGTAAATCAGGAAAGTTAAAAAGAAATAATAAACAGACTAAAAACCTATTCACCCCTAGGTGTTTAGCTACTCTTGAAACTAAAGACTTTCGGTAGGCAAGAAAGGCTGACAGTTCCAAGGACATACCGTATCGATAAGAGAGTTCGGGAGGACTTCCTTGAAGCGTTACATCCCATCATCGACAAGGCTGGCTCTTTAAGGGCAGTTTTCACGGTTAGTGCAGTGTGATACGAAAATAGATAAGTATTGACATGAGTTCACTAGTTTGGGGCATTATGCAGGAACAATCATGTCTAACGACAAGGAAAGGAATAACCTCTTATATGAAGGGTTGAGAGATAATTTGAGGCCTCCACTCATAGCTCTGAAAATCGCAGATTTTAATGAGTTGGATGAAGCAACTAGGACTTTGGAAAGGGACTTCGACCAAACTCAACACTAAAAGGGTTTTACAGTAAAGCAAGGAGAAGAGAAACCTTCTCAATCTGAGGGGAAGCCTGAGTGGAACCAAGGTAAAAAAAATTCCACTTTCAGATGGCAGGTGAGAGAAGCAATGTTATTTCTAATGAGTTACGTTCAAAGGGTCCGCTTATGTGTTATAAGTGTGGCAAGTTGGGCCATATAACTCGGAACTATAACAAAAGGGACCTGAGCCAAAGTAGAAGCAGGAGTTGTCGGTGCAATTAGACCCCAACCATGCTGATAAAGGGAAGATAGTAGAGTTGAGTGCTTCAAGATTTTCTCTGACACAACCTAAATAATATAGCCTTGGGCAACAAGAGGCTATTCTTCAACCCAATGTGATGACAGGTTGAAAGTGAGAGGATAGATCAAATCTACTCTAGAGAGGGGGTGAATAGAGTATTAAAAACTTTTAATTAATTTTTGTAGTGGAATTAAAATAAGTGTTACTTATAAGTATAAGAGAATTAAAACAAAAGCAAACACAATACATCAAAAATAAATAAGGATGAGCAACCAGACGACACAAAAAAATTATAGTGGTTCCCTAAATCTGGGTACATCCACTCTTCTACCACCCTGGTAGGAATCCACTTAGGTTTTTGATCAGGTGCCCTATCACCACAAGATCTGCTTTAGGTAGATCTAGAAACCCTTCAGGCTTTTGATCAGGTGCCTAAAAACTAATAGGTTTTTGATCAGGTGCCCTATCACCAAAGAGTTCACTTTTGAAGGGAGTAATAACCCTGTACAAGAGAGTTAAAAGAAAATAGATCACAGTCTTCTTTTTCTCAAAGCAAATGAGAACACTATGTGGATTTTGATGATATCAAAGCTCCCCCTGAGATGAAGAATGGTTCAGGAGTGGAAGCTTTGCTTCAGGGTGTAGGTCTTCAATAGACTGGTGTTCTTGCTCTTCAGAGTCTGTAGAATGATGTTGATTTTCTGTCTCTGTAGATTCCTGAAAATTGAAAACTGAAGAAGACTCAAGATAGAGTTTTTATTGTTCTTCTTTTGTTTCCTGAGAGCAATAAAAGTTCTTGAGAGCTGAGAGAAATCTGCAAGAGATTAGAGCTGTGGTTAGAAAAAATTCTCACTGTATCTTGGTCAGTCAGAATGCTAACTCAATATATGTCTCTCTTGTTCTTGAGGACTAGAATAAGAATGATATATATAATTTGAATTTCAAAATCTATTCCTTTATTTACTGCAGAAATCGAGGAGAGAAACGACTACTAATTCTGGCAATTAATTTTCTCCCCAACTATCTTGGCAAATAAGTCAAAATAATAACTCTGTGAAATACCATAGTTAATGTTATAAAGAAATGGCATATGCCTTGAGAATGTCAGCATTAACTACCAGAGATTATTTGTCATAAATAAAATCAATGAAGTAGGAAATAAATCTTAAAGACAACTGCTGAAATATAAGAAGTGGACACAGAGAATGATCGTCGATCTGAGCTGGAAGATCGTCGAGCTGAGATCAACTATCTGCGATCTAAGACTACTGTGAACAAATGAGAAATCATCGACCTGAGCTCATAGATCGTCGAGCTCAGTTCAGAGACTAATCTCTAAGATCATCGATCGGAGATCGACGATCGACGAGCTGAGTTCGACGAAAGTTGAACTGATATGAAATTCACAGATTTCTTCTGAGTCTGAGATCTTTGAGAGAAATCCAAAGCTGGTCTTGACAAGTCTGACCTGTAGAGACTAACTTAGACCTTCACCCTGGCTGTACATGTGGGTCAACAACCTAAGAGTGGACCTATCCCAAATCAAACAAGGGTTCCAACAATCTCCCCTTATTTGGGTGAGGTCACTCAACATAGAATAAATCAAAGAAAAAAAAGAATAGATACAATGTCATAGATATTTGATTGAATGTAAATTGACAGGAGATATAGTATAGCAGTGTAATTCACATAAAGTTCAGGCAGAGCAATAAAACAGCAAAACAATAAAGGTTCAGAGAATGACTTAAGGATTTTAAGGAGGGGGAGGAGCAGAAGAACATTTAGCAAAGAAAATCTTCCTAATTGGGTCTTCTGCTTCCTTCTTAGACAACTTCAAGTCTTGCTCACCAAGGGTTTTCTGAGTTGCAACTCTAGGTACAATTGTTTCAGGATGAAGTGACATATATTCAGCAGGATTGAATACGTTCTTACTTACTTACAGCCTTTCAAGTTCTTTTTCTATGTAAGAAGACATAGTAGTAAACTGTGAGTGATCTCGTCCTTCTTTTCTGGCTTTGTTAATCTGAGACAATCCAATTAGCTCATTAAGTCTGGCCATCCTGAAGTTAGGATCAAGCTCTGGATCAGCAGGAGGAGAGGAAGGCCTCTCTGAATCAGCATCCTGTGATAGCTTCCGAGATAAACTTCTGAATTGGGTAGATTGAGCTTGAAAATTTGTTGATACAAGATTTTGTTGATGTTGACTGGAGTAAAGAGATCTTGGAGGAGCTTGACTAAACTTGCCTTTGTACTTAGAAGATTTAGATGAAGAATGCCTTTGAGATCCAGAAGGAGCTTGCTTCTGATGCTGAGAAGGTGCTGGCTTCTAAGCTTGAGAAGGAGCTGACTCTGAAGTCTTAGAGATATTTGAACTTTGAGTCACATTGCCTGAATCTCCTGCAGCAGGAGGAGGAGGACCTCTCCTGAAATTTTGAGGAGGAGGAGAGTACCTTCTTCTCTTCTTTCCTAGCCTTTTGCTCATTCTTGGAAAGCATCATCCACTGAGGCATACCTTGATAAGGCTAAATATTGTTCAAAATATAATATGGTGTGTCATTTTTGGATTGGGTGTGGGAGCAGCCTTGGGAGTAGCTTTTCTTTTTCTTGACACTTTCTTATTCTTGGAATAGGAATCATAAGACTCATCATCATCCTTATCATCATCATATGCAGGAGGATGGTCATAAATGTCATCAAGCAGCTTAATAAGATTGGATTGAGCTTTATCTTGAGCATTCTCTAGGGCAATATCTTGAGCAACCAAGTCATCCAGACTTGGCATTGGGCTATCATCCATAACATAGGTTGCACCATAAGATCTTGAAATAGGAGAATCAGAATTTTCTGCTAGAGGAACTTCAACTATCAATTCTTCATATAAATGAACTTCAAAACTTGCCTTTAGTTGTCTGATAACTTCAGGACTTATAGAGGGAGTACAACACACAATAGCCAAAGATGGATTTATACTTGGAAGACAATTTAGAAAAAGTGTACAAAAGGAACTCAACAACCCAAAGATATCTACTGTGGGATTGATGCAACAATCACCAACAGTCAAAACTTCTAGAAGAACTATTACTTCTATATCAGTATCAATATCAATAATCTCAGTATCTGGAGCCATCTGATCATCTGAGGAGTCATCTTCCTGCATATCTGCTGAATCTGCTACTACTAGAGAGAGCATAGGAGCTTCTTCATTTGATATCTCCCCCTGCCTGGCTGTAGAGGCATCTGTAGTCAGGCCCACAAAAGAAGGGACAGAGGAGAGGGTAACAACTCTATTGTAAAGATTTTTGATGGAGGCAGTGAGAGGAGCTATAGCTTGTGTTATAAGTTGCTCTAAGGAGGGAGAAATGAATTTCAGAAGATCTTGAGCTATATCTGAGAAATTTAGACATAGGGGTTCAGGCTTAGAGGAGGTGTAAGGATTCTGATGTCCACAATTTGAACAAACTGAGAAGGCAGAAGGGAGTTCTGTATGGGTGAACTCAGGAAAAGAGGAGGATGGAGGAATATCAGAGGGAAGAGATGATGATGGAACATCCTTTTGGATGGGCTCAGATGGAATCTGAGAGGGTAAGGATGGTGGAATGATGGGAGAAGCAATATGCTGAGGAGATTCATGATGATCTGCATGAGGAGATGCATAAGGAGATGCATGATGATCTGGGGAGGTCTGAATTTGGATAGGTGAAGCAGGAGGTGGAGGTGAAGGAACTTGAGAGGATTGGATTGGGGAGGTAGGAGGTGAGGGTACTGAGGTTGAGACAGAGGGAGGAACATCTTCTAGGGTTGGGGAAGCAGCTGCATCATCTCTTGTATCCTCAGAAGTCCTGGAGGCACTAGAAGGCCTAGGAATGGTCCTCTCCCACTTTGCAAACAGAGAGGAGTCCAACCTCTTACTGGCATTTATGAATTCGGTCTGAGAGACCAGCAATTCAGGAGCCTTAGCCTGGAGAAATATTTCCAATATTCTCCCAAAACAAACCTCTTTCTTAGAGTTTTTCCTTCTAATCAACTCAAAGAAAAGAGTTACCCAGTTTATAGATTTCCTATTAACTAGAGCAGACATCACAGAGAATTGTTGCTTGTTAATGTTATCATGAGTTGTATGCTTGCCCATCAGAACTTTACCAACAATATCTGCTAAGAATTTAAATTCAACAGACAGATATTTCTTAAGCAGTTTTGATGGTGTTCCTTCTGGATGACCCATTCTTATCAGCATTGAACTATACTCAGAGGTATCTAGTTCTAGAGCATCTTCTCCATTCACAAATTCAAAAATTTCAGAAAGTATAGTTGGAGTTAGAATAACCTGGGTTCCAGAAATAGTTCCAACCATAGTCGATTCATTTGGAGATGTTGAAGAGTAAACCCATTCTTTTATTTCAGATGCTGGAATCTTGATCCTAGTTGACATTATCTTCTTCAGATTCTGTTCTTTGAAGAGATTCAGTATATCCAAGAAGATTTGATTATAGTGGTTGAAGAATCCATATCAATGTCGAATCCTGTATCGAACTTCATCGAAGTAAGAACGACCGCTGAAATCGCCATTAGAGTCCTACAAAGAAAACAAAGATCAAGTGCAAGAGAATTTGGAAGGCGCGGGATAGAGCACGATGAGAAACCTTAATATAGGTTTTTGGAATACGAAAGGTCGGGCTTTGTCCTACGATAAGATAAGAAAACTTTGATCTTAGGTAGACGACGTATTTATATAAAAATATTATCGTCGGCCTCTGAATGAAGAGGAAAAACAGATCGTCGATCTCAGGTCGACGATTTATTTTCTGAAGAAAAAAGTCGTCTATCTCTGGTCAACGATTTTAGCTTCACATAGAGCTGTCGTCGATCTCAGGTCGACGATAGAGCTCAAGATGAGTTCGCCGATCGTCGATCTCCGTTCGACGATTTGTGAACAGATCTTCAAACACAGACAGAGATTAAATTAATCCACTCCATTTATCATTCCAAGCTGATTTAGGAAGAATAGATGTTTCTTTTCATCAAAAGGCTTGGTGAAGATATCTACTCTTTAAAAATCAGTGGAGATAAAGTTAAGATTAATTTTCTTTTTGTCAACACTATCTCTAATGAAATGATGCTTTATTTCTATATGCTTAGTTATAGAATGATGAACTGGATTCTGAGCAATAGAAATTGCACTAGTACTATCACAAAATATAATTGAATTATTTAGATTGTATCCATAATCCAGCAATTGATTTTGAATCCACATTATCTGTGAACAGCAACTGCCATTTGCAATGTATTCAGCCTCTGCAGTTGAAGTGGACACTGATGTTTTCTTCTTGCAAAACCAAGATACAAGCCTATCACCAAGGAACTGGCATGTTCCTGATGTACTTTTCCTGTCTACTCTGCATCCAGCATAGTCAGCATCTTAGTATCCAGTTAACTCTAACTCTGTTGGATACCAAAGTCCTAGATTAGGGCAACACTTTATATATCTTAAAGTCCTTTTTAGTAAAATGTAGTGAGATTCTTTAGGGTTCACTTGGAACCTAGCATAAAGACATGTAGAGAACATGATGTCTGGTCTACTTATTATGAGGTATAATAGGGATCCAACAATAGCCCTATAAGTTTTCTGATCAACGGGTTTCCCTTTTTCATCAGAATCAATCACAACATTGGAAGCCATGGGTGTTTTCATTGCTGAGGCATCAGCCATCCCAAATATTTTCACTAATTCCTTAGCATACTTGGACTGAGATATGAAGATGTCATCAGGTGATTGCTTCACTTAGAGAACAAGGAAGTAAGAGAGTTCACCCATGCTACTCATTTCAAACTTAGAATACATCAGGTCAGAGAACCTTTTGCATAGTTTGGAATCAATAGAGCCAAAAATGATATCATCTACATAAATTTGTACTAACAAGATTCTATCATGATGATGTCTAATAAATAAAGTTCTATTTACTATGCCTCTAGAAAATTTATGCTCTAAGAGAAAGCTAGCTAAGGTTTCATACCAATCTCTTGGAGCTTGCTTTAGACCATAGAGAGCTTTATGCAATCTAAAAACATAAGAGGGATGGGTTGAAGAGATAAAACTTGGAGGTTGTTCAACATAAATCTCTTCCTTTAGTTCTCCATTGAGAAAAGCACTCTTGACATCCATTTGATATACTTTGAACTTCTTATAAACATCATAAGCAAGAAATATCCTGATTGCTTCTAGCCTTGCAACAGGAGCAAAGGTATGATCATAGTCAATTCCTTCCTCTTGCCTATAGCCTTGAGCTACTAGCCTTGCTTTGTTCCTTATGATGACACCATGGGCATCCAGCTTGTTTCTATATACCCACTTAATTCCAATGATTGGGTAGTCTTTGGGTCTTGGAACTAAGTCCCAAACTCTGCATTTCTCAAATTGATTGAGCTCCTCTTGCATTGCAATAATCCAGTGTGGATCTTGCTCATCATATTTAATGGATTAGGGCTCAATTTGAGATAAGAAGCAGGCATGTATCAAATCTTGGTTGAAGTTATGCCTTGTCTACACACCTACTAACATGTCCCCAATCACTTGAGATCTTGGGTGATCCCTTAGTGTGACAGAATCAGTGGGTGGAGTTGGTTCAGCAATAGCTTGGGGAAATAATTCCTCTTGTGGAATTGAGTTAGTTGTTGGAGGAAGTTACGCGACTTCCAAATTTTCTTCTTCATTATCTTCATCAACTTGTGAGGAGGAATGAGATGTAACCTTTTGAGTAAGGTTGAGATCATCCAATTTTTCACAAAGTTGGGGTACCTGCAAAGAGTTACTGGTAGAAGCTTCCTTCTCCTTGTAAAACATATTAGCTTCATCAAAAGAAATATGAACTAACTCTTCTATTTTCAAGGTTGATTTATTAAACACCCTATATGCTTTGTTGACTTGGGAATATCCTAGAAAAATTCCCATTGCAGCTTTGGCTTCAAACTTTCTAAGATATTTCTTGTTATTGTTGTGAATGTAATAATTGCAACCAAATATTCTAAAATAATCTATTTAAGGTTTCTTCCCTTTGAGCAATTCATATGGAGTCTTGACCTTAAGTTTGTGTATCAAACTTCTGTTCAGGACATAGTTTGTTGTGCTCACAGCCTCTGCCCAATAGGATAGTGACATGAAAACATCAACAAGTAATGTACCTGCAGCTTCAATGAGTGTTCTGTTCTTCCTTTCAACTACCCCATTTTGTTGAGGAGTTCTAGGAGCAGATAAACAATGTTTGATACCTTCTATCTCACAGAATCTTTGCATGGGAAGAGATTCAAACTCAGTACCATGATCACTTCTGATCAAAAGAACTGGAGTAGAATACTCAATCCTTATGCCTTTAAGAAAGTCTGTAAGAACCTTGAAGTTATCAGACTTGTGTCTCAAGAAGAAAACCCAAGTTAACCTTGAGAAGTCATCTATAATAACTAAAGTATAGAACTTCCTTCCTAAGCTCTATACAGCAATGGGTCCAAAAAGATCCATATGAAGCAGATACAGAATCCTAGGTGAATCACTCTTATTAACAGATTTAAAACTATTTTTTGTTTGCTTGCCTACATGACAAGCCCTGCAAAGGCTTTCCTTCTTGTAGGGGCAAGATGGCAATCCTCTAACAAGATTGTCCCTAGATAATTTGGAAATGTTTTTAAGGTTTACATGACCTAGTCTTTATGCCAAAGAGTATTATTGTTATTAATCTGATTAAATAAACAAATTTTTGAGCTAGCAGAATTAAAATTGACTAGATAAATGTTACCTTGTCTAAATCCTGTTAGAACAGTTTGGCTGTTTAAAGAAATAATGCATTGAGATTCGAAAAAACAAACTTTATAGCCTGCATCACATAGCTGGCTTATTGATATGAGGTTATGTCTCAAACCACTCATATAGGCTACCTTGCTGAATGTAACATCTCTAATGCAGAAATCCCCATATCCTTCTGTTTGACCAAAGCCGGAATCACCAAAGATTACCTTTGGACCTAGCTTGGACTTATAATTGATTAGCTTGTCCTTGCTTCATGTCATGTGCTTTGAGCACCCACTATCCAGGTACCACTTGTCATGTGTGGCAGGATAGTTCTTTACCTGCAAGAAAACAGATTAAATGTTCTGGACCTAGGTGACCTTGGGTCCTTGTCTCTTTTCATACTTGAAACTAGAAATAAAGGAGCATACAGGTTGGCGTTTATAACCAAAGGGGTGAAATTTTCTAGATGGAATTACCCAATTTGAAAATGGATTAACATGTTTCGGTTTCTAGATATTGTTATTAAAATTTTTGTTATAGTTATGGTTTTGGTAAACATGATCTGGGTTCAACGATTTATATAGAGATCGTCGATCTACGTTCGACGACCGGTGTTGATCTCGTCGATCACGGTTCACAGAATAATAGTTGCTACTATCTGTGTTCCACAATCGTCGATCTCTGATCGACGATGTTTGATGATATCTTCGTTCTCCCTTTGTTGAGTAATTAAACCCAATCTCTGGTTTCAGAGATCGTCGGTCGACGTTCGACGAAAAGTACTGCGATCATCGATCTTGGTTTGATGATTTCTGTTTAGACTTATTTTTCTCATCTTTTTTCTTCTGCTTTTCTAGTTCAATTTGTTCTAATACCTTATTAACTTTTTCTACCTGCTCTGTATTCTTTTTACCTTTATCTGAAATAAAGTTTACTGGTTGAGATAAGCTATTTTTCTTGATTATTGGTGGTTCACTAGATGAAGCACCTAAACCTAGTTTACTCTTGTTTAATCTAGCATTTAGGGTGCTAGTGATTTCAACCATCTGTAGGCTTCTTCCATTTAGGGTTTCTTCAAATTGTTTAGCTTTGCTTAGTTCAATTTTTAGAAAAGTGATTTGATTGCTATGCTCAGTTAATTCATTTTTCATTTTTAAATTTTCAGAGATCAAGTTTTCATATTCAGGTTGTCTATCTCTGAGATGTTTGATTTCCTTCTCAGATTTTATAAGATCATTACACAGTGATTTGAATTCTATTTTAAAATCTTCAGAATTAAAATCAAAAGATGATATTACCTGATCACAGTCTGAGTCTTCTCCTGAATCTTCTGCTTCTGATTCAGGGCTTGAAGCATTAATGGCCATTAGACATAATTCTCTGGTCTTGGTTTCTTCCTCATCCTCACTGGAGATGGAGGAGGAAGATTCTTCTTCTGTCTCACTCCAGGTGTCAGCTACAAAGCCCTTTTCTTTCCTCTTGTGCTTGTTGAAGGATGGCTTGCTGGAGTGTTTCCTGGCTTTTTCTTTTCTCCTTTCTCTGTGTTGCTTTTCTGTACACTCTGGTAGAATGTGTTCAGGCTTCCTACAACCAAAGCATATAATTTCTTTAGTTGGAGTTTTATCATACATTGGCTTGTCTTCATTTCTAGATGACTTCTTCCTGAAGTCTTTTCTGGCCATTTTGAAGAACCTTTTGGCAAACAGACTCAATAGCTCTTCATTTGAAGGTGTTGGTTCTGATTCTTCAGAGGCTTTGAATGCAATGTTGTGCTCTTTCCTTGCTGGTGGAGGAGTCCTTTGTTCTACAGCTTCCCTAGATTTGATTAACTACTCATAGGATTTGAGCTTTCCCAGGAGAGATTCTATGGAAATCTCATTTAAGCTTCTAGCCTCTTTGATTGGCCAGATCCTGGAGTCCCATGAGCTTGGGAAGTACATTAGGATCTTGTCATTCACCTCTATAGGAGAGATGTCTTTATCCAAGGTCTTCAACTCACTGATGATGGGGCTTAATATATTGTACATATCACTGACAGATTGCTTTTGTAGAGGTGCATTCAGCCACCTTTTGGAAGATGTCATCTGACATGGTTTGAGCCAGAATGTGCATGGCCCTTCCATCAGTAATCTTTGACTTTTTTGGGGCATCAGTATAATCTGGAGGTGGGACTGTACTCAGATTTGTTTAAGTTAAAGGAGTGGAGGCCACTGGAGTTGGTGGTCCTGTCAAAATTGAATTAAAAATGTCTTCATCAATGGAATTCATATAAAGCTTAATTCTTGCCTTCCAGATGTCAAACTTGTTCAGGTTGCATACTGGAGGTATGATGTTTGCATAATCTTTATTTTATGCCATGGTTTTTAAAAAAGAAAGAGGGAATAGGGTCTATCAAGGATCTTCAGGTTCAGGTGTTAGCCTGTACAACCAAAAGAAACTCACCCTCTGATACCAATTGAAAGTGAGGGGATAGATCAAATCTACTCTAGAGGGGGTGAATAGAGTATTAAAAACTTTTAATTAATTTTTATAGCGAAATTAAAATAGGTGTTACTTATAAGTATAAGAGAATTAAAACAAAAGAAAACATAGCACAGTAAAAATAAATAAGGATGAGCAACCAGACGACACAAGAAAATTATAGTGGTTCCCCAAATCTGGGTACATCCACTCTTCTACCACTCTGGTAGGAATCCACTTAGGTTTTTGATCAGGTGCCCTATCATCACAAGATATACTTTAGGTAGATCTAGAAACCCTTCAAGCTTTTGATCAGGTGCCTAAAAACCAATAAGTTTTTGATCAGGTGCCCTATCACCAAAGAGTTCACTTTTGAAGGGAGTAATAACCCTGTACAAGAGAGGTAAAAGAAAATAGATGGCAGTTTTCTTTTTCTCAAAGCAAATGAGAACACTATGTGGATTTTGATGATATCAAAGCTACCCTTGAGATGAAGAATGGTTCAGGAGTGGAAGCTTTGCTTCAGGGTGTAGGTCTTCAATAGACTGGTGTTCTTGCTCTTCAGAGTCTGTAGAATGATGTTGATTTTCTGTCTCTGTAGATTCCTAAAAATTGAAAACTGAAGAAGACTCAAGATAGAGTTTTTGTTGTTCTTCTTCTGTTTCCTGAGAGCAATAAAAGATCTTAAGAGCTGAGAGAAATCTGCAAGAGATTAGAGCTGTGGTTGGAAAAAAATTCTCTCCGAGTATTTCTCTCTGTATCTTGATCAGTCAGAATGCTAATTGAATATATGTCTCTCTTGTTCTTGAGGACTAGAATAAGAATGATATATATCATTTGAATTTCAAAAACTATTCCTTTATTTACTGCAGAAATCGAGGAGAGAAACGGCAACTAATTCTGGCAATTAATTTTCTCCCCAACTGTCTTGGCAAATAAGTCAAAATAATAACTCTGTGAAATACTATAGTTAATGTTGTAAAGAAACGGCTATATGCCTTGAGAATGTCATCATTAACTACCAGAGATTATTTGTCATAAATAGAATCAATGAAGTAGGAAATAAATCTTCAAGACAACTACTGAAAATATAAGAAGTGGACATAGAGAATGATCGTTGATCTGAGATGGAAGATCGTCGAGCTGAGATCAACTATCTGCGATCTGAGACTACTATGAACAAATGAGAAATCATCGACCTGAGCTCGTAGATCGTCAAGCTCAGTTCAGAGACTAATCTCTGAGATCATCGATCGGAGATCGACGACCGTCGAGCTAAGTTCGACGAAAGTCGAACTAATATGAAATTCACAGATTTCTTCTGAGTCTGAGATCTTTGAGAGAAATCCAAAGCTGGTCTTGACAAGTCTGACCTGTAGAGACTAACTTAGACCTAGACCTTGACCCTAGCTATATATGTGGGTCAACAACCTAAGAGTGGACCTAGCCCAAATCAAACAAAGGTTCCAACACAGGTACAAAAAGTTTAGGATTTAATTTATAATTTTACTTTCTATTCAAAGTTTCCGACCACCTATGTTTGTTGCATGTATCTTAAGGCTTCGTTCTAGTGTTTGACAATCCTGTCAGAGTAATATTTGAAATGGGGGCATCGCACTCTTTTTTCGCGGATAGATTTATCAAGAAAATTTGTATTGAATCTATTTGGGCATAGTTGGAGCTAAGCGTGTGAATGGAGAATGGGTCTTTCATGACTACCATGATAAAGGGGTGTATTTTATTGAGAATAAGTGATCTTGAATTCGATATGGAGGAGACAATTCTATTGCTAACAAAGTGCGTTGTGATCTAGGGTATGGATTTACTTGCAAAACAACGAACCAATATTAACTGCCTATTAAAGGTGATGACCAATAGAAGAGAAGGTTGAGTTGAGGTCAAATTTAAGGGCCTAAGCAGAGTGGATTGCTCCATAATTACTGCCATGCAAATGTCGTGTGTAGTAAAGCAAGGAGGAGAGGAATTTGTGGCTTTGTTGGAGAATCAATACACAAAGTTAGTGATAAGAGAAGTGTTAGTATTGGTAGAGTTTGAAGACGCGTTTCCAGATAAGCTTTCAGGAACACCTTAAAGAGAAATCGATTTCACGATAAAGATGTCACCTAGTGCGAGGTCGGTGTCACATGCTCCGTTTAGGATGACACTGGAGGAATTGGCTGAGTTAAAAGTCCAATTGCACGAATAACTAGAGCAAGAGTATGTTAGACCATGCTCTTTGCTATGGAATGCACCAGAGTTGTTTGCGAAGAAAAAGGACGGTAGAATGAGGTAGTGCATCGACTACCGGGAGCTAAACAAGTTGACCATTAGGAACTAGTATCTAATCCTGCTGATTGATGATCTTTTTGACCAATTAGTTAGATAAACAATGTATTCCAAGCTATACTTGAAGTCAGGTTACTAGTAGTTAAGAATTGGAATGAAGATATTTTGAAGACAGCCTTTGTAATGAGGTATGGGCACTTCGAGTTTTCTACAATGTTGTTCGGTTTGACGAAACTTCATAGATGTGATGAACAGGGTTTTCAGATATTACCTAGACTTGTTCATGGTAGTATTTATAGATGTCATTCTAGTGTATTGAAAATCAGGTGCGGAGCATGAGACTCAACTGATGTTTACTCCTGTAGACCTTAAGATAGAACCAACTTTATGTCAAGTTCTCAAAGTGCGAGTTTTAGATGGAGAAGGTGTCGTTATTGGCTCACGTGATTAGTGGCAATGGGGTGGTGGTTGTTTCCGTGAAAATTGAGGCCATTAGATATTGACATGTGTTGAACACCGTTATAGAAGTCAGGAGTTTCGTTGGACTAGTGGGTTATTACAAAAGGTTCGTAGAGTATTTTTATAGATAACTTTGCCCCTCACCTCTATCACTCACAAGGATCATAAGTTATTCTGGACATCAGAGTGCGACTAAGCGTTCAAAAGTTTGAAGGAAAAGTTGATGATAGATCTGATCCTAAGTCTTCCTAGTTGGACTGATGGATTTCATATCTTTAGTGTTGCTTCAGGTTGCGATTTGGGTTTCATGTTAGTGCATCATGGTAGTGTGATTCTGTTTGGTTCGAGGAAGTTGAAGCTGCGTGAGAATAACTACCTAGTTCATGATTTGGAGTTGGCGGTGACAAACTTACATTGAAAGTGTGGAGGCACTACATTTATGATGCAAAGGTGGAGATCTTTACAGACTACAAAAATCTGAAGTATCTCTTGTACTAAAAGAATTTGAATACATTGCAGCGCAAGTGGATCTAGTTCTTTGGATATTATGATGTAGAGATTCAATATGCGTCGGGGAAGGTGAATATTGTGGCTGACATGTTGAGTAGGAAGTACTTTGTGTAGAGCAATTGGATTGAGATGCATAATGAGTAGTTAGTGCAAGATTTTGAGCCTCTTAATATAACTTGTGTCGTTAGGGGTGATACTAGTGTTGTATGTGTGAGCTAGATAGAGTTGAATTTAGCCGATCGGATTCGGGAGGAAACTAGTATAGATGAAGAGTTTCAAACCTTTGTATTGGAAGCTCAGTAGGGCGAGAGCAGTGTCGTGGAGATTGTCAGTGGAATCTTGAAAAAGAACAGGAGAGTGTGTATTATGCACATTGGCAAGTTCTGTGAGGAGTTGATGTTTGATGCTTACTTCACGAAGTATTCCATTCATCCCAGAAGTATGAATATGTACTTGAATTTGTGGAAATACTTTTGGTTTCCTGCGATGAAGTAAGACAGTTTTATTTGTGAGCAGATGTCAAACTTATGCTTTAGTGAATGTTGATTGCCAAAGGCCGAGTGAGTTCTTAAATCCTTTTCAGATCCCTAAGTGGAAGTTTGATGACATTTTCATGGACTTTGTACATGATTTGCCCTAATTTGAGCATGGTAATGATGTTTTTTGGGTGATTGTGAACTGCCTGACTAAGATGGCTCACTTCATTCTAAATAGGAAGGATGATGGTGTCTAGAAGCTAGTAGAGATGTATGTTCAAAAAAGTGCGTGGTTGCATGGGATTCCGAAGAGTATTGTAAGCGACAAAGATGGACGATTCACGTCCAATAATTGGAGGCTAGTTTAGAAGTGTCTGGGAATGAAATTCAAGTTTAGTACAATATTTCATCCACAGACCACCAGTCAGACTGAGAGAACAAAATGTATGATGGAGGGCATGCTTAGAATGTGTGCTCTTGACTTTGGAAATAAATGGGAAGACCACGTCTTCATGATGGAGTTTCTATATGATAATAGCTTCCATATGAGCATCAAAATCACACCATATAAAGCTTCGTAAGGGAGGCGGTGCCTAGTGCCGATGTTTTGGATAAAGGCAGGCGACACCCAGCTTTTGGGAAAGGAGGCAGAGACTGATGCTTGTGAGTTAGTGAGAACGATTCATGAGCACATGAAGAATGCTTAAGATCGACAGGCAAAGTATTTCAATGAACACAACAAAAATGTGGAGTTTGAAATGGACGACATGATTTATCTACAGATCAAACCATTCAAGGGTGTTTCGAGAATTCAACAATTGTAAAAATTAAGTCCAAGGTACTTAGACCGTTCAATATCACAAACTATATAGGTAAAGCAGCTTATAGTTGGCATTGTTGGCAGAGTTAAGTGGGTTGCATGATGTCTTCCACATCTCGGTGTTGAGAAAACCTCTATTGGTGGCTAATGAGGCGGTTAAGTTGACAACGATGCCAGTAGCAGAAGATTTGAGAATGATAGTGCATCATGTGTGCATAGAGGAATCAAAGATCTGAATTTTGCAGAATAAGGAAATCAAGCCCATGAAAGTGTGTTGGAACAACTGCGGGCAAAACAAATTCTCTTAGGAGTGAGAGCAAACGATGTGTGAAGAGTACCCATAGCTCTTTGTGATATGTATACTTTTATTTCAGTAATTTCAGGATGAAATTATTCTAAGGAAGGGGAGTTATAACACCCCGTTTCTAGTGATGGGGAATCAAAAAATGCCAAAGCAAAAGGTAGCAGGGTGTTAGCGCAACACGATAGCTGCTACCACAACTACCCCTCTAGAAAGTGAAAACACATACTGTTAATTATCATCGCGCGTTAGGTATAACCGCTGGAGGTGACCTCATTTATTGGGTGGATCATCGTTGAATGAGCGTTGTATAAATACCACGTCACAATGAATACTACTGCCGCACTGCAACAGGCAGACCTAGGTTTTTTAAACTCTTGACTGTCGCTGTTAAATCCTTTTGGATCTTGATCTAAGGGACCAAATCAGCTCGACCATATTCCCTAAAGTGGATGAGGGCCTCTATCCAAATTGGTTTGAGTTTTGTTGGATAGGGTTGAGTTGAGAGAAAGGAGGAGGAAGAGGGCGAAGATTCTGCCATTTGGAGGAGCATCAGAGCTCCAAACTTTGATCTGAGACTGATAACGAGGAGAGGATCCAAAGGAGGCCCCTTTCATCTATGCATTACAAGATTTTTAAGGCGAGGAAGAAATCTCATAGGTTAATGACATTTCTCCTCCCATTCTTAAGAAGCGTGCTTGGAATTCTTGCTTTTCCATGCTTTATTTCCCGCATTTTGGCATCAAATTCCTCAAATGAGAGGGAATGAGGTAGCCTTGGTTCAATGAGAACCATCGAGTCGATTGAGTTCGCCCACATCATGATTGCATTAGAGATATGTGTTCATTAATGGATTTGGCATGGTGCGTGAAGCCGAACTCGTGGTCGGTGGCCCGATTCAGTGATGATTGTTTAACGATGCATATAGGATTTTACTAGATGTGAGAATACGATGAAGATGTCATTGTAATGCCAAATTTCATGAAGATAGTAGGTGAAGTGTTTAGGGAGAAAAACACACGTGGGAAATCTTAAGTGTGAATGTGATGCTCACTTGTATGCTAAGGCGTGGTTTCATCTTTGTGATTGGTTGACAAGCCTTATGATATGGTGATTCAGATGTTGAGGTTATCCTGGTGAGATAAGTTCTCTTAGGTGAAACTAACGAGAACGACCATGCCTTGTGACAAGCCTGATGGTGAGAGTGACCATGTGCGGGTAGGCTCTATGCAGGAGTTCTTAGAATCGGTTGTTGTGGAATTAGTGGAACAGACGAGAATAGCCATGCCTTGTGACATGCCTAATGGTGAGAGTGATCATATGCCCATGTGCGTGTGGAGCCCATGCGGGAGTTCTTAGAATCATTTGGTGTGCCTTTATGGGTGTGAGTACCTCGGTGGTCAATGTGATGTGTTGTGTATTGATGACGTGTTAGTCTCATGCGCATTAGAGAGCCATAGATAAAACTCGGGTTAAATACATGTTACATTATTAGGCCTCATTTACTTTCTGCTCCATATATAGAACATTTTTTTATGCTTCTGACATATATACTATTAGCTTGATGTGCTTATTTATATGTTTTGTTCATATTGGATATAAAATGCTGACTTGCATGGTGATGTAGTTCCCTGGGGTCTGCTAGGGCGACCAGGAGGAGGGGTGTTGTTACATAGTTATGGTTAGCCCTGGATGACCGTTGTAAACCACCTCTTTTATGTTAGTTGTAGGCTAAGGATCACAAGCTGGTGTTGTTGGGTATTGTATTCACAATAACCAAGATTTGTGTGAAGTCACCCTTGAACTAAGTTGAATTAATTATGTATTTGATGTTATTCTTTAGTTGAGTGCTTGCAGGTAATTATTGCTAAGTGTAGACCAATGTCAATTTACAATAATTCACTAAACACAGGACCATGCAATGTAATCCCTCATTGTGTGACCCATGGTGTTGACTCATATGTAACCTCTCTATTGGGATGCACTTCATTTTCAAGTACTAAAGCAATGGAAGAAAGGAAGGGTTGCTGGTTTTCAACAAAGCAGAATTAATTTTTCAGAAAAATTTTCTAAGTGTATTTCTCGAGAAGATGAAGTCTGTTTCTCGAGAAGTCTGGGTAAAGTTCTCAAGAAAGTAATGTTGTTCTCGAGAAATCTCAAGACTTCTCGGGAAATTCTCAGAAACTATCGTTAAGTCCTTTTCTCGAGAAAGTCCTGAATCATTTCTCGAGAAGCTAAGTACATTTCTCGAGAAAGCAAAGTAGTTATCGAGAAGTCAAAAGTGTTTCTCAAGAAGCCAAGTATTTTTCTCGAGACAACAAATTCTTTCTCGAGAAATAAGTTCCTCAGTTCAAAGATCTTGCGCCAATTATTTTCTCGAGAAGTAAGTACATTTCTCGAGAAAGCAAATCATTTATTGAGAAGCTAAGTACATTTCTCGAGAAAGCAAATCATTTCTTGAGAAGCTAAGTACATTTCTCGAGAAAGCAAATCATTTCTCGAGAAATCAAATTCTTCTCGAGAAATAGGGTTGCAAAAACATTCTTTTTAAACAGTCTGACAGGATTTCAATATAATCTAAGTCTCTCATGATTGATCCATGTGGATCTTTCCATAATGATTTTAGATCGTTAGACGAGGTATTATAAATTGTCCTTTTAGAATGGCTAACCCTAATAAGAAAGAATAATATTCTGAATCACATCGTAATTTCTAAATCGGGAGAAGTCGCGCCGTCAACATCGTTCTTCTTTATCGCTCCTCTCTCGATCCAGCGATTCCAAGAAGAAAAGATTCGACAAATCCCAAATTCAAAGTTCCTCAACATCTACTTGATCGTGTCGGATCCTAAGTTTTTTAGATCAAGTTTTCTCAGGATTTCTTCCTCATCTTCTTCACAGAGATTTTCAATTTTCAAGAAGGAAGAACCTTGAAGATTTCAGATCTGGAAGTATAAAATTTTTATTGTTGTTGAAAAAATTGTTTTAACTCTTGTAGGAGCTTTGTCTCCGAGTTTGTAGGAGCTTTGTCTCCGAGTTTTTAGGAGCTTTGTTCTCCGAGTTTGTAGGAGTGTGTTATATCCGAGTTGTAGGAGCGTTGCTACGAGGTGTAGGATTGTTGCAATCCGAGATATAGTGAAGTAGTCAAGGCTAGCCGTGGTGCTAGATAGACGAGGTGGAGATTGGACGTACTCAAGATTGGGGAACCACTATAAATTCCTTGTGTCGTCTGGGTTATGCTTGATTATTTTCTGTGTTGTTTACTCTAAAGTTTTTATTCCGTAAAATACGCAGATCTCACTTATTCACCTCTACTTCAATTGATATCAGAGGGAGATTATTCACAAAAAAGTTCACACCTTGAACAGATCTACTTCTAGTTGTCATAGAGATTATCAAGCATGGACAGATCCAAGGATTTTGCAAAGCTTCCGGTGTGCACCAAGGCTAACTTTCCCATATGGAAAGGGAGAGTAAGATTCTTCATGAAAGTTGTTGATCCCCGCATCTTCATGATAGTGGAAGAAGGTCCCTATGTTCCCATGATTGCTTCAACTATCTATCCAACCAAGAAAGTACCGAAGAAACTGATGGATCTTGACAAAGATGAGATTGACCTTGTCTCTCTAGACAAGAAAGCCAAGAATATCATCGCAAGTGCAGTCGATGATTCAATATTGCAGAACCTAATACACTGCCAATCTGTCAAGGAAATGTGGCAGTCTCTGATTGTTTTGATGGAAGGCACCGAATAAGTAAGGGATGATAGAAGATCCCTTCTAAACCAGAAGTATGAGGCCTTCAAGCAAGGCCCCAAGGACACAATAACAGACACATATGAGAACTTCTTCAAGATCGTCAACGACCTGAAGAACTACAGCCAGGTTTTCATAAATGGAGAGCTTAACGACAAGTTCCTAAGATCCTTGACTAAGTACTGGGACAACAAGATTTGTGCTACCATGGAGTTTGGGAGACTGGCTGACACTGACCACCAGAACCTCTTCGGGAAGCTTATGTCCTATGAGCTTCAAATCAACTCCAGAAAAGCTAAAGAAGAGGGCAACAGATCTTCATCAAAGGATAAGTCTGTTGCACTGAAGGTAGATAGCTCAAGAAAGGCTAAAGCAGTATCTCCTACTCCCACTCAAGAAGAAAGTGAAGAAGAAGACTCAGAGCCAAACACCTCGGGCTCAGAGTTATCTGATAGATAGTTCTCTCTTCTCTCCAGACAGTTCAATAAGTTTCTCAGTAAGAAGAAACAGATGAGAGGCAATGACTCCTCATACAGAAGATCACGTCACGGTGGTGATCATCAACAGAAACGTCACACAAATGACAAGTATAAATCTAAGAAGAACAAACATAATTCTATTGACATTGTGTGTTATTGCTGTAATAAGCCAGGTCACGTGATCGCCGACTGCCCTCATAAGAAGGAGGGTGGAAGAAGAGAAGAACATAAGTCCTCCCACGGCAAAAATAAGGAGAAGAGCTTCATGGCAAAGAAGCAGAAGAGATTCAGTGACACTGACTCATCCGAGTCAAGTGAGGATGAATAAGCCTACTGCAGGCTCATGGCTCACTCCGACGAAGAAGAAGCTGGACCCCAATTTCATGGGGAGGTAAACTCTCACTCCATTCTTTCAGAGTTTGATGCTCCAGATGATGTTCATGAGGATTGTTCCTCTGATAATGAATCAGAACTCATGGCTCAGTATAAAGAGTTGATCAAGGCCTATGATCGGTGTAAAAAAGTTCTTAGAACTCAGGCCAAGGAGTCAAATCCCTTAAGGCTGAGGAGATCACTCTGAGGGAGGAATTCGCAAGAATGAACTCACTCAGAGAGGAACTCCACGCCCTGGTCGATGATAACAACAGTTCACACGAGCTCCTTAACCTAAAAGAGAAAATCATCGAGAAGCTGGAAGGACAGCTTGCTGCCGAAAATAAACTTGTTTAAAGTTTCTCCAAGCCCAAGACAATCCTTCCATTTGTTGTTGAATTCTCTGCTCAAGCTAAAGGAGATGGCTTAAGTCATGTGGCTGCTCCTAGTAAATCTTCCAGGATGGCCAAGGCTAAATAGAAAAATAAGGCTTCTACAAAAGCAACTGCCGAAGAGAAAGGGAAGGGGCCTATCAGTCAGACCACGTTTAAGAAGGTTATTTTTCCTTCCAACGAATTTTGTTTTGATAGCTCCTATGGTCACTTGATAAGACCAATTTAGTTTGAACTTGTCAAGGACTATAAGGGATGGACTCGCTCCCGAAACTTCGATGTTAGTGTCTTCAAAGCACCTTATGAAGAGATCACTCTACAGAGCAATGGTCCTTATGTTCATGGTCCTAATAATAAGAAAGCTCCAATAGTAAAACCCATTGTTCAAAAGCCACTTGAGAAGAAGAAGCCATGTGAGTGTCATCATTATGAGGCTTCTACCTCCAAGTCAGCCGCTCCGGCTAGACCATACATTCATAAGTTCAAGCAGGAAACTTGGAAAAGATACAACAGGTTTGACTGTTGGTGTTGCGGTAAATTTGGTCACTTTGCTGTGGATTGCTGGTTTAATCCAAGAAATATTGTAACTTCTCAAGTTAATCATACAAGATTGACCACTCGTAGTGTTAACACTCGTAGGGGGAGTATGCTAACAAGGACCTAAGGACCCAAATCTTATTAGGTTCCTAAGGTAAAATGATCTATGATTTTAGGTATGTCCAAAGGCCACCAAAATGCCTATCTAGTATTTGGACAGTGGATGCTCTCGGCATATGACCAGGATAAGAAGCCTACTTCAAAACTATACTCCAGTCAAAGACGGTCCAAAGGTTATCTTTGGTGGCTCTGACCGGGGAATTATAAAAGGCTACTGTATGATTTCTAATGGTGTAGTCTCATTCACTAATATGGCTTATGTGAAAAGATTAGAACATAATCTGATTAGCATAAATCAATTATGTGATAAAGGATTCATTGTTACTTTCTCTAAGGATCAGTGCCTGATAAAATCGGCCTCTACTATGGAGACGGTATTAATAGGCACTATGAGTAGAAATATTTTTTATCTTAATTTTCTATGTTTAGACACTTCTACACCAGTGTATTTTGTTGCAAGAGACAGTGCATCTCTTTGTAACCAATGACACAAGAGACTAGCACATATTAATTTCAAAACTATTAATATGTTATTTTCTCAAGACCTAGTACGTGACGCACTGACCATTAAGTGTATTAAAGAGAGTCCATGTCATGCATGCCAAATGGGCAAGCAGATAAGGGCTACCTTTAAGGGAATTGCTGATAAAGATTCCTCAAGGTGCTTGTATTTACTGCACATGAACTTATTCAGTCCAATGCAAGTTCGTAGCTTAGGAGGTAAGTCATATACGCTGGTAATTGTTGATGATAACTCACGTTTTACTTGGGTGTTCTTTCTGAAATGAAAGTCAGATACCTTTGATGTGTTCACGAATTTTGTCAGGAAAATTCAGAACGAATTAAACTGTTCATTAGTCAGACTCAGAAGTGACCATGGAACAGAATTTGAATCTGGTGCCATGACAGAATTCTGTGGAAGTCTAGGTATCTTTCATGAGTTTTCCTCCCCGCGTACTCTACAACAGGATGGAGTTGCATAGAGAAGGAATAGAACACTCATTGAAGCATGTACCACAATGTTGACTCACTCCTCTCTACCAGAGTACTTCTGGGCTGAGGTCGTTAATACAGTTTGTCACGTGCAAAACAGAGCGTTGATCAACAAGAGTCATCATAAGACTCCCTATGAGCTACTGAAAGGAAGGAGACCGACTGTGTCCTACTTCAAGACCTTTGGCAGCAAATGCTATGTACTTAATAATGGGAAATATCATCGTACAAAGTTTGTAGAAAAATATTTTGAAGGTATTTTTGTAGTCTATAGTAGCAATAGTAAGGCTTATAGAATTTTTAATAAGAAAACTCTGGTTGTAGATTAATCCATTAACGTTGTATTTGATGAGACGAGAATGCTACAAAGCATCTCTTCCAGTATTTTTGTTGAAGATGTAGGTTCAAGGCTGAAAGAGTAAGCTTGGATGAGACAGTTGAAGAAAATGCTCAAAAGTTCATCGAGATCACTCCTCCAACCTCAATTGGAGAGGGAGATCACGAAGATGAGGAAGTTATCCAAGTTGAGGAAGAAACTCCAGGAAAAGAAGAAGCTTCTGATGCAAGGACCTTAGAGCTCAAACACTTGAGGGATCACCCAGTTGATCAAATCATAGGAGATCCTCATGATGGTGTAAGAACTTGAAGAGGTACTACTAATGAAAATATGCATTTGAGTTTTCTCTCGTAGGTTGAACCAAAAAAAATTTTAATAAGCAAATAAAGATGCATCTTGGATAGATGCAATGGAAGAAGAACTCAATAAGTTCAAGCGCTGCCAAGTCTGGAAGCTTGTACTAAGACCTAAAGGAAAAAATGCAATTAGAACAAAGTGGGTCTACAGAAACAAGTTGGATGAAGATGGAACCATCGTCAAAAACAAAGCCAGATTTGTAGCTAAGGGATATTGACAATAAGAAGGCATCGATTTTGATCAGACCTATGCTCCAGTGGCAAGATTTGAAGCCATCAGGTTGTTCTTCTCATTTGCTGCTCTCATGGGCTTCATTTTCTATCAAATGGACGTGAAGTCAACCTTCCTCAATGGTAAAATAAAGGAAGAAGTGTATGTGGAACAACCCCCGGGTTTTATTGATCCTAACCATCCTGATTATGTTTATTTATTATTCAAAGTATTATATGGTTTAAAACAAGCTCCACAAGCTTGGTATGAAACGATGTCTAACTTTCTTCTTGAGAACAAGTTCACAAGGGGAAAGATAGATAAGACATTATTTCTTAGGGAAGTAAAAGGCAAGATTTTGCTAGTGCAAATCTATGTTGATGATATTATCTTTGACTCTACTAATGACAACCTCTGCAAGAAGTTTTCCAAACTTATGCAAGGGAAGTTTGAAATGAGCAGTATGGGTGAGCCGAAGTATTTCTTAGGAATTTAGGTGAAGCAATCTGAAGATGGAATTTTCATATCTCAGACGAAGTTCACCAAGGAGTTGCTAAAGAAATTTGGAATGGAGAATGCAACCTCTATGAGGACTCCAATGGGTTCAGCTACGTCTTTGGACAAGGATGAGAAAGGGAAACCTTTTGATGAAACCAAGTACGGAAGCATAATTGGATCCTTGCTCCATCTTACTGCTAGCAGGCCTGACATAATGTTGTCAACATGTGTGTGTGTTAGATATTAGGTGAACTCTAAGGAATCTCACTACACAGCTGCAAATCAGATTTTAAGATACCTTAAGGGAACACCAAATCTTGGTTTATAGTACCCAAGAAGTAATGATAGCGAACTGATTGGATTTTCAAATGCAGACTTTGCAGGTAGCAAAGACGACAGAAAGAGCACTTCCGAGGCTTGCCAATTCCTGTGAAGAAGACTCATATCTTAGAGTAGCAAGAAACAAAATTGTGTTGTAATCTCAACCGCCGAGTCAGAATATATTTCTGCAGGCAGTTGTTTTGCACAACTTCTCTGGATAAAGAATCAATTTGAAGACTACAACTTGAAGTTCAGGGACATCCCCATGTTTTGTGACTCCTCCAGTGCTATAGCAATTGCCAACAATCCAGTTTCTCACAGCCAGACAAAGTACATCGAATTGAGATATCATTTCATCCGAGAGCATGTGGAGAATGGGGACATCAACCTCCAGTATGTTCCAACAGATAGACAAGTTGTAGATATCTTCATGAAGACGCTAGACGAGGCCAAGTTCTCCTTCTTCAAGACATAACTTGGTATGCTTAACAAGGAGTCCTGAAAATTTCACATTTGATATCAAGAGAAGATTCTGAAATCACCCACTCAGAAAATTTCAAGAGAATAGCCTGATTTCTCAGAAAACTTACTAGATTTCTCGAGAACTTGAAGTGGATTTCTCGATAACTTGAAGTGGATTTCTCGAGAACAGCCTGATTTCTCCGAAAACAACTTATACTTCTCGAGAAAATTAATACATTTCTCGGAAAACCTTTAAATTTCTCGAGAACTATACCTAATCTCTCGAGAAATCAACTAACTTAATTTTCTAGAAGAATTCGAATCGCCATTCCTCAGGCACGCATTTCTTAATTCTTCAAAATTTTTCATTTTATATAAATAGAAAATTCCATAGGAAGTCCAAATCCACTCTTTCGAAAAAGCCCTTTCCCGAGAAAGACCCTTGAGTTCTGCCGAAGGACTCTGCCGTTCTTCTCGCAAACTCCATCATTTCTTCTCGGAAAAGTCGGAAATCTCTCATCTTCTTCAATCGATGTCTCCCATAGCAAAGATTGGCGTCGGAAGTGAGTTTGTTCGCACAGGTATTGACGAAATCTCCGACGATTTCCACAATGTCATTCTACTTCTTGAAACTGTCGGCCTCTCTTTCATTCTCGAGCATCCGTGCAAAGTTCTGAATCCATAAGTAGAAGAGTTCTTCAGAAATGCTAAGCTTAAAAGGAGTGGGAAGTTGTTGAAAAGTTCTGTCAGAGATATGAAGATCAAAATCAAGCCGTCCTCCTTAACAGAATTTCTGAGCTTGCCCTCCATTGATGAGGAAGATTACTTGGAAGAACCTGATTACTCCAGGGCTCTGTCATATTGTGGTCTCTCCCAATCCACTACCTCTATTCGCAGACAACATATGAATGATGAAAGCAAGTTGTTGGCAGACATTCTTGGAAAATTTCTCCTCTGCAAAACAGTTCAATTGGATATATATCCTCTGACTTCTTCTGCATGATGATTATTGTGGTATGTCACAAGAAATTCCAATGGGGACACATGCTATTTGACAAGATTAAGGAAAGCATGAAGGCACCTAACTTTGCAAGGATCATTTCTCTTTATTTGAATCAAGTGCACTCTGAAATTTTTGACTTGTCCAAAGGTATGTCCATTCACTACCTGAAGAAAATCACAGTCCCATCCATCAACAGATGGGAAATCAGAATTCCAAAGCCAGGACAAGCTCCAGCAGTTCAAAGGACTATAGTTGATGAGGACAGGACCCCATCTCCCCTTCATATTGATACAGTTGACACATCTGTTGCAGCTGTTGAGGGGGAGCCTGCTCCTTCAGTTCATGAGGAAGATGAGCAAGATCAGGTTCCAGACACAGAGTTTCAGTCAGATGTTCTTACAGATAAGGTTGTAGAGAAAGTTCTTATTAATGATGTGGCAGTGGAGAAGGAAAACAAAGCTTAGTCTGATGATGATAAGAGCACCTATGTGCATGATGGTGGCTCAGGTATGGATAGTGACTACTCCTCTGATCAGAAAAATCTTCATGATGCACAAGTGGATGCTGAAGAGATTCCAGAAGATTCTCAGCCCAAGGAACAATTTGAGGGGGGAGAATGAGGTTTTTCTCTCTGATGAGGATGAAGTTATCCCTGAACCTGCAGAACCTCCTCTCAAGAATTTAGATTTCTCTATACCTATCATTCTTGGTGAGGAAGGGGATGTGATAACATCTAGCCAAAGAGGCAAAAGCTCAGTTGTAATTGAAGAAATACCAGTCTGGATAGCTCCAACTCTACCTCCTCCACTTCCTCCAACTGAAGTCATTCCTGATGATACCCTCTTGGGTAAGATTGAGTCTATGTTGACAAAGCAGAGAGAGTACTTTGACAAGTCTCTCAAAGAAGTATCTGAAAGAGTAACTACTCTTGAGAAAGAGATGAGCAAAGTATTTGCTTAAATTCAGAGTAACACAAATGAATTCAAACGACTTCTAAATATTGGTGGCAAGGCTTTGGACCACACTATCACTAGTGTTGGTGAAGTCATGAATCAAGCAGTCACTGTGGATAACAATCAAATGCTCTTGCTGAAGAAAACTGAACAACAAAACTTCAAAACCTGTGAAGAGGTTGGGAAATTCAAGGAAGATGCCATACAGACTCTAACCATAGAAGTCAGAAAGGGGGAGGATAAGGTGAAAAAAATCTAGACCGCAAAGTCCAAGAAATGAAGACTCAGTGAGATAATCAACTGAAAGAGATCAATATAAGTGTAAAAAAGAAGATTAAGGGTGTAAACATCTATACTTATGAGATTGTTGTGTGGATGCACAACCAAATCTTTCCAGAGTTTCAAGTTGATCCAATGCGCCTCCACCTCCTCATCTTGATCCAAATATCTACAAGCCTATATTTTCTCCTAGACCTGGACAGTATGAAGTTCCTCCTTAAAATTATTCTCAAGTCTGGACTTCTGATCAGCCAGAGATACCTCAGGACCTACCTCCTGAGATGCCAGTGCCTAAGAAGAAAAAATATGGCGATGGTGCTTCAGCTAGCCGATCAATCCCAAGTCAAGAAGGTGCCAGAAGGAATGAAATTGAATTTGCTGAAGTTTGGAGTCCAACCTCCAAGTCCTTAATTCTAGACACTCTGAAATTAGTTGTGGATCTTCATGATAATAAGAATGATCATTACAGTCATAAAGAGTGGGAGCTATATGAGAAGTCTATGACAAAAAGAAGGATTTATGATCGTGAATATGGCCGTAATAATCCCAATGCTCCTCCTCGTCCTCCAAAGTACTATCTCAAGCCCTTCAGCTACCAGAAAAGGCAACAAGAGAAGAAGGAATGACAACACTAGCAATAATACAAATGATTTGAGATTATCAGTATTATAGAATTTTGTGGAGCTGGACTTTTCTATGGACAAATTCTATATATATATATATAATTTTGAATTTTGATGATCTAATTATTTCTTAACTGTCATGCATATACTGCTTTATTTGTTAGTTAATTCTTTGATTATCTTGATATAATTCACCTTAGTGTAGAGAGTTCCGACTTCTATAAATAGGGAGAGATTGTTGGGTATTGTATCCACAATAACCTAGATTTGTGTGAAGTCACCCTTGAACTAAGTTGAATTAATTATGTATTTGATGTTATTCTTTAGTTGAGTGCTTGTAGGTCATTATTGCTAAGTGAAGACCAATGTCAGTTTATAATGAGTCACTAAACATCGGACCATGCGATGTAATCCCTCATTGTGTGACTCAAAGTGTTGACTCATGTGTAACTTCTCTATTGGGATGCACTTCATTTTCAAGTACTAAAGCAATGGAAGAAAGGAAGGGTTCCTGGTTTTCAACAAAGCAGAATTAATTTTTCAGAAAAATTTTCTAAGTGTATTTCTTAAGAAGATGAAGTATGTTTCTCGAGAAGTCTAAGTAAAGTTTTCGAGAAAGCAATGATGTTCTCGAGAAATCTTAAGACTTCTCAGGAAATTCTCAGAAACTATCTTTAAGTCCTTTTCTCGAGAAAGTCCTGAATCATTTCTCGAGAAGCTAAGTACATTTCTCGAGAAAACAAAGTAGTTCTCGTGAAGTAAAAAGTGTTTCTCGAGAAGCCAAGTATTTTTCTTGAGACATCAATTTTTTTCTTGAGAAATAAGTTCCTCAGTTCAAAGATCTTGCGCCAAGTATTTTCTCGAGAAGCTAAGTATATTTCTCGAGAAAGCAAATCATTTCTCGAGAAGCTAAACACATTTCTCGAGAAAGCAAATCATTTCTCGAGAAATCAAATTCTTCTCAAGAAATAGGGTTGCAAAAAAATTCTTTTTAAACAGTCTGACGGGATTTCGATATAATCTAAGTCTCTCATGATTGATCCACGTGGATCTTTCCTTTGCGATTTCAGACCGTTAGACGAGATATTATAAGTAGTCCTTTCAGAATCGCTAACCCTAATAAGAAAGAACAATATTCTGAAACGCATCGTAATTTCTAAATCGAGAGAAGTCGCGTCGTCAACATCGTTCTTCTTTGTCGCTCCTCTCTCGATCCATCGATTCCAAGAAGAAAAGATTCGACAGATCCCAGATTCAAAGTTCCTCAACATCTACTTGATCGTGTCGGATCCTAAGTTTTTCAGATCAAGTTTTCTCGGGATTTCTTCCTCATCTTCTTCATAGAGATTTTCAGTTTTCAAGAAGGAAGAACCTTGAAGATTCAGATCTGGAAGTATAAAATTTTTATTGTTGTTGAAAAAATTGTTTTAACTCTTGTAGGAGCTTTGTCTCCGAGTTTATAGGAGCTTTGTCTCCGAGTTTGTAGGAGTTTTGTTCTCCGAGTTTGTATGAGTGTGTTATCTCCGAGTTGTAGGAGCGTTGCTCTGAGGTGTAGGATTGTTGCAATCCGAGATATAGTGAAGTAGCCAAGGCTAGCCGTGGTGCTAGATAGGTGAGGTGGAGAGTGAACGTACCCAAGATTGGGGAACCACTATAAATTCCTTGTATCGTCTGGGTTATGCTTGATTATTTTTTGTGTTGTTTACTCTCAAGTTTTTATTTCGCAAAAGACGCAGATCTCACCTATTCACCCCCCCTCTAGGTGATTTAGGTAGGCAACTAGATATTTCAGATATCATCTCACTGGCCAAAAAGGCCTAAGCCACATCAAGTGTTTCTCCTTCATCCTTATTTCTTTCTTTAGCATTGTTCTTGCTTGCATGTCGAGGTAGCTTAGGAGTTTGTTATTTTCATTTGATACGATTTATGCTATTTTGGACACATGTTTTGTAATACAAAAAGGTTGTATCTCTCCTCCTTAGATGTAGACATCTTTTGGGTGTTTCGCTTAGTGTTTATGTTGTGTTTACTTGATGTTTTTCTACGTTTGTTTCTTATATCACTTTATAATGCTAATTTTGTGGTAACTCTATGATGTGGGATTCTAATCGAACTAATACTATATGGTTATTGCAGGTGAAGTGCTACAATGGTTGAATTTGATGTCTTGACCTATTATTCTACTTTGCACTACTGCTTTATAATCTATAGTTAACTTGGAAATGAGAGATTTCTTCGAGGCTAACCCAAAATAATACTGAACACGATCAACTCTCTTGATTAGTAGAGCAGTGCAGTCGAGTTCGATGTCTTGGCCTATTATTCTTTTTTGCACAACTACTTTATAATCTCGCATTAACGTAGAGATGAGAGATTTCTTTGAGGTTAACCCTAAATAATGTCGAACTCGATCAACTCTCTTGATTAATAGAGAAGTGTGGTCGAGTTCGATTTCTTGACCTATTATTCTATTTTGCACTAATGTTTTATAATTTAGAGTTAACCAGGAGAAGAGAGATTCTTTCAAAGCTAATCCTAAATAATGTCGAACTCGGTCGACTCTCATGTTAGTAGAGCGTTGTGGTTGAGTTTGATGTCTTAGTCTATTATTCTATTTTGCATTATTATTTTAGAATTTAAAGTTAACCTGAAGATGAGGAATTCCTCTGAGGTAAACCCTAAATAATGCATTAACTCGATCAACTCTCTTGTGAGTAGAGCAGTGTGGTCGAGTTTGATGCCTTAGTCACTTGCCTGAATTATTTAAATGTCGAGTAGCGCAAGAGATCAATTTGAAATGCAGAACTTGCTTTCTTTATGCAAAATGATTATGATTTGAAGCATAATTGTTATAGCTGCTATTGTGAACAAATTAGTTCAAAACCTAAGAGGCCATGACACTTATCTAGTTGAGCCAGGGACTGATGCTTGCTAGAGTTATAATATTTTAAATATGGTTTGCGAGCTCGATTGTGTAGGATAAAGCTTTTACCTTTAACTCAATCTTTGAGTGCCTTGATTTTAGTTTCGTTTAACAATATGAAGGTTTCTACAAAATAGTTTAATCTCTATTGTTTCATTTTGCAACTACAAAATGTTACATTTGATTTTGATAGAAATTATATTGCCTAGATGAGAAGCATTTCTTTGGGAATAAAATGTGCCTTTGAGAAATAATTCTCACGAGAATAAAATGTTCCATCGAGAAATAATTCCAACAGGAATAAACTGCGCCTTTGAGACATAATTCCTATGGAAATTAAATCTGAATTCGAGAAACGAATATGAGAACAATTTTTTGGATCAATTGATTCATTATGTTTTAAACACATAAATCTTAGAAAAGCGATGAAAGCAAAGAAGATTGTAGATTTAAAAAAATAAAGTTAACTTTATACCATTTAAAAGATGAGAGAGACGGTAATCTTCTTCTCTTATCATCCTTCATAATCACTTTATAACTATTTAGATTTTTTCTCCTCTGTGGTCTCTTTGTTATGCCGCCAAGACACAACCATTTGTTTTATGACTCATTTCACTACTCTATATATGTTATCCCGCTGGTTTAATGATCTTCAAGTGCTCTTTGATGACTTCCTCTGTGAAGAGCTCTTAGTCAAATTTTGGCATTTCTGTTGG
This sequence comes from Platanthera zijinensis, assembly GCA_039513925.1. Classification (NCBI taxonomy): domain Eukaryota; kingdom Viridiplantae; phylum Streptophyta; class Magnoliopsida; order Asparagales; family Orchidaceae; genus Platanthera; species Platanthera zijinensis. The sequence continues at coordinate 249,766,946 of CM077079.1, read as the reverse complement.
TGCTCTATTATTCTGTTATTTCTTTATCCTTCTACCCTTCTATTTATGCTCTCCCGTTGATTCTTTTGTTTTAGCGGCTCGGAAACTAGGTTGTATTTATTACAAAATTTACTTTTGTTAATTTTGCATGTTATGTAGCTCAATCAGCTTGATTATAACATTGATACTTATGTTTACTTGATTATGACATTGATACTTCTGTTTACTTGATTATAACATTATTACTCTTTTTTATGGTTGATGTTGTTATTTCCCTTGATACAAATTAACATAGACTTGTTTTGACTATGTTCATGCCCTAACAGTGACTTGGTTAATGCTTAACACTGACTTGCTTAACAGCGGCTTGGACACCTTATAGGGCTCAGCAGCGGCTTGGACACCTTATAGGGCTCAGCAGCGGCTTCCCCCATAGGGTCGCTTTGATACTATGTAGAAGCAATAGAGAAAGAACCTTGGCCTCAATATATAAATTGCAAAAATGATTATATATAATTACACACACACACAAACACTTGAAATACCCTTGGTATATCCCCACATACACAAAATATAACTACATTTGACGTCTACAACCTTGAGCTCGCAGTAGACATTGGCGGGTGATGTTGGGAACGGAGACCTAATAGGGCTCAGCTGAGACCTGCTCCCTTTAAGGTTGCTATGATACAATGTAGAAGCAACAGAAATAAAAAAGCTTGACCTCAATGTGGTCAGGACATTCATTTATAATCATACCAAGCTTACTAGAAAACTAAAACAAAAAAAGGAAATAATACTAGAAATATATCTTAGCTATTATTCATACAAATGCTTTATAAGCTCTCCATCTTCTTTTCAGATTTCCTGTCATCCCATCTTCCATGTGTTATCCTCCATATCTTTGCCTCTCAAATTTTTTCATGTTATTGCAATATCTGAAATCATGTGTTCACATTTGCCATGTAAAATATACAACCATATAGTTCTCTCCAAGTCTAAAAGAGCAGAAATAAAGAATTCACTTACGTTATTAGCATGATATAGGCCCTGTTTGATACAGTGGTGGCAGTTGTGAACGCAGTGATTATGAAGAGTCGTTCGTGAATGCGGTGGCTATGAGCCATCGTTCGTGAACGGCCGACCTCACCTAAGAAACTCCATTCACTTTTATGTTCGAAACTAGTTTTCTTGGTGGCGGCCATAACCATTGGCATGCCAAACATACATTCTATGACAGTAGCGAAGAAAAAATGACGTGCCAAGTGGAGCCATAATCTCTCACGCCGCAGCATTAACTAATCGTATAGTCAATTCCTTCAATCGCATAACTTAAATATCTTTTTTTTTTAAAAGGAAATTCTGAATGCTTCTTGATTCACACAGTTTCATGGTGCAGTCATCAAACTGGACAGCTTCTGAATTATGAAGGTTAACCAAAGATAATACTAAGTTTTAACATGAAACTGATTGATAAAAAAATTACTAGGAGATTAAAACGATTGTCTTGGTACAACAAGCTAAATTACTTCAATGATTTGCCGCCATTTCCAGGGCCAAAACTACAACAAGTATGAAGATATGCTCAAACAATCCTAATGGTGTAGGCTTAGAAGGAACGAACAACCACTTATCATGGGTCTTTAAAAGCTCACGAGCCATGATAATTTAACATGTCTTTGATAGCGTTACTTGTCATCCGCACCATCCTTGATGCCGGCCTGATCCAACTCTTGGACGCCTTCATCTGATGTAGGGGCTGCAACTTCCTCAGATTTTGTGGGTCCGGGCCCTGCAGAAACCTTCACCATTGCTGGACGCAGAAGCCTCTCCCCAAGCTTGAAGCCCTTGCGGAATTCTTGTATTATGATATCTTCTTCAAAATCTGAGGAGCCTTCTCTCATTATGGCCTCATGAAGCTTTTGCATACAAAAAATAACTATATTAAACAAAAAAAACACAAGGATTCTATAGGGAACAGAACTTTCATTTTAATAGATTTTTATTGGACCACCAGAAACATTTACAGTTATTTGTATATCATCTAATACTTTATAGACATGATGAAATTAGGCATTAGTGAGATTATGACAAAAGATAGGGCACAATGGCGACCCCACTATTGTGGGATAAAGGCTTGAATGTTGTTGTTGTTGTTGTATCTAATACTTTATAATTACTCGTATCCCACCCTAAGCTTATAACTATCACTAATACAGCCCTTTCAAATATCCATTAATTAATTTGATTATATATACATATATATATATATATATATATATATATATTGTGTGTAGGTGAGACAGTAGTAGATGATGCTAAAGGATTCGAGCACAGAAATATAGGGTTATTTACAGGGACCTCACCTCGAAGTTTGCATAATTGCAATTGCACCCCTCTAACTTTCGAAAACCTCGGCCTCAATGTTTACATTTCATAACATTCATGCACAGAAGTACCCCCTTGAAATAATTCTTCAGGGAGTCTTTTTGTGCATGGATGTTATGAAATGTAAACATTGACAGGGGTAATTGTAATTTCAAAAGTTAGATGGGTGCAAGCTGTAATTACGCAAACTTCGAGGGGAGGTCCCAATAAATAACCCTTTATATATATGTGTGTGTTCGTATGTATATTTGTGTATATGTATGTATGTATATTGTGTATATATGTATATCTGTATGTGTATGTATGTTATATATATATATATATATGAATTTGTGTACGTATGTATGTATGTGTATGTATGTATATATGTATGAATTTGTGTATGTATGTATATATGTATGAATTTGGGTATGTATGTATATATGTATGAATTTGTGTATGTATGCATATATCTTTTATTATATTAAAGAAGTAGTTTGGAGTTGAGGAGTTAATCTTAGTCATCCAATGCATGCCAAACTTTTAATCTCAGCCTTTAAATGGAGAGGGAGAGAGAGAGTGAGGAGAGGGAGAAGAAATCTTTATAGCCCTCCTATCCCTACATGAGAGGGAGAGAGATAGGGAGAGAGAAATTGAATTTTTAGATAAAAATGTACATTTTTTACAAAATAAAAAATAGGAATATTGATTAATATTTTTTACGGTCATTTTAAGTACTCATATATATATGTTTCGAATAAAAGTTGTAAAAATATAATTGAATTATAATACAACAGTATTGTTGTAGAAAAGTACAATAACCCAGCCCAATCATATGCGGGCACAACCCGCTCATAGGAGGGCACATCCCGTTCATATGTGGGCGTAACCGCTCGAATGTGGGCGCAACCCGCTCGAATGCGGGCGCAACCCGCTCGAATGCGGGCGAAGTCCGTGCGGAGCTGCCTGTATACATATATATATATGTATATGTATACGAGTGACAGGCACGAGTCTCCGGTCCTCGTTGCCCGCGCGACAGTACCCGACCCATGGCGGCAGGCTTCGCCCGCCTCTGACAATTTTATAATTTTAAAATAATATATTAATATAAAATATTATTATAAAATATCTTTTATTAAAATATTTTTTAGTTTTTTTTTCTAATCTAATTAATTTAAATATTAAATTTTAAACATATAATTAAAAAAATAGAAATGATAATTTAATTAATGATTAAAATCTAAACAAAATTAAAATAAAATAAAAAAAACAGCTGGGCAGAGAGTATATGTGTTAATTAATTACTGTTTTCAGAATATAACAGAAAGCGTTTGTGGCCTAATGGGTAAGGCGTCTGACTCCTAACCAAGCAATTGCCTGTTCGAGTTTCATCGGACGCGCTTTTTTCTTTGTTTTTAATTTGTTTCACTCTTTCGAAGTTTAGTCCCACATCGTGGGTTTAAAAAGCTTATTCAGGTTTAAATAATAAGAGAAGAAAGAAATATTTGAATATTGAGAGGGCATACTATGCAGGGCGGGCGGGCCAAGACAGGGCGTGTTGTTGCTGAGCGGGATGGGCTGGACCAGGTTGTCTTAGCATCAATTCCTCCCAGTTAGATTTTTTTCATAATCTGAAGGGTAAAACGGTAATTTCCAATTATAGGTTTAGGGCCCCCCTGATATCCTAGCTTTAAGAGACCTACGAAAATATTGACGACCGGTCCTGAAGCGTTTGTGTGATCGAACGGCCGAGATGTTGTTGATCTAGAATGATTGAACGATCTGATTGATTGGATTATGAGTGGACAGTCACGATTTCTCCAATAGCTTATAAAAGCATGGCTTCTAAATGTCATTTGATATTTCTTTTATAGTAGTAGAGATGTATGAATTTGTGTATATATATATATGTATGAATTTGTGTATGTAATATATGTATGTATGTATGTATGAATTTGTGTGTATATATATATATAGGGTTAATTGTCGGGACCTCCCCTGGGAGTTTTTGCATAATTACAGGTTGCATAAAGACTTTCAACCCCTCTATCATTCAAAATTACGTTTAACTCCTCTCAAAGTTTCTCCGGTTTCAAAAATGCCCTTCTATTAGAAATATGGATGGAAAATGATCAGATCATCCAAATTATTTTATGATATTTTAAATTTTTTTCCCTTTTATAATGATTCTAGATTGAATACAAAAGGTAAAATGTAACACACCATTTTCGATGTAGAGTTATTATAAAGGGTAAAATTGGAATATCATAAAATAATTTGACATATTTGATCACTTTCCATCTATATTTTTAAAGGAAAAGATCACATCTTTCAATGTAGAGTCATTACAAAAGGTAAAATTAAATATCATAAAATAATTTGGTTGATATTATCATTGTCCATTCATACTACTAAAGAAAGGGCATTTTTGTAAACTTGGGAAACTTAGAGTGGAGGCAAATGTAATTTTGAAAGATAGAGAGGTGCAACCTGTAATTATGCAAACTCCCACGGGAGGTACCGATAATTAACCCTACACACACACACACGAGCGACATGCACGGGGCTACGCGCCTATTAATTAATTAATACAACTTAAAATAAATACACTATCAATTAATTAATGCGAGAGGTAGTTATACACCGTTTTTCGATTTTTGTTACAATAAATTATCATCTTTATGCATATATCATTATGCATGTCAAATCAACTTTAATAAATTTGATGAGTTTAATGATAGTTCCTCAAAAATATCGCTGGCATGTCTAATGACAACTTCCTCGAAAAGACTGATGGCATGCCTAATGACAGTCTACCTGCTGGAGACCAACCCAGATCAAGTCGTCGTAAAAGTCTCCGACGCCGCACCCGACCGGGGCTTCACCGGCCATAACTATTGCATTTGCATTTTTTAATTTTTGTTATTGTGTATTTTGTTATTGTGCATTTTTTAAAAAATGGTCATTTCATGTTGGGCCATTTGTTTAAATTTAATCTTGCAATTAGTTTAAAAGTGTTGCAATTTAAGAACCGGTCTGATCTTTCTTCACCACATCGGCTTAAAGCCATGAGGTATTCTCCCGGTTCAGTGAAAGCGTCGTTAGAGCTCACAGCTGCAAGCCGCCGCCTCCGTTTTTGTCGTTGCTTGCAGATTGGGCTCCTGCACGTCACGCCAATTCCGCCTGCAACTACTGGAGCTTCCACCGTCTGCCACGATCTTCCACTTCCCCGACAGTCTCGGCCACGACCCCTGCAACCGCCGCCATGTCCATGGATTCAGCCCCACACTCGTTCTGCCATGGCCATTTTTCCCCCAACTGCCGGTTCATGTGCAGGTTTTCTTTTTTTGCTTTCTGTTCAAAACCCGATAAGAGGGGATGGCTGTCATTTTTTTTAGAGTTGATGAATGTATTGAGTTATTGAAATTCGTTGTTGTTGATGTTGATAAAAACTTGGCTGTTTGAGCTTTGCTTCCGGTGAGTCGGGGTTGATTTTGTACTGATGTTGATGAATGTTTTTGGATTGCCACTGTTCTTTTGATTCCCATGTGAGTCCTATTGAGGGTTGAATACTTGGATGCTGTGGATGTTTTGCATTCCCGTTTGAGAGGTCTGGATGAATTTTGTTTATGCTTCAGTTATAAGTTTTTTTGAAGTAATGTTAGATTGATTGCCTCAGTGAGAGGGATTTAGGTTTGCTGCTTTCAATTTGGGATGATGAGAACTTAATTTGGAATACTACCTTGTTTTTGTGCTTCCAGTGGGAGAGCCCTGTTGGAGGAACCTGTCAGTGCCGAGTTTTGATTCCAGTTTTAGAGCATTTGAGATTTCGTTAGAGCCACCTTGTGTGTGAGTGAGCGAATTGTTTCCGTGGTGCCCGTGTGCGATAGCGGCCGACCTCGGAGTGGGAGATCGAAGGTGACGAGGAATTTCTCGTGAGATCGCCGTTGACTTCGATTGCGGAAAGACGCCTCTTTCCGTGGGTAATTGTTTCTTTCCCTTCCTTTATGTGCGCCTACATTTTCTCTTTAGGTTATTAGATTCATCGCTGGGTTTTCTCCTGCATTTTATCAGCAAACGCTACGTCTAAAACTCCAAAAGAAAATGTATTTGGAGTTCACAATTTTCGTTTTGCTATGACAGGGGGAAAAGAACGAAAGTTGTGAATCTTCTTTCCCCTGATTTAAAGTTGAACTATTTTTTAAAAAAATTCATTTTAGAAACTAAATAGTTTATTTTATGTTTTTCTAAAAAATTAACGTTTTTTTTTGTTTCAAGGTTTGTGCAGCAACCACTCAAATCATTGTCTGCATTTAGGGTTTCCTAAAAAAGTCGACAGACGCGCAAACCCTACACGCCGTCCTGCATCACTACCATAGTAGGTATAGGCTCTATAAAAACTTTTTCGATTTTATAGAATTCCGTCATTACTTTTAATTTAGGGACAGGGTGTAATTACTTGAATAGACATTGTATTTTAATTGTTAAATCATTAGATTAAAATAATAATTCTAAAGCAAGTAAATGAAATATATATTATCCTAACTCTAAAGCAATGTATTTATATGCATTAACGAGTAATAATTTTTCAAAACGCAATTAATTAAATAACAGAAATTTAAAACTTGCACAAATAATTATGATCATAAACAATTAAAATTAGACAAACATGTAGCAATTGCATACTTATGACAGTGCAGGCGCCTAGTGAGGCAGATCGCCTAAGCATGAAAGCATGTAAGCAATTATAATACATATTTAACAACTATTTCTCAAAATATCACTCGAAAAAATTATAATGCATAAAAGCACAAAAACAAATGAGCCCATCGCATCCACAGGCTTCGGTCGTCAACCATGAACGGGTTATAATGTGATTGCTCAGAGTGAGGCAGTTGATCATCATCAATTCTCACAAATTTGGAAGCATCCACCAATGATGTATGGAGAATGACATGATCCTGGTACAAGTCCAGCAAAAATATGTAAAGCTCCCTGGTGCTACCCAAGTATTAATAGTGGATAGGCATCCTCTCATATGTAGAAGATGGTGTGATAAAAATCCCATGGTGTGATCTTGATCTCATTGTCTATAATGGTTGCCGTGTCCTCCAGAAGTCAGGTAGATGTAATAAATATCAAGGGCCCTGAAAAGGTGCAATTTGCTACTGAAGGGGAAGCTGAAGCTGGCAGTAAGGTGTGGTTGAGGTTGTAGTGGTGTGTCTAAGAGTCCGTGATTCATAATCTAAAGTCAAATCGTCTATATTGAATACAAATCCCTCAGGATAGTGTATAGACCTATTCTCCTAGCAAACAAATTAACACTCGTTCCCAAGGAGAGCTACTTAAACTGAGTGAATCAGTGATACCACGTTTTATGTTGTGTTATCACCCTGCATTTTGCATAGATTTCATTGACATATATCCTGCATTTGGATTTTCATCCTTATATTGTGTTGTACGAATTCTGTGTAAACATTGTGGTTAGATACAGATGTGGACTTATTATGAGTTGTGTAGGTTATGTGCAAATTCCTTCAGAAACGCACGTGGGTCCTCGAGCGCACACGTGTGCCTGACCTCTTTTGATTGAGTATTCATTTTTGGAAAGAACTCGCACATGTGCTTTCTTCAGACAGGCGCGTGTGCATTATTCATATTCCAGAGCTTAAAATCCAGTTCTCCGAGAGCGCCCGTGCACCGTCTTCGTTCATGCATGTGTGCACTCAATGCCTAAAAACCAGTTATCCGAGAGCGCACATGCACCCTCTTCGTGCACGCGCGTGGCTGCGCAAGCTCATTTCACAGGTTTTGTAATCTTCTCGTGTTGTTCTTCATGCATGCCATGTGCGCCCTTATGAGCACGGGCGTGTGCGATCATCTTCTTGTAAGTATAAATATTGAATAAGGTCGAACGGAGGATCCCAGATCATTTTTACGGTCATTTTCTCGCTTCATGCAGGTTTCCAGCCCCTTTTCAGGAAAGAATCATCTTACACCTCAACCTTAAGTTTTTGGGATGGATTTATAAGTAAAGAGAAGGCCATTAGAAAATTTTAGGGCCGACAACGTGAAGATTAGAACGTGGAGATTAGAATGTGGAGAGAAGATGGGTTACTAGGAGGATGGTGATAACTCCCTTACCCCGAACGGTAGTCGAGGTTTACCTGAGAAGTCGGAGTGACAACCCGCGATTCTCCTCCTATTCTGAGGAATCGACTCTGAAAGTGAGGGAGAGTTATTAAAAATTAATCTAGAGGGATGAATAGAGATTTAAAAATTTTAATCTCACGATCAGTCACAGTACATGTCACGGTTAATTAAGTAAAGAACATCAAAAGCAAAGAAATATATAGAACGATATGCAACCTGAAGAACAAGAATTTAATAGAGGTTCCCCATAATATTGGGTACATCCTCACTTCTACCACTTGGTAGGTATTCCACTAAACAGTGTTGTGTTTTTTGATAAAAAAACTTAAAAACTATTACATTGAATCTTTTAATAAGGAGACTCTAGGAACCAATACAATAAAATTTTTGATAAGGTGATCCACAAAACCAATTGAATCCTTTGATAACGGGATTCTCAGGACCAACTGAGTGTTTTGCCAAGGAAACTCTTAGAACCAAAATTTGAATCCTTTTAAGAGAGATTCTCAAAACATTTTTCTGCATTGTAAAGATATAAAAGCAACTATTCCACAATGTGATTCTTCTTCAATAAATCTCTAAAGAATCTTTAAAGCATTGTGTGGATTCTTGATTATAACAACAACAACAACTAATTCCTCTTGAGAGAGATGAGGATTCAATAGAGAGAAGTTGAATCCAATTTGTGAGGAATTCAGAAAATGAAGAAGATGAACCCCTTGAGAGAAGCAGAGCCTAAGATCATAAAGAAGAGATCTTGTCGGCTGGAGTTCTTAGAGAGAACTTCTTTTGGAGGGAGGAGGGAATTCTGGAGAGTAGAAAATTAAATTTAGAATAAGTTCAAGACTAATATTTGTTTGAAATATTCTAGTAATGTATGACTATTGCTAAATAGAAGTTTTTTTTATCTGAATCAATCAACATAATCACTTTCTTGAATAGGAGAAGTTACAACTCTAATTTAATCTGGCTTAGAGCCTTGATCTACCTGGGAATCAATTATGGACGACTGAAGAGTATTCGATGTAAGGTCACTTAACCGTTGAATACTATTTGACGTATGTTAAACTGCTGAATAGAGATAGTTCGATGTAAGCTGAATAGTTGTGCTCTAAGCAGACTTTCCTTTTATGAGATCTCAACATAAGGAAGGATCATTGCTTTCGACGTGCATCGATTACTTCTCAATGTATGACATTAACTTCTCGACGTACGTTGATTACTTCTCAATCGACGTGTGTCGAATACTTCTCAATCGACGTGTGTCGAATACTTCTCAACGAACAGAAGCTTAACTTAGTTGATTTAGAGCTTCTAGTGTGATTTCTGAGTCTTTGGTGGTTTGGACCTGATTACAGCACATTCAAACAACATATCGCTTTATTATACATACTTAGGCAATTTTCTAAATCACTTAATTAATTTGTTATATCAAATCATAAAGGGTTTTCCCAACAATCCTCCCCACATTTGATATAACAAATTTTACAAGTGTTTAAGTGATTTTTCAAAAAAAGAGATTCTGGTTAGATACGGGAACAAACACAATGAAAAATAGATAAAACATTTATTCAAAACTCCAATTTATTCCTTCGCATATTATGTCATCTTGAGCATTTACAATGAGAAGAAGATGAGTCATTCAATGCTTGTCAAGAAAAGAGACGAGCAGAGATTAGCTTGTCTTGAATTTGCTTTACCCATTCAGTAATTCTAAGAGTAACCCTGTGTGGTTAAGTCTCTATGTCTCTAGATAGTTGAAAGAGTTTTCTCAAGTCTTCATAATAGACATTGCTGCTAGAGAGACCTTTCCCAACTATTCTTGCACACATTTCATTTCTTGCTTCATTTTTTTCCTGGAGATAAAACTCTGGAAGCTGGAGTCTTATAGACTTGAGAAACTGAATGCACAATTGGTTCATCAGGCATAATAGAAAAAGAAGAGGACTTGACAAACAGAATAGGCTCTATCTTCGTAGGCCGATTATCAATCTCGCTTTTTTTCTTTCTCTTGACATAAGGAATATGGACATAAGAAGCAAAGCATACTCCTCTTTTGCCTATTATCTCAGTAGCTTTAACAGCAAAGGCACTAGGATTTTTGGCCTTAGGCTTTTGCATCAAACTCATGCGCCAACCCATGCGCCCTCTTCCTCCTCTTCCACATTGATTGGCTTCCATCTCTTGCGGTCGTAACAACTCTATCTCCTGCGGCACTTGATCACGCCTTTCGGGCGGTTGGATTATCCAACTTCTGCGCCCTTCTTCTCATGACTTTTCTTTGGAAATCTCTAACTTCAGTCGGTCGTTTCCCCCACCGGTAGTGCCTCGTCCGCGCGCTTCTTCTCCACTGCCGCCAGTGCCCTCTCCATCTTATGCCAAAGGCCCATCACTCGATGGAATCCCATGTGGAGGTCCTCGAACACGCCCTCTCCACTATCAACTCTTGCCGCAAGGCCCAAGCCGAGCAGTTCGCTACGATTATGACACTGCTCCACAACATGCAACCCAGTCAACACTCCGAGAATAACGCTTTCTCTTTCTAGGGATCCCCCGACACATTGTCCCTAGAAGAACCCACGTTGGCTAGATTGCCTCTGCATTTTCCCCACATCGCCATCCCTACATTCAACGGAACTGGCATCTTGAGTTGGATTGCCCACACCGAGCAAAATTTTGGCATTCATTGGACTCATGAGGTGCAAAAGGTCTCCAAGGCTCTTATCGACATGGAAGCATCCGCTCCCTGATGGGTACTCTGGCTCCGCCAGTCCACTCCTGGCTTCACCTGGATAGCTCTCATTGAGGCACTCATTCAATGGAATAATCATCGCTACTCCGGTAACGTGAACAAACTCCTGTGTGGGGTCCATTAGACCAGGTCCATTAGACCAGCTCCATTGACTCGTACATGGATGAATTTGTTGAGTTGGCCACCCACGTTCTGAGTCTTCCACCCAACCACTAATTGGGTTATTTCATGCATAGCTTACAGCCACATATTCGCGCTCGCCTCTGCACCCTCCATCCGTAAATTGTCAACCAAGCCATAGACCTCTCCCAACTCGTGAAGACTGAATTCCCAGCAATGTTCGGAGACCCTTATTAGACATTGAATCCTTCAAAACCCCCCTGTGATGTCAAGGTGCACAGGATCAGGGTGCATGGGATTAGGGTTATGGTTTTTTCAGGTGAATAGCGAGGTGTGTACCCTAAATGTACAATGGATTTAATGTTATGGACCGCAGATGCGCAACTTAATCAACACACGACATGCATCTTTCATACCGGTAGCATGTGCCTCGATCAGTTTCATTAAAATTTTCATTTGGAGGTTTAGGTCACCTACACTACTCTTTAAACACCCTATTTTCATTGAAAATTTAAAAGAGAAAAGTTTAATAACAAAAAACATCCCAGTTTGAGGATCACACTAACTCACAATAGAATTAAGTTAATCCACTCTGATATCAAACTAATGTACCTCAAGAAAATGAATTTTGCTAAATTAAATTGTATATTGACACTTTAAAAAATAAATGAAGAGTGGAAAGCAAGGGCTTCATATGACTCGGCATATGTGCTTGACATTTGAATGCCTTCAACATCGTGGTTCATCCACAAGCAAGATAATGAAAAAAGAATCAACACGGGATTTTCAAATTAACAATAAATAGGTATAAATAAAAATTAGAGCATGATTTTAAAGACCAAGTAATGCATGCATGAAATTTAATAATAGTCTAGAAAAGTATACCTTTGGCACACAATCACAGTAAAATGGCACAAATAAGATACGGATTTCCTGGATAAAGAAGTAGGTGGCACATAACCAATGTGGCCCGATTACTGTTGGGTAGCCAGACGTACTGATAGAGGCATGAAAAGGGAAAACAGATCTCAGGATGGAGGTCATTCTCTAGATTTAAAGATAATGGGCTTTATATGACACTGTGTGAGTTAGAGATGGGGTAGTTAGTTCTCTATAGGGGAGTTAGAAGGATGCGATAGTGCCATTCTAACGCACACGCGCACAACATATTATTTTATATCATTAATTTGCAAGAGCACTATGGTAACATGTATGTGAGTGCCCCCCCCACCCCCCACCCCCACACACCCACTCCCACACCCACACCCACAATATAAGGAAGAGGCTTATGAGTTTTAGTTATCTTTTATGTTTCGGGTTGGAGATCTCTTCTTGTGAGTGAGGAATTTCAAGGAGCTCCTGGAGTTAGCCACGAGTGTCCCTAATGAGTATATCCAATTTCTTGAAAATTATTGCAAGTTAATTTTTGTAATGGTAACATTGGTCCGATGTTACCACTCGGGAAGAGAGGGGGAGGCCGGCTGTAGGAGAAGGGCCGGTTAGAGGGAGAGAGGAGAATGAGAGAGAGAGAGAGAGGAGAGGGAGCAGTCCTCTTTCTTGCTAGATGATCCAAAGATAAAAGGTTTAGGGTTACAATAGGCCTCTTATATAATGAGGCTCAAATAAAACAAATAACCAAAATGCCCCTAGGATTAAAACTAAACTTGCTCCCCATCCATGCAATCAGTCGGGTCCCCTGTTGTCGTGCTGCCGCCCGCGGTATCACGGTGAATAACGCCGAGCAATACCGCGGTATTATCTCCACTCTCCTGCTGCGTGCGAGATCGTCGTGTGTAAACCCTCCAAGGTGGTTCGCCGTCATGTAGTTCGGTAACAATGTCGCCGTCTGGAAAATTAGCCTTGTCCTCAAGGCAGTAGTCCGGAAACTGGCGACGAAAATCATCGCGGAGAAGCCATGTGCTCTCCGACGGCGGCCGATGTCGCCACGCCACCCGGACTTCCTCGGGAAAACCGGTGCTAGAGTGGGGCGGCCGACTATCCAGGATAGCCGTCGGGTATAAAGGTGTCGAACCCGAGAAATCAAGGTCAGCGGGGATATGGTCCCCGACGAAGCTGAGATATGTGGAATACGGGGTGAATCCGGCTGCCGTCCGGCAATCGAAGGCGGTAGGCCACGACCCCAATTCGGTCGAGCACTTCGAACGGGCCGAAGAAACGTGGCGCCAGTTTTGGGCATGCGCGGCGGGCTACTGTCAGCTGGCGGTAGGGGTGGAGCTTAATGAACACCTTCTCCCCGGGGGTGAATTGCAAGTCCCGGCATTTCCGGTTAGCATACGAAGTCATCTTGGCCTGGGCTCGGCGGAGATGCTGCTTCAGGCTGTCCAAGATGGTGTCACGATCCTGAAGGTGAGCCGCTAGGCTGGCCACGGGGCACTCACCCGGGAGGTGTCACGCGATAGATGGAGGTGGTCGGCCGTATACAGCTTCGAAGGGGGAGGTGTTGGCGGCGTGATGATAAGCCGTGTTGTATGAGTATTCTGCCCAGGGGAGCCATTTTGCCCAGGTGCCCGACCGCTCGCCGATGAAGCAACGAAGGTAGGTCTCCAAACACCGATTGAGGACTTCGGACTGCCCGTCCGTCTGGGGATGGTAGGCGATGCTCATTCTGAGGCGAGTGCCCTGCAAGAGGAAAAGAGTGGTCCAAAAGCTGCTCAAGAAGAGAGGGTCCCGATCGCTGACGATGGAGCGCGGAAAGCCATGAAGACGCACGATCTCGGCGATTAAACTGTCTGCCACTGTGGCGGTCGTGTAGGGATGGCGGAGGGAATAAAGTGGCCATACTTCGAGAGGCGGTCCACGACCAGCAAGATGAAGTCGAACCCGGCGGAGTACGGTAGCTGGGTGATGAAGTCCATGGCTATGTCTTCACAAATTCGTTCGGGTACCGGCAGGGGCTATAGAAGGCCCCCGGAAACGACTCATACTTGGCCTTCTGGCATGGAAGGCATGCGGCGACATAGGCCTTGACCTGGCGAAACATCTGTGGCCAAAACAAGGAGGCGGCGAGTCGGCGGTAGGTGCGGAACGCGCCGGTGTGGCCGCCGGACGGGGATGCGTGGAATTTCTTCAAGAGTCGCGGAATAAACGTGGAACTGGCGGACAGCGCGAGGCGGCCGCGGTAGAACAACCGGCCGCCGATGAGCGAATAAGGCGGGTGTGCGGACGGGTCGACGATGAGAGCCGTACGAATGGGGCCAAGCTCGGGATCCTGTTCGACCCCCTCCTGGATTTCAGCGCCCTCCTCCCAAACCGGTCGAGTGAGGGCCGCTAATTCTGGTGCGTGCGGCTGGCGGGAGAGGGCATCGACCGCCCGAGTGGTCTTGCCGGAGCGGAACTCGATCGAGAAATCGTAACCCAGTAGTTTGGCGGCCCACATTTGCTATGCTGGGGTGGCAATTTTCTGCTTGAGGAGATAGCGAAGGCTATGATGGTCCGTCCGGACCACAAACGGCCGGCCGAGGAGATACGGGCGCCAATGTTGGACCGTGAGGACGAGAGCCATGAGTTCATTTTCGTACGCCGAGCGGCTCCGGATGGAAGATGAAAAAGCGCGGCTGTAATAGGCGATGGGGCGGCCGGATTGCATGACCGCGCCGACCCCGGTGCCCGAGGCATCGCACTCCACTATGAACGGTTGGTGGAAATCAGGCATGGCCAACACCGGCCCGTGCACGAGGGCGGACTTCAGGGCCGTGAACGCGTCCAGGGCGGCGGCGGACCACACAAAGGGGCCCTCCTTCGAGGTCTTGAGCAGCTGTGTAAGGGGACAGGCCAGCGTTCCATAGCCCTGAATAAACCGCTGGTAGTAGTCGGTCAAGCCCAAGAAGGCGCGAACCTCGCGGAATGAAGTAGGCGTCGTCCAATGGAGAACCGCAGTGATCTTGTCGTCGTCCATGGCCACCCTATTGTTCGCAATAGTATGTCCCAAGTAGCTAACCTTCGGAGAGCCGAAGGTACATTTCTTCTGGTTCAGGACGAGGTGGTGGTGGCGAAGAGTGAGGAGGTGGCCCGGGCGTGCTGGAGGTGTTCCTGCCAAGTGGAGCTGTACACCAAGATATCATCAAAAAAACAAGAACGTGCTTACGGAGTACCGGCCGAAAGATGTCATTCATGGTAGCTTGAAACGTGGTCGGGGCGATGGTCAACCCAAACGGCATCACTAAGAACTCGAAGTGGTCGTCATGAGTCCGAAAATCCATCTTGGGAACGTCGGCCGGCCGGACCCGAATCTGATGATAGCCGGCCCGAAGGTCCAGCTTAGTGAAGAAGTTGGCGTCGTGGAGTTCGTCAAGAAGCTCCTGAATGACGGGGATCGGGTATTTGTCGGAGACGGTCGCCTTGTTGAGCTCACGACAGTCCACGCAGAAGCGCCAACTACCATCCTTCTTGCGCACGAGAAGGACTGGGCTGGAAAATGGGCTCGCACTGGGCCGAATAATGCCCCCCAACATCTCCCGCACGAGGCGTTCGATCTCGTCCTTCTGAACGTGCCCGTAACGGTATGGCCGCACGGATACCACGGACGTGCCGGGCTGGAGGACGATGGCGTGGTCAGTGGGGCGGACCGGGGGTAGTCCGGACGGGGCCTCAAAGAGCGCGGCGAACTCATCGAGGAGGAGGCCGAGGTCCGCAGGTGGTGGGGCGGGGTCGGCCTCGGCACCGTGAAGAGGCCAAAGCCAAGCGGAGAAGTCGACCTCGGAGGTGTGCTGAAGGGCGCAGAACGAAACAGGAGACCGGAGGAGGGTCGAGTCACCCGTGAGGCAGTAGGAAATGGGCCCCTGTTGGAAGTGCATAGTCATCGTGGCCCAGTTGACCCGGACGTCGCCCAGCGTTTGGAGTCAAGCCACCCCCAAGATTGCATCAAGGCCACCCAAGCCGAAGATGTAGAAGTCGGCCGTCACGGCGCAGGCCCCAAGAGCTATTGTCACTGCTTGGCAGAGGCCCTGCGTCGGTCGGCGTCGCCCATCGCCCAGGCACACCATGAAGGTCGGGGATGGCTGGGAGGCGAGCGCCAACTCGCGCGCGATATGTTCCGAGATGAAGTTGTGATTGGCGTCGCTGTCAATCATAAGAACGATGTCGCGGTCCTGGAGGCGGTCGCGGAGCTTCATTGTGCGCGGGCCTGTGATGCCGCCAACCGAAAAGTAAGGGAGCTCCAAACAGTGGAGGTCGTCCCCGTCCGGAAGGGGTGGATCGGCGGCCGGGAGTGTGGTAAGGTCATCGGCCTCCGGCGGCGCCTCATCGAGATGGTCATCACCGAACAAGGCGTGAAATTCTTTGACCGAGCAGACATGGTTTGGCGAGTACGGAAGGCGACAACGGAAGCATAGACCTCGTCGGCGGAGGTCGTTGTATTCGGCATTAGAAAAACGGTGTGTCGGGCCGCGGCCCGGGCGAGGGCCCCCTGGGTGCTGAGCGTGAGGGGCCCCCTCCCGTGGTGGAGTCGGCCGAGGAGGAGCATAGTGGGCCGAAGGAACATGGGGGGGGGGCCGGATGCCCAAATCCGCCTCCACGGCGCGAGCGAGGTCAATGGCGGCCGAGACGGTGTGGGGTTGATGCGTGCGGAGGCGGGAGCGAATGGCTGGCCGCAGGCCCTGTAGAAAGAAACCCAAGTAGTGATCCGGAGGCAGCCTGGGGACGTGGGTGACCAGCGCCACGAAATCATCAATGTAGCCATCGAGGTCGGCCAATTGGCGAACGCTGCAGAGGCGCTCAATGACGGAGCTGGAGTACCGCGCGTCGTAGCGTTGAATCATTTCGTGCTTTAACTCGGGCCACGAGATCTGGGGTTGAACATGGCGGAGCCACCGCGCCCAATGCAAGGCGGAACCGGAGAGGCCGACAATAGCGGTGCTCACCTTATCGCCTTCGGCGGTGAGATGGAGATCGAAGAATTGTTCCGCGCGGGCTATCCACCCCATCTGATCGACGCCCGTAAAGGAGGACAACTCCAACGCGAGGGGGGCTCGGCCAGCCTGGAGTTGCGGGGCTGCCGGCTGCGACTCGGGCGCAAATAGCGGCAGAACGGGGGGCTGTCCGAGGAGGGATGTGGATGAAGTGGCGGCGGGCGTGGGGGGAGCGGGTACGAGTAGGTCGAGGCGGGCGAGAATGGCGGCGGTGGTGTTGGCGGTGGTGAGGAAGGCGGCCTGGAGAGCGGAAACAGAGGCCCGCAGTTCGGAGAAGTGGGCATCATGGGCGTCGGCCCGGGCGCGGAGGCCGTCCGGAATGTCGAAGGGGGCGGCGGCGTTGTTCCGGGTCGTCACTGTCATGATGTAGAGAGCCGGCGGCGCGGTGGAGGGCGGAGCGGCAGGTCGGACCAAATGTTACCACTCGGGAAGAAAGGGGGAGGCCGGCGTTAGGAGAAGGGACGGTTAGAGGGAGAGAGAGGAGAATGAGAGAGAGAGAGAGAGGAGAGGGAGCAGTCCTCTTTCTTGCTAGATGATCCAAAGATAAAAGGTTTAGGGTTACAATAGGCCTCTTATATAATGAGGCTCAAATAAAACAAATAACCAAAATGCCCCTAGGATTAAAACTAAACTTGCTCCCCATCCATGCAATCAGTCGGGTCCCCTGTTGTCGTGCTGCCGCCCGCGGTATCACGGTGAATAACGCCGAGCAATACCGCGGTATTATCTCCACTCTCCTGCTGCGTGTGAGATCGTCGTGTGTAAACCCTCCAAGGTGGTTCGCCGTCATGTAGTTCGGTAACAATGTCGCCGTCTGGAAAATTAGCCTTGTCCTCAAGGCAGTAGTCCGAAAACTGGCGACGAAAATCATCGCGGAGAAGCCATGTGCTCTCCGACGGCGGCCGATGTCGCCACGCCACCCGGACTTCCTCGGGAAAACCGGTGCTAGAGTGGGGCGGCCGACTATCCAGGATAGCCGCCGGGTATAAAGGTGTCGAACCCGAGAAATCAAGGTCAGCGGGGATGTGGTCCCCGACGAAGCTGAGATATGTGGAATACGGGGTGAATCCGGCTGCCGTCCGGCAATCGAAGGCGGTAGGCCACGACCCCAATTCGGTCGAGCACTTCGAACGGGCCGAAGAAACGTGGCACCAGTTTTGGGCATGCGCGGCGGGCTACTGTCAGCTGGCGGTAGGGGTGGAGCTTAATGAACACCTTCTCCCCGGGGGTGAATTGCAAGTCCCGGCATTTCCGGTTAGCATACGAAGTCATCTTGGCCTGGGCTCGGCGGAGATGCTGCTTCAGGCTGTCCAAGATGGTGTCACGATCCTGAAGGTGAGCCGCTAGGCTGGCCACGGGGCACTCACCCGGGAGGTGTCACGCGATAGATGGAGGTGGTCGGTCGTATACAGCTTCGAAGGGGGAGGTGTTGGCGGCGTGATGATAAGCCGTGTTGTATGAGTATTCTGCCCAGGGGAGCCATTTTGCCCAGGTGCCCGACCGCTCGCCGATGAAGCAACGAAGGTAGGTCTCCAAACACCGATTGAGGACTTCGGACTGCCCGTCCGTCTGGGGATGGTAGGCGATGCTCATTCTGAGGCGAGTGCCCTGCAAGCGGAAAAGAGTGGTCCAAAAGCTGCTCAAGAAGAGAGGGTCCCGATCGCTGACGATGGAGCGCGGAAAGCCATGAAGACGCACGATCTCGGCGATTAAACTGTCTGCCACTGTGGCGGTCGTGTAGGGATGGCGGAGGGAATAAAGTGGCCATACTTCGAGAGGCGGTCCACGACCAGCAAGATGAAGTCGAACCCGGCGGAGTACGGTAGCTGGGTGATGAAGTCCATGGCTATGTCTTCACAAATTCGTTCGGGTACCGGCAGGGGCTATAGAAGGCCCCCGGAAACGACTCATACTTGGCCTTCTGGCATGGAAGGCATGCGGCGACATAGGCCTTGACCTGGCGAAACATCTGTGGCCAAAACAAGGAGGCGGCGAGTCGGCGGTAGGTGCGGAACGCGCCGGTGTGGCCGCCGGACGGGGATGCGTGGAATTTCTTCAAGAGTCGCGGAATAAACGTGGAACTGGCGGACAGCGCGAGGCGGCCGCGGTAGAACAACCGGCCGCCGATGAGCGAATAAGGCGGGTGTGCGGACGGGTCGACGATGAGAGCCGTACGAATGGGGCCAAGCTCGGGATCCTGTTCGACCCCCTCCTGGATTTCAGCGCCCTCCTCCCAAACCGGTCGAGTGAGGGCCGCTAATTCTGGTGCGTGCGGCTGGCGGGAGAGGGCATCGACCGCCCGATTGGTCTTGCCGGAGCGGAACTCGATCGAGAAATCGTAACCCAGTAGTTTGGCGGCCCACATTTGCTGTGCTGGGGTGGCAATTTTCTGCTGGAGGAGATAGCGAAGGCTATGATGGTCCGTCCGGACCACAAACGGCCGGCCGAGGAGATACGGGCGCCAATGTTGGACCGTGAGGACGAGAGACATGAGTTCATTTTCGTACGCCGAGCGGCTCCGGATGGAAGATGAAAAAGCGCGGCTGTAATAGGCGATGGGGCGGCCGGATTGCATGACCGCGCCGACCCCGGTGCCCGAGGCATCGCACTCCACTATGAACGGTTGGTGGAAATCAGGCATGGCCAACACCGGCCCGTGCACGAGGGCGGACTTCAGGGCCGTGAACGCGTCCAGGGCGGCGGCGGACCACACAAAGGGGCCCTCCTTCGAGGTCTTGAGCAGCTGTGTAAGGGGACGGGTCAGCGTTCCATAGCCCTGAATAAACCGCTGGTAGTAGTCGGTCAAGCCCAAGAAGGCGCGAACCTCGCGGAATGAAGTAGGCGTCGTCCAATGGAGAACCGCAGTGATCTTGTCGTCGTCCATGGCCACCCTATTGTTCGCAATAGTATGTCCCAAGTAGCTAACCTTCGGAGAGCCGAAGGTACATTTCTTCTTGTTCAGGACAAGGTGGTGGTGGCGAAGAGTGAGGAGGTGGCCCGGGCGTGCTGGAGGTGTTCCTGCCAAGTGGAGCTGTACACCAAGATATCATCAAAAAAACAAGAACGTGCTTACGGAGTACCGGCCGAAAGATGTCATTCATGGTAGCTTGAAACGTGGCCGGGGCGTTGGTCAACCCAAACGGCATCACTAAGAACTCGAAGTGGTCGTCATGAGTCCGAAAAGCCGTCTTGGGAACGTCGGCCGGCCAGACCCGAATCTGATGATAGCCGGCCCGAAGGTCCAGCTTAGTGAAGAAGTTGGCGTCGTGGAGTTCGTCAAGAAGCTCCTGAATGACGGGAATCGGGTATTTGTCGGAGACGGTCGCCTTGTTGAGCTCACGACAGTCCACGCAGAAGCGCCAACTACCATCCTTCTTGCGCACGAGAAGGACTGGGCTGGAAAATGGGCTCGCACTGGGCCGAATAATGCCCCCCAACATCTCCCGCACGAGGCGTTCGATCTCGTCCTTCTGAACGTGCCCGTAACGGTATGGCCGCACGGATACCACGGACGTGCCGGGCTGGAGGACGATGGCGTGGTCAGTGGGGCGGACCGGGGGTAGTCCGGACGGGGCCTCAAAGAGCGCGGCGAACTCATCGAGGAGGAGGCCGAGGTCCGCAGGTGGTGGGGCGGGGTCGGCCTCGACACCGTGAAGAGGCCAAAGCCAAGCGGAGAAGTCGACCTCGGAGGTGTGCTGAAGGGAGCAGAACGAAACAGGAGACCGGAGGAGGGTCGAGTCACCCGTGAGGCAGTAGGAAATGGGCCCCTGTTGGAAGTGCATAGTCATCGTGGCCCAGTTGACCCGGACGTCGCCCAGCGTTTGGAGTCAAGCCACCCCCAAGATTGCATCAAGGCCACCCAAGCCGAAGATGTAGAAGTCGGCCGTCACGGCGCAGGCCCCAAGAGCTATTGTCACTGCTTGGCAGAGGCCCTGCGTCGGTCGGCGTCGCCCATCGCCCAGGCACACCATGAAGGTCGGGGATGGCTGGGAGGCGAGCGCCAACTCGCGCGCGATATGTTCCGAGATGAAGTTGTGATTGGCGTCGCTGTCAATCATAAGAACGATGTCGCGGTCCTGGAGGCGGTCGCGGAGCTTCATTGTGCGCGGGCCTGTGATGCCGCCAACCGAAAAGTAAGGGAGCTCCAAACAGTGGAGGTCGTCCCCGTCCGGAAGGGGTGGATCAGTGGCCGGGAGTGTGGTAAGGTCATCGGCCTCCGGCGGCGCCTCATCGAGATGGTCATCGCCGAACAAGGCGTGAAATTCTTTGACCGAGCAGACTTGGTTTGGCGAGTACGGAAGGCGACAACGGAAGCATAGACCTCGTCGGCGGAGGTCGTTGTATTCGGCATTAGAAAAACGGTGTGTCGGGCCGCGGCCCGGGCGAGGGCCCCCTGGGTGCTGAGCGTGAGGGGCCCCCTCCCGTGGTGGAGTCGGCCGAGGAGGAGCATAGTGGGCCGAAGGAACATGGGGGGGGGGGGTGGAGGGGGCCGGATGCCCAAATCCGCCTCCACGGCGCGAGCGAGGTCAATGGCGGCCGAGACGGTGTGGGGTTGATGCGTGCGGAGGCGGGAGCGAATGGCTGGCCGCAGGCCCTGTAGAAAGAAACCCAAGTAGTGATCCGGAGGCAGCCTGGGGACGTGGGTGACCAGCGCCACGAAATCATCAATGTAGCCATCGAGGTCGGCCAATTGGCGAACGCTGCAGAGGCGCTCAATGACGGAGCTGGAGTACCGCGCGTCGTAGCGTTGAATCATTTCGTGCTTTAACTCGGGCCACGAGATCTGGGGTTGAACATGGCGGAGCCACCGCGCCCAATGCAAGGCGGAACCGGAGAGGCCGACAATAGCGGTGCTCACCTTATCGCCTAAGGCGGTGAGATGGAGATCGAAGAATTGTTCCGCGCGGGCTATCCACCCCATCTGATCGACGCCCGTAAAGGAGGACAACTCCAACGCGAGGGGGGCTCGGCCAGCCTGGAGTTGCGGGGCTGCCGGCTGCGACTCGGGCGCAAATAGCGGCAGAACGGGGGGTTGTCCGAGGAGGGATGTGGATGAAGTGGCGGCGGGCGTGGGGGGCGCGGGTACGAGTAGGTCGAGGCGGGCGAGAATGGCGGCGGTGGTGTTGGCGGTGGTGAGGAAGGCGGCCTGGAGAGCGGAAACAGAGGCCCGCAGTTCGGAGAAGTGGGCATCATGGGCGTCGGCCCGGGCGCGGAGGCCGTCCGGAATGTCGAAGGGGGCGGCGGCGTTGTTCCGGGTCGTCACTGTCATGATGTAGAGAGCCGGCGGCGCGGTGGAGGGCGGAGCGGCAGGTCGGACCAAATGTTACCACTCGGGAAGAGAGGGGGAGGCCGGCGTTAGGAGAAGGGACGGTTAGAGGGAGAGAGAGGAGAATGAGAGAGAGAGAGGAGAGGGAGCAGCCCTCTTTCTTGCTAGATGATCCAAAAATAAAAGGTTTAGGGTTACAATAGGCCTCTTATATAATAAAGCTCAAATAAAACAAATAACCAAAATGCCCCCAGGATTAAAACTAAACTTGCTCCCCATCCATGCCATCCGTCAGGTCCTCTGTTGTCGTGCTGCCGCCCGCGGTATCGCGGTGAGCAACGCTGGGCGATACCGCGGTATTATCTCCGCTCTCCTGCTGCGTGCGAGATCGTCGTGTGTACACCCTCCAAGATGGTTCGCCGTCATGTAGTTCGGTAACATCCGACCTGCCTACTCCGTACGATACTTCCATATCCGCCGAGACTCGTTCCGTGACACACGCAGGCACACGGATCTCTTCCCCCAACAGTTTGCGAACAACGATCATCCCCGACCCCACTCCAATATCTGCGCCTACCAGCAACCGATCAATTAGTTGCGCATGCGGCTCACGCTCGAAGATCATTCAGACGCCGCTCCGCCTCTTCCGCTCTCGACCCAGATCTGGATTTCGCCACTCGCGCTCAGCGATCATCACCCATCCCCGACCCAAATCCGCGTAAACGATTCTAGCATTCTAGGTCGCTCGATCGGCCTCTCGACCTGCCATCCATTGACTGCTTCTGCATGTTCCTCTCTCGACCCAGCTCGACGACAATTCCGCGTATCCATGCCCCAACTCATGCACACTCTTCCTCCTCTACTGCATCAATTGGACTCCATCTCTTGCGGTCGTAGAACCTCTAGCTCCTGCAGCACCTGCGCACGCCTTTTTGGCAGTTGGCTTCTCCCATTGATGTGTTCTTCTTCTCGTGACTTCTCTCTGGTCGATCGTTCCTCCCACCGGTAGTGCCTCATCTGCGCCCTTCTTCTCCATCGCTGCTCGTGCCCCTCCTTATGTCAAAGGCCCGTCACTCGATCGAATCCCATTTGGAGGCCCACGAGCATGCCCTCTCCACCATCAACTCTCGCCGCCAAGCCCAAGCCGATCAATTCGCTTTGATTATGGCACTGCTCCACAATATGCAACCCGGCCAGCACTCCGGGAATAACATTGCCTCTTCCTTGGGATCCGTGCATTGTCCCCCGAAGAACCCACTTTGGTGGAATTGCCTCCTCTGCATTTTTACAACATCGGTATTCCAACATTCAACGGGACTGGACTCTTGAGTTTGATTGCTCACGCCGAGCAGTATTTCAGCATTCATCAGACTCATGAGGCATAAAAGGACTCCACGACTCTTATCGGCATGAAAGGGTCCGCTCTCCAATGGGTCCTCTGGCTCCACTAGTCCTCTCCCGGCTTCTCCTGGACAGCTCTCACTAAGGCACTCATTCAATGGTATAATCACCGCTACTCCAGTAACGTGATCAAACTCCTTTGCGGGGTTCGTTAGACCGGCTTCATTGACTCGTACATGAATGAATTTATTGAGTTAGCCATCCACGTTCTGAGTCTTCCACCCAACCACTACTTGGGCTATTTCATGCACGGCTCGCATCAGCACCTACCATTCGTCAATTATCAACCAAGCCATAGACCTCTCTCCCTACTCGTGGAGGCTAAATTCCCTGTGATGTCTGGGGACCCTCATTCTACATCGACTCCTTCCAAACCCCCCTACAATGTCAAGGTGTACAGGCTCAGGGTGCCTACAATTAGGGTTATGGTTTTTTCAAGTGCCTGGTGAGGCGTGTACCCTAAACATATAATGGATTTAATGTTATGGACCGCAGATGCGCAAATCAATCAACACATGACATGCATCTCTCATACTGGTAGCATGCGCCTCGATGATTTTCATTAAATTTCTCATTTGGAGGTTTAGGTCACCTACACTACTCTTTAATCACCAAATTTCCATTAAAATTTGAAAAGAGGTAGAAGTTTAATAACAAAAAACATCCTAGTGTGAAGATCCGAATTAACTCACAATAGGATTAAGTTAATCCAGTCTCATATCAAACTAATGAAACTCAGAAAATAAATTTTTGCTAAATTAAATTGCACATCGACACTTTAAACAATAAATGATGAGTGGAAAACGGAGGTTTCATATGACTCAGCATATGTGGCTAACATTCGAACGTCTTCAACATCGTGGTTCATCCACACAAGATAATGAAAAAAGAATCAACGCCGGATTTTCAATTAACAATAAATAGGTATAGATGAAAATTGGAGCATGATTTTAAAGACCAAGTAATACATGCATGAAATTTAATAATAGTTTAGAAAAATATACCTTAAGCACACTATCACAGCAAAGTGCACGAATAGGATATGAATTTCTAGGATAAAGAAGTAGGTGGCACATAACCAATGTGGCTCGATTATAGTTGGGTCGCTGGACGTACTGATGGAGGTAGTAAAAGGGAAAACAAATCTTAGGATGGACGTCATTCTCTAGATTTGAAGATAATGAGCTTTTGATGACACTGCGTGAGTTTGAGATGGGTTAGCTACTGTTCTCTATAGGGGAGTTAGGAGGATGCGACAGTAGCATTGTTGCGCACATGCGCACAACATATTATTTTGTATTTTGTACCGTTAATTTGTAAGAGCACTATGGTAAAATGTATGTGAGCCACCCCCCACCCCCCCCACACACCCTATATAAGGAAGAGGCTTGGGAGTTTTAGTTATGTTTTATGTTTAGGATTTGAGATCTGCCCCTGTGAGTGAGGAACTTCAAAAAGCTCCTGCAGTTAGGCACGAGTGTCCCTCATGAGTGTATCCAATTTCTCGAATATTATTGCAAGTTAATTTTTTGTAATCGTAACATTGGTTTAACCCGCGGACTCCGTCCGCTACGTCCATATCCGCTGAGCCTCCTTCTGTGACCCGCGCAGGCGTATGGATCTCTTCCCCAACCGTTCGTGCACGACGATCATCCCCGACCACAGTCCCATACCCGCGCCTACTAGCAATCGATCGGTCAATTATGCATGCAGCTCGCGCTCGGTGATCATCCCCAACATTGCTCCGTCTCTTCCGCTCTCAACCCAGATCTGGGTTTCGTCGCTCACGCTCGGCAATCATCACCCATCCACAATCCAAATCCGCGTCGACGATTCCAGCATTCTAGGCCGCTCGATCAACCTCTCGACCCGCCCACCATCGGCTGCTCTGCATGTTCCACTCTCGACTCAGCTCGGAGACCATCCCGCGTATCCATGCCCCAACTCAAGCGCCCTCATCCTTCTTTTCCACATCGATTGGCCTCCATATCATACGACCGTAGCAACTCTAGGTCCTGCGGCACCTGCGCACGCCTTTTTGGCGGTTGGCTTCTCACAATGTTGCGCCCTTCTTCTCGTGTCTCCTATTTGGACACCTCCAACTTCTTCTCCACTGGTATTGCCTCGTCATCGCACTTCTTCTCCACCGCTGCCTGTGCCCTCTCTTTATGTCAAAGGCTCGTCACTCGATGGAATCCCATGTAGAGGCCCTCGAACAAACTCTCTCCACCATCAACTCTCACCGCAAGACCCAAGCCAAGCAGTTCGCTTTGATTATGGCACTGCTCCACAGCATGCAACCCAGTCAGCATTCCGGGAATAATGATGCCTATTCCTTAGGATCCCCCGACACATTGTCCCCCGAAGAACCTGCTTTGGCGGGATTGCCTCTGCATTTTCACCACATTGACATTCCTACATTCAACGGGGCTGGTCTCTTGAGTTGGATTGCCCACGCCGAGCAATATTTGACATTCACCGGACTCATGAGGGGCAAAAGGTCTTCACGACTCTTATCGGCATGGAAGGGTCCGGCTCCGCCAGTTCTCTCCCGGCTTCACCTGAACAACTCTCACTGAGGAAAAAATTTTAGGTGGGTTACTCTCACCTAGAAATAAGTGCTCGGTTAAATACTGACTGTTGATCTGATATCCTACGGTCCATATGGTATTAAATACTGACTGTTGATCAGTATTTCGATCAATCATGTTATTTCTGCAGGAAATCGATGGTCAGTATTTAATACTGCACCTATTTCTAGGTGAGAGTAACCCACTAAAATTTTTTCCTCACTGAGGCACTCATTCAATAGTATGATCATTACTACTCTGGTAACGTGATCAAACTCCTTTGCAAGGTCCGTTAGACCGGCTAGATTGACTCATATATTGATGAATTTATCGAGTTAGTCAGCCACATTCCGAGTCTTCCACTCAACCACTACTTGGGCTATTTCAGGCATGGCTTACAGTCACATATCTGCGCTTGCCTCAGCAACCTCCATCTGTCAATTATCAAACAATCCATAGACCTCTCCAAACTCGTGGAGGTTCAATTATCTGCAATGTCTGGGGACCCTCATTCTATATCAACTCCTTCCAAACCCCCCTAGAAACCATATTTACCCCCCCCCAAACCTCGACCACCACCGCCTCCTTTGCCTTGCCCAACTATTATTCCTCCACGCAACAATCATCATACCCCTACTCACTGTCTTTCCAACGAGGAATATCATGATTTGCAGAGTGTTAGAGAACCTCATTTGACAAAGACCCATTATGTATTTTTTATTGTTATTTCTCTCTTCTCTTTAGTCCCACATCATGTATAGGACCTTCCTCTCACTTTCTCCCTCCTATAAATATGTACTCATTCTTTGTATTTGATACAAGTGAACATATATACAAGGTTCCTTTTTTTCCTTCTACATGATATCAGAGCCAGGTTCCGACTTGGGCGGTCTCGTTTTTTTTCCTAACCGCCTCCCTTCGGCGGTCTCCGTCTTCTAACCGCCCGCTTCGGTAGGTTCCGACTTCGGTGGTCTCCATCTTCTATCTGCGACCTTCTCGCGGTTTCTTCTTCTTCCCACCGTAGCTCCAGCTCTCTTCCTTCCACCCTCCCTTTTATAGTTATTCTCATCTGACAAGTTGGACCCCCCTTCTCCCTGCTAGCCCGGTCTATCCGCGTCTTCCCACTCCCTTCTTACCGCTCGAGTTCTACTCGCGGCTTCTGTCCTGCCCGCTCGCGGTCTCTCCTCACGGCTTTCTCTTCTAGCCGCTCGAGTTCTACTCACGGCGTCCTCTTCTTGCCCGCTCGAGTTCTCTACTCGCGGCTCCTTCTTCCTCTTACCGCTCAAGTTCTCTTACTCGCGGTCTCCTCTTTCCTGTCAGCTGCGGCTTCCTCGCGTGGGTTGTCCCTTGTGTTCGTTGCGGACTCTCCGTTTTTTGGTCATGGCATCTTTTGCCGCTGGTGCTTGATCACCGTGACCGCTGCAGCATTCTTCTGTCTACGCTGCAGTCTGTCTGCAAGGCCTGTTTCTTTCCGCTGCGGTCTCCTCGAGCTGCCCGGTGCGTTCTCCTTCTTCCGGCCTCCGCACTTTGGTCGCGGCCTCCTCCTTGCCGCTGGTGTCTTCACATCGTGACTATGTGGTCTCACATCTATTCGTGCGGTCTCGTATCTATTCGCGCGGTCCTCGTTGTCTCTTGGCATCCGCATTTTGGTCGCGGCTTCTTCCTTGCCGCTGGTGTCTTCACACCGTGACCGTGCGGTCTCCCCTCTAGTTGCGCGGACTTCCCTACCCGTGCGGCCTCCTCTGTTGACGGTCCCTGCTCGTCTGGGTTGCTCGCTTGGTCTTTTCTCCTAGCCGCGGTTTGTCTTGATGGCCTCTTCTGTTGACTCTACTGGACCGGCGGTTTCTCCAGCAGACCGCCCGGCCTCTCTTCCGGATATTTGTGATGAGCTCCGGATTACTACTATCTCTCTGACCGGTAAGAAGAATTTTGTGAAATGGGCGCACTCTGTTCGCCGGGTCTTGCAGTCGAAGGGGTTTCTTCATCACTTGACCCAAGTCGACACCGGTGCTCCTACTGACGACTGGTAACGCAACGATGGTCGTTTTCAGACGTGGATCCTCAACTCTCTTGATGGCGAGTCTTATCATCTGGCCATGTACCACGAGACGGCCAAGGTCATGTGGGACGAGCTACATACTCTCTACTCCGGCAAAGATAGTCTTCATCATTTGTATGACATCATCACTGCACTTCAGGCTCTTGATAGCGGTGGGGCGGCCGATCTGACCTCCTTTGTTGCCCAGGCTCGATCTCTGGTCGAAGATTGGATCCAACATCAGCCTCCTACTGTGGACCTTGCTGCCCAACGTGCCCAGAAGGAAGCAGTTGGTATCGCCATGATGATGGCTCGGGTCCTGTATCACCTTCACAGTGTGCGGGCTCGGATTCTCTCCTCTACAGTTACCCCATCCTTCTCGGATGTGTACTCGATGCTTCTCAAGGTCTCCCCGCCTCCGGGTTTTTCTGGACCTCCTTCTCCGGCTCTTGTCCAGCAGGCCCCTGCACCTTTACTACCTCTCCCTTCTTCAGCTCGTGGGGGCCGTTTTGATTCTCGGGGACGTGGTCGGGGTGGCCGGCCGCGGCCTAAGTGTTCCTTGTGCGGCAAAGACGGGCATCTTGAAGCCACGTGCTATCGCAAGCATGGTCGTCCTCCTCATCTGCAGGCCTCTGTTGCTGCCACCGACTCCTATCCCACTCGTACTGACCTCGACGAGGTTCGCCTTCAGCTCCAGCATCTTCATGGCCTGCTCAGCCGCCCGCCGACCTCGGTTGCCTCTGCCGCCTCCATCTCCAATGAATGTATCGCCTGCCTCTCCACTGGACCACGATGGATCATCGATTCTGGTGTCACTCATCACATCACCTCTGTTAGACCGCCTCAGTACTTGTCTTCTCCTCACTCGAAGTACATTACTGTGGCCAATGGGGCAGCTGTCCCTGTCTCTGGCTGTGTTGATATTCCTCTCACCTCCTCCCTTTTCCTGCGCTTGGCTCTTCATGTTTCGGGCTCTCCTTTCAATTTACTTTATGTTGGTCGCCTTACTCCTGACTTACATTGCTCCGTGACATTTACTTCTTCTTCTTTTCTGATACAGGATCAGCAGACGCGGACTATCATTGGTAGGGGGCGACTGTAGAACGAGCTCTACCTTCTTGATGACTCTCCTACTCTCCCCGCATTTGTCTCCTCTTCGCATTGGCATCGGCGTCTTGATAATGCTCCTCTCTCAGTCTTCCAGAAGGCTCTCCCGGATGTATCTCTTCCTGCTTTTCAGTGTGAAACATGTATTCTTGGCAAGCAACCACGTTCATCTTTTCCTTCTCATTGTACTCGGAGCTCTGCTCCTTTTGTTTTGGTACACTCTGATATATGGGGTCCGTACAAGATTACTAGTATTTTGGCTACCGTTATTTTCTTACATTTATCGATGACTATTCTCGCATGACATGGTTGTATCTCCTTCGTGATCGTTCTGAGCTTCCCTGCGTATTTCGGGCATTCATTCTTGAGACTCGCACTCAATTCTCTGCGCCCATTCAAACTATTCGCACTGATAATGCGCGCGACTATACTGGTCATGACTTCGCAACCCTCTGCTCTGAGTTTGGGGTTATTCACCAAAGGTCTTGTGCATATACCCCACAGCAGAATGGTGTCGCCGAGCGTAAGAATCATCATCTCCTTGATTTGGCTCACTCTCTTATGCTTCAAATGCGGGTTCCCAAACCATACTGGAACTTTGCGCTCTCCACAGCCTGTTTTCTTATCAACCTTCTACCGTTTTCCGTCCTCCAGAATGCTACTCCATTTAGTCTCCTATTTCCCTCCACTCCGGCCTTCCCTCTTACTCCCCGCATTTTTGGGTGTACTTGCTACGTTCACCACCTCGGCCCATCTACAGACAAGTTGGATCCCCGTGCGGCCAAATATGTCATTGTGGGCTACTCGCGCACTCAAAAGGACTATGTGTGCTATTCGCCCACTACCCGCAAGGTGACTGTTTCTGCGGATGTCACTTTCCGGGAAGACCTTCCCTTCTTCTCTGCTCTGGATCTCGCTCCTCTTCCGGAGCCCGTCGTGCGCCCTGTCATCTCTGTTCCCCGTTCTCCATCTTCTTCCCTTCCTGCCCATCCTCCAGTCCTTGCCCAGCCACCTGTCATCCGGGTTTATTCTCGTCGCTCTCCTCGTCCTGTTGCCCCACTTCAGTCGGCTTCGACCTCTGACGCTCTGCGGCCTGCTGCTCCAGCTCCAGCCTCCACCGCTCATCCTATGGCGAATTATGTCTCTCTTCATCGCCTTTCACCGTCACTTCTTCACTTTGCCATATCATTATCCTCTGTTTTTGTTCCTAACTCTGTGCAGGAGGCGCTTCAACATCCAGGCTGGCGGGCTGCCATGGACGAAGAAATGACGGCCCTTTGGGCCAACCAGACCTGGGTCCTTGTCCTTTTACCTCCCGGTCAGCACCCTGTTGGGTGTAAATGGGTTTTCGTCATCAAACATGCTCCTGATGGCACTATTGACCGTCTGAAGGCCCGCCTGGTGGCCCGTGGCTTCACTCAACAGCAGGACCTTGATTATGAGGAAACCTTCTCTTCGGTGACCAAGATCAACACCATTCGTGTCCTTCTCTCCGTGGTTGTGCATCGCCACTGGTCCCTTCATCAGCTGGATATCAAGAATGCGTTCCTGAATGGAGATCTTCAGGAAACCGTCTACATGCGCCAACCTCCCGGGTTTGAGACCACGGGGGAGTCTCGTGTGTGTCTTATGAAGAAATCCATCTATGCTCTCAAACAATCCCCTCGGGCGTGGTTTGACAAGTTCAGCAAGGTTGTTCGGGACATGGGTTTCACTCAGAGTTCCGCAAACTTACCCCTATTCACTCGACACCGGGCAACAGGAACGGTCCTTCTGTTAGTTTATGTTGATGACATCCTACTTACTGGGGATGACTCAAAGGGGATTCAAGCGGTCAAACAACATCTGAGCACCGTGTTTCAGACCAAAGACCTGGGGCATCTTCGCTTCTTCCTCGGTCTTGAGGTCGCACGACGTCCGGATGGGCTTGTCCTCTCCCAACGGAAGTATTGTCTTGATCTCCTCAAAGACGTTGGCCAGTCTGGTTGCAAGCCAGCTACTACTCCGATGGAGGCAAATCACAAGCTATGTGCTCATTCCTCTGATGATGATCTGCCTCTCCAGAACCCGGAATGCTATCGACGTCTTGTGGGAAAGTTGATCTACCTAACGGTCACGAGGCCTGATATATCGTTCGCTGTTGGGATTGTCAGTCGGTTCATGCATGCTCCCTGGGTTTCTCATCTCCAGTCGGTTGAACGGATTCTTCGATACCTTAAGGTAGCTCCGGGTCAAGGGCTGGTTTACAAAACCTCCAACTCTATTCCAGCGTTGGTTGCATATTCAGATGCCGATTATGCTGGCTCCCTGGACGATCGGCGGTCAACCAGTGGGTTCTGTACATATTTTGGCGGTCATCTCATTACATGGAAAAGTAAGAAACAAGTCGTGGTTGCTCGATCCTCCGCAGAAGCAGAGTACCGATCGATGACATCGGTTGTCTCAGAACTCACATGGCTTGAAAGCCTCCTTGCTGACCTGGGGGTAAAACTTCCTTCATCTGCTGTTCTATTTTGTGACAGTCAAGCAGCCATACACATAGCAAAGAATCTGGTGTTTCACGAGCGCACGAAACATATCGAGGTAGACTGTCATTTTATTCGGGAGAAGTTCAACTGAAGAAACATGAATTAAAGCATGTTTCGGGCACTGATCAAGTTGCTGACATTCTCACGAAGGCTTTATCAAGTACCTTATTTTACCAGTGTTTGTCCAAGCTGGGTGCATATGACTTGTACGCTCCAGCTTGCGGGGGAGTGTTAGAGAAGCTCATTTGACAAAGGCCCATTATGTATTTTTTATTGTTATTTCTCTCTTCTCTTTAGTCCCACATCATGTATAGGACCTTCCTCTCACTTTCTCCCTCCTATAAATATGTACTCATTCTTTGTATTTGATACAAGTGAACATATATACAAGGTTCCTTTTTTCCTTCTACACAGAGTAAAGGCTTGTGTTTCCAATGCAAGTAACCCTACCGTCCAACTCATAATTATCTTGTTAAAGAGTTCCAAGCTCTCATCAGCAATGATTTGGAGGAGATCGTCATAGCTGACTTTGACGCCCTTGCGATCATAGAGGCACCGTCGGACGAAGCACCTTGCACTGTCGGACGACGCCCCAGGCACCTATGTGGCAACCAACCCGCGGGCGTATCACTACTAGACCGAGGGCAACACCTTGACCTTGGGATCAAGATCGATTTTCAGGCAGGATATATTGTTACGCACACACGCGCAATATCTTATTTTGTATTTTGTATCTTTAATTTGTAAGAGCACTATGGTAATATATATGTGAGCCCTCTCCCTATATAAGGAGGAGGCTTATGAGTTTTAGTTATCTTTTATGCTTAGGGTTTGAGATCTCTTCCTGTGAGAGAGGAACTTCAAGGAGGAATCAACCTCCTAGGGTTAGGCACGAGTATCCCTCGTGAGTGTATCCAATTTCTCGAGTATTATTGCAAGTTAATTTATGAATTTGTAACGGTCATATGGTGGCTTCAGCATCACCGAAGGAACGTACATAGGCGTCAGCACCTAGGGTGAAGGGGAAACGACACAAGTTTCAGCACTGAGCACACACCTTCCCTCATAAATGTCCTACATGCTTCTCTTTGTGAAGAAACCTTAGATCCCCAAGCCCTAGTGAGTGGTGAGACATAAATTGAGGAGTATTAGGTTAAATATATTTAATGGTTTCAATAGTTGTCGCTAGAGTGAATCGACAATGAACAGGTACCTAAAGAGCATGCTCAGAGTGTGGTTGATCCTCGCCAGTAGTGGAGTCAGAACTAATAAGAAAATGTAGGGTCTTGGAGTGCTCTTATTTTTTTAACATATGAAGGTTCATATAAAATAGGACAAAAATTATTAATGGACTAACATGATAATATCAATCCCATTTCAAATTAGAATTTGTTTATATTTTATTTATATTAAACGTGTTTTTAACTTCTAAGTGATTAATTTTAAGTAAACTTCTCATATTATAATTAACCTAATTTCAATCATTAAAATTTGGTTATCATCTAATTTAACATGAAAATATAAAAAGCCATGATTATTCTCTTAATGGAATATTCTATTAATTAGGGTAATAGATTAGTAAGAGCTCAAAGAATAGGGTGATATAATATCAATAATTATAAGGAATTCATATGTGTACATCAATGAATGTCAAAGTTTATAGTGGTATACGAACAAAATCTCTTCCACATGTGGTTCGGAAAAACTATAACTTTCTGTGCATGGATACTGAAAAGGGTCATATAAAAGCACTGCACAGTGAAAAGATGAAAAAATACAACTCATGAAAAGTAAAATTACCATAGGATCAAATGCATTGCCAACAGTTTCAAGAGCTGTAACACCTAGGGAAGTGAGAATCTCCATAAATTGCTTATAAATACTCTGGTAACTGCTATTAATTGTCTCTTCTCCCTTTGTCTCAGCTTTGATCTGAGCTTTGGCTCTTTCAAAATTATCCAGAACTGGAAGCAAACTCTCTACAACTTCTCCCTGCACATTCTCCATCAGTGACAACCTACTCTTCTCTGTTCTTTTCCTGAAATTGTCAAAATCAGCACTAATCCTTAGTATGCGGTCTTTTTCTACTGCCAACTCTGCGGACAAAGAAGCGACTCTGTTCTCAAGAGAGTTCTTCTCATCTTCAATGGACTGAAGGAAGGACTCTATTTCAGCAACTTTAGAATGATCATTACTTTCCAACGCTTCCTTATAAAGCTTTAGAGAATTGATTGCAGCGGAAGGTAACTCATCCTCCACAAAAGGAATGCTTTCACCATCTAAGTTGCCATCGCTAGAGCCATTGTCAATAGTAGGTTCTTTGTCAGATTCTTCCTGCAAATAGATCTCAAGTCAGACTCAAATAAATGAGAAGTTTGGGGTTGAGGGAGGTCAAGTATAAATACAGCATGTGGGATGTGGGACAAGTAAATTATCATTCCACTTTTTAAATGAGGATATAAGACATATATAGGAGCCTTAGGGCATACCTAAACCCTACATATATATATTATTATTATATTCATTTTGAGCCAGCAATCTTTCGGGCGAGATTCCGGCCAAACCGTGCAAATTTCGAAAGAATGTTCAACATGAAAGTTTTAGATCTCGTTCTTTGCTACAAAATGCATATATTATTTGTCTAATTCTGACATGTATTGTGGGAGAACCAACTCAAGTTTTTTTAGGCTTAAAAAAGTTTGAGCTTATGTATGTTATTCTGACATATACAGATATGTATATGTATGTACATACATATACGTACATACATATACATATACATATATACATATATGTATATGTATGTACATATATGTATATGTATATACATATATACATATATCATATATGTATGTATATGTATATACATATATACATATATCATATATGTACATACATATACATATATGTATATCATATATACATATACATATATCATATATGTACATACATATACATATATGTTACATATATGTATATGTATGTACGTACATATATATATATATGTATGTATGTACGTACATATATATATATATATGTATGTATGTATGTACGTACATATATATATATATATGTATGTATGTACGTACATATATATATATATATATGTATGTATGTACGTACATATATATATATATATATATGTATGTATATATATATATATATCTTTATTATATAAGGAAACCTCTGAACACCTCATGGTGTAACTATTAAATCCCAAAACACCCTCATTAAAGCAAGCTTTGGGCTTTAACTTAAGGGCCTTTTGGTCTTTCGACAGGCTCAGCTTAATAAAGATGAGGCTCAGCGCTTAATATAGATGAGCAATCCGTCCGCTCTCCCGCCAGTCCTGCTCTCCCACCGACAAAAGGACAACGATCAGTCCACCGAAGGCAATTCCCGCCAAGAATTCCTGCGAGGAAGGCGACTGCTCCAATTTTTTCCTCTCCGCACGCTACCATCAGCAAGTCCCTCTCTTGCTGCATCAGTTCCTCGACTTCTACCCTTGACAGAGACCCCGCTGAGAGCAGCAGGTATTTGTCCCCTCCACAGAGCCACATCAATGTCGCCGCTCCCTCTTCAATCACTCCACGAAGCAACCCATCTGCCTTGGCAGAGACTCCTTTTCCTTCATCTACTGCTACTGTGGACATCCTTCATTCTGATAGCGTCTCTATCCCGATCTCCGCAAGTAAGCTCCTTATCCATTCTTACTTTGTCGCTGCATCGAACATCCTGACCTAACGAAACTTCTCTTCCCATAGAATATGGGGAATCCAAGCCTTAGATTGTGTATCCTTCTTAGCTGCTCTTCATCCTTCTTACTCTGCCTATCCTCCATCATTGAAGGTGTGCGAGCTCCAGTCCTTACTCTGCCGTAATTTTTTTAATTTGGGGGAATCAATTTCTTTACAGTTTTCCTATTTCAGGCTCCTTCACTGTTGCTTGAGATTCTCTTGCCAGCTTTTAATCATCCAAGCTTCAGCCCGGGGGGAGATGCAGGGGTGCTGGGGGGTGAGGCCTTGGCCTCCGTCCGGAGTACCGCAACTACCTCGCAGATAGCAAGCCCGGGGGGAGATGCAGATTTTTCCTCCCCCTACTAGTATATTTTCAAGGCCAAGCCAAAATTGGCCACCAAGAGTCGAAAATCTCTAAAAAGTTTAAAAACTTAAAATTGGCTCTACGCCCGTCGAAGGGACCCCGCTCTGCGAATACGGGGTTGTACACAATCCCCGCTCTTTTCGAGGTTGGCACAAGCTCGGAAAGAAATATCCAACCCAACGTATTCGCTGAGTGTAGTTCGTTCACGCGGTTTGAAAGGTTTCAAGGCCCCTCTGAGGGGTCAACCTGTCATGCCAGCTAATGGGAGCCTGGGTGACGAGACAGCCTCGGGGTGAAAACACTTAGCCTCCCGAGGGGTCAACCTGTCATGCCAGCTAATGGGAGCCTGGGTGACGAGACAGCCTCGGGTTGAAAACACTTAGCCTCCCGAGGGGTCAACCTGTCAAGCCAGCTAATTGGAGCTTGAGTGACGAGACAGCCTCGGGGTGAAAACACTTAGCCTCCCGAGGGGTCAACCTGCCCGGCCAGCTAGTGGGAGTCTGGTCAGCGGAATCATCCCGGAGCTCAAATGACTTAGCCTCTACGAGAGATCAACCTGCCCTGCCAGCTAGTGGGAGCCTGGTCAGCGGAATCATCCCGGAGCTAAAAGGACTTAGCCTCCACGAGAGATCAACCTGCCCTGCCAGCTAGTGGGAGCCTGGTCAGCGGAATCATCCCGGAGCTAAAAGGACTTAGGCTCCACGAGAGATAAACCTGCCCTGCCAGCTAGTGGGAGCCTGGTCAGCAGAATCATCCCGGAGCTAAAAGGACTTAGGCTCCACGAGAGATCAACCTGCCCTGCCAGCTAGTGAGAGCCTGGTCAGCGGAATCATCCCGGAGCTAAAAGCACTTAGCCTCTACGATAGATCAACCTGCCCTGCCAGCTAGTGGGAGCCTGGTCAGCGGAATCATCCCGGAGCTAAAAGTACTTAGGCTCCACGAGAGATCAACCTTCCCTGCCAGCTAGTGAGAGCCTGGTCAGCGGAATCATCCCGGAGCTAAAAGAACTTAGCCTCCACGAGAAATCAACCTGCCCTGCCAGCTAGTGGGAGCCTGGTCAGCGGAATCATCCCGGAGCTAAAAGGACTTAGCCTCCACGAGAGATCAACCTGCCCTGCCAGCTAGTGGGAGCCTGGTCAGCGGAATCATCCCGGAGCTAAAAGGACTTAGGCTCCTCGAGAGATCAACATGCCCTGCCAGCTAGTGAGAGCCTAGCAGCGGAATCATCTCGGAGCAAAGGGGTTTGAGCTCCACGAGAGATCAACCTGCCGTGCCCGCTAGTGGGAGCCTGGCAGCGGAATCATCTCGGAGCTAAAAGGACTTAGCCTCCACGAGAGATCAACCTGCCCTGCCAGCTAGTGAGAGCCTAGTCAACGGAATCATCCCGGAGCTAAAAAGACTTAGCCTCCACGAGAGATCAACCTGCCCTGCCAGCTAGTGAGAGCCTGACAGCGGAATCATCTCAGAGCTAAGGGATTTGGGCCCCACGAGAGATCAACCTGCCCTGTCCGCTAGTGGGAGCCTGGCAGCGGAATCATCTCGGAGCTAAAAAGACTTAGCCTCCATGAGAGATCAACCTGCCCTGCCAGCTAGTGAGAGCCTGGCAGCGGAATCATCTCGGAGCTAAGGGAACTTAGGCTCCACGAGAGATCAACCTGCCCTGTCAGCTAGTGAGAGCCTGGTAAGCGAAATCATCTCAGAGCTAAGGGATTTGGGCTCCACGAGAGATCAACCTGCCCTGTCAGCTAGTGGGAGCCTGGCAGCGGAATCATCTCGGAGCTAAAAGACTTAGCTTCCACGAGAGATCAACCTGCCCTGCCAGCTAGTGAGAGCCTGACAGCGGAATCATCTCGGAGCTAAGGGACTTAGGCTCCACGAGAGATCAACCTGCCCTGTCAGCTAGTGAGAGCCTGGCAGCGGAATCGTCTCGGAGCTAAAAGACTTAGCTTCCACAAGAGATCAACCTGCCCTGCCAGCTAGTGAGAGCCTGACAGCGGAATCATCTCGGAGCTAAGTGACTTAGGCTCCACGAGAGATCAACTTGCCCTGCCAGCTAGTGAGAGCCTGGCAGCGGAATCATCTCGGAGCTAAGGGAGCTTGGGGACGGGGCATGTCACCTGAACTCTTCCAAAATTCAGCATCCTCAAAAGGGGAAAAAGTTGGGTTACATGACCCTCCCGACTCTACCGGTCGGAGGCTGGACTCATTACAACATAAAGAAAAACAAGATACATGACTCTGCCGAGGCGAGGCTTCTTCAGGGGGTCAGGGCATGGTAGTCGCCATCCGATTACTTCTCACTGGATACCTCCATCCTGCTCAGGCTCTCCATGATCTTCTCCATCTCCTCCGCCTTAGCCAATCAGAAGATTGTGTTGACAGCCGTGACGTAGCACTGCCTCGCCATCCTGGAGTCTCCCTTGATCCTGACCTGGATCCCTTCTGAGTTGAACTTGAGGCACTGGTGAAAGGATGAGGGCACACACCGGAAGGCGCTAATGAGGGGCCTTCCGAAGATGGCGTTGTAGCTGTTTGGAGCGTCAACAATGACGAACCTGCAGTTTTTTGAGGTCCCCCCTAACTTCACCTGGAGTCCGACTCCACCTTCCACCTCCTTTCTCTCCCCTGAGAATCCAAACAGAGGTCCATCCGACGCCACCACCCTCTTTGGCTCCACCTTCATCCCCTCGAACGCTTTCTTGAAAATGATGTTGACAGATCTTCCGTTGTCAACCAAGATCCGGGAGACAGTGAAGCCTTCGACGGCTGCCTGGATGACCAGGGCGTCGCAGAATGGGTCCTCATGCTCCGGCATGTCTTTTGACGAGAAGGTGATCTTTTCTTCTGGGGGAGGGGTCTGGGATGTCGAGGCAACGCTCCGTCGGTACATCACATGGAGGCTCGCCTTCCGAGTGGCCTCGATCCCTACTCCACCGTGGATCACTGTTATTCCTCCTCGGTGTCCTACATTAACTCGATCCTCGCATACATCATCCCCTCCACCTCCTTGGGGCAGAGCTTCGATCCGCTCCGGCTGCTGCTGGGCTGGAGCTCTCGTCCCCCTCACTTCCAGGAACTCGGGGCAGGTAGCCGTCGCGTGACCCTCCAACTGGTGGAAGTCGCAGTATGGTAACTCTACTCTGCCTCCTCCTCTCCCCCTGCGATTCCTCCTCTCCCTTCGGCCAATCGTCATTGTTTGCTGGGGTGGGGGAAGGAGCTGTCTTCACGGGGGCCAAGGGAGGTTCAACTTCCAGAGGCAACCCCCAAGACAGCTCTTGCCCCCACCCCAGCAAGCAATGACGATTGGCCGAAGGGAGAGGAGGAATCGCAGGGGGAGAGGAGGAGGCAGAGTAGAGTTACCATACTGCGACTTCCACCAGTTGGAGGGTCACGCGACGGCTACCTGCCCCGAGTTCCTGGAAATGAGGGGGACGAGAGCTCCAACCCAGCAGCAGCCGGAGCGAATCGAAGCTCTGCCCCAAGGAGGTGGAGGGGATGATGTATGCGAGGATCGGGTTGATGTAGGACACCGAGGAGGAATAGCAGTGATCCACGGTGGAGTAGGGATCGAGGCCACTCGGAAGGCGAGCATCCATGTGATGTACCGCGGAGCGTTGTCTCGACATCCCAGACCCCTCCCCCAGAAGAAAAGATCACCTTCTCGTCAAAAGACATGCCGAAGCATGAGGACCCATTCTGCGACGCCCTGGTCATCAAGGCAGCCGTCGAAGGCTTCACCGTCTCCCGGATCTTGGTTGACAACGGAAGCTCTGTCAACGTCATTTTCAAGAAGGCATTCGAGGGGATGAAGGTGGAGCCAAGGAGGGTGGTGGCGTCGGATGGACCTCTGTTTGGATTCTCAGGAGAGAGAAAGGAGGTGGAAGGTGGAGTCGGACTTCAGGTGAAGTTAGGGGGGACCTCAAGAAACTGCAGGTTCGTCATTGTTGACGCTCCAAGCAGCTACAACGCCATCTTCGGAAGGCCCCTCATCAACGCCTTCCGGTGTGTGCCCTCATCCTTCCACCAGTGTCTCAAGTTCAACTCAGAAGGGATCCAGGTCAGGATCAAGGGAGACTCCAGGATGGCGAGGCAGTGCTACGTCACGGCTGTCAACACAATCTCCTGGTTGGCTAAGGCGGAGGAAATGGAGAAGATCATGGAGAACCTGAGCAGGATGGAGGTATCCAGTGGGAAGTAATCGGATGGCGACCACCATGACCTGACCCTCTGAAGAAGCCTCGCCTCGGCAGAGTCATGTATCTTGTTTTTCTTTATGTTGTAATAAGTCCAGCCTCCGACCGGTAGAGTCGGGAGGGTCATGTAACCCAACTTTTTCCCCTTTTGAGGATGTTAAATTTTGGCAGAGTTCAGGTGACATGCCCCGTCCCCAAGCTCCCTTAGCTCCGAGATGATTCCGCTGTCAGGCTCTCACTAGCTGGCAGGGCAGGTTGATCTCTCGTAGAGCCTAAATCCCTTAGCTCCGAGATGATTCCGCTGTCAGGCTCTCACTAGCTGGCAGGGCAGGTTGATCTCTCGTGGAGGCTAAGTCCTTTTAGCTCCGGGATGATTCCGCTGACCAGGCTCTCACTAGCTGGCAGGGCAGGTTGATCTCTCGTGGAGGCTAAGTCCTTTTAGCTCCGAGATGATTCCGCTGTCAGGCTCCCACTAGCGGGCACGGCAGGTTGATCTCTCGTGGAGCTCAAATCCCT
Source organism: Platanthera zijinensis (assembly GCA_039513925.1). Classification (NCBI taxonomy): domain Eukaryota; kingdom Viridiplantae; phylum Streptophyta; class Magnoliopsida; order Asparagales; family Orchidaceae; genus Platanthera; species Platanthera zijinensis. Next base: position 249,725,925 of record CM077079.1, on the reverse strand, counting down.
TAGCTCCGAGATGATTCCGCTGCCAGTCTCCCACTAGCTGGCAGGGCAGGTTGATCTCTCGTGGAGCCCAAATCCCTTAGCTCCGAGATGATTCCGCTGTGAGGCTCTCACTAGTTGGAAGGGCAGGTTGATCTCTCGTGAAAGCTAAGTCTTTTAGCTCCGAGATGATTCCGCTGCCAGGCTCCCACTGGCGGGAAGGGCAGGTTGATCTCTCGTGGAGCCCAAATCCCTTAGCTCCGAGATGATTCCGCTGCAAGGCTCTCACTAGCTGGCAGGGCAGGTTGATCTCTCGTGGAGCCTAAGTCCTTTTAGCTCCGGGATGATTCCGCTGACCAGGCTCCCACTAGCTGGCAGGGCAGGTTGATCTCTCGTGGAGGCCAAGTCCTTTTAGCTCCGGGATGATTCCGCTGATCAGGCTCCCACTAGCTGGCAGGGCAGGTTTATCTCTCGTAGAGGCTAAGTTCTTTTAGCTCCGGGATGATTCCGCTGATCAGGCTCTCACTAGCTGGACGGGAAGGTTGATCTCTCGTGGAGCCTAAGTCCTTTTAGCTGCGGGATGATTCCGCTGACCAGGCTCCCACTAGCTGGCAGGGCAGGTTGATCTCTCGTATAGGCTAAGTTCTTTTAGCTCCGGGATGATTTCGCTGACCAGGCTCCCACTAGCTGGCCGGGCAGGTTGACCCCTCGGGAGGCTCAGTGTTTTCACCCCGAGGCTGTCTCGTCACCCAAGCTCCCATTAGCTGGCATGACAGGTTGACCCCTCGGGAGGCTAAGTATTTTCACCCCGAGGTTGTCTCGTCACACAGGCTCCCATTAGCTGGCATGACAGGTTGACCCCTCGGGAGGCTAAGTGTTTTCACCCCAAGGTTGTCTCGTCACCCAGGCTCCCATTAGCTGACATGACAGGTTGACCCCTCAGAGGGGACTTGAAACCTTTCAAACCGCGAGAACGAACTACACTCAGCGAATACATTGGATTGGATGTTTCTTTCTGAGCTTGTGCCAACCTCGAAAAGAGTGGGGATTGTGTACAACCCCGTATTCGCAGAGTGGGGTCCCTTCGACAGGCGTAGAGCCAATTTTAAGTTTTTAGGCTTTTTAGATATTTTGGACTCTTGGTGGCCAATTTCGGCTTGGCCTTGGAAATATACTAGTAGGGGGAGGAAAAATCTGCATCTCCCCCCGGACTTGCTATCTGCGAGGTAGGAGTGGTACTCCGGACGGAGGCCAAGGCCTCACCCCCCCCCCCCAGCACCCCTGCCCCTTGGGCGAGCTCGGCCGGCGGCCTGGAGCTCGCCCGGGCGCCCTGCCCCTTGGGCGAGCTCGGCCGGCGGCCTGGAGCTCGCCCGGGCGCCCTGCCCCTTGGGCGAGCTCGGCCGGCGGCCTGGAGCTCGCCCGGGCGCCCTGCCCCTTGGGCGAGCTCGGCCGGCGGCCTGGAGCTCGCCCGGGCGCCCTGCCCCTTGGGCGAGCTCGTCTCGAGTGTCCAAGGTGGGGGTAAGGGGGAGGAGCACGGTTCGGCCTCCACCTCCCCCCTGGACCTCTTGTTGCCATGTTTACCATCGTACCCCCGGGGTAGAAATTATCTCTCTACCCCCCGGTGTGGAGGTTTGTTATTGGCTCGAGGCTTTTTGTCCTAAGGGCATTTTGGACATTTTCCCCCCAAGGCTTGGAAAAACTATAAATAGACCCCCTTGGGTACCTTTGGAGGGGCATTGGTTTTTGGCTTCCTCCTCCCTAGTTCTCTTCTTGGTAGAGTTGAGAGAACTCTCCAAGGTACCCATCTCTGCCATCGGTAAGGGAGGGGAAGTGTTCTTGTGACCTTCCGGGTGTGTGGTGGGACCTCCACGCAAGAGCCGAGGGTTTGTTCCTAGTTTCCCAAGTCTTTGGTCCGTGACGTTCCCCCGAGTGTAGTAAGTGTGAGGTCACCCCTTCCCCAAGGGTCGAACTCCACAAGGACCAAGTTTTTGGTTTCAACACCATAAATCTTGGCTATCCTACAAAATTTCACCCATTTGATCTTGTCCATCCAAACATACTTTAATTTGAATCCTAGAGTCTGATCCTCAACGCTAGCCCAATAATTTTCACGACATTCCTCCACTCGGCTCACATTCGCGTATTTCCGCCTTTCTCCCCTGCGACATTTCCTCCTCCTCTAAGGCATCGCAACCCTTGCTTCCAGCATCGAAGAGAAACATGTTTGTGGTCAAACATCGCTGCACTCACGACTGTCCTCATCCCGCATCGAACTCTTCGGTTAAAGGATCTGCACTCAAGGCTTCACCTATTCGTAACATCAATGCATTTGAGTACTCTGTATTTCTCTTCCATGACCTATTTCATTTGAGTGCCCAGGTTCCCAGTAGGAAGCAAATATTTCAGACAACGAATGACATTAGATGAACTGTGTCGTCTAATGGTATGCCTTCTATACTTCTATTTATCATTTCTTTTCAATGCGATGGACTTAAGTTCAATGGGTACCGACCTTCGCATTCACCATGTGTAATATATGAGAGTCGGTCTTTCTTTGAAAACTACTTATTTTTTAAAAAATAAATCTTTCCTAGGCCTCTTTAACTCAACTTTAGTAAGAAAAATCTTTATTGTTTGGACATCAAAGAATTGATGGGTGCATCATATATATACATTATAAAGCTTATAATGTTGATAGATTCATGTGAGACAGAGTGATGCAGAGCATAGACGAGCACTTGCAGTGGATGACGAGTTTTGGGTCCATTCGGAGTTGATTTTGCGACTTTTCATATATGGCGTACCCGGATCGACGATCGGACTCCGCATAATGATATATTATTTCACTATTTTGCATTTTATTTTGATGTATTTAGGTGACCCCACCTTCGACCAATCATAGTCATCGATGGTGGGATGCCCTAATCCTCCTTTTATTATAAATAAATGGTTTGTGGGCTAGTTGAAGACATTGCAGATTTTGGAGAAGAGAAATCCCGAAATCCGGCGATCCCTTCACGGTGCCGACTCTGTGAAACCCTAGGTGACGACTCCTAGGTGTCTATCTTCCTCCCCAAGGTACCCCCTAACCCTAGCACTCTTTTCCCCCTCCCAAACCTTCTTCCACAGCCGCCCAAATGGCCCCAAAACAGTCCATCATTGGCTGTCCAGAATTCCCTTATTCCTATTCACCATTACTGTTCAAAAATGAAATCTACTATTCATTTTATATAGTTTTTTTCCCTTCCCTCATCCACCTCCAGCCCTAGCAGCAGCCTCCTCCTTCAGCCGGCCACCTTCCCCCATATTCCTGCTGAAAACTCAGCCGCCTGCTGCCCCATTTTTCCCCCATCGTGGATCCACGAGTAGCCCCCAGTTTTTCCCCAAATCCAGCGGCCAAGTTGTTGTTCCTGATTCCCTGGTTCATCCACATCTCCTCCCAGTCAAACCCCACCACCGGCCCTCCTATTTCCCTCTTCCAGGACAACGCCAGCCCTCACTCCAGCCAAAGTCTCACTGGCTGCCCCATATGGACCCCCTCCCAGCACCGCTGGCCTCCTCCTTGTTCACCAACAACAACAGCCCCTCTCAGCCCTAATTCCGCTGGCCGCCAATCCCCTCCCCTTCGTGGAACCACCGCCAATCAACCCCTATCCAAATCAGTTCAGATCTGGACTGTTTCAGACCCGATCCGCTATTTCCTCTCACCCTCCGCTCCATTCCTAGCCCGGATCTACTCTTAAACACCGGATCCACTCCCCCCTCGCCCGGATCTACCCATACGACATCGGATCTACCCATTTACGACTTGTTTATACCTTCCACCACCGAGGACAGCCACCTACGTCGTTTCCACGTCTCCGGTTCTACCCCAGATCGTCATTCACGCATTTCCGGCTCTGAAATCTTCAGTGTTTTGGTCAGCCCATTACTTGGTGAGTCTTCTTTGTACTGGATTATTATTTTCAGCATATTTGTATTTGGTTGGTTACTATATTAGTTTGGATATCTTGTATTGTGGTGGTTTGTTAGATAATTATTGTGATATGCAAGATTTATTTGTCGCGCGCTCTCGCTTTGGCCCTCCACGCAGCAGAAATCCTAAGTTTGCTTGTCCTAATAAATTATTTATATCTTGCTTTCAATATTCTGCGTGGGATGATAGTATTTATTATCTAATTTGTGATCTAACCGTCGGATCTGCATAGCATGTAGGGTTTGGTCGCAGATTTCCCGTCTCCTATAGATTCGTCCTGCGTCACAGAGGAAGACCGTCAGGCGTCAGCAAAGCTTACTGAGGTCTGTCAATGGATTTTCTGATTGAAAATGTTGCTGGCCCTATACATTTTTTTTCAGTTTATTAACTTCTTGCACTGAATATTTGATGTATTGTTTAAATGAGTTGATTTAGTTTATTTCTAGCATTGAGCATATCTTATGTAAATTTGAATAGGGATAAGTAAATAGTTAGTCTTCCACTATTCTTCAGCAAGTCCAGCAATTCTATTATTATTTCTTGACATAACCCTACTTTACCATAACAATGTTATACAAGATTGCCTAGGTTTGTTAATGTTAATGTTCTCTTATTCTCATCCATCTCGAAACCTTATTCTAAGAAGTACCCACCCTCAGTGTTTCCTATGCGACTCCACCAACTCCCCGAAGTAGCAGAGAAGAGGTATTTTTCTGGTTTAAGGCTCTGCTTGGGGTACTGGTAGCGTTCAAGCTCCTTTCTAGCCGAAAGGGAGCTCCATTCATATGTCAAGGTTATACGTTGGCTGAACAAACATTGAGACAGCAAGTTGTATATTCATTGATGGCAGGTTCTTCTATCTATCATACGCTCTCACTAGTTGGAAGGGCAGGTTGATCTCTCGTGAAAGCTAAGTCTTTTAGCTCCGAGATGATTCCGCTGCCAGGCTCCCACTGGCGGGAAGGGCAGGTTGATCTCTCGTGGAGCCCAAATCCCTTAGCTCCGAGATGATTCCGCTGCAGGGCTCTCACTAGCTGGCAGGGCAGGTTGATCTCTCGTGGAGCCTAAGTCCTTTTAGCTCCGGGATGATTCCGCTGACCAGGCTCCCACTAGCTGGCAGGGCAGGTTGATCTCTCGTGGAGGCCAAGTCCTTTTAGCTCCGGGATGATTCCGCTGATCAGGCTCCCACTAGCTGGCAGGGCAGGTTTATCTCTCGTAGAGGCTAAGTTCTTTTAGCTCCGGGATGATTCCGCTGATCAGGCTCTCACTAGCTGGACGGGAAGGTTGATCTCTCGTGGAGCCTAAGTCCTTTTAGCTGCGGGATGATTCCGCTGACCAGGCTCCCACTAGCTGGCAGGGCAGGTTGATCTCTCGTATAGGCTAAGTTCTTTTAGCTCCGGGATGATTTCGCTGACCAGGCTCCCACTAGCTGGCCGGGCAGGTTGACCCCTCGGGAGGCTCAGTGTTTTCACCCCGAGGCTGTCTCGTCACCCAAGCTCCCATTAGCTGGCATGACAGGTTGACCCCTCGGGAGGCTAAGTATTTTCACCCCGAGGTTGTCTCGTCACACAGGCTCCCATTAGCTGGCATGACAGGTTGACCCCTCGGGAGGCTAAGTGTTTTCACCCCAAGGTTGTCTCGTCACCCAGGCTCCCATTAGCTGACATGACAGGTTGACCCCTCAGAGGGGACTTGAAACCTTTCAAACCGCGAGAACGAACTACACTCAGCGAATACATTGGATTGGATGTTTCTTTCTGAGCTTGTGCCAACCTCGAAAAGAGTGGGGATTGTGTACAACCCCGTATTCGCAGAGTGGGGTCCCTTCGACAGGCGTAGAGCCAATTTTAAGTTTTTAGGCTTTTTAGATATTTTGGACTCTTGGTGGCCAATTTCGGCTTGGCCTTGGAAATATACTAGTAGGGGGAGGAAAAATCTGCATCTCCCCCCGGACTTGCTATCTGCGAGGTAGGAGTGGTACTCCGGACGGAGGCCAAGGCCTCACCCCCCCCCCCAGCACCCCTGCCCCTTGGGCGAGCTCGGCCGGCGGCCTGGAGCTCGCCCGGGCGCCCTGCCCCTTGGGCGAGCTCGGCCGGCGGCCTGGAGCTCGCCCGGGCGCCCTGCCCCTTGGGCGAGCTCGGCCGGCGGCCTGGAGCTCGCCCGGGCGCCCTGCCCCTTGGGCGAGCTCGGCCGGCGGCCTGGAGCTCGCCCGGGCGCCCTGCCCCTTGGGCGAGCTCGTCTCGAGTGTCCAAGGTGGGGGTAAGGGGGAGGAGCACGGTTCGGCCTCCACCTCCCCCCTGGACCTCTTGTTGCCATGTTTACCATCGTACCCCCGGGGTAGAAATTATCTCTCTACCCCCCGGTGTGGAGGTTTGTTATTGGCTCGAGGCTTTTTGTCCTAAGGGCATTTTGGACATTTTCCCCCCAAGGCTTGGAAAAACTATAAATAGACCCCCTTGGGTACCTTTGGAGGGGCATTGGTTTTTGGCTTCCTCCTCCCTAGTTCTCTTCTTGGTAGAGTTGAGAGAACTCTCCAAGGTACCCATCTCTGCCATCGGTAAGGGAGGGGAAGTGTTCTTGTGACCTTCCGGGTGTGTGGTGGGACCTCCACGCAAGAGCCGAGGGTTTGTTCCTAGTTTCCCAAGTCTTTGGTCCGTGACGTTCCCCCGAGTGTAGTAAGTGTGAGGTCACCCCTTCCCCAAGGGTCGAACTCCACAAGGACCAAGTTTTTGGTTTCAACACCATAAATCTTGGCTATCCTACAAAATTTCACCCATTTGATCTTGTCCATCCAAACATACTTTAATTTGAATCCTAGAGTCTGATCCTCAACGCTAGCCCAATAATTTTCACGACATTCCTCCACTCGGCTCACATTCGCGTATTTCCGCCTTTCTCCCCTGCGACATTTCCTCCTCCTCTAAGGCATCGCAACCCTTGCTTCCAGCATCGAAGAGAAACATGTTTGTGGTCAAACATCGCTGCACTCACGACTGTCCTCATCCCGCATCGAACTCTTCGGTTAAAGGATCTGCACTCAAGGCTTCACCTATTCGTAACATCAATGCATTTGAGTACTCTGTATTTCTCTTCCATGACCTATTTCATTTGAGTGCCCAGGTTCCCAGTAGGAAGCAAATATTTCAGACAACGAATGACATTAGATGAACTGTGTCGTCTAATGGTATGCCTTCTATACTTCTATTTATCATTTCTTTTCAATGCGATGGACTTAAGTTCAATGGGTACCGACCTTCGCATTCACCATGTGTAATATATGAGAGTCGGTCTTTCTTTGAAAACTACTTATTTTTTAAAAAATAAATCTTTCCTAGGCCTCTTTAACTCAACTTTAGTAAGAAAAATCTTTATTGTTTGGACATCAAAGAATTGATGGGTGCATCATATATATACATTATAAAGCTTATAATGTTGATAGATTCATGTGAGACAGAGTGATGCAGAGCATAGACGAGCACTTGCAGTGGATGACGAGTTTTGGGTCCATTCGGAGTTGATTTTGCGACTTTTCATATATGGCGTACCCGGATCGACGATCGGACTCCGCATAATGATATATTATTTCACTATTTTGCATTTTATTTTGATGTATTTAGGTGACCCCACCTTCGACCAATCATAGTCATCGATGGTGGGATGCCCTAATCCTCCTTTTATTATAAATAAATGGTTTGTGGGCTAGTTGAAGACATTGCAGATTTTGGAGAAGAGAAATCCCGAAATCCGGCGATCCCTTCACGGTGCCGACTCTGTGAAACCCTAGGTGACGACTCCTAGGTGTCTATCTTCCTCCCCAAGGTACCCCCTAACCCTAGCACTCTTTTCCCCCTCCCAAACCTTCTTCCACAGCCGCCCAAATGGCCCCAAAACAGTCCATCATTGGCTGTCCAGAATTCCCTTATTCCTATTCACCATTACTGTTCAAAAATGAAATCTACTATTCATTTTATATAGTTTTTTTCCCTTCCCTCATCCACCTCCAGCCCTAGCAGCAGCCTCCTCCTTCAGCCGGCCACCTTCCCCCATATTCCTGCTGAAAACTCAGCCGCCTGCTGCCCCATTTTTCCCCCATCGTGGATCCACGAGTAGCCCCCAGTTTTTCCCCAAATCCAGCGGCCAAGTTGTTGTTCCTGATTCCCTGGTTCATCCACATCTCCTCCCAGTCAAACCCCACCACCGGCCCTCCTATTTCCCTCTTCCAGGACAACGCCAGCCCTCACTCCAGCCAAAGTCTCACTGGCTGCCCCATATGGACCCCCTCCCAGCACCGCTGGCCTCCTCCTTGTTCACCAACAACAACAGCCCCTCTCAGCCCTAATTCCGCTGGCCGCCAATCCCCTCCCCTTCGTGGAACCACCGCCAATCAACCCCTATCCAAATCAGTTCAGATCTGGACTGTTTCAGACCCGATCCGCTATTTCCTCTCACCCTCCGCTCCATTCCTAGCCCGGATCTACTCTTAAACACCGGATCCACTCCCCCCTCGCCCGGATCTACCCATACGACGTCGGATCTACCCATTTACGACTTGTTTATACCTTCCACCACCGAGGACAGCCACCTACGTCGTTTCCACGTCTCCGGTTCTACCCCAGATCGTCATTCACGCATTTCCGGCTCTGAAATCTTCAGTGTTTTGGTCAGCCCATTACTTGGTGAGTCTTCTTTGTACTGGATTATTATTTTCAGCATATTTGTATTTGGTTGGTTACTATATTAGTTTGGATATCTTGTATTGTGGTGGTTTGTTAGATAATTATTGTGATATGCAAGATTTATTTGTCGCGCGCTCTCGCTTTGGCCCTCCACGCAGCAGAAATCCTAAGTTTGCTTGTCCTAATAAATTATTTATATCTTGCTTTCAATATTCTGCGTGGGATGATAGTATTTATTATCTAATTTGTGATCTAACCGTCGGATCTGCATAGCATGTAGGGTTTGGTCGCAGATTTCCCGTCTCCTATAGATTCGTCCTGCGTCACAGAGGAAGACCGTCAGGCGTCAGCAAAGCTTACTGAGGTCTGTCAATGGATTTTCTGATTGAAAATGTTGCTGGCCCTATACATTTTTTTTCAGTTTATTAACTTCTTGCACTGAATATTTGATGTATTGTTTAAATGAGTTGATTTAGTTTATTTCTAGCATTGAGCATATCTTATGTAAATTTGAATAGGGATAAGTAAATAGTTAGTCTTCCACTATTCTTCAGCAAGTCCAGCAATTCTATTATTATTTCTTGACATAACCCTACTTTACCATAACAATGTTATACAAGATTGCCTAGGTTTGTTAATGTTAATGTTCTCTTATTCTCATCCATCTCGAAACCTTATTCTAAGAAGTACCCACCCTCAGTGTTTCCTATGCGACTCCACCAACTCCCCGAAGTAGCAGAGAAGAGGTATTTTTCTGGTTTAAGGCTCTGCTTGGGGTACTGGTAGCGTTCAAGCTCCTTTCTAGCCGAAAGGGAGCTCCATTCATATGTCAAGGTTATACGTTGGCTGAACAAACATTGAGACAGCAAGTTGTATATTCATTGATGGCAGGTTCTTCTATCTATCATTGCATTCTCCTTTAACATTTTCAGATTAATAGGTGCTCTTTGATGGTTCAAAAGAAGAAGAGCCCTAAGTGTCTTTTCTAGGCTTCCATTTAAGATTAATCTGAGCAGCAAACTTTTGCATCAAATCTCAGACAAACACGAAAGATCAGGAGGTACTCATTGATCACAAAAATCATTATATATATATATATATATATATATATATATATATATATATATATTATTCTAGGTAAGAACAGTGTCTATGCATCCCATGGAAAAGTTTAATGTCCGTGTTTCATGCATGTAGATCAAATTACATATTTTGTGTTTTACCCGGTTTTGCTAGCTTAGGTAATGGAAAGTTGTCTAAGCACCGTAGACCTACAATGTTGAATTACTGATATTATGAATCAAGCTGTGTGCCTATACAATCAACATACTGCTCAGAGTGGAATGCCAGTAAGTTGTTCCTTTAGATTGATTTAGACCATCTTTCAAGAAGAAGTGTGCTCCGATCTTTAATTTTGAATGCCCTGCTCTTACCACTTCAATAATTAACAGTGCACTACGGTCCTTTTCTCAATGTGCATGGCAGATAATTGAGATCTTCAATGATGTTCCCTATTTTCGATTATTTTATAGTCATCTTTCAAGGAGATGTGTGCAAATCCCTGTAATTTTCCATATATTTTACAATTACAAATAGAATGCCCTTTTCTTACCTCTTGATTAAACTGCAATCCTTAAAGCATTTTCTTTTTTAATTACTCTTTGTATGCAATGCAAGATTTCATGAACTGCAAAGAATAGACAAGATGTGTATGGGACTAACATACTCTTAGCTCTTTTTTTTTTTTGATATTTTTCGGGATTTGTTTACAAAATTTTCATTCATTCTTTTGTCATTCTCACATGTGAACGCCCCTGGCTGTCCCTACTCTCGCATGTGAATATTTTCATTTTTTTAACATAAAGGCTGCATTCATTTCACAGGAATTCAAAGAAAGGAATTGGTTTTGCCCTAAAACAAAAAAGCATTGGTTTTAGAATTGGGTCAAAACCAGCTCTTTTGTTCGTTTGCAGGAAGGTTTTCAAGTACTTGAATTGAATATGTCAATTACTCAATTCAGTTGCAAGAAGTAAGTTATCCTTATTGTATGTTTTTGTAATTAAGTAACAAATGAGAAGCAAGAGTAAGAGATGATAGGAGAAAAACGAGGATCACATTCCTCACCGTTCCTTAAGCAAGGGTTTATCTTTGTTGATAAAGAGAAGAAGAAGGGATGAAAGAACTCGCTATCAAGAAGGAATAGTAGAAGTAGAGGGGATTATTTTGGATTTCGGATAAGTACCACGACAGCAACAGTCTTTGTTATCAAAGATATCACCACAAACAACTCAAAAGCAACTGCTCCTTCTCCGATGATATTCGTCAACCCAACAAGTAGAAAAAGATGTCCGCAAACACAAACAAGGGCCCGGGGAACGAAAAAATCGAACGGTATCTTAACGTTTATAAAGTCTTCTGATAACCACCAACAAAGTCCAGATAGAAATTGACGCCAAAATAAAAATATCGGGGGATTATGACAATAAAAAAACTAAACTGGAATATTCACCTCAAGTACTCGCTTAGCAAAATGGATCAAACGGGTTATAGGACGAGGAAGATGATGACAAACAACAAGTTTCATTCAACTTAGAAGATCAAATGAACAAAGAAAGAAACATAGGATCAAACAGAGAAATAATTTTAATAAGTACCCTCCGTGGCTTGGACCCTCTGACCGACGAACCTCCCCGCCTTCCCCACTCTCCTATCATCGACCTCTTAATTGAATCCCTCCCAAGGGGCCGGCGACCTGTCCTCCTCCATCCACTGACTGAATAAGCATCACCTCCGTCGGATCTAGTCCCCCCACCCCCCAGCTGCCTTGAAGGCCAAAAGCTCTCTTTCACACCCCCGTTCGGCATGCCCCGACCTCAACCAACATACTGCATCCAACGCTCCGTTGTATCGTCTGCTACCTCACTTGAATCCCCTTGCATTCAGACAATAAGACCTCCCATTCCCCGTTGAAGTCGAGCCTCCTCCAGGTTTTTCCCCTTGAATTACGTCAATGGTTGATATGTGTGTGTGCAGGAATAACATTTTCCCTCTCAATGCTCACTAGTTGTAATCTTTATTTAATGCTTGGTATTTTAATTGATCAACTAAATTTCTTTCACCTATTTGTCTTTATTTTCTAAAAATTGTTGAGTTAATTTTCTTCCCTAAAATGTCTGTGGATGAAATTATCATATTGTTGAATACTAACAATTGTTAGCCTTTACAAATGGGTACGTTGGCCGAAAAATAGGGTGCAAATGAGGTGAAAATGCCAAACTTTTCATATTGTTAAGCTGAATTGGATTTAATAAAGCCTGTAAGCTGAGAGAATGCTGACCAAAAAAATGCCAATCCTAATGAATGGATTTGTTGACAGAAATGCCCCACCTCCTTTAAATTAAATGGTTTAATAAATTATTCTAAATGTTTTTGGGGGTGCAAAGTGTCAAAGTTTGAAACATATGGTGAAATACATCAAAGTACTGTAATTTAGGGGTGTTAAGTTCCATAAATCCAATTCTAACCAAAGAAATTGAAAAAAGTGGAAACAGAATATCAGTAGCCTCTGAGTAACAAGATATAGAATTTTCTCATTAAGAAGAAACTAAAGGATTCAATATAATTCATGCAAATCAAATTCCTAATGGGGAGAAAGACCAGAATTTTACAGAATTACCTCTAACTCAGTTTCTTCTACGTCCTCCACCTTTGAGGCCTCTCCAGAAGCAGCGGAAGCTGAGAAGGAAGAGAAGGGACGAGGATTTACTATGTAAGAAGAAGGTTTAATTTGAAGCGGCATCACTGCTGTTTTTTGCTTGATACAGAGAAACTGAAGATTTCTTCGAGTTTCCAGTGACGCCATGCCGATGCTGAAGTGGGAAAGAAGAAATGAGTTTTTCAGAATGGAGGCCATGAGAGAGAATGGGGGGGAGCGAATGAGGAATAGATGCTAGAGGTAGGAGGAGGAAGTGAGAAGACGATTGCTCTATCTGGAGAGGGCAACGAGAAAAAAATGGCGGAAGGTTCCCCTTGGGCGCCCCCCTCCCCCTCCTATGCGGCAGGACAGGATAAAATCCTAAAAGAACAAACCCGTGAAAGGCGAACCGCATTATAATTGGCTGAAATAAACCGACTTCATTCACTTATTAGCCATTTTTTTGGGGGGGATTGTTACCCGCAGATCAAGAATGACTATTCGCAGACCAAAAAATGCCCCTTCAAAATGCGTTAAGTATTCCCATCAGTTTTTAAAACTCCTTATTCACAAACCAAACCTAAATCCCCAATCACCCGATATTTTCCTCCGCATTCCGGACGAAGACCACCTCCTCAAAGTCCGGCTGCTTGCCGATGTTGGCCACCCGCTCACTGACGAAAACCGGCCGCGCGCCGACGAAGACAGCCCGCTCGCCGACGAAGTCCGCCTGCTCTCCGACTGGATCCGCCTGCTCCGACCGTGCTCTGATCCGCCTGCTCCGTCCCTGCCTTCTAGGTCACGGTCGCTGCACCACCCGATCGGCTCCTCCCCTCGCCGACGAAGTCCCCCACTGTGAGTACAAATACTCTATTCACTTTGTTGTTCTTCATCACCCGATTCTAGGTCACGTTCGATTCTTCACTTTGTTGTTCTTCACATTTACCACCCGATTTTGGACTGCAATGAGCATTGTTTTTTTTCACTTTGTTGTAGGTGAAATTTTGGCATAGTTCTTGAAGACCAATGGATTTCGTCCCAACTACACGAGACCAACGAAGAAAATGTCCCCGCGTATGGTAATGATCTAAATGTTTTTTTTCAAATTTGTATGTGTCGGGAGCAAATATTTATACTTTGTTTTGCATAAATATGACTACACACTTTCAGTCTAATGTTGTATTTGGGTCAAGAGATGAGTTAATTGTGTGGGTACGAAATGTTGGCAGAACACTTATCTTTATTGTCACCATACAGAGTTCTGATAAAGAAAGTTTTGTATGTGCATGGGTGGATAGATTTCTATATTTGGGAAACTCATCTACGAATCAGATAGTTTTGTATGTGCATGGGTTTTGTATGTGCATGAGTGTTAATAATTTGAAGATATTTCATTTACAGGTCGGTGGCAAGGTGTTGGTGCTTCATATTTTGAAGATATTTTTTAATAATTTGAAGATATTTTTTGATGCAGGTTATATATATTTTGATAGTAATCAACTATGCACTTGTTGGTGCACTCCTTGATATTTTTTAATTTTAGTGTTGGTCTGCGGATAACAATAATATCTATGAATAACAATTTTGAGTGTCTTTGGATCTGCGAATAGTAATAATCTGCAAATAGCCATTCTTGGTCTGCGGTTAACAATCCTTTTTTTTTTAAATACTCACTTCAGACTCTTCAGAGAAATTTTTGGGGTAGGGTTAGGGTACATAAGATAGAGTGAAATTCTGTCCACTCGATTTGCTATCGAGTGGTCAAAAAAATGACATATGATGGGTTTCACCATCATTTATAGGAGAGAAAGCTCCTCCCCCCATGATCTCCTCCCAAAGTGGATCATGGGTGGGTCATCCTCCCCATGAACTCTCATGATGAGAGAATCATGGGGGGCGGGACCCACTCCCTCTCCCCATGGAGGAGGGCCGCCGCCGTCGGGCGGCCTGACCATCAACGGTCGGCCCCCTTCCGGGCCTCGCCGCGGCCGGACCGCGGGCCTCGCTGGCGGGGTGGCCGCGGCAGGGCGCCAGCCTGGCCGCGGCCAGCCTAGCCGCGACCCTGGCACGACCGCCCTAGCCGCGGCCGGCGACGGCCGCCCTAGCCGTCGCCAGGCCTAGCCACGGCCGACCACCTAGCCGTCGGTGGCCCGGCCATGGTAGGTCGCCGGGCGAGACATGGTAGGCCGCCGGGCGAGCCACAGCAGGCCGCCGGGCGAGCCACAGCAGGCCGCCGGGCGAGCCACAGCAGGCCGCCGGGCGAGCCACAGCAGGCCGCCGGCCTAGCCGCGGCCGGCCCCCGGCCTAGCCGCGGTCGGCCACCAGGTCGGCCGCCCCCGCCGCCTGCCGCACGGTCGGCCACCACCGCCGCTGTGGCGGCCCGTCGCCATGGACGACCTCCCCACCGTCCGATCGAGGGGAGGCTCTCTTCGCCGTCAGATCAAGAGGGTAACCACCCACTACTTTAGTGGTGGGGCCCGCCATGATCCTCCCCTGGAGGCTATAAAAGGGACCTCAGGGCCTCTTCATTCTTCACTTTCTCTTCTCTGGGTCGTTTTCTTCCTCAAGTGAGAGCTCTCCTGCCTCCTCCCTCGAGTCGGCCTCCAGTCGTCGTGAACCTCCAGCGGCTACGAGCGCTCCACCAGCACGTTGCCAGCAGAAAAACGTCCAAGTCCTCGAGGAAGCCAAAGGAAGAAGACATCTGTCTCCAGCAAGTGCGTGCCGCCACAAGCACTAGGGCACCAGGATCATCCCGCGCACTCCAACATCCAAGTCACCTCCGCGACACAGTTTGTTGCCCGCAGGGAGCCATAACCTTTCTCTCTTCCCCCAAGCTGTAACGGGAGCGGCTTGTCGCCCTGATTCACCAAACATTCTGTAATCACCAGAAGCTAGTGGAATTTGACCGGCACAGACCCGGTCACGTGGTTTTTTACCCATTTAAGGGGTTTTTCCACGTCATCACACCTTGTGTCAACTTCTCATTTTCATTGACTGTGTGCGCGCTCGACCGCTCCGTGAGCTAAGACGGTCCAAGAAACAACCGGTCCGACCGGGGCATCGAGTTAGTCCGCAACAGTTTGGCGCCGTCTGTGGGAACATTCCCAACATCCTTCAGAAGACAAGTCCCTCGTCTTTACCGCTTCCAATGCTCAGATTCAATGGCGAAGAGAAATACCCGCACCACTGAAGGATCCGCACTTGGCGGACACATCGAACCAGCACGATCCCACTCACTAGTGGACGTGCCACTGACTGCTGAAGTAGCTTTCACCCCCGTCACAGCCTTGGAGGGGCACGTCCGCCAAATAGAAGAACAACAAATGGAAATGCTTGCTTTGCTCTGAAACATGGGAGCACCTCCTGCTCCCCCGATGTCGCCGACCCCAGCAAATCCTCCGCTGCAAACAAGCCCGGAAAGGGTCCCAGAAGAGCCCGAGGATTATTCTGACGCCGCCAGCTCCACTCACCCAGCTCAAAGAGGAGTAAGAGCAGATCATCTTCATCACCATCCCACCAACGACGTTCGCCCCCTCCTCTCGAAAGGTTTACTCGGGAGGAAATTCGGGAAGTTATAGCCGAAGAATACCGCCAGGCTGGAAGAAAAGATTTTCATGCTCACTGGCCGCTCTGCTAAGGCTCCCCCTTGACGCCGCAAATCCTCGATCATCCCATTCCACATGGATTCAAGCTTCCAAACATCGAGACGTTTGACGGGACCAATGATCCACTAGAACACATCAACCACTTCACCACCATCATGAGGATTTACAACGCTCCAGACCAGTTGCTCTGCCAAGTGTTCCCAACAACACTCAAAGGGCAGGCCCGTACATGGTTCCATTCCCTGAGAACTTGCACCATTACAAACTTCGCAGAGCTGACCAGGCAATTTACCGACCAGTTTATCGCAAATCGGAGAATTATTCGCGATCCCTCACACCTTTCAGGTATTCGACAAAATGAAAGAGAATCCATCAAGGAATTCTTTCGCCGCTTCACCTCCGAGGCACGTCAACTTCCGGGCGTCGACCCCGAACTTCTCAGAGGCGTCTTCCTTGGCGGACTCCGCCCCAGCGGCTTCTATTCAGCACTCATGAGGGAGACCGTGCTGAGTTATCCAGATCTCATTCACCGGGTCGAGGCCTAGATAGCAGCCGACGAGGCTATTGAAGCGCACCGCCAGCAGTTTGAAGAAAGACAGAAAAGGAAGAAAGAAGATGAACCAACTCTCACAAGACAAAAAGAACGACGTCGGAGTGAGCGTCGCCACAATAACTGTCAACGTGACCTTCCCAGGAATGGGGGGCAACATCCACATCAGGAATACACCCCTCTGAATACCACTCGCACTAATGTGATGTATGCAATTCAAAATGATCCGACATTCCAACGACCAAGAGCACCGCGGCCAAACCCCAAGGCTTACCAGACAAGATACTGCGAGTTCCACCGCGCAATGGGTCACAACACCGAAGAGTGTGCCGGGCTAAAAGATGAAATTGAACGTCTTGTCCACCAGGGGCTCCTCGGGAGATTTTTGCAATGACAAGAACAGATCCCAGCATAAGGACACGGTGGAGGAAGGCAGATGGTGGGCAACATAGAGACCATCGGCGAACCCCCGACGATGGATACCTAGGATGGGCGCTCTCCCTGACGCAGGATGACCCTCTACAGCACACCTGCAGCCTGGAATTTGCGGCTCATCCATCCCTCCTCATTTTTATCTTTTATTAATGTTGTGTATCGTCTGCATTTTCCATCATCTTGTTTTTGTCACTTTAGAACAGTAAAAGTCACGAGCTCAGGCTCGCGCAAACCATGTTTATTTCTAAGTACAATATCATATTTTTTAAGGTAAAGCTGTACTTACAAACCGAACAAGCAGGTTCTTCACCAACTTTTCCCCTCAACGTCGTGTCATCGCCAGGGCCTGCCCCTCCCCCTCACGATTGCAACCGGATTGAGAACTTACGCTCTCTGGTACCCGGATTGAGCACATGCGTTCTATGATCGTCGGATTGAGTACTTACATTCTCCGACGTCACTCTCCGTGCCATCGTCAGGGCCTTCCCCCTCGCGATTGCACCAGGATTGAGCACTCCAACACCCGGATTGAGCGCCTGCGTTCTCCGACACCCGGATTTAGCACATACGTTCTCCGGCAGTCGGATTGAGTACTTACATTCTCCGACGTCACTCTTCATGTCATCGTCAGGGCCTGCCCCCCCCCCCTCGCGATTGCACCCGGATTGAGCACTTACGTTCTCCGGCACCCGGATTGAGCAACTACATTCTCCGGCGCCCGGATTGAGCACCTACGTTCTCCGACGGTCGGATTGAATATTTACATTCTCCGACGTCACTCTTCATGCCATCGTCAGGGCCTTCCTCCCTCGCATTTGCACCCTGATTGAGCACTTACGTTCTCCAGTACCCGGATTGAGCACCTACGTTATCCGGCGCCCAGATTGAGCACCTACGTTCTCTGACGGTCGGATTGAGTACTTACATTCTCCGACGTCACTCTTCATGCCATCGTCAGGGCCTGCCCCCTTGCGATTGCACCCGGATTGAGCACTTACTATACAACCCCGTAGCCGGGTGAGTGGGACCCTCCCCAAATGTCAGCCTAGGGGCGTGCTGTGAGCGACGTTTTGGCGTCCCTGTTCGAGGACGTGCGGGTGCTCGCGCGTGCGTACGAAGGTTTTATGTGTGTAGGCCTTTTAATACATATATATATATGTGTTATATATAATGTAATATATATGTTGTATATTATATAATATATATATTTATATATATATGTGTGTGTTATATATTTTATAATATATATTTATTTACATATATAAATCTATTAGATATTATGGAGGAGGAAAAGGGGGAAAAGAGGAGGCAGCAGGTGAAATCGGGCAGGGGGGAAATCGGGCAGGGGGGGACATCGGGCAAGGGGGGAAAAAGAAAAAAGAAGAAGCCCTAATGGCTTCCCCGATCCGCCGCCTGGAGCAGCCCGAGGCCAGCCGACCCTTCCCTCCTCCCGTCGGCCTCCAAGCCCAGGCCGAGCCCCCAGCTCTCTCCTCCTCTTGTCACTGGCCGCACCAAGCAAAGCCCGAGCTCCTCCCTCTCTCTCGCCGCCGCCTAGGGCAAGCAAAGCCCGAGCTCGCCGTCTCCCTCTCTGGCCACCGGGCAAACAAGGCCTGAGAGGCTTCCTCTGTCCAGGCCGCCGCCGCAAGGAGGAGCACAGCCCGGCCGCCTCTCTCCCTCCCGGCCTGGAACAGCACACAGCCCGGCCGCCCCCCCTCTCTCTGCCTGGAGCAGCACAGCCGGCCCCTCCTCTCAGTCTCTTTCTCCCGTCGCCGCCTGCGGCAAGTCTGGCCACTTGGAGCCGAGACTGACCTCGTACAGCATAGCTCCGCCGCCCGGAGCTCGGATCGGCCACTGTTTGTTAGATCGAGGTTTTCTCTCCCCCCGCCGGCGAGAGGCTCGGCCACCAAGAAAAATGAAGAGGAAGATGAGGATTTCTTGTCTCTCCCGGCGGGGTTCGGTCTGGAGTGGAGATGGGCCACCGCTGCAGCTACCCAGAGCCAAGCTATCCAGGAGCTCCTCTCCTGGCACCGCCGTCAAGCACGCGTCAAGGGTAATGATGTTTCTACTTGGGCAGGTGAAGCCCTTAATTTTCATATTTGCATAGAAGCACCTCTCCACCGACGAGTGGGGGAAGGATGATCTCCGACAGGTTGACGTGTACGTCCCCGCAGTTAATTGCATTAGCACCCGGAAGCGTGAGTATGGGTTTAGGCATGCTGTGTGAAGCCCATCCGGATGTGTAAATCGGATTGGTGATGTTCTGGGATTCCCGGGAAAAACCCTGTGGAAGTTGTTTATTATTTTCTCTTGGGAGATAAGCATCACCGCCCCGAGGCAGAGGCGGAGCCGGTATTTGCTTTGCCATCGCTTGGCGGGACGTTGGCGTACAGGTGTTGCCGTAGCAAGCGGGAAGTAGCGGGCTTAAGCCTCCAGTTTGTGCCGGCCCTCGAAGGCCTTTTTCTGCTTATGTTGACGGCCTGCGCGCCGAAGTATGGAATTCATATTCCTGTAATTATCTAATATGTCTGTGATGTCCTGTGAATATTTTTTATCCTTTTCATCTTAGGCGGGCGATATGTTCGCGAACCGCTCGCCCCGTGGGAGCCCCGAGGTATAGTTGTCGGGAAGCCCCTGATGGCCTGTTGACAGCCTTTTAGGACAACGTAGTTATGTTGTTAGCGGCCCAATTGGGGCTGCGTCGGGTAAGGCTGTTAGGCGGTATTACGCCATTAACAAGGCAGGCGGGGAACAGTTTTCATAGACCCAGGGAGACACCTCTAGTTAAGGAGTGGATCTTGAGATCCTCCTTAGATGTTCCGGCCAGCCAAGAGAGCCCGCTGAAGGTGTCTTAGCTCAGCCCCTGGTGTGGGAGGGGAAGAGTTTGTTAGTCTTCCGGGTATGCGGTGGGACCTCCACGCTGAGGCCTTGGGTCTGTCCCTTGTGTTCCTAGCCTTGATCCTAGATTGTTCACTTGAGTGTAGTAGGTGTGCGGCCACCCCTTCCCCAAGGGTCGAACTCCACAAAGACCGATTTTTCGGTTTCAACATTTTGGTGCGGTGAGCGTGGAGAGTGGCCAGCACGAAAAATCTCAGGTGAATGTCATGGCTTTAGAAGAGGAACCAAGAGACGACCAGGGTCATGCGCGGACATTTTGTATGTATGGTCCTCATACTCAGAGTTGTCCCCTCCCATAGTTATTGTTGGAATCTCATAGTATTTGGAGTAGGATTTGCACCTATTTGAAGCGCTTCTATCTGTGAGAACCCTTGTGTCCACACTTATTACGTCAATGAGAAACCTGAAGGTTATTATCTTCAAGATCAAGTAAGAGAACAGCTGAGAGGTATTTGGAGCCGGGGTGACTTGAAAAGGTTCCCTCCCTAACGGTAATATGTTACCTCTTCCTTGTGATTCAGTAGCAGTCGAGTTTTCTCTTTATTGCCAATTCGCCTCGAGCTTCTGAGGGCTTCAAGGATTAGCCTCACGATCGACTCCGGAAGCCAAACGTCCAACCCGTTCCTTCTAAATAGCCTAGTTCGGACGATGGGATGGTGCCGCGGGACTTTAAGCGCTATTGTAAGACCGAGCCTCTACACTGACGGCCGAGATCAGCTCCCCCCTTGCACGTCGTCCTATGTCCTCCCGATCGCACCTCTCCTCCGACTAGAGGAATTATCAGGAACGAGCCTAGACGCTAACCTCCCAGATTTGATAGAGGGCCGATCTCTCCAAGCAATCACAAGTGAAAGCCTTTTTTTGTTGAGAAAACAGGATAACATGTGAAGGGGCATGTTTTGGCCCAAGGGAAGATGTTGGCCTCGAGTGCGTCCTAGAGGACCCTCGCAGGAACATTACCCGTCGCCCGTGCACTAGCTCTCATCATCGAGTGACACGGCGGAAAGTGATATTTGTCATTAGATCAGGATACGAGCCGTCGACCTGTTCCTTCTAAATAGCCCAGTTCGGACGATAGGACGATGCCTCGGGACTTTAAGCGCTCTTGTAAGACCGAGCCTCTGCACTGACGGCCGAGATCAGCTCTCCCCTTGCATGTCGGCCTATGTCCCCCCGATTGCATCTCTCTTCTGATTGGAGGAATTATTAGGAACAAGCTTGGACGCCAACTTCCCGATTTGACGACTTCCAGATCATCTCTCTTATGAAAAGAATGCATCCTCCATTTGTAAATGCATCGGTGCAATTAATTCTCCAACACCTCTTAAGTAAGCAGGATGTCTCCACCTCGAGCAAAATCAAGCCCTCGAGTAGTAGTGCATTTCCCTATCACCAACAACCAGGCTGAGTATAAGGCGGTTATAGCGAGACTGTGCCTGGCTTGAGAACTTGGGGTATATGATGTGGAGGATCTTACCGACTCCTTGGTGGTGGCCTCCCAGATTAACGTGGAGTTCGAAGCGAGAGAGCCTACCCTCTAGTTATACTTGACAAAAGTTTCTCAAGCCTCCTCACTCTAAGGTTGCTCTCGACGCTCCCGCCGTCAGGCGTTCACCTAGCTGGCTGAACCGACAGTATCACCCGGGAGCCCGGACGATTCTCTGTGGACATCGTTATGACCCTGAACATCGTTATGAAATTTGGAGTGACAATGCTCCCGTCACAATCTCTGTGGACGATCGAAGTATTCGTTTACCAGACCCCGAGCGAACCCCGCTGTCAGGCTCTCACTTAGCTGGCAGGGCTGGATGACACTCGGTGGTTGGGAAGAATCTGAGTACTTTGCAGGACCCCGAGTGCTGCTCGGCCCCGGGTAGACCCGCTGCCTGGCTCCTACTAGCTGGCAGGTCCGTAGGCTCGCCTGGGGGGTAAGGGACCCCGAGTGCTGCTCGGCCCCAGGTAGACTCGCTGTCAGGCTTTCACTAGATGGCAGGGCTATAGGCACACCTGGGGGGAAAGGGAGATAGTCTGAGGTTTGGGAAGAATCTGAGTACTTTGCAGGACCCCGAGTGATGCTCGGCCCCGGGTAGACCCGCTGTGTAACGACCCCATCCGTTAAATGACGTATAGTAGAAGGTCCGGCCGGGGCCCCACACTATATGCCACAAACAGACGGTGAGGTCACAGGATCATACCAAACCATACGAATCCTAACTCAGAGCATTCTAGCGGAAGCTTTAAGTTACAACTTTGAACTCTTAACCGGAATGTCCAATATATAAAACCACCTTTATATATAAATACCACGGAATGTACACAACCACAAGAGTTTGGCCTTAAGGCCTTACAGTTCCTCTGAACATACAACATGTTTTACAAACCTCGGCGCGCAGGCCGGCCATACATGAGTAAAAAGAGAAAACAAAACAAAGCCATTCGCTTAGCCTTTCAGGCTAGCCGCAGCAGCAGCAGCAACAGCAGTAGGGCTTCAGCCCATCACTTACCACTTGGCTCTCCAGCACCTGCACGGGAACAAACCACCCAACCGGTGGCAAACAACGCAACGGTCAGCATTCAGCTGACCCAATTATAACAATCCTACCCCTTTCTCGGGGCATGAGCATTCTTTCCCTACAAGCATGGCATCATCAATAGCAACTATGTGCGCGCAGGCACATTCCAGCCATCACAACCATCGGCCACCCGGCCCGACAGTCCGTGCACTCAGGGCACATTTTCGGTGTACCGGAATACCAGGGTCAACACCACCGTCTACACGGTATTTGAGCATTCTAGTCTTTCCGGCGCGCGGGCCTAAGACTCTCATTAGGCGCTCCAACAAAACCTATACCAGGCTTCCAAGTCGGACGGACCTAACGCAGGTACGGATCAGCCACCCCCCGTTGCTCAAGTCGCCGAGCCACCTCGAATACGGAAGTATCCATGGCATTTTATAGGCGCGGGTCGGTTTCACCTTTCCTGTTCGGCAATCTGCCTTTTCATCGAGTTGCAGCCCAACGGCTCAACTACTCACAAAGTGGCAACGCACGGCCACAAGAGTTGCATCCAACCCTCTTCATTTCCTGGACATCATCCAGTACTTCCTGCCGCACCAAGCAACAGGTAGGAACAAGGCATCACAAGCCATAATCACGGAGCCTTCTCCGATATGCAAACAAGCATCACCAATCCAGACTTAGCATGTCCAGATGGGCTTCACACAGCATGCCTAGAGCCGTACTCCAATTCCGGCCTCTAACAAGGGGGACTTCACATATCTACCCCAAGGGACACCACAACCCACCGCATACTCGCGGGGAAGGGTTTTCCCTATGCAATGCAGAAAAGAAGGACTTTACATGTCCAAGGAGGGAGATCGTTACCCTTGTCGATCTCTTCGGTGCCATCGAAAACTAGCCGGTGAGAAAGAACCGCAGCAGCCTTGCCTTCACAACGCCGGCTTCGGATCACGAATCGAACCACGGGAGCTCCGCCGGTGGCTTGCTCTCCTCCTCCTTCTTCCTCTCTTCCTCTCTCTTCCTTAAGCACAAATGAAGAATGAATCTTCATCCTTCTCTCACGACTTAATCCAGCCCAAGAAACCACCTGAGCCTTTGGATCAAAAGAGAGGAAACTGAACGGCCAAGGTTTTCCCAAAACTTCACTTTTTGGCCGACACGGCCTGTGACACGCCCGTGTCATAGGCCGTGTACCCCTTAAGCGGTACACACAGTTTGAACCGACTGCACAACACGGGCCATCGACACGCCCGTGTCGAATCTGACACGCCCGTGTCAAACCTGAGACACGCCCGTGTCTCCTGCTCCATCGAGCTGCAACCAGTACACGGGTCGGAACACGGCATCTGACACGCCCGTGTCCAGCCTGACACGCCCGTGTTCAAGGCCGTGTTCAAGGCCGTGTACTAATCTGACTCGAACAGGCCAATTTCGAAAAATAATTCGAACACGCCCTGGGACACGCCCGTGTCGAAGGCCGTGTCCCAGGCTCGACGATCGTCGACTATCAATCGTCGACTAGCCTGAACACGCCCTGGGACACGCCCGTGTCCCAGGCCGTGTACACCCGACACGCCCTGGGACACGCCCGTGTCCCAGGCCGTGTAACCTGACCTGCTACTCAAACTTCAAGTTGAGTCTTTTGGGTCTTTTTGGGGTGTTACAACCCTCTCCCCCTTAACAAAATTTCGTCCCGAAATTTGCACGGTAAGGAAACAACAACCAGCAATGCTATAACTATGTTATAACAAAAAGTACACGGTCTACAGTTTATACAAATAGTTCGGGAAATTCAGCTCGCATGGTCTGCTCTCGCTCCCATGTTAGCTCTTCACGGCCACAATTGTCCCATCGGACCTTGACCATCCCGATCACTTTGTTCCGCAACTGTTTCTCGGCTCGATCCTCGATCCGAATGGGTCTAACCCTCGTCGTTAGCCCATACTCGACCGGTACCCGATCAGCCTCCACAACTTGAGCTGGATCCTTTACCGCCTTACGAAGGACTGAGATGTGAAACACATCATGTAATCCACCCAAGTCTGCTGAGAGTGCTAGTCGATAAGCAGCTTCCCCAACCCGCTCCACCATCTCAAACGGACCAAGATACCTCGGACTTAGCTTTTTCAAACGCCGAATCCTGGACACACCTTTGAAGGGTTTGATCTTCAAATATACCCAATCACCCACCGCGAACTCCACGTTCCGATGTTTGGCATTGTAGTACTTTGCTTGACGATCTTGGGCTATCAATAGCCTCTCCCGAATAGAGCGTATGAGCGAAGTAGCTTCTTCGACTTCCTTTTTCCCATTCAGCTTCGATTCGCCTGCTTCTGCCCAAGCTAAGGGTGTACGGCATTTCCGACCATACAACGCTTCGAATGGTGTCATACCAATACTCGCTTGGTAGCTATTATTATAGGCAAATTCGACGAGGAATATGTAATCTTCCCATCTCTTACCAAAGTCTAGGGCGCACATGCGGAGCATATCCTCCATCGTCCTGTTGGTTCGTTCAGTCTGGCCATCCGTTTGGGGATGAAAGGCCGTACTAAACGCCAATTTTGTACCCAACATTTGATGAACGAGCCGCCAATCATTCGATGTGAACCGCCCATCACGGTCACTAACGATGCTCCGAGGAACACCGTGTAGTCGAACAACCTGCTCCACATACAGCTTGGCCAAGGTTTCCACTGAATCGTCTCTTCTGTTTGGAAGGAAGTGCGCCACTTTCGTCAACCGGTCCACAATCACCCAGATTGAATCATGACCGCGTTGAGATCTCGGCAATCCGTGCACGAAATCCATCGAAATATCATCGAACTTCCACTCCGGAATAGGTAACGACTTCAGAAACCCGCCAGGCTTCTGGCATTCTGCTTTCACCAACGCACAGGTAGTGCATTTAGCCACATAACGAGCCACATCTTTCTTGAGTCCGGGCCACCAGAACAGCTTTTTCATATCCCTGTACATCTTTGTGCTCCCTGGGTGAACTGAGTACTTTGCAAAGTGAGCTTCGTACATCAACTCTTCCCTCAGTTTACCCACACTTGGGACGCACACTCGACCATTTCTCCTTAACAACCCGTTATCCCAAGAGAATTGGTCATCCGGCCCATCTTTTGCATAGCGCTGGAGACTTTCATCAAGCTCCGTTGCTCGCCGAACTCGGTCCGCAAGGTCATATTGCACCTCCGTCCAGTTCAAACATGCATCGGTTGACGCACCCTTGTCAACACACGATATCTCCATTGCTTCCAATTCTTGGATCAAACGCTGATCATGCCTCTGCAACCAGCTTGCCCGTACCGGAGTCTTTCGACTCAAAGCATCAGCGACCACATTTCCCTTCCCGGGAGTATAATGAATCTCGAAGGTGTAGTCCCCGAGGAACTCCATCCATCTTCGTTGTCGCATATTCAGATCCTTCTGATCCAACAAATACTTTAGGCTCTTGTGATCCGTATAGATATCCACCTTCACGCCATATAGATAGTGCCGCCACAACTTGAGCGCAAAGATTACCGCCGCCAACTCCAAATCATGGACGGGGTAATTCCGCTCATGCACTTTCAACTGACGCGAGCCATAAGCAATCACTTTCCCAAACTGTAAAAGAACGCAGCCTAAGACGCTCCCAGATGCATCACTATAGATCTCATACCCATCGGTACCACATGGCGATGTCAACACCGGCGCCGTGGTCAAACGACTCTTCAAGTCTTCAAAAGCTCGCCCGCACTCCGGCGTCCAAATGAACTTTTGATCTTTTCTCGTCAGCGTGGTCAGAGGTAAAGCAATCCGTGAAAAGTTTTCCACAAACCGTCTATAGTAGCCCGCAAGTCCAAGGAAACTCCTGACCTCGGCCACTGAAGACATCACTGGCCAATCTTGGATGGCACTTATCTTCAACGGATCCACCGCGATACCCTCTCCGCTTACCACATGGCCTAAAAAGGCTACTGAAGAGAGCCAGAACTCACACTTTGAGAACTTGGCAAAAAGCTTGTTCCTCCGCAGGGTATGCAAGACCAACCGCAAATGGTTTGCGTGATCCTCTTCCGACTGAGAGTATACTAAGATGTCATCGATAAACACAATAACAAACAAATCCAAATACTCTCGGAACGTTCGATGCATTAAGTCCATAAATACCGAAGGCGCATTACATAGGCCAAACGGCATTACCGTGAACTCATAATGCCCGTAACGTGTTCCAAACGCCGTCTTGGGAATGTCACCTTCCCTAATCCTTAGCTGATAATATCCCGATTTCAAATCCAACTTGGAATAGACCGTTGATCCTGCCAGCTGATCAAAGAGGTCATCAATCCGCGGAATTGGATATTTATTTTTCTCCGTCAGCTTATTCAACTCGCGGTAGTCAATACACAACCGTAAGCTACCATCTTTCTTTTTCACAAAGAGAACATGCGCGCTCCAAGGTGACATACTTGGGCGTATATATCCCTGCTCCAACAACTCTTGCAATTGGACTTTCAACTCAGCCATCTCTTTTGGCGCGACGCGATATGGAGAGCGGGCCACAGGTTTCGCACCTGGCACCAACTCAATAGAGAAGTCAATCTCACGCTGGGGTGGTAACCCAGGAAGATCTTTAGGAAACACATCGGCAAACTCTGACACAACTGGCACCTCACCGACACTGGCCTTAGGCTCAACAGCCTGAATTAGCGTGAAGAATAACTCCGCGCCCTTCCGAACAGCATTGACGACTTGGAGTGCAGACAACAGAGTCCCGCCAACTCCTCGCATACCAGCGAACTTCGTCACAAGCCCGGTATTCTGGCCCAGTGTAATCTCTTTGGAGTTGCAATCAATAAAGGCACGCTGCTCCGAGAGCCAGTCCATACCAAAGATCACATCAAACTCCGATAACGGTAGCACATCTGCACTCAAACCGAAATCCCGACTTCCTATTTGCACATCCACATCGCAAGCCCTATCCGCAAGCATCATACAGCCATTCGGCAATAGCACCCTTGTACTATCCACCGTCACATGACTTGGTACCCCAATGCGAGATACGAAATCCTCAGACAGAAAAGAATGCGAAGCACCCGTATCAAACAGGGCTCTCGCCAAATTATTCCGAATCAGGACAAAGCCTGCAGCACACACATCATGCACAAGCTATACAAAACCAAAACCAAAAGCACCAGCAAGTAAACTAAATCAACTCGTACCTGTGACGACGTCACTTTGCTTAATCGCTTCCTGTTGGCCAAGTTGATATATTCGGGGCTGCGCCTGGGAAGCAGAGGAATCCACCACCGCTTTGCCCTTCTCAGCATAAGACGCACCCATCTTCTTTTCCCCTTTGGGCTGCACCACCCGACAGTCACGAGCAATATGCCCCACCCGGCCACAGTTATAGCATGTACGAGAATCCGGCCTTGATGTCGCTCCCGACACAACGGTCGTAGTCACTTGCCCCGATGGCTTGGACCTCTTGCCCCCTTTCTTCTGGTAAAACGACTTGCCTGGGCGAGGTGCTTGAAACTCTGGCTTAGACACCGCCAAGCCCTTATTCCCTTGCACTCGCCTCATGTCCTTCTCCAACGCGCACGCAGTATCAACCAACGCCTGAAACCCTTGGCTCACAGAACTCGAAAGCAGGAATCGTAACTCATCCCGCAATCCTTTATAGAACCGATTCGTTTTCCTTTGGTCATCCGCGAAGATTGTACCCGCATATCGTCCCAACCTGGTAAACTCATGCAAGTAGATATCCACACTATCTTCCCCTTGCTTTAACCGTTGGAACTCATTCTCCATAGCAATGCGTTGCGCCGCTGGGACATGTTTCGCCAGAAAGATCCGAGAGAACTCCTCAATCGATACCTGTGTTAATTGCCTGCCCGCTAGATGGTGTATCTCAACCTCGTCCCACCACAACCGCGCATCTCCTTCAAGCATGAAGGTGGCTAAGGTGACCTTTTGAGTTTCCTCCGTCCTGATCGCTGTCATTATCCGCGTGACACGCGATAACCAATCTTCCGCCTGCGTTGGGGATCCCATTCCCGCAAACGTAGGAGGACTGAAGCTCATAAATTGCTTCAACTGTCGGTCAGCTGCTCGTGGATCTACAGCCTCAACTGGCTCGGGTCTGACAACACGAACTGGCTCGACTGCCGGCTGCGCTTGCCCGGTCGGCTGAATCATGGCAAATAGAGCCTCAGCAACTAAACGAACAGTTTCCGCAGATGGAGGAGGTGTGGGCACCTCAGCTGGTGCCGCACTCTCATCAGAACGCTGGGGCTCAGACTGCCCAGCACCACTACGCGTCACCTATAGGTGGACAAGACACACATTAGCGAACGTATGCAAGCAAAACAACACAAAGAGGAACGCGCAGATTCCTCAAACAAGAGTTTGTACATTCCTTAATGGACATTCCAGAGTTCATTAGCGTTACAGCAGGTCGCACAAACACGTGCTCGCCACCCCACAAAAGAATTCAACCACGAATTCGAAAGAGGAAGACCGAGAAAGGCTGATACCAAAATGTAACGACCCCATCCGTTAAATGACGTATAGTAGAAGGTCCGGCCGGGGCCCCACACTATATGCCACAAACAGACGGTGAGGTCACAGGATCATACCAAACCATACGAATCCTAACTCAGAGCATTCTAGCGGAAGCTTTAAGTTACAACTTTGAACTCTTAACCGGAATGTCCAATATATAAAACCACCTTTATATATAAATACCACGGAATGTACACAACCACAAGAGTTTGGCCTTAAGGCCTTACAGTTCCTCTGAACATACAACATGTTTTACAAACCTCGGCGCGCAGGCCGGCCATACATGAGTAAAAAGAGAAAACAAAACAAAGTCATTCGCTTAGCCTTTCAGGCTAGCCGCAGCAGCAGCAGCAACAGTAGTAGGGCTTCAGCCCATCACTTACCACTTGGCTCTCCAGCACCTGCACGGGAACAAACCACCCAACCGGTGGCAAACAACGCAACGGTCAGCATTCAGCTGACCCAATTATAACAATCCTACCCCTTTCTCGGGGCATGAGCATTCTTTCCCTGCAAGCATGGCATCATCAATAGCAACTATGTGCGCGCAGGCACATTCCAGCCATCACAACCATCGGCCACCCGGCCCGACAGTCCGTGCACTCAGGGCACATTTTCGGTGTACCGGAATACCAGGGTCAACACCACCGTCTACACGGTATTTGAGCATTCTAGTCTTTCCGGCGCGCGGGCCTAAGACTCTCATTAGGCGCTCCAACAAAACCTATACCAGGCTTCCAAGTCGGACGGACCTAACGCAGGTACGGATCAGCCACCCCCCGTTGCTCAAGTCGCCGAGCCACCTCGAATACGGAAGTATCCATGGCATTTTATAGGCGCGGGTCGGTTTCACCTTTCCTGTTCGGCAATCTGCCTTTTCATCGAGTTGCAGCCCAACGGCTCAACTACTCACAAAGTGGCAACGCACGGCCACAAGAGTTGCATCCAACCCTCTTCATTTCCTGGACATCATCCAGTACTTCCTGCCGCACCAAGCAACAGGTAGGAACAAGGCATCACAAGCCATAATCACGTAGCCTTCTCCGATATGCAAACAAGCATCACCAATCCAGACTTAGCATGTCCAGATGGGCTTCACACAGCATGCCTAGAGCCGTACTCCAATTCCGGCCTCTAACAAGGGGGACTTCACATATCTACCCCAAGGGACACCACAACCCACCGCATACTCGCGGGGAAGGGTTTTCCCTATGCAATGCAGAAAAGAAGGACTTTACATGTCCAAGGAGGGAGATCGTTACCCTTGTCGATCTCTTCGGTGCCATCGAAAACTAGCCGGTGAGAAAGAACCGCAGCAGCCTTGCCTTCACAACGCCGGCTTCGGATCACGAATCGAACCACGGGAGCTCCGCCGGTGGCTTGCTCTCCTCCTCCTTCTTCCTCTCTTCCTCTCTCTTCCTTAAGCACAAATGAAGAATGAATCTTCATCCTTCTCTCACGACTTAATCCAGCCCAAGAAACCACCTGAGCCTTTGGATCAAAAGAGAGGAAACTGAACGGCCAAGGTTTTCCCAAAACTTCACTTTTTGGCCGACACGGCCTGTGACACGCCCGTGTCATAGGCCGTGTACCCCTTAAGCGGTACACACAGTTTGAACCGACTGCACAACACGGGCCATCGACACGCCCGTGTCGAATCTGACACGCCCGTGTCAAACCTGAGACACGCCCGTGTCTCCTGCTCCATCGAGCTGCAACCAGTACACGGGTCGGAACACGGCATCTGACACGTCCGTGTCCAGCCTGACACGCCCGTGTTCAAGGCCGTGTTCAAGGCCGTGTACTAATCTGACTCGAACAGGCCAATTTCGAAAAATAATTCGAACACGCCCTGGGACACGCCCGTGTCGAAGGCCGTGTCCCAGGCTCGACGATCGTCGACTATCAATCGTCGACTAGCCTGAACACGCCCTGGGACACGCCCGTGTCCCAGGCCGTGTACACCCGACACGCCCTGGGACACGCCCGTGTCCCAGGCCGTGTAACCTGACCTGCTACTCAAACTTCAAGTTGAGTCTTTTGGGTCTTTTTGGGGTGTTACACGCTGCCTGGCTCCTACTAGCTGGCAGGTCCGTAGGCTCGCCTGGGGGGTAAGGGACCCCGAGTGCTGCTCGGCCCCGGGTAGACTCGCTGTCAGGCTTTCACTAGCTGGCAGGGCTGTAGGCACACCTGGGGGAAAGGGAGATAGTCTGAGGTTTGGGAAGAATCTGAGTACTTTGCAGGACCCCGAGTGCTGCTCGGCCCCGGGTAGACCCGCTGCCTGGCTCCTACTAGCTGGCAGGTCCGTAGGCTCGCTTGGGGGGTAAGGGACCCCAAGTGCTGCTCGGCCCCGGGTAGACTCACTGTCAGGCTTTCACTAGCTGGCAGGGCTGTAGGCACACCTGGGGGGAAAGAGAGATAGTCTGAGGTTTTGGAAGAATCTGAGTACTTTGCAGGACCCTGAGTGATGCTCGGCCCCGGGTAGACCCACTGCCTGGCTCCTACTAGCTGGCAGGTCCGTAGGCTCGCTTGGGGGGTAAGGGACCCCGAGTGCTGCTCGGCCCCGGGTAGACTCGCTGTCAGGCTTTCACTAGCTGGTAGGGCTGTAGGCACACCTGGGGGGAAAGGGAGATAGTCTGAGGTTTGGGAAGAATCTGAGTACTTTGCAGGACCCTGAGTGCTTCTCGGCCCCGGGTAGACCCGCTGTCTGGCTCCTACTAGCTGGCAGGTCCGTAGGCTCGCCTGGGGGGTAAGGGACCCCGAGTGCTGCTCGGCCCCGGGTAGATTCGCTGTCAAGCTTTCACTAGCTGGCAGGGTTGTAGGCACACCTGGGGGGAAAGGGAGATAGTCTGAGGTTTGGGAAGAATCTGAGTACTTTGCAGGACCCCGAGTGATGCTCGGCCCCGGGCAGACCCGCTGCCTGGATCCTACTAGCTGGCAAGTTCGTAGGCCCGCCTGGGGGGTAAGGGACCCCGAGTGCTGCTCGGCCCTGGGTAGACTCGGTGTCAGGCTTTCACTAGCTGGCAGAGCTGTAGGCACACCTGGGGGGAAAGGGAGAGAGCTTGAGAAGAGTTGATTTTCTGCTATGTTGCAGTGTATTAAATATTGTGTGTATCGCTGATGATGAGCCTAGGAGGAAAGACACGGGCTAGTGATATTCGTGCTAGAGCCTCTAACGGGACTGTGTGAAAAGTAAGCCCTGCGGTGGAGCTCCCTTTATACCCAAATGGGGAATTCTCACAAATTGTTTCTTTGGGTCGGCTCCCACTCGCCGGATACGTAGGGTTGGATGATTCTTTCCGAGCTTGTACCAACCTCGGAAAGAGCGGGGATTGTGTACAACCCCGTAGCCAGGTGAGTGGGACCCTCCCCAAATGTCAGCCTAGGGGCGTGTTGTGGGCGACGTTTTGGCATCCCTGTTCGAGGACGTGCGGGTGCTCGCGCGTGCGTGCGAAGGTTTTATGTGTGTAGGCCTTTTAATACATATATATATGTGTGTTATATATAATGTAATATATATGTTGTATATTATATAATATATATATTTATATATATATATATGTGTGTGTTATATATTTTATAATATATATTTATTTATATATATAAATCTATTAGATATTATGGAGGAGGAAAAGGGGGAAAAGAGGAGGCAGCAGGTGAAATCGGGCAGGGGGGAAATCGGGCAGGGGTGGGGGGGACATCGGGCAGGGGGGAAAAAGAAAAAAGAAGAAGCCCTAATGGCTTCCCCGATCCGCCGCCTGGAGCAGCCCGAGGCCAGCCGACCCTTCCCTCCTCCCGTCGGCCTCCAATCCCAAGCCGAGCCCCCAGCTCTCTCCTCCTCCTATCGCCGGCCGCACCAAGCAAAGCCCGAGCTCCTCCCTCTCTCGCCGCCGCCGCCTAGGGCAAGCAAAGCCCGAGCTCGCCGTCTCCCTCTCCCTCTCCGGCCACCGGGCAAACAAGGCCCGGGAGGCTTCCTCTGTCCAGGCCGCCTCCGCAAGGAGGAGCACAGCCCGGTCGCCTCTCTCCCTCCCGGCCTGGAACAGCACACAGCCTGGCCGCTGCCCCCCCCCTCTCTCTGCCTGGAGCAGCACAGCCGGCCCCTCCTCTCAGTCTCTTTCTCCCGTCGCCGCCTGCGGCAAGTCTGGCCACTTGGAGCCGAGACTGACCTCGTACAGCATAGCTCCGCCGCTCGGAGCTCGGATCGGACACTGTTAGTTAGATCGAGGTTTTATCTCCCCCCGCCGGCGAGAGGCTCGGCCACCAAGAAAAATGAAGAGGAAGATGAGGATTTCTTGTCTCTCCCGGCGGGGTTCGGTCTGGAGTGGAGATGGGCCACCGCCGCAGCTACCCAGGGCCAAGCTATCCAGGAGCTCCTCTCCCGGCACCGCCGTCAAGCACGCATCAAGGGTAACGATGTTTCTACTTGGGCAGGTGAAGCCCTTAATTTTCATATTTGCATGGAAGCACCTCTCCACCGACGAGTGGGGGAAGGATGCTCTCCGACGGGTTGACGTGTACGTCCCCGCAGTTAATTGCATTAGCACCCGGAAGCGTGAGTATGGGTTTAGGCATGTTGTGTGAAGCCCATCCGGATGTGTAAACCGGATTGGTGATGTTCTGGGATTCCCGGGAAAAATCCTGTGGAAGTTGTTTATTATTTTCTCTTGGGAGATAAGCATCACCGCCCCGAGGCAGAGGCGGAGCCGGTATTTGCTTCGCCATCGCTTGGCGGGACGTTGGCGTACAGGTGCTGCTATAGCAAGCGGGAAGTAGCGGGCTTAAGCCTCCAGTTTGTGCCAGCCCTCGAAGGCCTTTTTCTGCTTATGTTGTCGGCATGCGCGCCGAAGTATGGAATTCATATTCCTGTAATTATCTAATATGCCTGTGATGCCCTGTGAATATTTTTTATCCTTTTCATCTTAGGCGGGCGATATGTTCGCGAACCGCTCGCCCCGTGGGAGCCCCGAGGTATAGTTGCCGGGAAGCCCCTGATGGCCAGTTGACAGCCTTTTAGGACAACGTAGTTATGTTGTTAGCGACCCAATTGGGGCTGCGTCGGGTAAGGCTGCTAGGCGGTATTACGCCATTAACAAGGCAGGCGGGAAACAGTTTTCATAGACCCAGGGAGACACCTCTAGTTAAGGAGTGGATCTTGAGATCCTCCTTAGATGTTCCGGCCGGCCAAGAGAGCCCGCCGAAGGTGTATTAGCTCAGCCCCTGGTGTGGAAGGGGAAGAGTTTGTTAGTCTTCCGGGTATGCGATGGGATCTCCACGCTGAGGCCTTGGGTCTGTCCCTTGTGTTCCTAGCCTTGAGCCTAGATTGTTCACTTGAGTGTAGTAGGTGTGCGACCACCCCTTCCCCAAGGGTCGAACTCCACAAAGACCGATTTTTCGGTTTCAACACTTACGTTCTCCGACACCCGAATTGAGCACCTACGTTCTCCGGCGCCCGGATTGAGCGCCTACGTTCTCCGACAGTCGGATTGAGTACTTACATTCTCCGACGTCACTCTTCATGCCAAAGCCATGGTCTGCCCCCCTCATGAAGAAGCCGCAAGCATCCCTCGCGCAAACTAAGCCGCGAGCATCTCTTGAACAAACTAAGCCGCGAGCACCCCTCACACAAACTAAGCAGTGAAAAGGAAGCAACAAACCAGTGCAGACAAATAGCCGAGATGACATAAAAAGACAACAATGTCATAACAAAATAGAGCAAAAATGATACAAGTACAATCAGCACCTAGGAGCAACAACAGACAAAACTAAATAAGGGGCAAAACACAATGCGTCCGACTGAACAACAAAGCATAAACATACAACAACAAATGTGCACGTGCCGCACTCGTCCTTGGCATCTGAGTCGGAACGCTCATCTTCAGAAACATCGGCAAAGCTGAAACAGGATTTGTCGCATCCCAGGCTCTTGCTAACAAAGCGAAAGGCCTTCGAAACACCACGTCGGAGGGCCAACTCGCGCATGTCATCCATCTGAGGCTCCACCTCCTTGGACCAGATATCATCACGAACCTCCTCCGCGATCAGGCTACGGTCTCGTATATAGTCCAATGACTCCAAGTACTCTGCAAGCCCTGCAACCTTCAGCTCTGACGCATGGATATCAGAGGACAACATCTCCACTTGTGCCTTCGTCACTCGAAGCTGAGTCTCAAGGCCTGAGACCTCCTCCCGCACCGCCTGTAACTGGGTTCCCAAGCCTGAAGTCTCCTCCTTCGAATGCTTCAACATCTGGGTGGTCCTCTCCACCAAAGTCTTCTCCACTTCCAAAGCCGCACGTGCATCCTCTAGCTCGGACTTCAGCTCCGAACCAATC
Source organism: Platanthera zijinensis (assembly GCA_039513925.1). Lineage (NCBI taxonomy): Eukaryota > Viridiplantae > Streptophyta > Magnoliopsida > Asparagales > Orchidaceae > Platanthera > Platanthera zijinensis. Next base: position 249,690,710 of record CM077079.1, on the reverse strand, counting down.
CGGCGGAACCGCGCAATGCCCTGGTCGTGTTCCTCCTTCAAGGAGGCAAACGAACTCATCGTCGACTGAAGCTTCTCCTGAAGAGTAAGGTAACCATCCTTCAGACTCACGTAATGATCATTCCAGGTCACTGCAATCTGCGCCTGGGTCTCTATCTGCACAAAGAAGAAATCGAAGTTAGCCTTTATCAGCAAGAAAAAGTAAGGGAAAAAGCCTTGGGAACAAGTCAAACCCTTACCGTATCACTCATCTCCCTCAAAGAAGAGGACATCCACGGAGCTACTGTACCAGCAGACACCTGAGGAACTGGGAAAGCAAGTATCTGCACCTCAGGAGTCGAATCACGACAAGTATCTGAAGTTACCGCTGCCACCACCACATCAAGGTCGCCAGACGGAGCCTCACCGTTTTCCTCTTACGACCCCCTCCTTGAGAAGTCTCCGCTGGTCGAACTGTATCCGCCGAGATACCACATCGCACCAACCGCTTTTCCTCCACATAAACATAAATGTTGAAAAGATGGTTGGCCAGCTCGCGAGGCTCAGAAAATCCAAGCACCGGGGAAAAATCCCGCTCCTTCCCCCTCACGCGGCGGCAGCGATCGGGAAGCGCATCCCACACCTCAGGAAGACCCCATGAATTCTTGATGTATCCAAACAAAGTACTGTCATGACGACAGTCTTTGCGGGCTTCAAACTCCAACCAAACCTTATTGTTGCGTACCTCCATTCCCTCGCCACCATCAGAACGTGCATCACACTAATCTCGGAACTGGTCTAAAGAAAACCGGTCCACATGCTCGCGGAAGAAGGCGACTAAGCCCATGATTCGGGAAATTTCAGCAAGAACAAACTGAGAGATAGGCACTCCACAAAACTTCAAGATCTCAATCGCCTCCTCGCAGGGCGGAAAACAGAAGCCGGACCTCAGGGATACTTCGCAAATCATCAACCAACCACGAGGAGGATTCTGAACCCGCTCCTCGGGACGCAGGATCCTCACTTCCAAATAAGCAGGAAGCCCGTACTTCTCCCTCCAGATATCAATCTGTCATCGGTCAAAGAGGAGCGCAGGCGCATCAGGCCAGAAGAGCGCTTCGAAACCTGCGCACAACAAAAAGTAAAAAGTTAGCCCAAAAATAAAGACTTGGAGCCGGATGTCCAAGCGCACACGGCCCAAGTGGCACGCAAAAGAGGACGCCCACACAAGCATGCGTATAGCAGGGGCACGCACAACCAAGCCGCACGACCTGTGCGCGCACAGCCTATGCGCGCGCGGCCTGCCCCCCCAACCAAGCCGCACGACCTGTGCGCGCACAGCCTATGCGCGCGCGGCCTGCCCCCCCCCCCCCCCCCCCCCCCCCCCCCGCAAACCACGCGCGCGCGGCATGCTCGTGAGCGCAGCATGCTCGCGCGCCCGGCCTGCTCGCGCGCCCGGCTTGCTCGCGCGCCCGGCCTGCTCGCGCGCCCGGCCTGCTCGCGCACGCGGACTGCTCGCACGCGCGCGCGGACTGCTCGCACGCGCGCGGACTGCTCGCATGCGCGCGCGCAACCGTGCACGTGCGGCCTGCGCGCGCGCAACCCGTGCGCGCATTGCCTGCGTGCGTGCGCGGCCAGGGCCGCGCACAGCGCGTGCGCGGTCAGCGCGCGAGGCCGACCTGTGCACGCACGGTCGGCCTGTGCGCGCACGACCGGCCTGTGCGTGCGCGACCGGCCTACGCGGGCGCGGTCAGCGCGCGCAGCCTTCACGCGCAGCCTGCGCGCGCGACCGGCATGCACGCCCCAGACTTCATGCATCGGTCCAACGTCATCGTTTGCCAAACCTCCCTCCGAATACCTTAGAAGCACTGGCCGCCGCTGCCGCCTCAGCCTTCTCACCGGAAACCGTCATGACAGCAAGAAGCAAGGGAAATCTCTCCTCTCTCGCTCACTTCGCTCTCGGATAGCAAAGATTTGGGGGGCAATTGATGAGTTCCACCATCATTTATAGGAGAGAAAGCCCCCCCATGATCTCCTCCCAAAGTGGATCAAGGGTGGTCCATCCCCCCATGAACTCTCATGATGAGAGAATCATGGGGGGGGGGGGGGGCGGGACCCACTCCCTCTCCCCATGGAGGAGGGTCGCCACCGCCGGGAAGACCCCCGCCGTCGGGCAGCCTGACCACCACTTCCGGCCGGCCCCCTTCCGGGCCTCGCCGCGGCCGGACCGCCGGCCACGTCGGCGGGGTTGCCGCGGCAGGCCGCGACCAGCCTGGCCGCGGCCGGCCTAGCCGTGGTCGGGCGCGGCCGGCCTAGTCGCGGCCAGCCTAGCCGCGGACTGGTCATGGTCGGCCTTGCCGCGACCGTCCACGGCCGCCTTAGCCGCGACCAGCCGTGGCCAGGCCTAGCTGCGGCCGACCACCTAGCCGCCGGTGGCCCAGCAACGGCAGGTCGTCGGCCGAGCTGCGGCAAGCCGCCGGCCTAGCCACGGCAGGCCACCGGCCTAGCCACGGCAGGCCACCGGCCTAGCCACGGCAGGCCACCGGCCTAGCCGTGACCGGCCACCGGCCTAGCCGTGACCGGCCACCGGCAGGCCGCCGTCGCCGGCCACCAGGCCGGCCGCCCCCGCCGCCCGGCCTACCACCACTGCCGCCGTGGCGGCCCGTCGCCGTGGACGACCTCCCCACCGTCTGATCGAGGGGAGGCTCTCTTCGCCGTCCGATCAAGAGGGTAACCACCCACTAACCCACTACTTTAGTGGTGGGGCCCGCCATGATCCTCCCCCGGAGGCTATAAAAGGGATCCCAGAGCCTCTTCATTCTTCACTTTCTCTTCTTCGGGTCGTCTTTTTCCTCATGTGAGAGCTCTCCTACCTCCTCCCCCGAGTCGGCCTCCAGTCGCCGTGAACCTCCAGCGGCTACCAACGGCCACCAGCGGCCACCAGCGGCTACGAGCGCTCCACCAGCACGTTGCCAGCAGAAAAACGCCCAAGTCCTCGAGGAAGCCAAAGGAAGAAGACATCTGTCGCCAGCAAGTGCGTGCTGCCATAAGCACCAGAGCACCAGGATAATATCGCGCACTCCAACGTCCAAGTCACCTCCGCGGCGCAGTTTGTTGCCCATAGGGAGCCATAAACTTTCACTCTTCCCCCAAACTGTAACGGGAGCGGCCTGTCGCCCCGATTCACCAAACATACTGTAATCACCAGAAGCTAGTGGAATTTGACCGGCACAGACCCGGTCACGTGGTTTTTTACTCATTTAAGGGGTTTTTCCACGTCATCACACATTGTGTCAACTTCTCATTTTCATTGACTGTGTGCGCGCTCGACCGCTCCGTGATCTAAGACGGTCCAAGAAACAACCGGTCCGACCGGGGCATCGAGTTAGTCCGCAACAACATGATCTTTTAGATTTCTGATCAGATTTTGACAAAGTCACATGTCATGACGGATCTTATTTTTAAAATTCATTTTTATACATATGTAGGATCTTAAAAGATTAGTAAAAAAATCTATTTAATATTGCATAAAATTTTTTTATTAAAAACAATTATCTTTTTCTTAAAATGCATTTTTAGGATTTCACTCCCACTTATCTCTGTGTGCCACTCCTATCCAAAAAATTTCCCTTCTTGGGGTACTGACAAATCTGATTTGGCTTCTAACAGACCCAAAATTCTCTCAAATTTTTTTTTTGTTATTTTAAAAGACTCAATTCCGCTATTAGCAAACTCACAGCCTAATTCCTTTATGCCACCTTCAATACTACCGTTCATGACTCCCCTCCCTGTCCTATTCATGACTCCCCCCCCCTCTCATTCCCGACTCCCAGGTAGTGCCACGACGACACCCCTCCCTCTCATGTTCGCGATTCGAAGGGTGCGGGTAACGTTGTTGGCTCGAGCAATTTCAAACGTGAAGGGCATGGGTAACATTGCTGGCTCGAGCAATTCTGATGACTCATCTGCCTTCCCTACAGACTCATGTGACATTGCTAACTCTGCTTAGTTGGTTCACGGAGAACTCCGGTTGATCTCCATCTCTACTTAAATTAAAGGGCATTTTTTCCTGCGATTATGTAGATCTTGGGTTTCTCCGACGATCTCCATCTCCGCTTAGATTCTAAGGCACTCTATGTGGTTAGTGTTAAGCCAATCAATATGAATGTTATAGAGTAAAATTACTGAAGAAAATTTCATACCAGTAGGTGATCCCCTTCATTGATTACGAAAGATAGACCTTTAATAAGGATATTTCCACTTTTTGGTGTTTGCAATGTCAAATTACAAATCTCCAGTAACACAGCACTTCAAATAAAGACAATCATACAAAAAATCCCTCACAGTGAATGCCTCTGATACTTGGAAGCAAAATACATAATGCTTCAACATAAAGAGATCAATTTAGGCATTCATTATAAAACATGAAAAAGGATAAAATCAAGTTACTCTAGATTTAATGAATATTTAGTTAGGGTTGGCTCCACTCAAAGTGTTTTACATATGTCTATCAAGTTTGGAATGGACTTATATAGTACCTCCAATGTAGAGTCTAATCCTAGGTAGATACGCAACCTATGAGTCATTATCGAGTCGGTTTCGACATACGTGAACATACACTAAAATATTCAACAATCTCCTCATATATCCGCCGTAAACCTAACTTCAGAATAAATGGTTTGTGCAATGTTCAACCAAACATGAATCATTTGCAATCGCGTCTCACACATGTTTAATAAATTAGACTTAAAGGAAAGTGTATGCAGACACAAGAATAAACATAAGTCCAAGTAGCATCACACGGAGTCTAAAGTACAATCATAGCAAAGGTTCAAGCATACCTAGTATCTCATAATCAACTTAAGAGAAAAATAGTTCAAACAAATAAGTGTATCAAAAGCCAACCGGAGCTCTAAACAGAGATAAATAAAACAAAAAACCAAATAACACTCAAACTGTCATCATCCTTAAATGTACAGTGGATCATCCTTGTCGAGATCCCAGACAGCAAATGCTCCTCCATCTCAAGCATTTCCTGTAATTTTCAATAGAGAATTTCATTTAAAAAAATGAATGCAGACATTTGAAAAATTACATGTATCTAGTTCTACTACAAGAACTTAGTACTGTTGGATCTTTAGGTTCCCTTAGAAGGGGGAGGGCTTTTTGGAATTTAATCGTTATTTAAAATATCAAAATTTTTAAAGAAGTTTCAAAATATTTTACAGTGAACGAATATATTTTTATAACTCAAAATATTATATTGATGATTACTTTTAAAGGAGGCTGAATTTCAATATTCATTCACTACCGTCAGCGTTAGCACTAACGCCTGACACTAGTAACAAAAGTTGAGATCCGAGTGTATATTTTAAAAAGTAATTTGCAATATGTATTACTTTAATGCTTAGAGGGAGAAATATTATTTAAAACATTTTAAAACACGAAATAAATTCAATTCAATAAAATAATGAAAGACGTGATTTTATTTAATAAGAAATTGATTGCAAAATGTTCGATTTCTATAACGCTAAAAATCGAGGTGAAATATAAAAAACTTTTTTCCCTTTTCATACCAACCCTTCTCCCAAGGACCAGCTAGTTCTAGCCTATCTCTCCCAAATAAGCCCTCGAAACGCCCCTAGATCTATCTTATACCTAGTCGCCCCTACCTGCGGCAAATTGCGGAATCCTGCCAGGAAACCGACGTCCCCACCAGATGATTTTCCCCTAAGTCTCGTAAGACTTAGTCGCCCCTACATGTGGCGAATTTCCCACAGAATATTTCTTGAAATACGACATTCTCCTCGAACAATTTCTCTACTCCAGTTACAAAAGAATAAAATTAAAGATTACAAGATAAATGAAATATGCAAGAGAAAAACCCCTCACGGATTTCTAAGGGTGAAGAAGAAAGTGATGTTAACGTCGGCGTTCTTGGTACATTCTGTAACACCTCCCATGTAATGACCGTATAATATGGGTCCGGCCGGGGCCCCACAACATGCAGACGTCACAGCTTTTGCATTAAAAGATGATATTAACTACCAAATCTCAAAACTCAGAACAAAATACAGCGGAAATAAACCAAACAACTCGAAGTTATCCACTACTAAAACAGGAGTATCAGTACGGTCTTATGGCCTTATAACAAAAGAGTCCAAAACAGAAAGACCACAAAGTCTAATATCAACGTGCAACAACACTCCTATGCTACCTCGGCATGCAAGCCGGAAAATACCAAAACATGAAGCATACATCAAAAGGAAACAAGCTAGAAATCACGACAAACACTTCATGAGGCTTAGGGCTTTTCAGCCGGTGCACTTGCTCCCGCTTGCGATCCTTACCCTGTAAAAATTTGTAGTAACGTGGGTCAGCAAAAGCTGACCTCTACTGTATAACCAACACATCTCATCCTGGCCGCCCCTAACGGACCCCGGGGTACTCCTCTAACCTGCAAGTCAGCACTTCATATACCATATACATAAAAATGTAAAGCTTTAAAATAGGATTGGATGTCTCATACAACAATCACGTTTTCTATGTTGAGTACAGTGTAAAAGGGGCCTACTATGCAGCATGTATGCAAACCCGGGCCTCGCCCAAGGCACCCTATCGCGTATGCAACTAGCACATCATCAAACAATTGGGTACTTCCATTTCCCCATTGGCGTAAAGCCGCAAACAAAAGGGGACTACACTGCCCCTAACGGCCCAACAGCCGCTACACGGAAATACGGCCAAGGCCCCACCCGCATATGGGTCTTAAACCCCGGGCTTGCCTGCAAATTCTGACTTCTCACGTCAGGATTCCGTCTCACACACAAACCGATTCTAAGAACCCTTGCTGGACCCCACCAGCTCATGGCTTCATTGCCCGGGCTTGCCCTACGCTCGGCGTTCTCGCCAGTCTCACAGAAGGGGACTAGTTTCGTCGGGACACTCTCCCCACATGACTTGTACGTCATGGGATAGCCAGTCGACCACTGAGACATAGCCACGCCTTAGCATAGCACAACCATAAACTTTCTCACCCTAATCCACCATTTGTACTGCAATGTTCCCGTGCACCAAGGAAACCACCTACCGCCAATGCAGAGCTAACCTTGTTCGGTTCCGGCTACAAGTACTCACTCAAGAAAAGGGGGAGAACGCATACATCACAACGACATCTTGCCGCAATGGATTTCTACCGAATCCTTAAAGCTCGCTATGCAACATCACTGAGTCAGACTAACGGTCGCGACTACGGCTTCACCCACCATGCCTAATCCACTAACGAAGCAGATCTCTAATGTAAAATCATGCCAGGGATGGACACAATCGACCCGGAGGTTCCTCTTGAACCATGGCAATCCAAACTTCTCTCATTTGAGAGATCTGGAGTCCAAAAACTGAAAAGAAGAGATGCTAAGCGTGCATCCTAAAAACCAAGAGGAGAAGTGTCGTTACCTTTCAACCTCTCTTTCGAGCAATGGAGGAACTTGGTCGGATGAACAACACCACAACCATCTTGACTTCACGGATCTGGACTCCGCTCGAGAAACGGGGCTCCGAAGCATCTCCGACGGCCGAAACTCTCCTCCACCTTATTCCCTGCTCTCCCCTCTCTCTAACCCTTAAAAAGAGAAAGATCTAAATGGAATGAGGGTTTGAAACCCTATTCCCAGCCTAATACTTGCAGGGGAAAGCCTGAGCCGTCGGATCCTACTTGAAGGAAACGAACGGCCACGATTCGCCCTGAAAAAGAATTTCCTGGGCCGAACACGGCTTGTGACACGCCCGTGTCCAAGGTCGTGTTCCCTCACTCGCCGTCAAACCAGAACATACAAAACAGGACACGGCCTGTGACACGGCCTAGGACACGCCCGTGTCTCAAGTGACACGCCCGTGTCATGGGCCGTGTGCCTCAATCGACACAGGACCGAAATATACCGAACAGGACACGGCCATGTGACACGCCCATGTCACATACTGTGTGCTAGACACGCCCTGGGACACGCCCGTGTCATAGGCCATATGCCCAGTGTCGACGCTCATCGACTGAAAATCGTCGATCTCTCGGCAAAACGTTGACCTCCAGCACGACATGCCCTGTGACACGCCCGTGTCACAGGCCGTGTCAGCCTACTCAGAACCCAACTTGGCCTAAAATTGCCATCTATTCCTCTTTTGAGTTTCGGGACGTTACAATTCCTCCCCCCTTAAAAGAATTTCGTCCCGAAATTTAAATAGAAAGTACACAAAACTTAAAAGATACCTGAGAAGAAAAGCTCGGGGTACTCCTAGAGCATGGCCTGCTCTCGCTCCCACGAAAGCTCCTCATGACCACAGTTGTCCCATCGAACTTTTACGAGTTTAACCTCCTTGTTCCGCAATTGTCGAATTTCTGAATCTTCTATACTAATTGGACGAACTCGCGTCCTCAAGTCCTCTTCTATCGGCACTGCTGCCAATTCGATCACCACACTAGCCTCCACCAAAGCTTTCCTCAGGACGGAGATATGTAAGACATCGTGTAATCCACTCAGCTCCGTGGACAACGCCAACCGGTACGCCGCTTTTCCTACCCGTTCTATAACCCCGAACGGTCCCAAAAACCTCGGACTCAACTTCTTGAGTCGGCGAATCCGCGAAATGCCTTTGAATGGCTTGATCTTCAGATAGACCCATTCGCCAACCGCGTATTCCACATTCCTATGACGAGCATTAAAATATTTTGCTTGCCGATCTTGAGCCACCTTCATGCGCTCTTGAATGGTTCGCACCAACTCACATGCATCAGCTACCACTTTTTTCCCAAAAGCTTGGTTTCTCCCGCCTCTGTCCAAGACATCGGTGTTCGACACCGCCTCCCATATAGAGCTTCGTATGACACCATCTTTATACTTGCTTGGTAACTATTGTTATACGCGAACTCTACCATGAAGAGGTGATCCTCCCATTTCTTGCCGAAGTCAAGAGTACACATCCTCAGCATATCCTCCAGAGTATGGTTCGTTCTTTCGATTTGCCCATCAATTTGAGGATGGAAAGCCGTACTGAACTTGAGCTTCGTGCCCAGACTCTTATGAACCAACCTCCAGTCCTTAGACGTGAAACGTCCATCACGATCACTAACTATGCTCTTGGGAATACCATGTAGTCGCACAATGTTGAGAACATACAATTCCACCAGCTTTTCCACACTGTCCTCCTTCCGATTTGGGATAAAGTGTGCCACTTTGGTCAAGCGATCCACGATCACCCAAATTACGTCGTTACCCTGCTGCGATCTAGGTAACCCATGCACAAAATCCATGGAGATGTCATCAAACTTTCACTCGGGGATAGGAAGAGGCTTCAAGAACCCGCCCGGCTTCTGACACTCGGCCTTCACCAAGGCACAAGTTTGGTACCGACTCACGTACAAAGCTACGTCCCGCTTCAGACCAGGCCACCAATATGATTTCTTCATATCCAAGTACATCTTTGTACTACACGGGTGAATGGAGTACTTTGTGAAGTGGGCCTCAAACATCAACTCCTCATGGAGCTTGCCGAACTGCGGTAAACAAATCCTCTCTCCCTTCCTTAGAATCCCATCAATCATCTCCCAGGCGCTACATTGAGCTTCCTCCACGAACTGTTGGAACTCCGCATCCAAATGGGTCGCTTCCCGAATACGATCGGACAAATCATTCTGCATTTCAATCCAGTTCAACCGTGCAGCACTAGACTCGCCTCTGGCTATACATTCCATGCCAAGGGACTCCCAGTCCCGCCTCAATCACTCATCATGAGCTTCGATCCAATTACCTTTCCTAGAGTATTTTCTACTCAAGGCATCAGCCACCACATTGTATTTCCCTGACGTATACAGAATCGCCACCTCGTAGTCTTAAAGAAACTCAACCCACCTGTGCTGCCGCATATTCAAATCCTTCTGATCTAGGAGATACTTCAGACCTTTGTGGTTCGTGAAGATCTCCACTTTCGCACCATAAACGTAGTGCCGCCACAATTTTAGCGCAAAAATTACCGCCGCCAATTCCAAATCATGAACGGGGTAATTCCTCTCGTGAGGCTTTAGCTGCCTAGACCCAAAGGCGATCACGCTGCCATGTTGTACCAATACGCACCCCAAACCTCATCCAGATGAGTCGCTGAAAATTTGGAATCCTTCAGTCCCTTACGACAGACTTAGGATTGGAGCTGTCATCAACCTTTCCTTCAGGGTATCAAATGCCTGATTGCACTCCTGCGTCCACACAAACTTCTGATCCTTATGAATTAGTAAAGTGAGGGGTAGAGCTATCCGCGAAAAGTTCTCCACGAACCTTCGATAGTACCCAACTAGTCCAAGAAAACTTTGGACTTCCACCACGGTCCTCAATACTGGCCAATATTTAATGGCTTCCACTTTCGTTGGATCTACTGCCACCCCATCCCCACTAATCACATGGCCCAAAAATGCCACTTTCTCCAACCAGAATTCACACTTGGAGAACTTTGCATAAAACTGGTTCTCTCTCAACACTTGTAAGACTACCCTCAAGTGAGTCTCGTGCTCCGCCTCTGACTTGGAGTAAACCAGAATGTCATCAATAAAGATGACTAGAAAAGAGTCCAAGTATTTACAAAATACTCGATTCATCAAGTATATGAATACGGATGGTGCGTTCGTCAGCCCGAACAGCATCACCGAGAACTCAAAGTGACCATACCTCATACCAAACACTATCTTGGGTATGTCCTCGTCTCGAATTCGTAACTGGTAGTATCCTGACTTCAAGTCTAACTTTGAATACACCACCGACCCCACCAACTGGTCGAACAGGTCATCTATCCGAGGACTCAGATACTTATTCTTGATAGTCAGTTTATTCAACTCTCGGTAGTCTATGCGCAACCGCATACTACCGTCTTTCTTCTTCACGAACAACACCGGCGCGTTCCACGGTGAAGAACTGGGTCTGATATACCCCTGCATCAACAGTTCCTGTAACTCTACTTTGAGTTCGGCCAACTCCTTCGGTGCCATCCTAAAAGGAGGACGTAACACCGACCTAGCCTCTAGCACTAACTCAATAGAGAAATCAATCTCCCGCCGAGTAGGTGCTCCAGGAAGCTCCTCAGGAAACATGTCCTCGAATTCTGCCACTACGGAAACTTCTCCAAGAGATAACCTGGAAAGGCTAACCTCCAACAATGCTACAAGGGCTACCCCTCCCTGATTAACTGCCCACACCAATTGCATGGCTGAAACTAGGGAACAGGCCACTCCGTGAAGACCCTCAAACTTAACTTCTGTTTGCCCTTCGCTCCTCAGGGTTACTACCTTAGATAGGCAGTCAATATTGGCACGCTACTCTGCTAGCCAGTCCATTCCGAATATTACATCAAGCTCAACCAACGGTAGGACCGCCGCTATCAATATGAAGTCGACCCCGTCTAAGTTCCAACAATTGCGTCCCTTAGCCCTGGTAGTCATGGAAGACCCATTGGGCATGCACACCTTCAACTCTGCGTCCGTTGAGAAATACTCAACTCAAATCCTCCGGATAAAGCTTTCCGCAAGGAAGGAGTGTGACGCTCCCGTATCAAATAATACCCTAGCGGGGTATCCAGAAACAATCACAAAGCCTAAACACCGGCAACAAACATAAATAGCTTGAAAGTATGAAACCAAAGGTTAAAGTTAAACTCTCATACCTGTCACCACATCAGGTTGACGGATTGCTTCCTGTTGTTTAAGGTTGTAGGCTCTTGGTTGCACCGGTTGGAACCCAGAAGCGCTTGACTCCGCCATCTTCCCTTTCTCTGCGGTACTGGGGCTGGAGCGCACAGTCTGCTTCTGTCTTAGCTCTTGCTCAGTGCTCCTTAAGTACAAAATCGAGCTATGTGCCCCACCTTGCCACAATTAAAGCACGTCAGAGGTCCCTTAGGGCGAGACCCTCCGGACGTCCAGCTGCTTTTCTCACCAGACTTGTACGGGTGAGGCTTTTTCTTCCATCTGCTCCCTTCAGACTTTCCTTGGGATTGAGAAGGTTTTCCTTCCCCTTGCTTGTAAGGTCCCCCTCTCGGAACACAAGACACGGCACGAGAGGGGTCTTATGCCCAGAACAGCCGCCTTGCGGCAACACTAGCACTTAGGCTAGCCTGTACCACAAGACGCCTATTCTGCCGGCTACCAACAATATCAACAGATAAATGCCAACCCAACCATAATAATATGAAAGTCAAATCCACACCAAGCATATGTCCATAATATCATAAATAAAGAAGCTACAACAAGCTTCTAATATCAGAGTACGTAAACAGAATTGCCCCGAAGGGCTACAACAAAATCTCTCTCTCACTCACATCTGTAACCGACGGTAGCGACGGTACCGTCCCTTCAGGCCCTGTCACCCTGGCCTGGCTGTCCGTCTGCATAGCCTGCTGCTCCACCTGCGGGGTTTCCTCCTAAAAAGGAAGACGTAGCAACCGTTAGTCAAAAAGACTAAGTGGTTTCACATCCGCTCCCCCGGCGACTCCTCGGCACCGGGCGGAGAAAGGAACAGGTACAATATATAAATAACAGTAGTACAACAGGTGAAATGAGTATACATGATATAAGCAGCAACATCATCAGTGTATAATAAACAAGCTCTTATTTCAAATCTACAAACTACAGCAGCAAGAGAGTATATAACTAGAACAGTAAGTAACTCAACTTATATGGATGCCCATACAAGCATATAAGTTGAGGGTCGTTCAGCAGAAAGTAACTCATCGTATAGGAGTGCCCATACAAACTTATACGGTGAGGGTCTTGTGTATGTAATGAAGTGCAATGCTATGTATGCAATGCAATGACACACCCATGCTCAACCTCATTTCCACTGCTATGTCGACACAGACTTATAGTTCCCACTATTCAAGCAGGTAGCTAACCTCTCAGGCATCAACCGTCGTGGCCAAACGGTGACAGTAGAGCAGGCATCTCCACTACTAGGCTGGTCTCCACACTACCTGGCCTAGGCCTCCGTACGCCTCAACGCTAAGAACACAGCAGCCGAGCTCACCTGCGTACTACGGCTTAGCGGGTTCTCTTGGGTAAATATGCACCAAGATCCTAGCCCATGACTGGCCTATGGTATGACACGGAAGGAGCCTCGGAAATAAGCACGAGGACCAAGCCCAACCGTTCACTTGGCACGGAAGGAGCCTCGGGACGTGAACACCGAGGACCAAGCCCAACCGCCCAAGGTCTAACTGTCAACTCCCATCGGTGTGACGATTGGCGAGCCCGTAGACCTGCCACACTATCCTTAACCCGGGATCACGACACCGCGTGTCGACTCACACCACATGCAATTCCACAATTCATGGCATGGAAGGAGCCTCGGAGTAAGCACGAGGACCAAGCCCAACCATCCAACAAATACGGATGGAGCCTCGGGACGTGAACACCGAGGACCAAGCCCAACCGTTCACTTGGCACGGAAGGAGCCTCGGGACGTGAACACCGAGGACCAAGCCCAACCGTCCAATTTTTATCCAACTCAACCTCATTTCCATTAGTGACGGTCTACACCGCACTTGTTAACTTCCACAATGCTACCCGTGGGGAGACGACACTCTAAGCATTGGACTATCCATTCCCTTCCATCAATCCATTGTACATCCTGGTCATGGTTTTAATCATTTACAAATCCTTCCAAATGAATTCAACATATTATAGATGATGCGCATAACGGTGATCTACCAAATATAACAAAGCCTTTCATTCACTTAGGCTTGATTAACATCTCGACATAGGAATTCAAGTCCTCAAACATCAATCTTCACATTACCTCGGTGATTAACACAAAAGAATTCACCCAACCTCGAGATGAATTGCAACATCTATTCCATCGAATCCAAGTTCATATTATAATCACTTAGAATCGTATATAATCTGGTCAGCAACTTTGACTGAGGATTCCCGTGGCTACAGGTATCGCCTGAAAACGTGCCACCATCCGTTGGAAAGATAATTTTAACGGCTACGACTTTTGTGTTTAGTCGAAGGCCCAGATCTGGTCACATCATACCAGAAATGCAACTCGAAGTCTGCTGCGTACAGGATACAGAATTCCTGGGCATTAACTTCCAACCGCAGCAGATTCAAACAGACTTTCCTGTGGCTACAGGTATCGCATGGAAACGTGCAACCACTAGTTGGAAAGGTAATTTCAAAGGCTACAACTTTCATGTTTAGTCGAAAGCCCAGATCCACCCCCTTCTTGCTTAAAAATAGCCAAGAAGGTCGCTGCGTGCAGAATACAGATTCTGCACGCATCTTGAAGCGAAGTGAACGACATCCGTTCATCTTCCTCCCCAAGCGATTTTCCCCAAATCGCAACCAGAAGTTCCTCCACCCTTATTCTCCCTCTGAGGCCATTTCCTCTTCACGAGACCACCCCCATCATCACTTTGAAGCGAGGAGAGGTTGAAGATGACTAAGCTTTAGAACACGAGTTCTAGCATGGCCTTCCTAGAAAGCTTCATCTCACACATCAAGACTCTTTTGAGTCGATGTCTCGCCTAAGAATAACTACAGATCTAGCACCAAGGGAGAGGGGAGGAAACTCACCTCATTTCCGGCATTTCCTCCGTTGCCGGCCATGGATCGCGTTATTCTCCGTGGCGGCATCCTTGGCTTCGTTAGCAGTGTTCTTCCACGGAAACGGCGGAGCTTTTCCTCCAGAATCCGGCTCCGGCGACCCGCGATATCTCCTCCTCCGCTCCCGTCGGTTTGCACGGTGACGGCTCGACAAGAACGATCGGCTAGGGTTTGGTTTACTCCCTTTTTATATTACATATTAGGCTAACCCCTTCCGCCACGTGTCACTCTCTAATTGGACCGCCCAAATTAGGTTTCATTTGAAGTGACCGGTCCAAGGATCATTCAGCACGAATCCCGAAGTCCGGTTCAGTCCGCCTGCATAAGCCGGCGAATCTGCCTGGGCGAAGAAAACGCCCAAGTAAAATTCGACGGAAATCAATCGCCATTCTCGCCGATCGGCGAGAATCGTCAGGTCATTCTCGACGATCGGTGAGAACCGTCAGGTCATTCTCGACGAATTCGTCGGGAATCAACAATGATTCCCGACGATTTTCCCTTAGCCTTTTTACTGGACATCCTGCGTTGATTGCGTTGAGTATTCTCAGCGATACTCGACGATCGGTGGGAATCGCCGAGCATTCTCGCCGAATTTCCCTTAGTCTACTTGCAGCTCTGTGTCCGGCGGGTATCGACCACCGATACCCGTCGAATCGGCGAGAATCAGTCCTCCATTCTCGACGATCGACGAGCATGAACCTCCATTCTCGACGACTTTTACTTAGCCGAGTTCCCTCATCTCGGCTACTGGTTGGGGTAACCTTGAACCCAACCCTACACTTATTCTATGCACCAGACACCTCGCGTCGGTGTACCCCGAGCCCGAGTTGAGTCTCTTGACTCAGAACACGTGCGAGGGGCCTAGCGCGAATTGGGACGTTACATTGCTTGGGTGCGAAACCCTTGCGGCGTTGGGTTCGCTCCATATCACTCTCCAAAATCCTGGCCGCCTCAACCAATTCATTGAAACTCGCGCGTTTCATAGATATGAGGGGTTGCCTCAGGTTCTCCCTCAATCCGTGGTAGAAGAGGTTATCCCTCTCCTCATCGTCTGCCATGGTCGTTCCCGCATAATGACCCAATTGAGTGAATTCTTGAACATATTCATCCACGGTCTTGTCTCGTTGCACCAAGTGCAGAAATTGCCTTTGGAGGGCTAATCTTGTCGACGCCGGAATGTACTTCTTCAAAAAAGCATTCCCAAACTCATCAATGGACGGGGTGCGTCCAGGAAACTGCCAGCCACTGTGGCTCACCCACCACAACTTGGCATCTCCTTCCAACATGAAGGTCGCAAACTCAGCCTTCTTCTCTTCTGGTGTATTTGCCGCCCTCAAAAGTTCCTGAATCCATGTCCACCAATCCACTGCATCAGTCGGCATACCGACTCCCTTGAATGTTGGAGGATGGAAGCTCGGAAAATACTTCATTTGCCGGTCCCCTTGCCCGACAATCACCCTTTCGGCCATCGGCTCTGCTCGCCTGGCTTCTCCACCCAGCACAGCCGTCACCGTATCCGGGGTAGCAGGTGTTGCTACCTAAGCAACGAGGGATGCTACTTATGTTGTCGCTGCAGCTTGGGCTGTCACCATTGCTTCTGCAAGCATGCGGAAAAAATCGGCCGGGGTTACCCCCATGCCTAAAGGACCCTGCGCAGTAGTGCTGCTCGCCGAAAGCTCTTCTCTCATCCTTGACGTTCCCACCTCGTTGCTTGCACTCTTAACATAAGCAAAGTAAACACAAATCAGTCTCTAATCGCAAGACTCAAACACAAGGACACTCATGGTCTTGTGATACTCATATGTGGATAACTTCTTATACGTGATTCGATTATGTCTTTCGACCACGAATCCTCTCCTTGGAACGCTAATTGCCTCTGATACCAAATTGTAACACCTCCCCTGTAATGACCGTATAATATGGGTCCGGCCGGGGCCCCACAACATACAGACACCACAGCTTTTGCGTTAAAAGATGATATTAACTACCAAATCTCAAAACTCAGAACAAAACACAATGGAAATAAACCAAATAACCCGAAGTTATCCACTCTAAAATAGGAGTATCAGCACGGCCTTATGGCCTTACAACAAAAGAGTCCAAAACAGAAAGACCACAAGGTCTAATATCAACATGCAACAACACTCATATACTACCTCGGTATGCAAGTCGGAAAATACCAAAACATGAAGCATACATCAAAAGGAAACAAGCTAGAAAGCATGACAAACACTTCATGAGGCTTAGGGCTTTTCAGCCGACACACTTGATCCCGCTTGCGATCCTTGTCCTGTAAAAATTTGTAGTAACGTGGGTCAGCAAAGGCTGACCTCTACTGTGTAACCAACACATCTCCTCCCGGCCGCCCCTAATGGACCCCGGGGTACCCCTCCAACCTGTAAGTCAGCACTTCGTATACCATAAACATGTAAAGCTTTAAAATAGGATTGGATGTCTCATACAACAATCACGTTTTCTATGTTGAGTACAGTGTAAAAGGGGCCTACTAGGCAGCATGTATGCAAACCCGGGCTTCGCCCAAGGCACCCTATCGCGTATGCAACAAGCACATCATCAAACAATTAGGTACTTCCATTTCCCCATTTGAAAGTGAGGGTTAGATCTAATATACTCTAGAGAGGGGGTGAATAGAGTATTTTTAAATAATTAAACTCTTTTGCTGAATAATATAACTTGTTCCTAAACTCAAATGCTATATCACAGCACAGTAGATTAAACTAATAAAAATCACAGAATCCTAACTATCACAGCCACATCAAGAACAAAAGAAAAAGGCAACCAGACAACACAAGAATTTTATAGTGGTTCCCCAGCCTGGGTAAATCCACTCTTCTACCACCCTGGTAGGAATCCACTCAGGTTTTTGTTCAGGTGACTGCCACCAATGAGCTTTTGGTAAAGTGCTTAAAAACCAAACCTCAAGTCTTTTGGTTAGGAGACTTGCAACCAGGAATCACTTTTGAAGGGAGTAGAGAACCCTTTTTATAGAGGATTAGAGAGAGTGATATGTCTTCTCTTTCTCAAGTATTCAACTGAGAAGACTTTGTGGATTTGATGGTGGCAAAAACTCCCCCTGAAATACTGAATTTATTCAGGGTGAAAGGAACTTTGCTTCAGGGTGATAGGACTTCAAGCTTTCAACTTCAACCAGAAGAACTTCAGGAACTTCTTGACAGATGCAGTAGTTGTTGTCCGTTGAAAGTTCCTGAGAGGATGACAGAAGAAGAAGACTCTTGATTTAAATGAATGTTCTTCTTCTTCTGAAAGCTATTCTTCTTTTGGTCTAGCAGTTCTTTCTTTCTAACACTTTGTTGTCAAGAGAGAGTGAGAGCAGAGAGAATCCTTGTTGCGAGACGATGGTGTTCTACTCTTCCTGACTGGTTTTCTCTGTGTCTGTATCAATTGTGTTGTCTGGAAGAGGAAAAATCCATCTCTTATGTAAATGTCCTTTTGAATTTCGAAATCCTTTCTGCATTCAATGCTGACCGCCTTGGAAAATTTGCATTGATTAGTATCCCCAACTATCCTTTTGGAAAACGACAGGTAATAATCCTTATGAAGACCATAATTAATGCTTTTGTATAACGGTAATATTCAGAGAATATTAGAGCATTAATTACTCAGAAATCATTGCAATATAATAGGAACAGAAGAGGGAAACAACCAAGTCTTGATTCTTCGACCTGAGTCCATAGTTTGTCGAGCTGAGGTCCAAGTTCGTCGACCTCTGAATGGATGACTGCTGCTTGACGACTTTCCTATTCTGTGCACCAAGTTCGTCGATCTGATGTCCAAGATTGTCGACCTGAGTTTTGATTCTGGACTTAGACTGTTTTCTGGTGCTGAGTGTTGAAACATCATTTTGGCATTGAGTGTGATGTTCTCTGTCGTTGAGTGTTGAATCATCATTCTGGCGTTGAGTGTGATGTCCTATGGCGTTGAGTGTTGAATCATAATTCTGGCGTTGAGTATGATGTTCTCTGGCATTGAGTGTTGAAACATCTGATTCAAAATTAGTCGATCTGGGACCAGAGAACAGAGTTCGTCTAGCTGATGTTCTAAGTTTGTCGATCGAAGTTTGACTTAGAAGTGTTGTCACTTTGTCCAGAGTTCGTCGATCTAAGAACCAAGTTCGTCGAGCTCAGCTCAGAGAATTATCTCTGAGTTCGTCGAGCTGAGCACGACTTTCGTCGACTTGAGATTGACGACAAAGAGCTCTTTTTCTAAGTCATGAATTTTCTCTAAGTCATGAGTCTCTGGCAGTGTTGGAGGCTGGTCCCTGACATTGTTGACTCTAAAGACTAGACCTAGACTCTAGGACATAACCAGGACCCTGGATATACATGTTGGGTCATATCCTGACTTAGTGAACCTAGCCCAAATCAGACTAGGGATCCAACAATCTCCCCTTATTTGGGTGAGGTCACTAATTACAGACTCAATGATAAACAGAAATGTACAAAGCAAGAAAATATATATCTGGCTGAGAATGAAATAATATATATGCAGCAGATATATTTACACAGTTAGCTTTGTATCATAGAACATAGTTTTTCAAAAGTATACCATACACATAGGATTTTAGGTTCTATTTCTTCTGTTCCTCTGCTTCTTTGCACTTATCCCCAGACTGAGTAAAGATTATTTCCCTGTCAGGATTAGCAGATTCTTTCTTTGACATGTACATATCTGCTACTCCAATCACTGTCAGGGTGGAGGTTCTTGGTACTACAGCCTCTGGGTGTATTGCCATATACTCTGTAGGATCAAACACTTTCTTGCTCACTTGAAGTTTATCCAGTTCTTTTTCTCTATATGAAGACATAGTTGTGAACTTTGTTGGATCTTCACCCTCTTCTCTAGCCTTCTTTATTTGTGACAGACCAATCAACTCTTGGAGCCTAGCCATCCTGAAGTTGGGATCAATATCCTGACTAACAGATGATTGATCATCTTATGGGGGTAGCAGGGTAACAGGCTTGAATTGAGTGGACTGTGCTTGGAAATTTATTACTTTTTGGCTTTCATTACTCTGAGTATACAAAGACCTTGGAGGTGCAGTCTCACTATATTTTCTTTTGGGCTTGTGGGATTCTGTGTTCCTTCTTTGTTGTGCTTGATGTTTGGGAGGTGAGAACTTTGGTTTCTGAAAAACTACCTCCTTTATTTGCTCTATAGAACTGACATTCCTTTGCTGGCTGCTTCCTTGAGAATGATGTCTAGATGGTCTTTCCTGCCTTTGATATGTTCTAGTAAAGGATGTAGGCTTGGAAGGTGCATCTGTCCCTTGAGAAGTAGTTCCTGAGGCACCAGCAGCAGGAGGAGGAGGAGGAGGAGGACCTCTCTTGAATTTCTGTGGGGGAGGAGAATATCTTCTGCTCTTCTTCCTTGCCTTTTGTTCATTTTTGGACAGCCACATCCAAGCTGGCATACCCTTGTATGGAGTTATGTTCTGCAGAATGTAATAGGGTGTATCATTTGCTGGATTGGGTTTTGGGGCAGGAGGTGGAGGAGCTTTCCTTTTCTTTGAAACTTTCTTCCTCTTTGGGTCCTCATCAGAATCAGAATCATCATCATCATCATCAGAAGGCTGAGGATTGTCATACATGGCATCAATCTCTCTCATTGTCTCATCAGAAGTTGTCTTTTCTGTCTTTGAAGGAACTGGAGGGGAAACTGGAGAACTTTGTACATCAGTGCTTTGATCAGCTAATTTATTTTCTTCCTCAATAGCAGCCATGACCAGTGCATCTAGATCAGGCATTGGAGAATCATCCATAATATAAACTGGTGCTATAGGGGATGAGATGGTGGGGGAAGCAACTCTGGGAAGAGGCTCAGGAGCTGCAAAAGTGGCCTCGAGCCAAATTGGTGTGGTATATGAAATTATAGCCATAAATGGCTTAGTGTTGTCTGTTGGTACATCTTCTGCTATAACTTCTTCTTGTATTTCTTCTGCTATAACTTCTTATTGTATATCTGTTGTTGTTTCTTCTTCTGTTGCTACATCTTCTGCTGCAACTGCTGCTGCTTGTTCATCAAGTATCTCCCCCTGCCTGGTTTCAGGAGGAACTAAAGTCAGGCCCCCAACTGAAGAGGGAGCAGTAGTTAAGGCAGTAATTTGTGCAGCTAGAGAGGAGATTGGGGCAGCAAGAGGAGAGATAGCCTCTGCTATGAGTGTTTTTAGGAGGGTTGTGAGGAGGGTAATAAGTGGGGAGAAAAGGGAGGGATCCAAGTGTGGGTAGGTAGATGTTGTGGCAGTGGTTGGTTGAGTGGATATGGTAGGTGCTGGGGGAGTTAGAGGTGGAGGTGGAGGTGGGATTTGAGTGTCTAGGAGAGAGTCATTTGGAGGAGAGGGAGTGTTTAGTGGGAATGATAAGAGGTTGATGGATAGGAGGGATGATAGGTTGGTTTGGGGGATATCAGCAAGATGATGTGGAAGAGGAGATTGGGGTGGTGAGGGTACAGATGTATCAGGCTGGGGGGATGGAGTATTAGAGGGAAAGTTTGTTGGAGAGGCAGGAACTGTAATGGTAGTGGAAGGTGGGGTTGGTTGTATTGCTGGTTGGGATGGAACTTGAGGAGCTGGAGGTGGTGGAGGGTTGTAAGGGATCTCTTCAACGGGGTGGGGAGTGGCTAGTACAGCCCTGGTACTTTCAGAAGTTCTGGTGAAAGAGGAGGGAGCCTTGGTTGGCTTAGTGATTATCCTCTCCCACTTGCTAAATAGAGCACAAGTGAGTCTCTTGCTAGCATTAATGAATATGGTCGGGGAGACCAGTGATTCAGCAGCCTTCTCCTTGAGGAAGATCCCTAGGATCCTTCCAAAGCAAACCTCCTTTTTGTTGTTCTTCTTTCTAATCAGATTAAATAAGATCTATGCCCAATTCACTGTCCTTTTATTCACTATAGCACACATGACCAGGAACTGATGCCTGGTGATATAGTCATGTACAGTGTGCTTCCCAAGCAGCACCTTCCCCACAATGTCTACAAGAAACTTATATTTTGTAGACAAATGTTTCTTAAGCAATTTATTGGGGGTTTGTCCCGAATACCCCATCATGCTAAGCATCATATCAAATTCCTCCGAAGTTATTTCTAATTCTTCATCACCATTACTCAATCCAAAAATTTCAGTTAAAACATCGGGGGTAAGAGAAACAGTAGTACCAGCGATTGTTCCAGTCATCATATTTTCCTCTGTAGAAGCTGTGTAAACCCATTCCCTGATCTCTGTTCCTGATATCTTGATGCGGGTGGAGAGCAGAGTCTTCAACTGTTGGTCTTCAAGTAACTGTAGAATATTCAGGAAGATGGGATCTGAGTATTGGAAGGATTCGAAGTCCAGGTCGAATCCAGTATCAAACTTCATCGCCCCTAGAGTTCCTGCCGGAATCGCCATAAGAGCACCTGCAAGAGAAAACGAGGATCAAGTGCAAGAGAACTGAAAGCGCGGGATGGAGGTCGAAGAAAACCTAAATATAAGGTTTTCCGGAATATGAATCGACAGACTCCGTTCCACGAAAAAGAAATAGATTTTTGATCTGAGGTCGACGAAATAATGTGGAGTTAAATAATTCGTCGATCTCAATCTGAAGGGTTGAAGACATTTCGCCGAGCTCTGTTCGACGAAAGTTTTCTGAAGGAGGTTCGTCGATCTCAGGTCGACGAAACAAACTTTACTAACAGGGAGTTCGTAGATCTCAGGTCGACGAAATCTGAAGAGTTCTTCGAGTGTAGACAGAAACTAAACTAAGTCTTCTCCATTGATCATTCCAAGCTGATTTACAAAGAATAAGTGATTTCTTTCATCCAAGGGCTTGGTGAAAATATCAGCTTTTTGCAAATCAGTGTAGATATAGATAAGTTTAATTTTGTTTTTGTCTACACACTCTCTAATGAAATGATGCCTAATGTCTATATGCTTAGTCCTACTGTGATGGACTGGATTTTGTGTTATAGCAATAGCACTTGTGTTATCACATAGTAGAGTTGAATTATTTAAGTTGAACCCATAGTCCATGAGTTGATTTTTAATCCACAATATCTGGGAACAATAACTGACAGCTACAATATATTCTGTTTCAGCTGTTGATGTGGACACAGATGATTGCTTCTTGCAAAACCAGGACACTAATCTCATACCAAGGAACTGACAAGTTCCTGAGGTACTCGTTCTGTCCACTCTGCATCTAGCAAAGTCAGCTTCTGAGTATCCAGTTAACTCAAACTTTGACCCAGTAGGATACCAGAGAACTAGATTAGGACAATCCTTTATATATCTTAAAATCCTTTTTAGAAAAATTAGATGAGATTCTTTAGGGTTTACCTGGAACCTAGCACAAAGGCATGTGGCAAACATGATATTAGGTCTGCTAGCTATAAGGTATAGTAGGGATCCAACAATGCCCCTATATAATTTCTGATCCACAGGTTTCCCATGTGCATCAGAGTCTATTACAACATTTGTATCCATAAGTGTTTTCTTTGCCGAGGCATCAGCCATCCCAAACTTCTTAATAAGCTCTAGCATATTTAGCCTGGGAAATGAAGATGCCATCAGGGAGCTGCTTCACTTGGAGACCAAGGAAGTAGGAGAGCTCACCCATGCTACTCATCTCAAATTTTGAATGCATGAGGTTAGAGAACCTCTTGCATAGTTTGGGATCAGTAGACCAAAATATAATGTCATTCACATATATTTGTACTAACAAGGTTTGATTCTTATGATGTCTAGTGAATAATGTTTTATCTATAATGCCTCTAATGAATTTATGCTCTATCAAAAAGCTATATAAAGTCTCATACCAAGCTCTTGGAGCTTGCTTTAGACCATAGAGGGCTTTATGCAATTTAAAAACATGATAAGGATGAGTTGGAGAGATGAAACCTGGAGGTTGTTCAACATAAACCTCTTCCTTTAGCACTCCATTCAGAAAGGCACTCTTCACATCCATCTTATATACCTAAACTTCTTGTAGACAACATAGGCAAGAAATATTCTGATTACCTCCAATCTTGCAACTGGTGCAAATATTTGGTCATAGTCTATTCCCTATTCTTGTCTATAACCTTGAGCAACAAGCCTAGCCTTGTTTCACACAATTACACCTTAGACATCCAGTTTGTTTCTGTATACCCATTTGGTTCCAATGACTGGATGGTCTTGGGGTCTTGGAACCAAATCCCAAACTCTACATATCTCAAATTAGTTTAATTCCTCTTGCATTGCAATGATCCAGTGGGGATCCTGCTCAGCATCATGTATGGATAGATGCTCAACCTGAGAGAGGAAACAGGCATGCATCAAGTCTTGGTTGAGTTGATGCCTTGTCTGTACACCTGCTGTTATGTCTCCAATTACTTGGGATCTGGGGTGATCCCTTAGTGTGACAAGATCATTAGGTGGAGTTGGTTCAGCAACAGTTACTGGATTTAATTCCTCTTGTGGAATTGCATCAACTGTTGAAGGAAGTTAAACTGCTTCCACAGTTTCTTCATCACTATCAACTTCTGCTACTGATTGTGGAGGAGGATGTGATTCAGCCTTTGGGGTAAGGTCTAGATCATCCAAATTCTCACACAAATTTGATACCTGCAAAGTAATATTGGTAGAAATGTTTTTCTCCTTATAAAACATATTAGTCTCATCAAATGTAACATGAACTGAGTCCTCAATTTTCAGGGATGATTTATTAAATACCCTGTAAGCTTTGCTTGCTTGGAAATATCCTAGAAAAATTCCCTCTTCAGCCTTAGCTTCAAACTTTCTAATGTATCTCTTATCATTATTATGTATATAATATACACAGCCAAATACTTTCTAGTGATTTTAGGTTTCTTCCCTTTAAGTAATTCATAGGGAGTCCTATTCTTTAGTTTATGTATCAGGCTTCTGTTCAGTACATAGTTTGCTGTGCTTACAGCCTTTGCCCAAAAGGATAGGGGCATATAGGCATCTGCAAGTAATGTTCCTGCAGCTTCAATTAGTGTCCTATTTTTTCCTTTCAGCTACCCCATTTTGTTGGGGAGTTCTAGGAGCTGAGAAGCAGTGCCTGATACCTTCCTTCTCACAGAACTCATGCATAAAAAGAGACACAAACTCTATACCATGATCACTTCTGATCAATGCAACATGAGTAGAGTACTCAATCTTTATTATCTTGAGAAAATCTGTAAGAACTTTAAAGGTATCTAACTTAGATCTCAGAAAGAACACCCAAGTGAACCTTGAGAAGTCATCCACTATGACTAAGGTGTAGGATTTCCCTCCCAGGCTTTGTATAGCTATGGGTCCAAAGATATCCATGTGTAGCAAGTACAATATCCTAAGTGAATCACTTTTATTTTCTGATTTAAAACTAGATTTAGTTTGCTTGCCTAGTTGACAAGCCCTGTAGAGGCCTTCCTTCTTGTAGGGGCCAGAAGGTAAACCTCTCACAAGGTTATCTTTAGATAGCCTAGCAATGTTTTTCATATTAACATGTCCTAGTCTTTTATGCCATAAATCATTCTGATTACTTATAATGTTAAGTAAGCAGATATCTGAATTGGCAGATAGAAAATTAACTATATATATGTTTCCTTGTTTATTCCCCATTAAAACAGTTTTTTTTTTTTTTAGAAATAATACAGGCAGTTGAGTTGAAGTGTACCTGATAACCTTCATCACATAATTGACTTATGGATATGAGGTTATGCTTGAGTCCTCTTACATAGGTTACCTTGTTGAATGTGACTGCTCCAATCCTTATTTGTCCATAGCCTTCAGATTGCCCACACTTTGAGTCTCCAAAGATTACCTTTGGTCCAAGCTTGGACTTGTAGTTGAGTAGACTTTCCTTGTTCCCAGTCATATGCTTGGAGTAACCACTGTCCAGTTACTATACTTGATTTACAGCTGGACAGCTCTTCATATGCAGACAAAACAGTTAGTTGTTCTTGACCCAGGTAACCTTGGGTCCTTGCTGGTTTACATAACTGTAACTGGAAATATAAGAGCATTCAGATTGATTTTTGTAACCTTTAGTATGATATCTTCTTGGTGGTATTATCCATTGACTAAAAGGATTAATGTTACTTTTAGAATTTAGGTTTCTGTTGTTAGGATCTAGGATAGATGATTTCTGGTTGGATCGTCGACCTGAGCTCGACGATGTTGGATGAGATCGTCGATCTCTTCTCGAAGAATGAAGGTATTCATTCTTGGGGCACAAAAATCGTCGATTTATGGTCGACGAACCATACTGATATCGTAGATCGTAGATCAAAGATTGATTATTACTGAAATTTGCGTTCAGAGATCGTCATTCTGAGGTCAACGATCTATTCATGTATCATCGATCTGAGTTCGACGATAACTACTGAACATTGTTACTTTTCTTATTCTTCTGTTTTTAAGTTTGTTCTTAGTTTCAATTTGTTTAAGAACTTCATTAACCTTATTTACTTGTTCAGTGTTTTTCTTTCCTTTATCAGAAACAAAGTTCACAGGTTTTGAAAGATGATTCTTCTGGATTAGGGTTGGTTCACTTGATAAAGCTCCTAGTCCTAGTTTGCAGTAATTAGTTTTAGCATTTAGTGTGCTTGTTATACTAGCAATTTTAAGCTTTTGCCATTTAATGATTCTTCTAACATTTTGGCTTTGCTAAGTTCAGATTTCAGAAAATTAATTTGTTCATTTGAAGATTTTAGTTCATTAGATAGATTTACATTTTCAGAAGTGAGCTTATCTAGAGCATTTAATTTTTCTCTGAGAAGTTTGATTTCCTTCTCAGAGCTTATCAAATCTAAGCATAAATTTTTAAATTCAAATTTGAATTCATCAAATTCAAATCATAAGAGGCTAATACCTGATCTTCAGCTGACAGGCTTTCTTCATTATCAGATTCATCTGTATCCGATCTGCTGCTGCTAGAATCAATTGCCATGAGACAAACTTCCTTTGCCTTTGCCTCCTCTTCTTCTTCACTGGAACTTGAAGATGAACATTCATCTTCTATTTCACTCCTGCTTTCAGCCACAAACCCTCTGTCCTTCTTTTTGTGCTTGCTGGAAGATGGCTTGCTGTAATGCTTGCTCCTGGAGTCCTTCTCTCTTCTGTTCTCCTTCTTCTGATTCTCTGTACATTCTAAGAGAAAATGTTCAGGTTTCCTGCAGCCAAAACATACCACTTCTTTAGTAGGGGTTTTATCATACCTGGGCTTATCATCCTTCCTGGATGACTTCCTCCTGAAATCCTTCCTTGCCATATTTTAGAATCTTTTGGCAAACAAGCTCATCAGATCTTCATTTATAGATGGAGTTTCAGTCTCCTTAGCAGACTTGAATGCAAGGCTATGCTCCTTCCTTGCTGGTGGAGGTGTTCTTTGCTCAGCTGCTTCTTTGGACTTGATCAGCTGTTCATAGGACTTTAACTTTCCTAAAAGAGATTCAGTGGAAATCTCATTTAGGATCTTGGCCTCCTTGATGGGCCAGATCCTTTAATCCCATGAGCTTGGGAAGTACATGAGGATTTTGTCACTCACCTTTGTGAGGGTTATGTCCTTGTCTAAGGTCTTTAGCTCATTGATGATCTAGCTTAACCTATTGTACATATCAGCTACTGTTTTAGCTTCCTCCTTCTTGAAGTTCTCATATTGGGATATGAGGTTTGATCTTCTGTCTTTTATCTCATCAGCAGATCCAGCCACCATTTGATTCAGGGAATCCCAAATGGCCTTGGCTGATGTGCATTCAGCCACCTTCTAGAAAATGTCATCTGACATTGTTTGGGCCAATATGTTCATTGACTTAGCATCAGCAATTTTGGTCTTCCTCTGAGCCTCAGTCCACTCAGGTGGTGGAACTGTATTAGTGTTGGATGATGCTGTTGTTGTAAGTGCTCAAGGGGGACCTGTCAAAATTGAATTGTAGATATCTTCATCAATGGAGTTCATATATAACTTTATTCTTGCCTTCTAGATGAAAAACTTATTCAGGTTGCACACTGGAGGTCTGGTGCTTGCATAATCTTTGTTCTGGGCCATGCTATCTATGTGAATCTACTAGAAATATAAAGAGATCTAACTTAGGATCTTTGGTTCAAGGGTTAACTTGTACAACCAAAAGAACTCCCCTCTGATACCAATTGAAAGTGAGGGTTAGATCTAATATACAATAGAGGGGGGGGGGGTGAATAGAGTATTTTTAAATAATTAAACTCTTTTGCTGAATAATATAACTTGTTCCTAAACTCAAATGCTCTATCACAGCACAACAGATTAAACTAATAAAAATCGCAGAATCCTAACTATCACAGCCACAACAAGAACAAAAGAAAAAGGCAACAAGATAACGCAAGAATTTTATAATGGTTCCCCAACTTAGGTACATCCACTCTTCTACCACCCTGGTAGGAATCCACTCAGGTTTTTGTTCATGTGACTGCCACCAATGAGCTTTTGGTAAGGTGCTCAAAAACCAAACCTCAACTCTTTTGGTTAGGAGACTTGTAACCAGGAATCACTTTTGAAGGGAGTAGAGAACCCTTTTTATAGAGGGTGTGAGAGAGTGATGATGTCTTCTCTTTCTCAAGTATTCAACTGAGAAGACTCTGTGGATTTGATGGTGGCAAAATCTCCCCCTGAAATACTGAATTTATTTAGGGTGAAAGGAACTTTGCTTCAGGGTGATAGGCCTTCAAGCTTTCAACTTCAACCAGAAGAACTTCAGGAACTCCTTGATAGATGCAGTAGTTGTTGTCCATTGAAAGTTCCTGAGAGGATGGCAGAAGAAGAAGACTCTTGATTTAAATGATTGTTCTTCTTCTTCTGAAAGCTATTCTTCTTCTGGTCTAGCAGTTCTTTCTTTCTAGCACTTTGTTATCAAGAGAGAGTGAGAGCAGAGAGAATACTTATTGCAAGACGATGGTGTTCTACTCTTCCTGACTTGTTTTCTGTGTGTCTGTATCAGTTGTGTTGTCTGGAAGAGGAAAAATCCATCTCTTATGTAAATGTCCTTTTGAATTTCGAAATCCTTTCTGCATTATATGCTGACCGCCTTGGAAAATTTGCGTTGATTAGTATCCCCAACTGTCCTTTTGGAAAACGGCAGACAATAATCCCGATGAAGACCTTAATTAATGCTCTTGTCTAACGGTAATATTCAGAGAATATTAGAGCATTAATTACTCAGGAATCATTGCAATATAATAGGAACAGAAGAGGGAAACAATCAAGTCTGGATTCGTCGACCTGAGTCCATAGTTTGTCGAGCTGAGGTCTAAGTTCTTCGACCTCTGAATGGCTGACTGCTGCTTGACGACTTTCCTATTCTATGCACCAAGTTCATCGATCTGATGTCCAAGATCGTCGACCTTAGACCTGAGAATTGAGTTCGTCTAGCTGAGGTCCAAGATCATCGACCTGAGTTTTGATTCTGGACTTAGACTGTTTTCTTGTGCTGAGTGTTGAAACATCATTTTGGCGTTGAGTGTGATGTTCTCTGTCGTTGAGTGTTGAATCATCATTTTGGCGTTGAGTGTGATGTCCTCTAGCATTGAGTGTTGAATCATCATTCTGGCGTTGAGTGTGATGTTCTCTGGTGTTGAGTGTTGAAACATCTTATTCAGAATTAGTCGATCTGGGACCAGAGAATAGAGTTCGTCTAGCTGATGTTCTAAGTTTATCGACCGAAGTTTGACTTAGAAGTGTTGTCACTTTGTCCAGAGTTCGTCGATCTGAGAACAAAGTTCGTCGAGCTCAGCTCAGAGAATTGTCTCTGAGTTCGTCGAGCTGAGCACGACTTTCGTCGACCTGAGATCGACGAACATAGAGATCTTTTTCTAAGTCTTTAATTTTCTCTAAGTCTTGAGTCTCTGGCAGTGTTGGAGGCTGGTCCCTGGAATTGTTGACTCTAAGGACTAGACCCAGACTCTAGGACACAACCATGACCCTTGCTATACATGTTGGGTCATATCCTGACATAGTGAACCTATCCCAAATCCAACTAGGAATCCAAAAATCGCCCCCTATTTGGGTGAGGTCACTAATTACAGACTCAATTATAAAAAGAAATGTACAAAGCAAGAAAATATATATCTGGCTGAGAATGAAATAATATATATGCAGTAGATATATTTACACAGTTAGCTTTGTATCATTGAACACATTTTTTCAAAAGTATACCATACACAAAGGAGTTCAGGTTCTATTTCTTCTATTCCTCTGCTTCTTTGCTCTTATCCTCAGGCTGAGTAAAGATGATTTCCCGGTCAGGATTAGCAGCTTCTTTATTTGATATGTACATATCTGCTGCTCCAATCACTGTCAGGGTGGAGGTTCTGGGTACTACAGCCTCTGGGTGTATTCCCATGTACTCTGCAGGATCAAACACTTTCTTGCTCACTTGAAGTTTATCCAGTTCTTTTTCTCTGTATGAAGACATAATTGTGAACTTTGTTGGATCTTCACCCTCTTCTCTAGCCTTCTTTATTTGTGATAGACCAATAAACTCTTTGATCCTAGCCATCCTAAAGTTAGGATCAATATCCTGACTAACAGATGATTGATCATCTTGTGGGGGTAGCAGGGTAACAGGCTTGAATTGAGTGGTCTGTGCTTGGAAATTTATTACTTTTTGGCATTCATTACTCTGAGTATACAGAGACCTTGGAGGACAGTCTCACTATATAATAGAATAACACAATATTAAAATACACAAACAACATTACTTTCACAAAAATTCAATACACATAAAAAAGAAGTGCAACAACCAAGGTGCTCTGCACACACAATACTTAATAAAACTTATCAGGATGCAAAGTAGTGCTTGGGAGATCACATTTATTCCTTTTAATTTTATTTTTGTTTATGTGATCTGGTGTATTAAGAGAAGTGGTGTGTGATTTGTTTGTTACAAGACACTTTACAATTCTTTTTCTAAGGTGTTCAACCTCACAATGCTCATTAAGATTTATCAGGAGGGTGAGTAGTGTTTGGTGGAGTTTTCTTGTCAATTTTTATTTGTTTTTAGTTTTGTGACCATGGACACCAAATTCACTTGTTTTGCAAATAGTAGTATTTTTAAATCACTTTTTTCAAATGAATAAGTACATGAAAAATAAAAAATTTAAATAATCAATTCAATGTAATGTGAGTAATTTATTTATACATTAGAATTATTATATTATTATACTACACAATCATGCAAGTGTAAGATTAATAACATATGTAGTTTAGATTATCAAAATAAGTGAGTGTGTAAAACCATTATAAAACATAAAATGTTACTCACACTTAAAGACATGCTAAACAATACTACACATATTTTCTACATTCAAATTCATTGCGCACTGTAGGATAATATTTAAGACATGACAAAATAATGTTATAAGAAACTTGAAAATAAAAAATTAATATTGCAAGTAATCTTTTATTGATATAATTAGTCATCCTTGACAATGACAATGAATAACAAGTAAATTTTATAATTTTTATTTCTTATGAAAATAAAAAAATAATATTTTTGTTCTTTTGAAAAAGTTCTATAATTTAATTTTTATTTTTAAATATTTTAAAATTAAATAATTTTTTAGAAAACATATAAGCATATTAAGAGCACATTAGTATAATAATCTTCCATGCTAGATAAAAAATACAAGAGAAAAGGGAAAATTAATTTTCTAATACTCTGGGCAAGTACTTACGCGCGACGCTAGCAACACAGATTTAATATTTTGCTTAGAAATCATGATTTTGATATTTTTTTTTTGTTCTAATTATTCTTAATTCACATTTTCTAATATATGAGACACCAATTGCTGCAAAGAGCTTTAAAAATAATGAAAAAGTTGTAGATTTAATATTTTTATCTAAGGTGTTAATTAAATTATTTTTCAATTATTCTTATGTTTTACAAAATAATTAATGCCCAAAGTTTATATATTTCAAAAAACATGGGATAACATGTTTGAACACAATATGCATGACATGAATATAAAGTGTAAAATGATGTTCATATAAGGTATATGAGTATGCTCTAGATTAACTAACCCAACTATGTGCCGACACCTTAGCCTCGTACTAAGTGACAGATGGGCATGAGGAGTTGTACACATGTCATAGGTTGGGGTGTTAATCTCATAAGCATACAAAAGATGACACTTAACCTAACACTCTTACCCCCTAGTGCCTCGCAAGGCCCCACTAGAACACTCCCCGATAAAGAACAAGACATGACTTAGATGTTAAGTCTCTAATGCACACAATCCTATACCCCCGCTATGGTGAGACACATGACATGGATAAATAATCATAGATATGCTAAGCGTTTAAGTCTAAGGGTTGATTTATAAACTATGGCTTTATTTGATTTTTGGAATTATGATTGATTTAAAAGCCATTCAAGATTTTTTTTATAATCAAACACATGAATACTACAAATTTCATCTTTTAATTTTTCTATTTTTAAATTAGCATGACATTATAATTATTATTCCTAGCATATACGTTAAATTAAGCATGTATTAAGAGGTGATATTAGGATGATCAGTTTTGAATGCAATGTTATGCTAAATATGAGTGATAATTATTGGGTACAAAGACTTTCAATAATGTTGTATGTATTTAAAGATAGAGTTTAAATATAAAAATTAGAATGAGTGATAATTCCATTTGATTTGTTGTCACTGGTACTGAGTTGTTTCTAAGGTCTAAATACAATGAGATACATGCAAATAATAGTGAAGCATATCAACACACCAAGTAAAGAAACATGATATCAATAGTCATTAAAAGATTCACAATTCCTAAGAGTAATAGAAAGTCATTTTAGGATTATTCTTGATTGATCATGAATTATGATATATGATTAGTTAGAAAACTAAGCATAGAATATCAATTAATCATAGTGGATCATGGTGGTGTGCAAGTAATTCATATTCATCCTTTTTAATTAATTTCAAGTGAATGCTTGTAAGGTGAATAATGTATATATATATATATAATGAAAAAAAAATTTAGTTATTTTGAAAGGTGTTGTAAATTTTTCACATTTTTTTTGGTTTTTAAGAAACATCAAAACAAAAATAACCAATATATATTAGATTTTTCTGAAAAATGATAATAGTGTAGTAACATAATTTTTTAGAAATGAAAACTGAGATTATTTTAAGAAAAAGTGATGT
The DNA here is from genome assembly GCA_039513925.1 of Platanthera zijinensis. Taxonomy (NCBI): domain Eukaryota; kingdom Viridiplantae; phylum Streptophyta; class Magnoliopsida; order Asparagales; family Orchidaceae; genus Platanthera; species Platanthera zijinensis. The sequence goes on along the minus strand of CM077079.1, from coordinate 249,657,910 downwards.
CGCCGATGTAAAAACTTAACGCAGGGTGTTAGTAACAAAAATTGAGTTTTTTTTTATTAAAACACATTATTTTTGTGATTTTCTGATTCTGATTTTTCTCAATTGTAATTTATTATTATATGGGCTATCATATATAACAAAGAAATTAAAGAAATAATCAAAAAGTTGCTCATTTAATATTTTAGCCTAAGATCCCATATAGCCTATTTAAATCCATTTTGAAATTTATTCAATTTATGGTGATAATATAAGATATTTGTATGCATTGGATTTAATAGGATTAAAATTAGAAAATAAGTTTATTTTGGCCACTTGTAAAGATATGCCTTTTTATTTCAAATCCATCTAATTGGTTTTATTAATTATTAAGCCTAATGTGTGAAAGTCATATCTCAATATATATAAGGTGATCATGATGCATGTTGACTCAAGGGAAAGTACACAAAAAATAAAATAAAATGACATTATGCATAACGTGAAGTAAATTATTGAATATTTCTTTTTGACTTGTCTCTACTTAACGCATTTTAATGTTACCTAATAAATAAGAGATTTAGGTATCCAAAGGAGACCGAATATGATAGTTCCTTTGGGTACCCAAATATGACGTGTTACTTTTTGGGGAGATAGTGATGAATAGGCCCATTCAAGTGAAGCTAGTGTTTCATTTTTTTTAATTTTAGGCCTCCATTCATACCTTGGTTGAGTTTTATATTAACATTTCAAATTTCCCTTAAATTTAGGCATATAATTGTAGTGATTTTTAAAAGTATTATATATAGGAATTGTGTGTACATCCAAGGATTTTTGTTTGAAATTGTTTTTCAGAATGAGTTGATCATAATGAATTTTAGAAAAGTCATTCTTTAGAAAGAGTGATAGACTTTTTTAAGAATTGAAAGTTCATAGAGTGGATAACAATGGGCATTAAATGTTTGATTCTTTATTATATGATGTTGTTCAATTCCACTCTTTTCCTTAGACATACTCTTATAATGTGAAGTTCGATATTTAAGGTTTTGATTTTTTGATAAACTTGGAATAAGAGATTTTTTTATTTCTTGAGAATGTTTGCACGAACTCTTTCAATGGTTATAGTTTATTTTTTAGAGCATTATTTTCATTTATTAATATTTTACTATGCACTTTTGAAATTAGAAGTTTTTTTTCAAAATCCTTGAATATTTCTTTAAGATCATTGCAATCAATACAAGGTTTATAAATTTCAACTAAAGAACATGAAGAAGAACTAGACACATCACATCTTAATTCTACATTAACATTTGCTTTTAAACTTTTATTTTCTAAACGTAGTTTGGAGTTAACCTTTTTCAATTTTTGAATTTTATGTTTAGCAATTTGTAGCATATGTAATGTAGAAATAGAATTTGGTATAAAAAGAGGAGAAATTGATTTCCTTATATTGTTATTGGATGATACAAGATTTGAACACAAGGTTCCTTTGCCATCTTCTTGACATTCCTCTTCCATAGTTGAGTTTCCATCTTTTCTTTTGCATGATGTATTCTCTTCTACCTTTTCACTTGATGTGCACTTCATGGATCTATCAATCGAGGAGCTTTCTTGAAGACTTATGCAAGTTTGCATATTATCCATATCTTGTACTTATTTTATTCTTGTAGATAGAGAATCATAAGCATTTTCAAGAAATTTTCAAATTTCATAAATAGTAAGAAATATTAAATAAGTTTGAAAATATTTTGATCTAGTGCACAAAATAAGCTATTCATAGATTTTGCATTTAAAACCATTTTGTTTCTATTTAAGATACTCATGGGTTTAAAAAAAAAATTTCATACTTCTATATCTAAAGATTTAATAAATTTGTTCATTAGAATTTTCCACCCTTTGAAATTTTCACACATAAATAAAAGTGATGTTAAATATTTTTCATTAAGTAAACTTTCATCCCCTCTAGTGAAAGCGAGATCATGAAGTGTCACTATTTCTAGTTGTAAAGCCATTTTGGAATAACCTACCTCCGATGCCACTTGTTGGATCTTTAGGCGCCCATAGAGGGGGGGGGGGGGGGGTAAATGAGGGCCTTTTTGGAATTTAAAACTTATTTAAAATATCAGAGTTGCTTAAAGAAGTTTCAAAATATTTTACAGTAGAAGAATATATTTAATATCTCAGAAAATATTATATTGTTGATTACTTTTAAAGGATGTCAGATTTCAATATTCTTTCACTACCACCAGCATTAGCACTAATGCTTGGTGCTAGTAACATAAATTAAAATCCGTACGTTTATTTAAAAAAGTAATTTACAATATGTTTTTCGGTAATGCTTTGAGGGAGAAAGATTATTGAAAGCATTTTAGAATATGAAATAAAATCAATTCAATAAAGCAATGAAAGACATGATTTTATTTTATAAAAAATTGATTACAAAATATATGATTTCTATAACCCTAGAAATTGAAGTGAAATATGAAAAACTCTTTTTCCTTTTCTATATCGATCCTTCTCCAAAGGATCAGTTGGTTTTAGTCTATCTCTCTCAGATAAGTCCTCAAACCACCCCCTAAATTTACCATAGACCTAGTCGCCCTACCTACAACGAATTGTGGAATCCTCCCAGAAATCGACATCCCCATCAAATTATTTTCACCCTAAGTCTTGCAAGACTTAGTCTTCCCTACCTGCGATGAATTTCCTACGGAATCCTTATCGGAATCTGATGTTCTCTCTAAATGATTTCTCTACTCTAGTTATAAATAAATAAAGTAAACAATTATAAGATAAATAAAATATGCAAGAGAAAAACTCCCCAAGGATTTTTGAGGGTCAAGATGAAGGCGATGTTGATGTCAGTGTTCTTGGTGCATTAATCCTTCGTGTTGAATATGCATTGTAGCACTTCCTCTTCAAAAACTCCTTTTGATCTTTGTCTTCTCCCAAGAGAGTTCTCTTAATCTTTGGAGACGAACCTATCTTAATTGATTCAGAGTTGTAGCTTGAAGAGTAAAGGAATTAATACCAAAAAAGGAGAAGAGCTACTCTCTAAATAGGTCTTGGGAGCTAATATTGGCGTTAGTACTACCGTCGAGCATTAACTATTTTAGGAAACTTTTCTGTCTTTGGAAATCAGTATTTTTGGCAAATTTTTCTTCCAAAACTAGACCGTCCAAAAACTATCGCCTAGCGATAGTGCTACGGTCTGCATTATCACTTGTTAAATCTAGCTATGCCCAACATTCCATTTTCATCACGGTGATACTGTCTTTTTTTATTGATGTTACCGCCGACATTAGTTACTATCGTCAGCATTAGCAGAAACTTTTCCATCCTATAGATGACATCATCCTCTTTCCAGAATGGGGTGGCATGTCTCGTGACTCTTCCCGGATTGAATGTTATGATTTTTTTAATATTCAATAATCAATGATCATATTTTTATTGTTTCTTAAGTGTACAAGAATTTGAATCACACCCATGACCGAGGGCTCTTCTCTTTATTCAATCTTTGCTTATACATGTATGACCTCCATACAATAAACATGAGAAAGAATAGATCAAATACATCATGGTATTTTTTATTCTCAAACTAAGAGATGTAGAATGCATGCTCCAACAAGTACTTTATAATTAGTTAGGACACATGCTCATAGTATTATATGTTATACATTAGAATATATTATTTGCATCCAATGAGACGATCTTCTAAACTTCTTGACACCACAGCTAAACATGTGTTCCAATATAGAATGTCACGGTTATTATTCTTCTAAAGTTAACTAGAAAGCATCAAGTTCTGAATGAAACCAATTAATAGAAGAAGAGTCAAACCGAGTCAGATTGTGTTATCAGATCTGAAATAATACTCTCTTCCAATATAAGAAAGACAAATCTAGGTGAAGTTATAAATATTAGATTTGGAATGAAACAACTCATCAGATTCATACTCAATGACTAAGAACATCAATAAAGAACAACATGCTTAATATGACAAAGGAAATCAGAAAAACTAAAACATTTGAATTAAAATAGATTGATCTAAATCATTTTTAGTCATATTTCAACCACTATTTTGATCAGTCGATCTTTTGTAATTCCTTACATAAATAGATTAGCTAAGTTATCATTCGATTGTACATCGATCAAAGTGATAATTCCTTGTTCTTTTAGATAATTTAACAAAGCATGTCTTAATCATACATGTCTCATCTTAGTGTTATAGAGAGTATTCTTAACTACTTGAACTGCTGTTTGATTATCAAAATATAATCTCAAGGAGTTGACTTGTAATTTAGATAAGAGAATATCTAGAATCAAATTCCTAATCCAGTCAGCCTCTTCACTAGCTGGAGCTAAGGCAAATAATTTTTCTTTTATAGAAGACAAAGTTATAAAAGTGTCTTTTGGATTTCCAAGTAACAATAGCTCCACCCAAAGTGAATATATATATCTACTTGTAGATTTATTGTTTCCAACTTCTGAACACCACGAGGCATAAGAGTATTCCTCCACTATAGAAGGATGATTAGTGTAGCACATAGCATGATCTTTAGTACCTCACAAGTATCTCATCAACTTATCTAGGATATCATAATGCTCCTTGACTGGATTACTGGTAAAGTGACTCAACATGACAATAAATAAGGCAATGTTTGGACTCATACACCTTGTGTCATACATGAGACTACAAATTATCCTTGAGTATTTCACTTGATCAGCATTAGTACCTACATTCGGACTCAATAGTCCAACAATTTTTATATCCCTAGGTAGAAAGAAGTTGCTTTATATAATGAGTCTGACTAAGAGAGATATGGCCCTTGATAACTTTAACTTTCATACTTAAAATGGTATCAATAGAACCAAGGTCCTTTATGTCAAATTCTTTTGCAAGAGTGGATTTAATATCCCTCACTGCAGTAAGATTTAACCCTAAAATCAACATGTCATCCATATACAAGATTGCCAGGATCGAGATCCTAGATGAGATCATTTTGAGGTAGGATCAGATTAGATAATAGGGTCAGATCGAGGATTGCTTTACAAAATCAGGATCGATTTACAAAATCTGGATTGTAGGATCATAAGATCCTATGATCCGGATCGTGATCCTGACAACCATGTCCATATATAAACATTTGCTGATTGTTTTATTTGAAATCGAGCGGTGTTAAAAGCATTTATTTAAAAATCTTGATTGAAATTCAAAGCTCTTTACCACTTGGTCAAATTTTATATGTCACATCTTAGGCGCTTGCTTAAGCCTATAGTTTGATTTGTCTAGTTTGTACACTTTATCTTTTAAATTCTTATGAATATAACCTTTGGGTTGTGCCATATAGATTTATTCATCAATCTTTCTATTTAATAAGGTTATATTTACATCTATTTGATGAATTATAAAGTTCTCAATAGACACTAAATCAAGAAGAATTCATATAGTCGATAGGTGACACACAGGTGAATTAACATCAAAATTATCTATTTTCCCTACTATTTAGAACCTTTAGCTACTAAGCGTTCTTTATATCTGACTATAGATCCATCACTATATAATTTATTCTTTAACACCCACTTTCATCCAAGGACTTTAGCACTTTTAGGTAGGTCAACTAGATGTTACGTATTATTCTGTAGTTGCGAGTTTATTTCATCATCTATATCTTTTATCCACATCAACACATGTATAGATTACATTGCTTCATGATAGGAAAATGGATCGCCCTCTAAGTTATAAGTGATAATTTTCACCAAAGTTCTTAGGGATTCAATCTCTTATAAGCTTTAGCTGGAATTTGTTCAACCTCTGAAGGTTTAGGAACAGTGCTAGAGGGGACAGCTTTAGGTTTTACGGAAGATTCTAAAACCATATCAGTAAACCTAGATATAATAAAATCATGATATTTAACAAACTTATTTTTTAAGAACACGACATCTTTAACTTTATCTCTTAATTAATGGACAATTATAGAAACCTATTAGCTTCATTATCGTTTGCACTACCTAGATAAATACAAGTTATTGTTCCAGGTCCCACCTTAGGTCTCTTAAGGTCTTGTATTTTAAAGTAAGCAATACAACTTCAAGTCTTTATAGTATCAAATTTATAAAGATGACCATGCTATAACTCATAAGGGGTAGAAGTTAGCTTAGAATGAGTCAATCTATTCAGAATGTGATTTATAGTTAGAATAGATTCTCACCAAAACTAATTAGGCATGCTAGCTATGAGTAGCATAGAATTCAATTGTTTAATTAAAGTTATATTCTCCCGCTCAGTAATACAATTAGAATGGGCTGATTAAGGAGCTGTACTTTCAAGTATTATGCCCTTAGAGGCACAAAATTCCTTGAACCCAATCGTAATGCATTCTTCTCCTTAATCACTTCTAAATCTCTTGATTGTTAAGTTTAACTAGTTTTTGACATGAGATTTAAAGATCTTAAATGTATCAAATGCTTTATCTTTTAATTTTAATAGATACACATGATAATATTTGGAATAATGGTCATCAATTTAAGAAGTTGTGCGCTTTTACAAACTAACTTGAAAATTTTTCTAGTGGTCTTAGTTTATGCACTCACCTCACACTTATCAAATCAAATAGATGGATCTAAAGGGATATTATGACTCTTAACATATTTTGTATTTTCCTATAGTTCATATATCCAAGTACATTGTATAATATATTAAGATCAATTAAAGTTGAACTCATTTAGTTAATGTAATATATCATTATTTACACTAAGTCTATACATTCCATTAATCATGTGCACACAACCAAAGTAGTCCGAACTAACCGTTAAAGTTATTTTTATCGTTGAAGGTTATGAAAGTCATTCCAGTTTTATCTAACAAACCTATTGAAATTAAGTTCTTTGTTAAACTAGGAATTACTCTAAAATGCTTAAAGTTAGAATTTTACCTGAACAATGGGACATCTCTATTTTCCTAGCATGAGTCGCATCAGTCTCTCCTTTATTTTAGTTCTCCATCTTGTCATTGAGCTCAATGATCTTAGTGAGAAAATATTTATCATCTATCACATGATAAGTAATTTTGTTGCCCAACTACCACTCAGAATACACACTACAGTGACTACTTCCAATCATAGACACAAAGGACTTGGGATCAAAATTGTCTGCCAGTATGTTTGCTGCATTTTGTGTGGCATCCACCTTCCTCAAAGCCTTGCATTTTATGGCCAAGTGACCCCACTTTCCACAGTTATGGCTTACCCTTCCTCCTTTTAAGAGAAGATTTTTTGGCCTAAAAATGTTTAGAAGCTTCACCTTTAGGTGTCGGTAGCTACCAATGAGGTTTGCCAAAATATAAAATGAAGTTAACAACCTGAGTGGGTTGTCCAACTTGCTTTATGCTCTTACCAATAACATTCTGATCCTCAATTTGGATGAATTTTTTGAGTTCATCTAGCGTGATCTGCAACTTCTGTCTATGTATTTTATTCTTGAAGGTGGTCCACTCAGGAGGCGGCTTATTTAGAATCAAACTCATAAAAAGATTATCAGACATGTAAGACTGTTTGTCTTCCAGCTTGAGCCTCATATTTTCTAATTTAGTAAGCTGAGAGGTGACTGATAAGTTCATATTAAACTTAAAGTTGAAAACTTCTCACCAAGGGTTGTGTTTGACAATCCTTCCTTCTAGAAATATGTATTCAAGTGGTCTCGTATTTCCTTCACATTCTTAAAAACATTGTAGGTCATTGCAATTCGTGGGTTTAGGGAATTCAAAAGATAGTCCCTGCTGAAATTCTCGTCTTTACTCCACTAATATTTATCCACATCTTCACGAGTCATGGCAAAATCACTAAGAACTGTATCGAAGATCTCTCATTCTTTCATTCCTAGTTAAACATGCAAATTCTAACTATGGAAATAAGTGGGGTCAAAGGACAGTTGCTTAATAATTTCATATGTGCTTCTCTTCGACATCATAAAATTAAGAAGAAAAATGGAAAATGTCACCTAATCTGAGTAGAGACGAATCAAACCACTTCAATTCCAATCCAGAGTTAAGTCTACTCCTCCCACTAGCTGATAACAGAATATTGTCTGTGAGAAAGAACACTTAAGAAAGCACTTTGAGAGTTTGACCTCTTGTCGACGAGACCTCCAGTCGACAAGAAGGCATGTCGGCAAGAACTTCAGTTGACAAAGAAGTTTGTCGAAGAGACCGATAGCTGATAGAAAATATCTTGTTGATGGGATCACTCATAGATATCGATGAGAATACTGGTTGATATCGACGAGAACAAGAAATATCGACGACACCTCCAGTCGATACAAAAACTTATTGATGAGAGCAGCACCAAATTAACTAGAACTAAAGTCCTTTTCCTTCAGTTGACAAGAAGCAACTACTATTGACAAAACCTCCAGACCAGACGACTTGAACAAAAACAGAATGTTGGAACACCTATGACAGAAGCAACTGATCGATGAGACCACCAGGAATCTTGAGGAACCTTTTTAGCAAAGGGACACAAGGACCTAAATTTGGTCTCCTTAGCAAAGAGCACCGACGACAATAGATTTATGTTGTGAGTGACGGGATCTATGGAAAAAAATGTTATCCTCCTGACTATGATGTTCTAAATATTGAGACAAATCTTCTCTAGGTGGCGATGACGGAAACTACAATAGCGGGAGTGAGTAAAAAAAGAACTGTCTCCTTATCCCTTTAATTGACAACAAGACCAAATGAGAATGATGAATCAAATTTCTCCCTTTTATCAATCGAGCAGTGGCAGGAAGATTGTACGAAGCAGCGACTGCAATGGAAGAATTGCAAGTGCGAACGAAGATGGCCGAAATGGAACACTAGCGTACATAATTACTTTAAGAATGTTAGGGTTGGTTCCACTCAAAGTATTCTCCATATATCCATCAAGTTTTGAATGGACTTATATAGTACCTCCAACATAGAGTCTTTCCTTAAGTAGACATGCAACCCATGGGTCACTACAGAGTCAGGCTAGACATGGGCAAACATTCACTAAAGTATTCAACATATTTTAATTGATGCAATACCATCAAGAAAGACTAGAAAAACTTGATCATGAATGAGAAATCAAAAGAATGATATTTATATCTAACAATCAAAATGGGATTGTTATAAAAGAAATCTTTACCAATTCTTGGCACACCCTTCGTGACCAAAATTGCTTCAAATGTATGATTGTTTGGCATAAATTACATTAATAAAACAATTAACGTGTAACTTATGAGACTATGCCTAAAAATGTTGTAGAAATTGAATCCTCAAAAGATATTGTTATATGGATGCCTTTCGTTCAAAGGTACTCTAAACTCCTAAGTACTTGATATGGTGTAATAATGTTCTTCTTGTGTTATTCTAGTATATCTTGTTTTCCATTTTATTATGATAATGGATCAGATATAAAGTTGGATATTGGTAATCATTTTTAAACCAGGGAAGTATTGGTTGATTGGGCTCGTACTATTAGGAAATCCCTTAGTTTTATAGTGACTATTAAAGGTTCAGATAAATTGGATGGTGTTAGAGTACGACCATGAGTATTTCTTGGATGCGATAAAATTGGATTGTACCATGAAAAGCAATGTAAAAAAGGTGGGGTTTAATAGAATCTACAAAAACTACTAGCAATCCTTGCACTTGCCCATTTACTTTGATCGGGAAAAATTATCACTCACCTGAATGGACACTTGAAGTTAAATACAGGACGCATAATCACGAAATGGTACATTTATAAGTACATGACATCGTTGATATTTTGGATTGCATAGAGAAAAAAATCGTCAATGACATGTATGCCTCAAATATTAAACCATGATGCATACCATCAACCATTAAGAAAAGGAATCTAGAGAATCATACGGTGTTAAGGTCTATTTATAACAAATGATATATGTTATAAAAAAAGAACTAGATGGTGCTACACTTATACCGTATTTGTATAAATGTTTAATGTATGATGGGTACCTGAGTTATAATCGAGTTATAGAAGGCAATAAAAATTTGGTTAGCTTATTCTTTTCCCATCTAGTTGCAATCAAACCGAGTAGAGTGCTTTTTGTTGTGTTCTTAATGGACTATAACTACAAAACAAATAGATATCAGTTGCATTTATTGTTTGTGGTTGGTATTATATCTACTAAATTAACATTCTTCCCGGCTTTCACTTTTGGCTTGATGAATCATAGACAAGTTTTAGATGGGCAATAGAGCATTTTAAATGCATTTTTGGGGAAAACTCCTTACCTAATATACTTGTCAGGGATTGTGATTTGGCATTAATGAATGCAATGAAGTATATTTTTTCTGAATGCTAAATATATTTTATGTCAAGTACCTACGCATAGAAATATTTTGGTGAAGTGTAAAAAATATTTTAAAGATGGAAAAGAAGTGGAAATTTTTCTTGGTGTTTGATAATGCCTAGTTCATGAAAAAATAAAAATGAGTTCAACTGAAGGTATAATTCTATTTTGGGTACATACCCTACTACATACCTCGAAGTTATCTCTTATGTATGTGTAGCATTGGTTGAACCTCTAAATGAGTATTTCTTATGTGCTTGGATTGATAAATACCTACATCTTGTCAACTAAATAACAAATCGGGTTGAAGGGGGTCATAGTAAGTTGGAGAAATTTTTAGAAGTCTACTAAAAATTTGGCAACCATTTAGAAGGTATTCAATCAAATGTTTTCTCTACAACATACAAAAATAAATTGATCATTTGGTCATAGATCTATTTAAGTATGTAAAGAATTTAAAGGATCATTGTACTCCGACCTTATTGGACATGTCTCATTATATGCATTGTAATTGATTAAAGTAGAGAAAGATAAGTGTCATAACTCAAAGTTTGTTGGAGGTGAAAATTGTCCAAATACAAATTGAAAGTATCTAGCATCTACCTAAATCACCTAGAGGGGGGTTAATAGGTGATGTTTGTGTCTTTTTACGGAATAAAAATTATTTAAAAATTCAAGCTCACAAACGCAGAGATTTATAGTGGTTCCCCGTATTGGGTACATCCACTGTTCCGCCTCGCCTATCTACCACGAAGGGATAGATTCTGCTACTTCACCTTTCTCAGATTATCATAATCTTACACCTCGAAGCAATGCTCCTACACCTCGAAGAACAAACTGTAAGACCCCCCTCCTGGAATACAAGACACGACCGAGGGGAGTCTTATGCCCAAAACCGCCGCCTTGCGGTAGCGTCAGCACACAGGCTAACCTATACCACAAGACGCATATTCTGCCGGCTAGTCTCAAATATCATACTGCCAACCCATCAATAAAAGAATAAACACAGAAGTTATGATCCACATTATGTAAAAAGTCAAAAAAAAATCAGGAAGCTACACAAAGGCTCCTGAAAATACCAGAGTATATAAAAAACTTTGCCCAAAGGGGCTACATCATGAGTCTCTCGAAACTCACATTAGTCACCGAAGGCAATGACAGTACCATCACATCAGGCCCTGTCGTCCTGGCCTGGCTGTCATCCTGCATAACCTGATGTTGCTCTATCTGCGGGGTTTCCTCCTAAAAAGGAAGACGTAGTAACTGTTAGTCATAAAGATAAGTGGCTATCACATCCGCTCCCCTGGCGACTCCTCGACACCGGGCAAAGAAAGGAACAAGGGTACAATATATATATATAAACAGTAGTACAAACATGTGGTAAAGGATTAATCAACAACAGTGTATATTAAGGAACTACAACAATTCAGTATATCAATCTACTTTAGCAGTTCTACCATTAACAACAGTATATAAGTATAAATCTACGACAGTAAATAATTTAACTTATATGAATGCTCATACGGACATATAAGTTAAGGATCGGCTCAACAGTAAAGTAACTCATCGTATAAGAGTGTACATATAAACTTATACGATGAGGATCTTGTGTATGTAATGCATGTAATGATATGAATGCAATGCAATGACTCACCCATGATCATGCACATGCAACTGCTATGTCGACACAGACTTGTAGTTACCACTTTTCGAGCAGGTAGCTAACCTCTCAGGCATCATCCATCATGGCCAAACGGTGATAGTAGAGCGGGCTTCTCCACTACTAGGATGGCATCCACATTACCTGGCCTAGGCCTCCGTACGCCTCAATGCTAAGAACACAATAGCGGAGCTCACATGCGTACTATGGCTCAGAGGGGTCTCGGGTAGATGTGCACCAAGAACACAGCCCAAAATGGTCTATCATCGTGGCACGAAAAGTGCCTCTGTGAACACATCACCAAAGGACCAAGGCCAACTGTCCACTAGCATGGAGGGTGCCTCGGGAAGTAAACACCGAAGACCAAGGCCCAACCGTGCAAGTCTATCTGTCAACTCTTGTCGGTGTGACGACTGGCGAGCCCGTAGACCTGCCACACTATCCTTAACTCAGGATTATGACACCGCCTATCAACTCACATCGCATGCAATTTCATATATAAGGGCTCCACCTCGAGTCCTTTATATTTAAGCACATCTCGTGCTCAACAGCACACAAGGGCTCCACACTGAGTCCCTTATCAACATGTCATTTTAGTGCGGCAACGCCCTCGCACTTCCAACCCTTCCATGTTCCCTTACCACACAACGGTTCATCATTTACACAGGTGGAAAGCCACCATATACAACACATCAATCCCACACTTCTACCTGTAGGGAGACAACTCTAAGCAGTGGACTACTATACTCATTCCATTAACCATCATACTACATGACCAGACATTAACCTCACCTAGTTCCTTTCTTAATAACCAAGCATTCTTAATAATAATACTTCCACATGACCTTCACAATAACATAATGTTACTTCATATATTCATCAACCATTTGATTATCATAATTACATATAGACTATGTTCACCTAACTTTAACATCAACTGGATACAATCTCTTTACCAAGTTCAAATCATTCGTGCACATATGGATCTATCAACTAAATGACAATAACATTTGTTCATTGCAATTACTACCAATTATGTGCAACAAACTTCAAGCCAACCTCATCATTATTCATCATATTACCATTATCAAGTACATCCTTATCGGTTCACATATTTAAATCATTCCTACCATCCCAACTCGACAACCCATTCGTTCACTAACCTCCATCAAATCATCTCGTTCAAGTACACTTCACTACACCATTTGTTCATTAAGGATCTATCCAACAAATGTGGTTAAAAATATTTTATCACGATTACTTATAGACTAAATTCACCAAAACATTAACGTTATTGTACTACAATCTCTCTACCAAATCCAAAGTTGATTCCAAACAAACCCGAGAACTATATGTACATGAAAGATTACTGTACAACAACTTTGGTCGGGGATTCCCAAGGCTACAAGAATCCGGTGAAGGCGTGTAACCCCTCGTTGGAAATTTACTTTTGTGGGCTACAACTTTCATGTTCATCCCACAACCCAGATCCGGCAAAATAGTACTTGAAATCAGCCTCGAAGTCTACTGCGTGCAGAAAACAGATTTCTGCACGTTTATAGCCCAGCAAGTTCGATCAGACTTTCCTATGGCTACAACCATAACATGGCGACGTGTAACCACTCGTTGGAAAGGTATTTCCAAGGGCTATGAATTTTGTTTTTAGTAGAAACCTAGATCTGGCCGTATCATGTCCAAAAATGACCTCAAAGTTTGCTGCGCGCAGAAAACAGATTTCTGCGTACATCTTAAAGCGGGACGAACGACATCGGCTCGTCTTCTTCCTCTAACAATTTATTTCAACACTTCTCATGGATTTTCCTCCACTCTTATTCACCCTCATGAGGCCATTTATCTTCACGATCTCAGTCCACAAACTTCATTTGAAGTGAGGAAAGGTTGAATACTTTACCACAGGATACAAGTCCTAGCCGGCCTCCTCCTAGGAGACTTTCGCCTCGCAAATCTGACTCCGTTGAGTCGACATCTCTCTTAGAAATAACTATAGATCTAGCACCAAGGGAGAGGGTAGGAAGCTCACTGAGTGTCCATGCATGCTACCCAATAGCTGCGTATGCGGCGTTTGCGCGTTGCTCCATCCATGACCAAATCTCGCCACTCTGAATCTCGTCGGCCGTTATCGAAGAGGTGTTAGCCTTGGATCTTGAAGTGATCAACTCTGTTGGAGATGAGGGTACTTGACTTCAATAGAAACATCTCTGACCATGATAAAATCTCCATCAAGATCCAAGAATGGGATATTAGGAATCATTATTGCAATGGATGGATCCTCCACAACATACATCAAATTAGAAACAACACCCACTGAGTGCCGCATAAATCAATTTGAGAGATATTTGCACTTGTCCGTCCGAGTAACAACAAGTGCTGGTCATTTAGCCATGGCTAGTTTTTAAAACACTCGGGTAGGGTTGGTTAGCGAAGATGATAGAGAGCTCAGTTTGGACGGCAACCTGCTGGAAATAGAGCTTCGAGGTTGGGGCTTGCTGGAGAAGATGAAGGTGTGTTGTTTGGAGCCATTCAGAATCAGAGATGCAGAGAAGAGCGACTTGGATGCCATGGAGGTTGTCAGCATTGTCTATAGATAGAAAGCTAGAGAGAGTGTTGGGAAAAAAACAAAACAAGTTGGTGCTCAGCAATACGATGAAGGAGTTAACAGGAAGACAAAGAACTTGATTGAAAGGAAAACTCAATTGGAGGTACTTTCCCCTCTATTCACTATTGAATATTTATAGCAGAGAATTATAATTTTACAAGTTACAAAAAACGGTAATTACTAGCAAACAAATCAATTTTATTTACAAACGTTTTGAAACATCTAAAATTAATGGGATGTTATATTGATGTAATTAGTGTTGTCACTAATTGTATGAAACAGCTGAAATGTTATTGATGTCATCAAGGAAACAGCTGAACATTAATTAAGGTCATCAAGGATGAATTCCAACATACTCCCCCTTAATTCGGTTGTGGCCCAAGGTTGCGAATGCCTAACAGGTGCCGCATTGTTGCTAGTTTTACTACCGGCAACGCCTACGTCAGTGAATCTGCTCGTTGCTCATCTGTGTGAACAAACTCCACAATGATCTGCCCTCCCTTTATGCATTCATGTATGAAGTGAAACCTCGTGTCGATATGCTTGTTGCGTCCATGAAATACGGGATTCTTCATTAATGCGATTGCGGACTTATTATCAACAAATAGCTTTACCGCATTAGTTTCCTTCCCGGTCAGCTCGCCCAACACGCACCTTAGCCACAATGCCTGACATGCCTCTACTGTTGCCGCCATGAACTCGGCTTCACACGATGACAGGGCAACTGTTTTCTGCTTCTGTGAATTCCATGACACTAAGCATTCATTGATATAGAACGCCATGCCCCTTGTACTCTTCCTGTCATCGTTGTTGCCTGCCAGATCACTATCCGTGTACCCTGTGATCACCACAGAATCTCCTTCCCTGGTATATACTAGAACATAACCCATAGTCCCTTTTATATACCTGAGGATCTGCTTGACCGCCTTATGATGTGTTACCGTGGGCCTCTCAATGAACCTGCTCAGCACACCGACAACAAAAGAGAGATCTGGTCGTGTGTGAAGTAGCTACCTGAGGCAACCAATAACACGGCGATACTCCATTGCATCCACTGTTTGTCCATCAGGGTCCTTATATAGTTGTGATCTTGGTTCCATAGGAAACTTGGTAGGAGTGCAATCATCCATCCCAAGTTGAGTCAACACCTTCTTGGCATAAGCTTCTTGCTTGATTGAGATCCCATCTTCTCCTTTCTTGACCTCAATCCCGAGATAGTAGTTCAGCAGTCCAAGATCACTCATATCGAATTCAGACATCATCTGTCGTTTGAACTTCACGATCGCACCTATGTCTCCTCCTATCATAATGAGGTCATCGACGTATACCCCGACAATGACCCTTGCTTGTCCTGCTCCTCATGTGTACACAGCCTATTCTTGAGCACACTTCACAAGACCAAGCTCCACTAAACTTCTATCGAGTCGCATGTTCCAGGCCCGTGGTGCCTGTCGGAGCCCGTAGAGTGCCTTACTCAATTTGAGCATCAAGTGCTCCTTGTCCTTTACTGTGAATCCCTCTGGCTGAACAACATAAACTTCTTCCTTGAGTTCCCAATTCAAGAAAGTAGACTTGACATCGAGGTGGTGAACTTGCCAGCTGTGATTGGTAGCAATGGTGAGAATGACGCGCACGGTGTCGAGTCTGGCCACTGGTGCAAACACCTCCTCGAAATCAATTCCTTTTCATTGTACATACCCCTTCATGACGAGCCTTGCTTTGTGCTTGATCACGTCTCCATCTGAGTTCTTCTTCAATTTGTAGACCCATTTGAGTCATATTGGCTTGTGTCCAGGCGGTAGCTCCGTGAGGTACCAAGTCCCATTATTCTCAATGGACTCTATCTTCTTTTCCATGGCATCCTCCCAGACTTGCTGCCCAGTGGCCTCATGGTAGCAGGATGGCTCCCCCATCTCCAAGAGCATGGCCTCTTCTTCTATTCCCTCCTCGTCAAGTTGCACTCTTCGAGAATATCTCAAGATGTCGTCGATGTAGCTGTAACGAACATATCCTTCATCATCGGAACTGTTGCTCCCTTCTGTCAGCGGCGTGGCAAGATCATCTGCCAGCAATTCAGTGACCGTTGACGCCTCCAGATCGGTGGGGGATGCAGAGGGCACTGTCGTGCATCCCATAACACTCATCGTTGTTGCTGGCCCTCCTAGCGATACCTCGCCGGCCAGCGGAGTTGATGAAGAGGCATGAGCTCTAGTTGATGACTCTCCTACAAGAACTCCCATGGGCGGTGCAAAGTTGCCCTCTATAGGCTCATTGATGCATTCTTCCTCAATGAAGAAATCAGGAGGGTCCTTATCGCCAACACCTATGTTCCAACACCACTCCACTTGTTCCTCAAATTTTACATCCCGGCTTGCATGAATTTTCCCGCATCGTGGATCAAACAGACGATGCGCCTTGCAGCCGTCCTCGACGGCAAGGTACACCATCGTCTGGCTTCAGTCATCAAGTTTCTTTAGGTGCAGCGTTGTCACCTTTACATGTGTTGTGCATCCAAACACACGAAGATGTGCCAGATGTGGCTTTCTTCCGTTCCAGGCCTCGAACGGAGTCTGTTCGCCCAATGCCTTTGTTGGCAAGCGGTTTAGCAAGTACATTGCATGCCGCACCGCCTCTCCCGAAAGCTTTCCTTGCACGTTCATACTTTTGAGGAGGGACCTCGCCATCGCCATCACTGTTCTATTCTTCCGTTCCACCACGCCGTTTTGCTGTAGCGTGTATGGTGCGGTGAGGTGCCGCTTGATCCCGACTTTCTTGCAAAGTCGATTGAATTCAGTGGAGAGGAACTCTCCACCGCGATCAATCCTCGGTGTCTTAATGCGCCGTTCACTCGTGTTCTCGATCTGTGATTTTAATCTTTGGAACGCATAGTGGGCTTGATCCTTTGTCTTGATCACGTACAACCACATCCACCTGGAGTAATCATCCACTATTAACATGAAATAACTATTACCGACGAGGCTTGAAGGAGTAATCGGACCGCATAGATCAGCATGTAATAACTGAAGAGGTTTCTATGCTCTGTAATTTGATTTTTCTGGGAAAGTTTGCCTCGCCTGCTTCGCCACCAATCACCCTTGACACAGTTGGTTCGGGTGTGTGATCGGAGGTATTCCCACCGCCATTTCTTTATCAGCAAGCAGATTCAAAGCGTGGAAGTTGACATGGCCGAGCCTGGCATGCCATAGCCACGCCAGATCTTCAAGGTTCACCAGGAGACACACCACCTCCCCTTGATGCAACTCAATTTTGTAAAGACGATTTACGGTGTGACTCAGATTCATGAGCAGCCTTGTATGATATTTGTCGAGCACCTGCAGGATATCCTCATCCACGATCACTTTGTGACCGGTCTCGGTAAGTTGTCCGAGGCTCGTGATATTGCTTCGGAGCTTCAGGATATAATATACCTCCTGGAGCAGCCACTGATCTCCATTCCTGCAGTTAAATAGGATTGAAACCTTACCCATGATTTGCACCGTTGAGCCATCACCGAACTTTACTTTTCCGGTGACATTTCGGTCCAGCTCGCGGAACTTCATCTTGTTGCCGGTCATATGGTTGCATGCCCCGTTGTCAAGGTACCAGACATGACATGGGTTAGCCTTGCCATCCGGCCTCGCATTTTCTTCGCTCAGAAGGACAAAACCATGCCCTTCTTGTTGTTCTGCCGCCATTTCCTTCGACACCGCGAGCATTAAAGCTGACTCGATGTCGTCCGGAAGTGTGAGGTGTGCCTCCTTCTTCTTTGGGGTCCTGCATTCAGATGCATAATGCCCCATCTTATTACAGTTAAAACAACGGATATGGCTCTTATCATGGCCACCGCCTCCGAAACCATGTACACCATCTTTATTTTGCGCCCCTCCGTGAACGCCCTTGCCGCGCCCTCTGCCATGACCACTCCCACTCCGGTCGCGGTTGCTACTGTCTGCAAGGGCATAGGATTTGCCATCCTTTTTCTACCGTGTATGAAACTCCTGCTAAGTGAGCAAGAGCTGGCCATCGCCCCTGCCATTTCCGTCAGATGTACACCGGCAAGTTCGCTCTTCATAAGCCTTAAGACGCCCCACAACTTCCTCAAATGGTATGGTGTCGAGATCATAGAATTGTTCGATCCCGACGATCACATTCAGGAAACGATCCGGCACTAAATCAAAAAGCTTTTTGATCAATGCGGCATCGTCGAGTGTCGCCCCGAGATTTGCATACCTGACGGGCATGGCGTTGAGTTTTCCTGCGTACTGATCCAGGGTGTCTCCATCATGCATGTGCATGACGTCGAAGTCATTCTTCAACGTCTATAGTCGTGCGTTCTCAATGCAGTCCGCGCAAATGAACCTTGTCTTAAGACAATCCCAAACCTCTTTCGCCGTTCTTTTTCTTTCCATTGCATCAAGAGGTCCTCCGGGAGAGCTATGAGAAGATGCGACCTCGCCTTCTTGTCCTTTCTCATGTCGACGAACACTCTGTCCGCCGGGTTGATTGCTTCCCAGACGCCTTGATCCTCCATCATCGCTTGGACCCGAATCACCCAGCTCGTGTAGTTTGTCGCCGTCAGCTGCAAGTAGTGGAACGTCCCACCGCCGATCTCCCGCACCGCCTCAACTTGAGGAACGACGACTTGAGGAATGATTGACATCCTTCGCTCTGATACCAGATGTTGGGAAAAAACAAAACAAGTTGGTGCTCAACATTACGATGAAGGAGTTAACAGAAGACAAAGAACTTGATTGAAAGGAAAACTATATTGGAGGTACCTTCCCCTCTATTCACTATTGAATATTTAGAACAGAGAATTACAACTTTACAAATTACAAAAAAACGGTAATTACTAGCTAACAAATCAGTTTTGATTTACAAACGTTTTGAAACATCTAAAATTAATGGGATGTTATATTGCTGTAATTAGTGTTGTCACTAATTGTATGAAACAGCTGAAATGTTATTGATGTCATCAAGGAAATGGCTGAGCATTAATTGAGGCAATCAAGGATTAATTCCAACAGAGAGCTCATGGAGGAGGTGGGGTTTTCGGCCAATAGAGAGTTGTAGAGAGATAGAGAAAGGGAGAGATAGAGATTAGGGAAGCTCTGCCATGGGTGTTGACGGCGGGCTGCTGGGAGGAAGAGAGCACGGCCTGTATTCTTAACCTAATCTCTTAAGTATATATATAATATATATAACATAATAATAATAATAATAATAATAATAGGTATTATTATTAATCTTTGCATTAAAATGCTAATAACTCGCTCTAGAGAACTCGGAAACTGTCCCAAACAGCCTCGTTACGACCGACTCGCTGACACGCATTCGCCGGAATGATCCGCAATCCAATCCGAGTTCGTATGCTCATTTTACGCTCCCCGGAGCGTTTGCGGACAATTTACTTGAACTTCAAATTTATCCAAATGAAGTCGGATTCGTGAACGGATGATTCCGTTGGACTTGTATTATCATTACGAATCTAATAAAATTACTTGAGATCATGCCCAAGACCGTTTGCTCGATTTCACTGTTTTGCATAAATACACTATTTGCAAACCATGTTATTTGAGCTCGTGCATGCGCTATAATTTCTTCAAGGCGTCACACTACCTTCGAGGCAGCACATGCTTCCTATGTGACATAGGCCCTCTAGGCAAATGCTACCATTAGTGGTATACCAACCACACGCTAGACCCCACTCGACAGATTCGTAAGGAAATTTCGCCAAGTCCGTTCGTCGAGTCCATTCGACAATTCATTGAGTTTACTCGATCGCCCGGACCTACCCACCGCCCCGTGACCTTAGGTTTTCTCTCCCAAATTTCTACCGGCCTAAGCCACCCAAGATGACAAAATAAACGCACGAGGGTCTAGCTCGAATTGGGATGTTACACAAACTCTCTTACACCTTGATCCACAACCAGATCTACAAACTCGATCTACAAACCAAATCTACAAACTCGATCCACAAACCGGATCTACACTCGGAAGAACAAACTTTCTACAATCTCGAAGACAAAGCTCCTACAAATGTTAAAACAATTTTACAATAACAATAAAAATGTTACACTTCCAGATCTGAAATCTTCAGGAATCTTCCTTCTTGAAAACTGAAATTCTCGGTGAAGAAGGTTGAGGAAGAAATCTGAGAAAACTTGATCTGAAAACCTTGGATCCGACACGATCAAATAGATGTTGAAGAATCTTAGAATCTTGGATCTGTCGAATCTTTTCTCCTTTCGAATTCGCTGGATTGAGAGAAGAGCCGCAGAGAAGAACGATAATGAAGACGGCGACTTCTCCCGAATTTGTAATTTGCGAATATGATTCTGATTGCTGTAATTATTCTGATTAGTATTCTTAGGGTTAGCGATCAATCTGAAAGGACTAGTTATAGAACATCTTCTAATGGTCATAAATCATTAAGGAATGATTCACGTGGATCAATCATGAGGAACTTAGATTTAAATCGGAATCCCGTCAGAAGATTTGAAAAATAAAAATCTGCAAGTCCATTTTTCGAGAAAAAATGACTAGCTTTCTCGAGAAAAAGACATGGCTTCTCGAGAAAAGACTTGGTGAAAATTCTTAAAAGTAAAATACCTGATTTCTCGAGAAAGATATTATTTCTCGAGAAAAGTACTTAGCGCAAATTTAGAACTGAAAACAGATTTCTTAAGAAGAATATGATTTCTCAAGAAATGAATTGCTTTCTTGAGAAATGGTCTGACCTTCTCGAGAAATTTATTTAACGAAAATTCTGTGAACTTAAAGACTTATTTCTCGAGAAAAAGACTTAGCTTTCTCGAGAAATGATTTGGTCTTCTCGAGAACTACTTTGCTTTTCTCAAGAACTAACTTGGCTTCTCAAGAAATCTATAGGACATTTCTCGAGAAAAGTACTTAGAATATTTTCAGACAATTTCCCGAGAAGTCTTATAGTTTCTCGAGAACAGCTATGCTTTCTCGAGAAATTTACTTATACTTCTCGAGAAATACATGCCATTTCTCGAGAAATGGACTTAGCAAATTTTTCAGAATTTTTTTTTCTTTTGTAAAAATCCAGCAACCCTTCCTTTCTTCCATTGTCTTAGTACTTGAAAATAAAGTGCATCCCATTAAAGAGATTACACATGAGTTAACACCATGAATCACATAATGAGGGATTACATTGCATGGTTCTGTGTTTAGTGACTCATTATAAACTGACATTGATTTACACTTTGCAATAATGATCTGCAAGCACTCAACTACAGAATAACATCAAATACATAGTTAATTCATCTTAATTCAAGGGTGACTTCATACAAATCTAGGTTATTGTGGATACAATATCCAATAATCTCCCCCTATTTGTAGAAGTCAGAACCCTATGCACTAAGGTGAATTATATCAAGATAATTAAATAATTAACTAACAAGTAAAAGAAATGTATGTAATGACAGATAAGAAATAATAAGATCAATCAAAATTCAAAATTTTATATATAGAGAGTTTGTCCAAAGGAATATCTTGGTCCACAAAATTCTATACAACTGACAATCATAAAATCAGTTGAACTGTTGTTGGTGTCGTCTTTCCTTCTTCTCTTGTCATCTCTTTTGATAACTGGATGGCTTGGGATAGTATTTAGAAGGTCGAGGAGGAGCTGTAGGATTATTACGACCATATTCACGAACTTAAATCCTTCTTTTAGTCAATGACTTCTCATATAACTCCTACTCTTTATGACTATAATGATCATCTTTATTTTCATTATATTCCACAACCAGCTTCAGAGTATCCAGAATAAGAGATTTAGAAGTTGGACTCCACACTTCAGCAAATTCTTGTTCTATTCTTCTAACAGCACCTTGTCTGGGGATAGATCTGCTGGCAGAGGCACCCTCACAATATTTCCTTTTCTTTTGCACTTGCACTTCAGGGGGTAGATCTTTAGGAAACTCTGGTTGCTCAGAAGTCTAGATTTGAGAATAATCTTTAGGAGGAGCCTCATACAGTTCAGGTCCAGGAGAAATGGTAGGCTTGCAAACATTGGGATCAAGATGTGGAGGTGGAGCAGCATTTGGGTCAGGAAAGATTTGGTTATGCATCTATACAACAGTTTCAAAAGTATAAATGTTTACACCTTTAATCTGCTTTTCCACACTTGTATTGATTTCTTTCAGTTGATCATCCCACTAATTTTTAATCTCTTAAACTTTCTTGTCTAGATTTTCTTTTACTATATCCTCCCCCTTTCTGACTTATACAGTTAGGGTGTCTATGACATCTTCTTTGAATTTGCCAACTTCTACACAGGTCTTGAAGTTATAATGTTCAGTGTTCTTCAGTAATTGGATCTGATTGTTTGCCACTATAACTGGTTGATCCATGACCTGAATAACACTAGTGATAGTGCGGTCTAAAGCTTTGCCACCAATGTTCAACAGTCTTTTGAACTCATTTGTATTATGCTGAATTTCAACAAATCCTCTGCTCATTTCTTTTTCAAGAGCAGTTACTTTTTTAGTTACCTCTTTGAGAGACCTATCAAAGTACACTCATTGCTTAGTCAACATAGATTCAATTTTACCCAAAAGGGTATCTTCAGGAATGATGTCAGCTGAGGGAGGTGGAGGAGAGCTGGAGCTATCCATACTCGGATTTCATCAATTACAACTGTACTTCTCCCTCTTTGGGCAGAAGTCATAATATCTTCTTCCTCTCCAAGAATAACAGTCATAGAGAAATCTAAGTTCTTGAAAGGAGTTTCTACATATTCTAGAGTAACTGCATCCTCATTAGAAAGTAATAACACATTCTCCCCCTCACTTTGTGTCTTGGGCTGAGAATCTGCTGGGGTCTCTTCAGGATTCTCTTCAGGGATCTCTTCAAGAATAGTTTTAGGAGACTTCTCAGGAGTCTTTTCTGAGCCACCACAATGCATATAGGTGCTCTGCTCATAATCAAACTGAGCTAGTCTTTCCTTTTCCACCATCTCAACATTATCAACAACTTGCTCTTGAACCTGAGCTGTAGGAACATCTGATTGAACCTCTGCTTCTGGAACCTCAGCTTGTTGTACTTCTTCATGAACTGAAGGAGCAAGCTCCCCCTCAACAGCTGCACCAGATGTTCCAACTACATCAATAAGAGGAGGATATGGGGTCCTTTCCTCATCATCTATTGCCCTGGGAACTGTAGGAGCCTGGACTTGCCTTGGAATTCTGATCTCCCATCTCTAGATGAAGGATATAGAGATTTTATTCATGTGGTGAATTTCCACACCTTTGGATAAGTCAAATATTTCAGGGTGTGCCTGATTCAAATATAAGGAGATGATCCTTCCAAAATTTGGTGCTTTCAAGCTTTCCTTGATCTTCTCAAATAATAGGTATCCCCACTAGAACTTCTTTCGACACACAACAACAATCATCATGTCAAAGAAATCTGAGGAGATGTATCCAATGGAGCCTGTTTTGTAGAGTAGGACCTTTCCTTGAATGTCGGCCAAAAGTTTACTTTCATCTGGCATGTGTTGTCTTCTAACAGAAGTGGTGGATTGGGGAAGACCACAGAAGGAGAAGGTTCTTGAGTAATCAGCTTCTTCCAAATATTATTCCTCATCAATGGAGGGCAATCTTAGACACTGTTAGAGAGGACGGCTTGATTTTGATTTCATACCTCTGACTGAAGTTTTCAACAACTTTTCACTCCGCTTAATCTTGAAATTTCTAAAGAACTCTTCGACATCTGGAATCAGAACCTTACACGGATGCTCTAGGATGAAGATGAGGCCAGCGGACTCGAGAAGTAGAATAACATTCTTGAAATCAACTGAAATTTCTTCGATTCCTGATCGAACGAACTTAGTGCCCATGCCAACCTTTGTAGAAGGATCCATCGATTGAGAAGCATGAAAAATTTCTGATCTTTCGAAGAAGAATCGATGAAGTTCGTGAAGAACGGCAGTGACCTTCGCGAAACTGAACCGTCTTTCTCGAGAAAGTCCTTTTTTTGAATTTGTGGATTTGGGTATTTCTATGGACTTATCTTCTATTTATATAAAATTAAAAAATTGAAGAATAACAAAAGGCGTACCTGAATAGCAGTTCGAATTCTTCAAAAATTTATTCTGTCAGATTTGGACATTTCTCGAGAAATATAAGGCTTCTCGAGAAATCCATTTGACTTTCAAAGAGATATAAGCCATTTCTCGAGAAATACATCTAGTGTTCCGAGAAATCCAGTAGTTTTTCTCGAGAAAAAATATATTTCTCGAAAAATCAATTCTATTTCTTCTCGAGAAATTCAGAAGCTTTCGTGAAATCCAGTAAGTTCTAGAGAGATATAAGTTCTTCTCGAGAAATAGAAGTAGTTTTCTGAGAAATCTCTTTCTGAGCTTGAGATTTTTCTGAGTAAGAATTCTCTTGAAATCTTCTGAGTGGCTGATGTTGAATCTTCTCTTGACTTCAAAAATAAACTTTTCAGGAGTCCATGTTGAGCATACAAAGTTCTGTCTTGAAGAAGGAGAATTTGGTCTCATCTAGCGGCTTTGTGAAGATATCTACAACTTGCTTATCCATCGGTACATAGCTGAGGGATATGTCCTTATTCTCCACATGCTCCCGGATGAAATGGTAGCGTACCTTGATGTGCTTGGTCCAGCTGTGGGAAACTGGATTGTTTGCGATAACTATTGCGCTGGGTGAGTCGCAGTACATCGGAATTTCTCTAAACCTCAAATTATAATCTTCGTGTTGAGTTCTGATCCATATAAGTTGTGTGCAACAACTATCTACAAAGATATACTTTGACACTGCAGTATATGTTGCCACACAATTCTGCTTCTTACTACTCCAAGAAATAAGCCGGCTTCCAAGGAATTGGCATGTCGTGGAAGTGCTTTTTCTATCATCCCTGCAACCTACAAAATCAGCATCTGAAAATCCAATTAGCTCGACATTATTACTTCTTGGGTACCATAAGCCAAGATTAGGTGTACCCTTAAGGTATCTTAAAATCCGCTTTATAGCGACGTAATGAGATTCCTTAGTGTTCATTTAATATCTAGTGCATACACATGTTGAAAATATTATATCTGGTCTACTATCAGTCAGGTAGAGCAATGATCCAATTATGATTCTGTATTTGGTTTCATCAAAAGATTTCCCTTTCTCATCCTTGTCTAGAGATACAGTTAAACCCATTGGAGTCCTCATGGAGGTTGCGCTCTACATTCCAAATTACTTAAGAATCTCCTTGGTGAACTTTGTCTGAGAGATGAAAATTCCATCTTCAGATTGCTTCACCTGAAATCCTAAAAAATACTTCAACTCTCTCATACTTCCCATTTCAAACTTCCCTTGCATAAGTTTGGAAAACTTCTTGCAAAGGTTGTCTTCTTTAAAGCCAAATATGATATCATCGACATAGATTTGCACTAGCAAAATCTTGCCTTTAACTTCCCTAAGAAATAATATCTTGTCTATCTTTCTCCTTGTGAACTTGTTCTCAAGAAGAAAGCTAGACAACGTCTCATACCAAGATCGGGGAGCTTGCTTTAACCCGTATAAAGCTTTCTTTAAAAAGTAAATATAGTCAGGGAATTTAGAATTGACAAAACATGGGGGTTGTGCTACGTATACTTCCTCTTTCAGATCCCCATTGAGGAATGCTGACTTTATGTCCATTTGGTAGACGGTGAAGCCTTTGAGGGCAGCATACGTAAGAAACAACATGATCGCTTCGAGCTGAGCTATTGGAGCAAATGTTTGGTCGAAGTCGATCCCCTCTTCTTGTTTGTAACCTTGAGCTAAAAGCCTGGCTTTGTTCTTAATAATTACTCCGTGTTCGTCCAGCTTGTTTCTGAATATCCACTTGGAGCCTATCACGTACTATCTCTTTTGTCTGGGCACTAGTTTCCAGACTTTGCAGCGTTCAAACTGATTGAGCTCCTCTTGCATTGTCAGAATCTAGGAAGCATCCTTATTTGCCTCTTTGATTTTCTTCGGCTCAACCTATGACAGAAAGCTAAGATGCAAAACCTCATTAGCTGTACCACTTCTGGTTCTCACACTGTCACTTGGCTCTCCAATGATTTGATCAGCTGGGTGATCTCTTAGGTTTCGGAACCCTAGATTTCTTTCCCTCCCTCTAGCAGGCTCTGCAGCATCTTGTGCAACCTCTATGGGTTGAGGCAATTCTTCCTCTAGAGGTTCTTCATCCACTAGGCCTGGATCGACGATCTTGACAGAGCTTGGAGCTTCTTCCTTAACAGCTTCATCCAAGCTTAGCTCCTTGAACCTGGTACCTGCATCTACACCAATAACACTAGACGAGCTGCTATGAAGCATGCTAGTCTCATCAAATACAATATTTATCGACTCTTCTACCACCAGAGTTTTCTTATTGAAAATCCTATATGTCTTACTATGGCTACTATATCCTACAAAATACCTTCGAAACACTTTTCACTAAACTTTGTGCGGTAATACTTCCCATTATTAATTACGAAGCATTTACTTCCAAAGATTCTAAAGTAGGACACAGTCGGTTTTCTGCCCTTCAATAGCTCATAGGGGGTCTTACGATAGTTTTTGTTGATGAGTGCTCTATTTTGCACGTGACAAGTCGTGTCGACTGCTTCACCCCAGAAGTACTCCTGAAGTGAAGCATCGTTCAACATGGTTGTACATGCTTCAATTTGGGTGCTATTCCTTCTCTCAACAACTCCATTTTGCTGTGGAGTGAGCGGGGAGGAAAACTCATGAAAGATACTTTGGCTTTCAAAAAACTTTGTCATAACACCAGACTCAAACTCTGTTCCGTAGTCACTTCTGATTTTGACCACTAAGCAGTCCAATTCATTCTGAATTTGTCAGACAAAATTAGTGAAAGAATCGAAGGTGTCTGACTTATGTTTCAGAAAGAACACCCAAGTGAAACGCGAGTAGTCATCAATAATTACTAACGTATAGACCTTACCTCCTAAGCTGTGAATAGGCATAGGACCGAATAAGTCCATATGAATTAAGTATAAGCTTGGTGAAGAATCTTTTTCAGCAATACCCTTAAAGGTAGCTCGTGTCTGCTTACCCATTTGACAGGAGTGACATGGAATCTCTTTAAGGCACTTAATGTTGGGGGGCATCATGCGCTAAGTTGTGAGAAAAATATCATGTTTAATGTTTTGAAATTAATATGTGTTAATCTCTTGTTTCATTGGTCACAAAGAGACGCACTATCTTTTGCAATAAAACAAACTGAGGTAGAATTGTCTAAGCAAAGGAAATTTAGACAGAAAATATTTCTGCTCTGAGTTCCTGTTAAGACCGTTTCCAAATTTACATACAACTTTATCAAACACTTTTCCTTGCAGAACTCAATGATGTAGCCTTTGTCATATAATTGACTTATGCTTATGAGATTATGGTGTAATCCTTCAACATAAGCCACATATGTGAAAGAGACTGTATTGTTGGAAATCATACCATAACCTTTTGTTGTTCCCCTGTCTGAACCTCCAAAGATGACTTTTGGTTTGTCCTTGACTGGGGTATAATCACGCAAAAGGCTTCTTGTCCCAGTCATGTGCCGAGAGGATACACTGTCCAAATACCAGATTGGAGTTCTATTGGCCTTTGGACATACCTGCAAAAACAGATCATTTTACCTTAGGAACCCAAACATATTTGGGTCCTTGGTTCCTAGTCAGCTAAACACCACTAGGAACATTAGCCTTGCGAGTAGTCGGTCTCACATAGCTAACTCGCAGGGTTACAAAATTGGCGGGGTTATATCAGCAATCTACGCCAAAGTGACCAACTTTGCCGCAACACCAACAGTCAAACATGGTGTACCTTCTCGGGTGTTCCTGCTTTACCTTTTGAAACTTAGGTCTAGCAGAGGCACCGTACTTTGAGGTGGAGGCCTCATGATTGCAGCATACACAAGGTTTATGCATATCCTTTTCCTTTTGTATAATGGGCTTGGCTTTAGGTGCCTTCTTAATGTTATGACCATGAATATATGGACCATAATTTTTCAACTGAATTTCTTCGTAAGGTGCTATGAACACACTCATACCATAGTTCCGGGGACGGTTCCATCCTTGATAGCGCGAATTAGGCTCTACATGAGTAGCCTGAGTATAGTGCCCATTGGACGACTCAAAATCAAACTTGTTCGTTGGGAAGATTGCCTTCTTAAACTAGGTTTGGCCAAGAGGGGCCTTCCCTTTCTCTTTGGTAGAGGCTTTCTTAGCAGCCTTACCTTTTTCAACCTGGTGGCCAAGACCACTACCCTTCTTCGGAGCGGAAAACTCATCAATGAGAGGGAGGATAGTCTTTGGCTTGGAGTAGCTCTCAATAAGTTTCCTCTCTACCAAAAGTTTTTTTTCCAACTCATCAAGATATTTCTCTTTTAGACTCAACGTCTCAGCATAGCCCTTCAGTTGCTCTTTCAAGGAGTGGGAGGAAGTAATTTTGCAATTTCCTTCTTCAGATTTGTTTCCACTGCCTTGAGGGAGGCAATCTCTTTTAACTACTTTTTGACTACCTTATGGCATTTTTCAAAAGCCTTTAAAAGGTTCTCGTACTGAGCCATCAACTCAGAATCACCTTCCTCTTCCGAAGAGTAGCCATCATGACCATTTGAGGACATTTCAGATTCAAAGAGTATCGTGTGAGAGTTTACCTTCCTGCGGTACTCAGAGTCTCCAGCTTTCTCGTCTCTATGAGCCATGAGCCCGAAGTAGGCTTCTTCATTCTCAGAGCTAGACTAACTCGAGTCACTGTCACTGAGAGTCTTCGACTTATTGGCAACGAAGCTCTTTTCTTCTTTCTTCTTCCCTTTGAAGGATCTCTTCTCATCCTTCCTGGAGTTATCCTTCTTCTTATATGGACACTCTGCAATCATGTGACCTGATTTATTATAGCAGTAGCAAACAACGTCAGAGGAAGAAAATTTATTAGGTTTTGATTTATACATGTCCTCCTTATTGTAGCTCTTCTTGGTACGATCGCCGTCACGATGCGATCTCCTGGAATCTGAAGAGAATGACTTATTTTTCATTTGTCTCCTCTTGCTCAGCAGCTTCTTGAACTGCTTGGAGATTAGGGAGAACTCTTCGTATGATATCTCGAAGCCTAATGTGCTGGGCTCAGAGTCTTCAGGAGTGTCTGGAACTCGTGTCCTTATAGGTGACATAGCTTTGGACTTCCTTGAACCTTCAGCCTTTAGGGTTATAGACTTCTCTTTTCTTGATGATCGGTTGGCTTGCTCCTCCTTCTTTCTGGTGTTCATTTGGAGTTCGTAGGAGAGCAATTTTCCGAAAAGATTCTGAGGGTCGATCTCCGGCAACTTTCCAAATTCTCTAATGTTGACGACCTTTGTGTCCCAGTCCTTTATGAGGGATCTAAGGAACTTGTCGTTCAGTTCACCATGAGTGAATGTACGGTCATAGTTCCTGAGGTTATTGACGATCATGAAGAACTTCTCAAAGTTGTCAGCTATGGAGTCATTGGCACCTGGCTTTAAGGCTTCGTACTCTTGGTTCAACAACGATATGCGATCGTCTCGCACTTCTTTTGTACCTTCCATCAGGACAACAAGACAGTCCTACATCTCTTTGGCAGATTTAAAGTGGAATAAGTTCTGTAGCATTGAATCATCCACTGCACTTACTATGATATTCTTTGCCTTCTTGTCTATGGAGACTAAGATAATCTCATCATTGGTGAGATCCATCTGATGACTAGTTTTAGTCATCGGTTTTTGGGTTAGTTTAATTTAAAATTTCCTAGGTTTAAGTACTATTTTTATATATTTTATGTGTGATATGTTTTAATATTGTATTTTTAAAAAATATGTTTTAATATTTTATTTTATGTTTGTTTATAATGTTGTATTGTGTGTTTGTTATGTTTTTATTTTTTTAGTTTTTATGTTTTGTTATTTTATGTTTTTGTTATTTTATGTTTTTATTACTTTATGTTATTTTATGTTTTGTTACTCTAGTTTTTATGTTTCTAGTTATTTTAACATAGCTTACCTTATGTTTACTTTATGATATTGATGTTGTGTTATTTTATCTTAAAGAATTAACTTAACTAATGCATGTTTTATTTTTGTAGGTACAGCCCAAGCTCAAGTCCAACCCCCATTGTGCTACCCGAGCCTATGGTGTAGTCCATGCAGCCCCCTACATGATGCAGCCCGGCCCTCTTCAAGTGCAGTCCATGCAGCTAGCCCCCATTGTGCCACCCAAGTGCAGCCATCCCACTTCATCAAGCCCATTTGAGGCCCTTGCTTTGCATGCATGCACCTTCCCATTCATGCATCTTCCACCTTGTTGGCCGGCCTCCCCCTCTCTCCCCCCTTTATTTTTTTCTCTCCTCTTTATTCCTCATTCATCCCCCTCTTCTATTTTCTATTTTTATTCCCTTAAATAAAATACATTGCATTTAGCCTATTCACTCTCCCAATTAAATGTCATTCATGCACCTGAGTCCACCATGCATGACAGGCCACCCCCTTCTCCCCCTTCATTTCCATTTCTCTCTAGAACCTTCCCCCTCATCTATAAAAGTACCC
The DNA here is from genome assembly GCA_039513925.1 of Platanthera zijinensis. Taxonomy (NCBI): domain Eukaryota; kingdom Viridiplantae; phylum Streptophyta; class Magnoliopsida; order Asparagales; family Orchidaceae; genus Platanthera; species Platanthera zijinensis. The sequence continues at coordinate 249,626,738 of CM077079.1, read as the reverse complement.
TTAGCCTCAAGCATTTAAAAGGTTGGATTTTAGAGAGCAAGTGAGAGTGCTAGTGCAAGAGAGTTCTCTTCTTTTCTTGTCTTGTTGTTAAGTTCTTTTTATTAGTGTAATCTTCTTCTTTATAGTATTGTCTTTAACTATGCGTAGCTAATTTTCCCTTAACATTCGATCATGAGAATCCATGAAATGAGATGATATTTCCTTTTATTTCTTAGTTTTATTTTTGTATAAATTATTCTCGATCCTTCTTTGATTTTTATCGTGTCGACTCCGTATTTCCGGTATACGGTAGTAGGCCATTTGATCTCATTTCATAGTAGTCAAGAGACTCGTTGATTTGAAAGATCACTCAAAGAAGGAAGGAGTTGCACGCAATTCTAGAGATAGGATGACATAAATCCTCCGGATTGGAGTCAAATCCAATAGTGCGGGTCACTTCAATAATGCAACTTTAGGCCTTTTTGACATGCAAAGAGATTTCGGTCAAAACGTTTATAAGTTAGGGGATTTAATGCTCTAGTGAAATTATTTCCTATCATCGGATCCGTCACGGTCGAGTTTGATTTGCAAATATAAAATTATATTTTTTTTATCCTTCTCATCTCTTTTTCATGGTGAATCATTGATCGAATACTAACTTTTTATCATAAGTTTTCGTCTTATTATTATCTTTAGTTTAACTTAAAAATTCTCAAAACACCCATCAAGCATACGGTAGGATAATAGTAGAAGTGTGAGTAATAGTAATTGACAACCCCGAGTTTTAATACGACCTTGGTACTACAATTCAATAGGTACACTTGCCTGTTCGGGTTGATAGTCATTCAATACACCACCATCATCTTCTTGGGAATCATAATTGCTGGATTTATCGTTGAAGCTTATGTAGGGATGTGTGATCCTTCTTCCACTATTTGAAAAATCCTCAGATCAGGAGCTTCCATGTAGAATTGTACTCATTCTTTCCATATGGGAAAGTTTTCCTTGGTGCAAACTGGTAGCTTTATGGATGACATGTCTTTGCTTCGATCCATGGTGAATATGTGGAATCTCTGAATGCTAGATCAGGGATCTTATTCAAGGTGTTAGCCTTATCGAACAAAATGCCCGTTTGATACCAATTGAAAGTATCTAGCGTCTACCTAAATCACCTAGAGGGGGGTGAATATGTGATGTTTGAGTCTTTTTGTGGAATAAAAATTATCTAAAAATTCAAGCACACAAACACAGGGATTTATAGTGGTTCCTGGTATTGGGTACGTCCACTATCGCGCCTCGCCTATCTACCACAAAGGGATAGATTCGACTACTTCACCTTTCTCAGATTATCAAAATCTTACACCTCGGAGCAACGCTCCTACACCTCAGAGAACAAACTCTCCTACACCTCGATCAACAATCGGATCTTCAAACTCGATCCACAAACCAGATCTACAAACTCGATCCACAAATCGTATCTACACTCGGAAGAACAAACTTTTTACAATCTCGGAGACAAAGCTCCTACAAATGTTAAAATAATTTAACAACAATAATAAAATGTTACTCTTCCAAATCTGAAATCTTCAAGGATCTTCCTTCTTAAAAACTGAAATTCTCGATGAAGAAGGTTGAGGAAGAAATCTGAGAAAACTTGATCTGAAAACCTTGGATCTGACACGATCAAATAGATGTTGAAGAATCTTGGAATCTTGGATCTGTCGAATCTTTTTTCCTTTCGAATCACTGGATTAAGAGAAGAGCCGCAGAGAAGAGCGATGATGAAGACGTCGGCTTCTCTCGAATTTGGAATTTGCGAATACGATTCTGATTGCTGTAATTATTCTAATTAGTATTCTTAGGGTTAGCTATCAATCTGAAAGGACTATTTATAGAACATCTTCTAACGATCATAAATCATTAAGGAATGATCCACGTGGACCAATCATGAAGAACTTAGATTTAAATTGGAATACCGTCAGAAGATTTGAAAAAGAAAAATCTGCAAGCCCATTTCTCGAGAAGAAATAGATTTCTCGAGAAATGACTAGCTTTCTCGAGAAAAAGACATGGCTTCTCGAGAAAATACTTGGCGAAAATTCTTTGAAATAAAATACCTGATTTCTCGAGAAGGATATTATTTCTCGAGAAAAATACTTGGCGCAAATTTAGAACTGAAAACAGATTTCTTGAGAAGAATATAATTTCTCGATAAATGAATTATTTTCTCTAGAAATGGTCTGACCTTCTCGAGAAATTTACTTAATGAAAATTCTGGGAACTTAAAGACTGATTTCTTGAGAATTGATTTCTCGAGAAAAAGACTTAGCTTTCTCAAGAAATGATTTGGCCTTTTCGAGAATTACTTTGCTTTTCTCGAGAACTAACTTGGCTTCTCGAGAAATCTATAGGGCATTTCTCGAGAAAAGTACTTAGAATATTTTCAGACAATTTCTCGAGAATTCTTATGGTTTCTCGAGAACAGCTATGCTTTATCGAGAAATTTACTTAGACTTCTCGAGAAATACATGTCATTTCTTGAGAAATGGACTTAGAAAAATTTTCTTTTCTTCTTGTAGAAAGCCAGCAACCCTTCCTTTCTTCCATTGCCTTAGTACTTGAAAATGAAGTGCATTCCAATAGAGAGGTTACACATGAGTCAATACCATGGATCACAAAATGAGGGATTACATTGCATGGTCCTGTGTTTAGTGACTCATTATAAATTGACATTGATCTACACTTAGTAATAATGACCTGCAAGCACTCAACTACAGAATAGCATCAAATATATACTTAATTCATCTTAGTTCAAGGGTGACTTCATACAAATTTAGGTTATTGTGGATACAATACCCAACACAAATTATTACACACATGGGTTACCATGTGTTCATAAGTTAGCACGTTATATCTCTTAAGACAAAGCTGGTGTGATATGGTTAGTTCATAATCATTGGAAGCAACTATATTTTTTGGAGAGTAATAAAGTACCAACTACACAAGAATCCATTAATATGGAAGAAATTGGTATAACTGTTGAGTTGGAGGGGATCATACAAAGGTATACAAACACAAATGAGCATCAACAAAAAAAGATTAGAAACAAATTGCATTAGATCATGGATCAAACATGTAATCAAACAAAAGAGCATATTTTGGCAAATTTTCTTGGAGTTTCAAAGATGATTATAAAGGTATAAATGCAATCCATCATTTTTTGAGCATATTTTGAAAGAAGCCAAAATGACACACAAAAAGATGTCAAAATCATCAAGGGACCAAAGTGTGTGTGGAAATAGACTCAATGATAATGTTCATTGACAACTACCAACTTATATTACAGATTAGTTCGTTGATGTTTTTAATATCACCGTGGATGGTAGTTGTGGATTTCGATTTATTCGTGAATCACTATGGATGGGTGATAATTGGCAACAAGTTAGAGTTGATATAATGTATGAGTTGGGGAAGTGAAATATTTTGTTGATTCAAAGTTCGGAAGCATGAGAAAGCAAGCCTTATTCAACTCTCTTGATTACAAAAGCACACTGACACCATATAATAAGTGGATGTCGAAGCTAGATGTGGGTTTGGTGATTTCAAGTTGCTACAGTATTTGCATGGCTCTAATTTCAAAAAAAATCAAAGTCTAAAAAAAATACTATTGGACGCACCAATTCCCTACATGCCAAATATAATTTGGATTGGATTCATCAACAGTAATCATTTCGTGAGACAATTCACGAAAGAAGGAACCTCGCTTACACCAGTATATTCTCTTTGGAGGAGATATCACACACAAGTGGGAAGTTCATTTGAATGCATCTTCAGCCAAAAGGAATGAAATGTAAGTGTCTACTTTTAATTTCTCTAATTTATTCACTTACAAAACATTGCTAATTAAATTTTTTTTACACAATTTGGTGTTACATATTGAGGTATATGAAGATTTTTTGTGGAATATGAATAAAGTTTGTAACACTTGAAATCTTTTGTAATGTTAACATACATAGTAACTTGTTTTGAAAGAATGTATATCTCTAAATAAAAATTAATTTTTTATTATTGTTTTGCTTTTCTAGTAACAAAGGGGTTTTCAAATTGCTAATTTCAAATTTGAATGTTTTCTAGTAGTGATGATTTGCTAGAAGCCAAATCAGATTTGCTAGTAACATCACCCTTTTTTTCTTAGGCCCCATTCGAAATGACTTTATTAACTTTGTTTCAGCAGTTAAAAAATATCAATGCTCCTATAGATACATTTTGGAGGACTTCAAGTAGCTTTCATATCTGCCCAAAATGATAAAATAAATGCTTTTAGAAAAGCCAGGAGAGGGTTCCAATCTACCTTTTCCAAAAGCCTGTGTTCAGCTTTTTCTCCTCCCATGCCTCCAGCAAACCTAGCTCGATAGTGCATGTGAAAGAGGAGTTCTCAAACCCCAGTGTTGCTTCTTCCTCCTCTACTGCTACTTCCCTACCAAAAACAGGTGACAAAGAGCCTCCCGCAAACCTAGATTGACACTGCACCATCCAGTCCTTCCCAATCGTGGGAAATTGAGGGAAAAAATCTGAGAAAACTTTGCTGGAAAATAAGGTGTCGAAGAACAATGAGAAACCTAATACAAGCTATAGGAAGGGCCTCTAGTCGCTAGAAGAAGATCAGAACCTCAAGAACTACATCCTTCAGTACGACCATAACTTTTGGAGCTTTCCAAAGCCAGTCTTCTTGATTTTAATTCCTGAAATTTTATTAATCTTTTTTGTCTATTTTCGATCTTTTTTTATAGCTTTCTGAGAAATATTTTGATAATAATAGGATTGCAAAAGAATGGAAAGAGTTTCAGGCATAGATGTTTTAGATCAAATCCACTATTCTGTTTGTTTGTTTTCACTACTCCTATATATATTATTAACACAATGAAGTTTTTCCAAATAGTTTATTGTGCTTCCCTATCCTCAAAAACTATGCAAATGAAGTTTATCTAAATAGATCTTTATTTGCAATAGACATTTTCCTACAGCTCAATTTGCAACCATCATTTTGATACCACTTCTTTCTCTACCGCCACTGCTCTCACAAACAACCCCTTATTTAGGAAAGCGGTAATTATTACAAATATAGCAATGGCAAATGGATAGAAACAAATAGAGCCAATGTCTCTCTTTTGTAAATGGAAATGTTTAAAACTATCTGTTGGAAATAAAGTTGTCGGAAACTATTAGTTACAAAAAACTTTTGGAAACTATAAGTTATAAACATAGAAAAGTAATAGAAAATTTGACTGTAAAGTTGTTTATAACAAAAAATTAATTTAACTACATGATAATATAACATTGTGTTTACTATTCTTCAACTAATATTATAATTAACAATGATAAGAAAATATAAATTACAGTCAAATATTTCTAAAATGTGTCACATTATTTTAATGTCTAAATAAAGTTAATAAAATTTTCTAAAGTATGCATATTATACATAATTTTCATATATTCATCGGGCAATATAGTCACAGGCCCTTGAAATGAGAACATGTCTTCGACACATTCTATGTTTCTAATATGATCTATGTTTAAATGTCTCTGATTTCTTGTGCCTTTAGATAGTTCATATTCTCATTGTCATCATAAGCATTATAATCAGGATCTGTGTGAGATTGATGATAACGAACATATTTATGCAAAGTCATTGTAGATGTTAAAAATGTTGCATTGCTTCACAAAATTATATTGTGGTATGTTCTGAAAGATGGACCACTTTTATTCTAGAAACCAAATGGTCACTCTATGGTGTTGTGCAACGAGAAATGTGTTTAATTGAATATTTTACATCGTCCTTGTGAAGTGCTATTTTTACAAGTAAAATCAAGAATATGATACCGTGTATCGGATTATGATTTTAAAAACCATCATTGTAGTAGTTATCCAACATGAAAAATATTTTCTTGTAGGAATACAATGATAATATGTATATTATTAACCTCATATAATATTTAGCATTTCTTTTAATAATGATAAGTTATTGATTAACATTTACTAATCATATATTTAAGTTACTTTATTGTCGTGCACCTGGCCTCTAGAGAGTATTGTGTGCAACCTCATTTCCACTCTCTTTGTAGTAGTTCAATCAACCTCACAATAATATTTCAGTGTTGAAAATAGAAATGTTAACATAAATAATGGTGCAAGAGCAAGATAGAGTAAAAAGAACTTTTAAAAACTTTATTTTAAAACTTGATGATGACAGATAAATTATCATCATATTTTATCCATGATTCACATTTTTCATTACTCATTATTCTAATATGCACATGGTTCTTATTTTTCATTTTTTTAATATACACACATACCACACTCTTCTTATCTTTATTATACAAGCACATAACATATATATTAAAACAACAGGCATACATATTACATCCATCTTATTTTACAATGAATGCACATCATGCTCATATTATTTTATTGCAAATTTGCTTCATGCCACTCTATTAATTAATATACATTACTTCTAATTAAATATACAATCAAGATCGAGATCATACATATCATTGTCTTGATTTGGTTTGATGTACTAGATATTCACATCATATTGCACAAGCATGTTGGCAAAGTCATGAACTCTCCCCTGCCTAACCTGGTGACACCCTCGTTGCCTCAAACTATTAGATGGTCTTTAATCTTTTGCAAATCATCTTGCGTTTACCATGTTGCCTCCGACATTGGCAAGCCTTTCAACTTGATCAAATATTTGTGTGCTTAGTGGAACATCATTTCGTCGCACAATCCTTATTGCACATACTTTTCCTACCTCTTTGTCGAAAGATTTAATCACTACAAATAATTCTCATTATGAAGCTCCCCTTATATCATCTACATCTTCATGATATGGCTTCAACATACTTGCAAGAAAAAAATGGATCTTCAATGTGTTAAGTAAACAAATGTGATTAGAAATCTTTCCTACTAAATCAACGTAACACCCCATCTAAATATAGCCTTAAGATATGAGTTCGTTTGGTCCCCCCAAATTAAAAAATCAAAAGGAGTATTATAAAATGATATGATGAGAAAACCATGATAAATCACATCATCACAATGATATACATAGTGGAAACAATTATTAGTAACGAGTATTAATAACCACAAAACCATTCATAAGACTATGACATGTAAAACCAAAGTTCATAATATAGAATACAAAAAAAAGTCATATACAATCATTTATTACATGATGAATGGTCAACATGTAGGTAATTATGTCAATGATAATTTAATACATATGAAAAATAAAACTTTTCTTAATTCATTAAACCATTAGCCGACAAGCTGTGACTTTGAACTTGAGCATTAACACTTCATAACCTACATCTACAATTCATTAAGGAGAAGATGTGAGTCGGCCAAAGATGGCAGTGTAATGCTCCTCATCTCCTGAATTCTACCGAAAGGGGACCTCCAAAAAGGAATAACTCACATTCACTCACACAGTTGTAGTTAGTCCAATAAATATACATATGTAAGAGTATATTGCTACAAGAGATCATTTAGGTATACACCATTTAAGTTGTTGAATGTATCTCTATTATTACAATTTAGATACTAGGTGGCACAATAATCCATATCAATAAGGGATTGTTTGGTAAAGTGGTGGCGGTAGGGAATGAAGTGGTAGAAAAATGAGAGTTGCAAATGGAGCTATAGGAAAAGGTTTATTGCAAATCAAAATCTATTTAGCTATTTGTAGAGTTTTAAAGAACAGAGAAACACAAGAAATGGTTTGGCAAAACTCTGTTGCATTAATAATATCATATATAGGAGTACTGAAAACATTAAATCAGAATAGTGGATTTGATCAAACTACACTCTTATCATTATCAAAATATTTCTCAGAAAGCTGTTGAAAAAGATCAAAAATAAACAAAAATGATTAATAAAACTTCAAGAATTAAGATCAAGCTGATCGTCTTTGGAATGAATAGAGCTCCAACAGCCATGATCGTACTGAAGGATGTAGTTCTCGAGGTTTTGGTCTTCTTCTGGCGACAAAAGGCCCTTCCTTTAGCTTATCTTAGGCTTCTTGTTGTCCTGCGACTCCTCTTTTTTCGGAGAAGTTTTCTAAATTTTATGCCTTCAATTTCCTACAATTGAGAAGAACTGGATGGCGCACTGTCAAACTAGTTTTGCAGGAGGCCCTTTGTCTTCTGGTTTAGGAAGGGAAGGAGACGTGGAGGAGTAAGAAGCAACACTCGGGGATCAGGAATTCCACTCTGACGTGCACTATCAATCTAGGTTTGTGAGAGGCAAGGGAGGAGAAAAAGTCAAACACGGGCTTTTGAAAAAGGTTGATTGGATCCCTCTCCTAATTTTTTTTAAAACACCTATATTATCATTTTGGGTAGATGCAGCAGCCCCCATAAGCTCTCCCAAATAGATCTATAAGAGGGGTGGCATTTTTAAACTACCACAATTGAGTTAAAAATTTCTTCCAAATGGATGCTAACTTTCACACCAATACACATTCAAAATCCTTAGATCCATCCAAGACTAGGATTCTAAGACCCCTGCCCAAATGCCATTTCTTTTGTTTCTCCAAACACAACATAACATTTTCATTAAGGTCGCATATTAAGGTATGATCTTTTTCAAAGGATGACATCATATTACATCATTCACACTTAGGTCTACATACCTACTTTCTAAAACAAGGCTCAATCATAGTCAAGTCTCATACAAATCTACGAAATCTATAGAGCATGCCACAAAATATATCATATCAAACCAAACGGGTAGCATTCAACCAATCGGACTCCGCAAACTACCCATGGCAACATATATAGCAATAATATGTGAAAAGGAGCACGAGCATATTTAATGTTATAAACATGATGCCAGCATCAAGCCTCACTCAAATGAAACAATCTCATTGTTGCATGAACATAGACATTCACATCCATCTCGACCCTTAAAGCATGACTCTAATATATCATTATAATATATAGATATGCACTAAAGTCATTTCATATCATACAATGCAAATCTAGCTGGTTATACCCTTTCATCAGGTCCCTCCTACTAGAATTTTTCATCATCAAGTGAGGTCGATTATACCATTTCATCAGTCCCTTATACTAACACGCTAATGATCAGAATGGTTGATTATACCCTTCCTTGGGTCCTACTACCAACTCCAAATCATTCATCAAAGGGAGTGGTCGATTATACCCTTCTTTGGTCCCTTCTACAAGCTTCTTGGTTCATTTTGAATATCAATAATCATATCAAACATCATATTATATAGTGAGTGTCATTACTAACTCAAGCCCAAAGACCTCTAGCAGATTCATATAGGCTAACTCACTAAGGTGTTAGTTAAAATGATATGTATATATATACATATATCCAATACGATAATCACTTGTTTGGTCCACTATAGTTATACCCCAATGTCCGTTGGAATCTTGTGATTGAGAAGTAGCTAAGGATTTAGTCTTGTAAAGGGTCACTCGGTTTTTCTACGGTCCAAAAAATAGACCGTCTTGGCTCAGAGTAAGACCGTGAGCGCAAACAGTAAGTGAAAATCCATCAACAATGATGAGAGGTTTTTTTATCGTAGAAAACCCGGAAAGAGTGAAAAATCACGTGGCTGGATCAGTGTCAGGCCAAAATCCACTATTTAGCTTTGAGTTTACAAATATTGGGAGTTCCCTCGGAGGGTGACAGGCCACCACTCTATTATAATCTCTAAGTATAGAAAAAGCAGAAAATGAACTAAGTTCACAAAGCTTGGATGAGGAATCCACGAAGCTTAGATGGGAGCGTCCACAAAGCTTTGATGAGAGCATCCACATGAGCATTCCTCTTTAGGAGAATTTTCTAGTGCCTTTTCCCGAGCTCACAAAAGCGTCCAAGTGAGCGTCGGAGATTGTGCAAGCGAGAAAGGGAGCAAAGTGAATTCCAAGCGGAGAAACGATATAAGTCTCATGTTCCCACCAGAAAACCTCAAAGGTCTCTCTAGTCTCTGGAGTTGCTTCTCTTCAAATAAAATCTTGGGGGCCTTTTTATAATTTCCTGGAGGGATGGGTTTGTAATTATGTCGGGCTGGATCCTGAGTTGGTGAATGGTGTCTCTCTGTTACAGTCACCTAGATCAGCATTTTTCATGAAATGATGGACAGGTTGCTCGAAGGCGGCGACGACCGATGGAGGTCAGAGGCAGTGGCTAATGACAGCAGTCGGTCGTCATTGGCAGCGTCTATCGGTGCATGTTCTCTTGTGTGTACTCTTTGTGTGATGCGCACATGTGCGCGCTCGCTGCGTACTCATATTGTGTGTAGGTTGTGTGTGTGTTGCGTGTTCGGGTTGTGCTTCAAGTTCCATCCTTGTCTTTGAGGTATTTTTATCCCCTTCGAGCATACGTGACTTGTGTGCACTGTATGTTCAATTTGGTCGGCTTGCTTGAGCATTTTAGTCAAATTCCTTCCTTTTTGACTCGGAAATCTTCAGGGGAGCCACATCAAATGCCCCCAATATATGTGGGTCATGATCCGCAAAGCGAGGAGCCCAAAATTTTTTGACTTTAATCTTTTCACCTTTGGCTCGTGATTCTTCACTTGGCAAATTACTTTTTTCTTGTAGCGCTTAGCAGGAGTGTTGGTGTCTTGGCATGACTTGGTGTCAGCTTTATGAGGTGGAGAACTGTCACAACCCGCATTTTTCCCAACATTTTAATTATATCAGAGCAATGGGAAAATTCGCGCCGTGATGCCACGCCGTGCATGAGATAACTACAGAAGTTCATGCAAGACTCCAAACTCTACAATTTTAAAAGAAAACATAAATTATTATGGATGAAATCCAGTTTAAGTTATGATGGTAGCCGTATCCCTCGGCTTAATGGCTCATTTAGTCCACGAATCAAAATATCATTATACGTTGCGGAAAAATACTTATTTAGATTGACTCCAACATCCTACATGAGTAAAGACGTCTCTAGAGGACAACTCATGCTATGCGTGACTCTAAATTTATAATAGTAGTAAGGATAGCTTTTGCGGTCGCTAAATATAGCAAGTTAGAGCTTTTAAATTATGCAGTGCATGAAGTGATAGTAATAGATTTTATTCTTAAAAATATCTAACATGCATTCCTAGCATAAATCCTCCCAGAGAGCAAGTATTCCACATCCACATAAAGGGAAATAAGCAACTAGCAAGTATCGAATAATTAACCAACTGTGGGCGCCAATAACTGACACGAACCCACTAACAGGATAGTAAGTCTGGACCAATAACAAAAACGAAACAACAAACTACCTCGTTGAGACGAGATAAAAACCACGGCCAACACTACCGCCCAGAAACACCAAAACAAGCTCTGTCACCTGCTACTGTTCTGAACCTGAGGCATTCCAAAAAAATAGAACACCTCAGCAAGAAAGTACAAATGGTGGCAGAGAATAAATAAGCCAAAATAACAAAGATCAAGGGGTACCAACCCAAGACCAACAGTACTGAAATAAAGCACAAAAAGAGGTACAATTTATCATCGGGAAAAAGAACTCTTACGTGATTTATCACGTACAACAATAGTACACCAGACGCCCGAGGCTGTAAGGTGACAACACGAACCATTGATAAGAAAGAAATACAAGCCCTTATTAGGCACCTGTGGTTGACTCTACCCAAAAACACGGGTGAGGCGGTCACTCGTGGACACTCTACTCAGAAACACGGGCTAAGTGGTCACTCTTGGACTCACTACCCAAAACACGAGCGAGGTGGTCACTCTTGGTCTCACTACCCAAACACACGGGCGAGGTGGTCACTCTTGGACACACCACCCAAGAAAAACACAGGTAGCCTTCCATAGGGCACTAATGAAGGAAATAAACACTGCGGAGGTGGAATCATCCCCTAACTCCCGCAATCAAGAAAACACCACATATCTCGAGATTTGGCTCATCGGATTCTACTTGACACTACTAGGTACATGACATGGTTGTTCAACTCTTAAGAATGATTTACAATCCTAAATAACTCTAACCCGTTCAATAACGAATTCTAAGGCGTTTAAGGCCATCAAAAAGACAGTTCAAGAATAATCAAACATATTCGGACAAAATTGAGTTCATCATGACAAAATATTACAACTTCAAGTGATTTAAGAAGACTAATTATAACAATAATTTGGATAAATAAGCGTAGAAAATTTAAGGAACATGAAAAAACATAGTCGTTACCATTAAGTCGACAAGGAGAAACGAGGGGAAACCATCATTTGCCTTGGTTTTACCGGAAAAGTTCTCTGAATCGCTCCGCGTCGTAGATCGGGGCAAAAGAACACGGGAGGAGTTGAAATCACGATAGCGTAGCTCTCAGTGAGAGCTTTCCGGATCTATATTCGGATGAAGATTTCGAGCACCGGAGCACCGTAGGCGGCCACCGGAAGGTTCACGAAATAATTTCTCTCTCACGCTCACGCCTCTCTGGTTCGGGATGGAAGGAATCGGAGAAGATGAAGTTCTATTCACTTAAAAGTCCAGATATATATATATATATATATATATATATATATATATATATATATATAAAAATATATACAAACGTACTTATAATTTTTTTGTCTAAATACAGGAAAAAACATATAATTTATGAGTGGCTACGGGAAAACAAAAAATAGAGGTCTAAGATTACTTCAAATCGAAAATTGTCCAACATCAAAGTTGTAGATCTCGTCGAGACTAACAAATTTCATGTTGACCAGTTTTTTTACGACACCGTTTTAACCCTCAAAACGGTGTCCGAACACAGACGGTACAGAACTACTCGAGAGAAAACAGACTTTTCGAAATGAAGGGGTTGGCTCTCGAGAAATAACTTAGTTTTCGAGAACAAAAGTCATAGTTCTCGAGAAGAACATCATTTCTCGAGATGGGGAGGCTAGGCTCTCGAAAACTAACCTTAGTTCTCGAGAACAAGGCTTAGGACTTGAGAGAATCGATCAAACAGGCTACCTGCGTGCAGTCTCGGAAGAATCAAAAATAGAGGTCCAAGATGACTTCAAATCAAAAAGTGGTCAACATAAAAGTTGTATATCTCATCGAAAAGAACAAATTTCATGTTGACCGTTTTTCCATACAGTGCCGTTTTGACCCTCCAAAATTCGCCCGAACACAGACTATACAGGACTACTCGAGAGGGAAGGGGCTTCTCGAGAAATAGAGCAAAGTTCTCGAGAACAACTCATAGTTCTCGAGAACAAAACAGCATTTCTCGAGAGGATCATGCATTTCTAGAGAATTAGGCCATAGTTCTCGAGAATAAGCAATAGTTTTCGAGAACTACAAGGGTTCTTTGGTAGAAATCAAAAATGCAGTCTTTTTACGAGCAGTTTCGGGAAAATGGAAAATAGGTGTCTAGAATGGCTTCAAATCAAATCGTGGTCAACATGAAAGTTGTATATATCGTCGAGACGAACAAATTTCATGTTTACCATTTTTTGATACAACGCCTTTTTGACATGCAAAATGGCGCCCGAACGCAGGCCGAAACGGATTTCTCGAGAATAGCATCGGACTTCTCGAGAACTAAGATAGACTTCTCGAGAACTAGGATAGACTTCTCGAGAACAAGGATAGACTTCTCGAGTACAAGCTGGACGAATCGCAAAAGTTCTGATTTGACTAATATTTTGGAATAAATCACCAACTGTACGAATTAACAGCGTAGACAACCTTAGAATCCGACGTACCATTCTCGAGATATTAAATTACGCACTGAGACTACAAAAAATGCTCGAACTGCGACGAAACTTGACAAGCAAGTCCAAAATTTCAAAATACAAGAATTTTCCCAATACAACAAGAATTCGGCAGACTCGACCGCAAGGGCACGAAAATACCTTAACGGCATTGCGCCGTCAACTCGACGTTAAAAGTAACGTAAAGACGTCGTAAATATGATGTTTTACTTTTTGAATAAAATCATCGGAAAATCGGGGGCGTTACAAGAACCCACAACTAACATTAAACGAGGATCTTAACAACAGCTAAATTGTGCATTGCTTTGTTCCTTGCAGTAGTAGGTGCGTCATAGCATGCTTCTGTACATTTAACAGCCCTTACTGCATTTCAGAAGAACTCGGAATCTATTCGATTGGAGATGGTGGTGAACCTTTGTTCATTCGTGCCTCATGAGGACTAATGTTCGTCCGGAAAGAGGTGGCAAAGAACCCTTATTTGCTCACATCTTAGGAGGACCGAGGTCCATCTAGGTGGTGGTGACAAAGAACCTTTGTCCGTTTACATCTTAGGATGATTAGGGCCCGTCCAGTAAAGGTAGAAAAGAACATTTGTTTGTTCATGTCTGAGGAGGACCGTGGTCCGTCTAGGTTGAGGTGGCGAAGAACCTTTATTCGTTCGTACATCAAGAGGAGCGAGGTCGGTCTAGGTGAAGGTGACGAAGAACCTTTATTTGTTCGTGCCTCAAGAGGACTGGGGTCCATCCAGGTGGACGTGGCAGAGACCCTTTGTTCATTTGAGCCTCAGGAGAACTGGGGTCCTTTCAAGTGTAGGTGGCAAAGAACCTTTGTTTGTTCATGCCTTAGGGGGACCGGGATCCATTCAGGTGGAGGTGATAATGAGCTTTTGTTTATTCGTGCCTCAGGAGGGCTGTGGTCCTTCCAGGTGGAGGTAGCAAAGAACTTTTGTTCTTTTATGCCTCAAGAGGACCGAGATTCATCCAGGTGGAGGTAGAAAAGAACCTTTATTCGTTCGCGCATTAGGAGGACTAAGGTCCGTCCAAGTGGAGGTGGCAAAGAACCTTTTTTTTTCGTGCCTCAGGAGGATCGGGGTCCGTCCAGGTGGAAGTGGCAAAGAAACTTTGTTCGTTTGCACCTTAGGAGAACTAGGGTACATCCAGATGGAGGTGGCAAAGAACCTTTATTCGTCTATGCCTCATAAGGATTGGGGTCCTTCCAGGTGGAGGGGGTAAAGAACCTTTGTTCATTTGCTTTGTAGGAGGACCGAGGTCCGTTTAGGTGGAGGTGGAGGTGCGCCTTTGTCCATCTTGCCTTGATAGTAGGAGAGCACATGGCTTATTTATTCAGCGAGCCAATTTTGCCAATAAAAAGGGAAGATACATAAGTGCAAGAATCTGACCTTGCATTTCTCCATTTCGAGGGACATCGATCATTGGTAGAAGCGGTGTAGGTTCTACGCATTCCAAGTCTAGGGGAGCATCTTCCTATACGGAGCCCTTAGCTTTTAGGTCCCAGGTTTTGCTACTATAGTGACGATAAAGGGCCTTTCCCATGTCAGGGAGAGCTTGTCCTTCGGGGGGCACTTTCCTACAACATCGAGATTTTAGAGGACAGTCTCTGATATTGACGGGTCTCAATTTTAGCCTCCAGTAGTAGAAGTGAGCCATGGGACTCTAATGTATGGTGATCCTTTGAGCTGCTTTGTCCTGACTTCCTGTACTAAGTCCAGGTTTCCACGAAGGAGTGCCTCATTCTCCATTGGGTTGAAAGCTTAGATGCGGGGGCTTGGGATGTCAATGTCCACTTGTATAACCGCTTTTGATCTATAGAAAAGGTTGAATGGTGTCTCCCTGGTCGAGGTTCCTGTTGTTGTCATGTAGGCCCATACTATGTTGGGAGAGCATCCACCCACTACCCTTGAAATCTTGGAGGCGGGTCTTCAGACCTTTTAGGATGGTGTGGTTGGTGACCTCTGTCTGTCCGTTGGTCTTGGGATGTGACACAGCCATATAGCGGAGCTCTATCTTCAAGTTCTCGCACATTTTGGTGAAGGTCTTCCCCATGAAATGCATAGTATTATCGACAATGATGGTAGTCGGGATGCCGAAGCGGTAGACAATGTTTCTCCAGACAAACTGCTTGGCATTCTCCCTAATGATTTTGGCCAGTAGATCTACTTCGACCTATTTGGAGTATTCGATGGCCAAGATGATGAACTTACTCTGCCCAGAGATTGGTGGGAAAGGGTCGAGTAAATAGATCCCCCACTATGCGAAGAGCCATGTGCTCCAGAGTGAGGTGAGTCTGATTGGGGGTTGATGTGGGATGTTGGAATTATAACATCACCCCATGAGTGTTTTGTGACACTGGGAGTTGACTCGGGCTAGATAGAAGCCCCAGGATATTGAGATAGTCATGGTTGAGTAATAGTCAACATGAATTAATGATGAAAAATTGGGAGTTATCAAGTGGGGAGAAAATTTAAGTTATCGGGATGATGCAGTCGATATAGCCAATGTAGTCGATATTGACCTTAAGCATACAACCAATGCAATCGATATAGGCCTTATAAAGCTTTTAGCCAATGCAGTCGATATTGAGCTTAAGCATCTGGTCGATGCAGTCGATATTGGCCTTTTAAAACTTCCAGCCAATGCAGTCGATATTGACCTCAAACATCCAGTTGATGCAGTAGATATTGGCCTTATAAAGCTTCTAGACGATGCAATCAATATTAAACTTAAGCATCCAGTCGATACAATCGATATTGGCCTTATAAAGCTTCCAGCTGATGCAGTCAATATAAACCCTAAGCATCTAGCGGATGTAGTCGGTATTGGCTTTATAAAGCTTCCAGCCTATGTAGTCGATATTTGACCTAGCGTATTTTTGACATATTGGCTGGTGTCGAGTGAGGGTCCCAGTTTTACTATATCAAGCGATATGACCCTTTTATGCCCATGTATGTGTCCATACCTATTCCCATGCCCTATCTTCCTTATTTCATGGCTAGTGCTGATATGTTGGTCCACTAGGATGAGGACACATGTCCTTGAGTTGTCATTTCCAAGGCATGGGAAATCACATTCCTGTTATGCCATTAATGACAGGATTATTGTAGATCGGTGCTGGTCCACTAGGAGGAGGACATGTGTCCTTGAGTTGTCATTTCTAAGGCATGGGAAATAACTCCACATTAATTCTCAACTGAAACCTCATTCCAAGACCTCTCACTTATTTCTTCTCCTACACATCACTTTCTCCATTCCTCCAAGTCTAGCCATTTCTTAAAGGGACCAAGCTCTAGAGAAGGATTTGAAGGTATGCTTGGAGGAAGATTGTTGGAAATCACCATCGCCGCACCATCAAGGAGTCAACCCGAGAATAAGGTGACTTCCTCCACTCTCACTTGGTGTTAGGTCTTTAGATCAAAGTAGGAGAGATATTGGACTCAAGAGAGCTTAATTTCAGCAAGATCTTGGAGTTACGTAGGAAGATACCACGCTAGAACTTTCGTTCTAGGTCATCGTTTGCCGTGAAAATAGCTTCAATCAACTCCTCTCTTCAATGTTAAGTGAAGGACTTGATCTTATGAAGAATAGTAGTCTATTGAGGGAGTATTGGGGGGGAGAGATAGCTAGTTCATCTTGTACGTTGGTTGGAGTAAGAAGATGACAGCCTATTTAGATCTACTTTAAGATATGTAGAGATTTGTTATGTGTAGGCCAAACCGAACCTATTTTTTATGTGCGGTTGTGTTCAAGCCACTTTTCAGGCATGATCCAGCAAGATTCAGGCTTCGGGCTCAACATAAAATTTGTAGCCCTCAAAAATACCTTTCTGAAAAGTGGTTGTACATTTTCTGGGGAACTCTGTATCTCCTTAAAAGTGAAATCAAATTTGGTGTGTCAAGAGCAAATAATTTTTAAGTAGCAAGCTGGTTCTGTCTAGTTTTACATAGTCAGTTTCAAATCCAATTTTAAGCATGATACACTTAGATTTGAAACTCTCACTCAATATAAATGTTGTAGACCATGGAGAGACCTTTACAGAAAGGGGTGACACATTATTTTTGGTTGACTGTATCTCACAAAAAGCATGTTTTAGTAAACAATGATGTATTCGTACATATTGTGTTATTTTATGAATTCATCTTGATATTATTATTGGATGCTTATAATATTTGGTAGACATGTGCTTGATGATATTTATAACACCCTTATTAAGTTTCATAATTTTTGGATAGGTATTTAGGGCAATATTGTCAATCTCATTATGAAAATGTACGGTGTTGTAAATAAATATTGCAATATCCGATGAGCCTGAAATTTGGTGGAAATGTTCAAAATGATAATTATGAAGTATGGTTGAAATTTGTAAGGTTTTAGTTTTGAATCAATGCTTGAATAAAATATTTCATTATAAATTGTTATGTTGAATTCAAATCGTGTTGATGTTCGATTGAGCCAGTATTTTGGAAAAACATACCTTCAGTTTTGATAATATTATCAAGGGAGTAAGACAATATATTGATCACATATTAAATTATTATTGATACATATGAATGATTTGTATTGTGACATTCATTGATAGCTAAATATATTGAAATTCTAGCACGAGGTTGAAAATGGCTAGAAAATAAATATTCTGGCAGATATTTGTAGTGAACACAAGTATGCCACTAAATGCACTAGTCCTTTAGGATCATTGAGAGTAATCCCATGAATTGATCATTCCACTGCATTAGAGTTATGGTACACTACGGGTAGTAGTGATGGCTTGGTGTATATTATATGATATTATTATATCCTAGGGTGTTATGTTAAGGACCTGGTTAGTAGCTCCTTGGGTGTTAATTAGCACAAGTGAAACTTATAATTGATGAATTGTACCATGGACTTGGTTGGAAGTACTTGAGTGCTGGGTAGTAAAGGTTATTCTATGATTATATCATAATATGATGTATTGTGTAAGGACTCGGTTGGAAGTCCCTAAGTGCATGATAGCACGCGGTGAAATTTGGTGGATGTTGTATTATGCAAGAAATCAGTTGGATGTCCTTGGGTGCTTGATAGCACGGTTTGATCATGGGAATTATATGGTTGTGTATGGTTGATACATGGTTGCATATTGATCCTGGTGAGAGGATTATTTATGGCAAGTCTACGGGCTTACCGGTTGTCACATCGACGAAAGATGGTAGACAAACTCAGGTCGGTTGGGTTGGGCTCTTTGGTGCTTACAAACCAAAGACCCCTTTTGTGCCATAGGCCGGTTGGGCTATGCTCTTTGATGTTTACTTCCCAAAGACCCGTTCCACGAATGCAGGAGCTCCGTTGTTTTGGTTCTTAGTGTTGAGACATACGTGAAGCCTAGGTCTGGTAGTGTTTATACTCACCTAGAGGTGGAGAAGCCAGCTCCACCGTCACACCGCCTGAGTGGTTTGCTACCCTAAAAAGTGGAAACTAAAAGTTTATGTCGGCATAGCAAATCAGAGTGTGTGTAAGCATGAGTGAGTCATTATACATACATGCATTCACAGCATTGCATTGCACCACATGAAGTGTAACATCCCATTTTCGGCTAGACCCCTAGGAGTCGGTTGGTTGTGGTAGAACCCTGGGGAGCCTAGAAATCGAAATAAAGCGACCAAGAATTCGGGTCACGGGTTGGTCACGCCCGTGACCGACCCGTCACGCCCGTGACCTGGGGGCATGACTCCTTCGACGATCATCGATTTCACTTAGACGATCGTCGGGCACGGAATTTGCCTCATGGCCTGTCACGCCCGTGACCCGCAATGTCACGCCCGTGACAGAGGGCGTGACCACCTCCGACGATCGTCGATTTCAGTTCGACGGTCGTCGGCCAGGAATTGGCCACACGGCATGTCACGCCCGTGACCCACAATGTCACGCCCGTGACATAGGGCGTGACCACGTTCGACGATCGTCGATTTCAGTTCGACGGTCGTCGACCCAGAATTAGTCACCAGGCATGTCACGCCCGTGACCCTCAATGTCACGCCCGTGACATAGGTCGTGACAACCCTTCGACGATCGTCGATCTCAGTTCGACGATCGTCGAACCCAGAATTGGCTAACCGGGCCTGTCACGCCCGTGACCTATGTGTCACGCCCGTGACCAAGGCCGAAACGACAGCCAGACTGGAAATTTCCGTAACCGACACCATAATAAATTCTGATTATGGGAATGAAAACCAAGGGTATTTATGGGCCGTTTCCTACTTTAATTATTTAAATAATTAAGGAAATGTTGGTCCAATAGGAAATCGCCACCTGGCGAGCACCTCTTCATCTCCAGCATTTCAACTGAAATTCGTCATAACCGAAACGTCATTAAGGGGATTATTAATGGCCGCGGACGTTTCATCCTTTCCCCTCCCCACTTACTGATCTATAAAAGACTCCTAAGAGCAAGAGGAAAAGGTTACACTCTCCCTCAAACTGTTTCAGATTTTCCCCCTTGCTGTTGAAGAACTTCCGGCGACGCCACCACCGCGCCAATGGCTTTCCGACGCTCTACACGCCTTCAGCCCGCGAACAAGGTCCTCCCCTCCCTCTTCTTCTGCGGATAGATCTTAGAAATCGTTAGGAGTGATATCGGGCTCAAAAGAGCCAGATCGGGTGAGCGTATTCGTGGTTTTTCGAAAATTTCATGGTGGCGGGTTCGCCGGAAACCGCCTCTCCGGCGGCCGTGCCGCCGCTCGGCGATAGCCCTCACCTCATCAGAGGTGGTGGTGGTGGTGGCCGGCCAGGGAGATGGCTGGATGGCCGGGAAATAGCTTGGAAAAGCTACAGGAAATTAGGTTTTCAGGGCTCTGTTTCGGGCTGTAGAAGAAGATGAACAGTGCCATTTAATTAGATTTTATCTGTGAAGCAATTTCTGAATGAAAATATCTGTCACTTTAAATAATTTGGGAAAAATATCTAGAGGCTCCTACAGGAAAAGTGGTCAGTATAGAAAATGTAGCCCTTGAAGTCTTGTTTAATTTAAAATTGATTTCACTCGATTTAGAATCCTGGTTAGACCACAGCACCCTTTTTGGTGAGGTCTATCCAGAGGGCCGTCTGGACCTTAGAAAAATTCCCCACTCTAAACCAGTCATCAAAATGACTTGAAATTTGGGGTGTGGCCTAATCTTACCTATATCTAGGTGCTATCCAAAAATGAGAATTTTTGGGAAATATTTTTCTATAGTTTTGAGAAAAATTCAATAATCCTAGTTTAATTTAATTAGATGGTTAAATAATTTCCAAACCCTCCCAAATTTTGGTGAGTGGTCCCTGGGTTCACCATAAGGTTATGCATAATTTTTCATCTCATTTGGATATGGTTTGGATTATAAATGATCAACCCTAAGTTTTGCCCTAATAAGGGGTCTTAGGTTAAAAGTGCACTTTTGAGATTTGAGTGGTCAGATCACCTCAACAGAGGCTGAGATTTTTACCACTGGCTAGTAATATTCTCTAGCACCCCCCTCATAGAGTTTGAGGTGGATCGGGGTAAGTTTACCCTAAGAACCAAGGCCAAACCCTAAGGATGGATCTTGGTGGTTTGTGAAGGTCATGTGGTCAAATGACCTTGGATTGACCCGAAATTGGGTGAAGAGAACCATAGGACCAATATAGTTCTCTGGATGAAATCTTAGTAGATTTGGAGACCGTTGGGATACCTAAAAATCTAACCCTAGTTTAGGGTGCAAAACTTGTAGAGATAGGAAATGACACTAAATCACATTGAAAAGTGTTGAGATTTGGATAGAGTGAATTATAAGGATGGCACAAGCTCTGGATATTTTACTATGAATTTTAAGATTATTATTTTGGGTACTTCATTAACGATTTAGTAGCTTGTATGATTCACTTAGAAAATTTATTATGGAACACACACTTCCTGGAAATTGATGAAATTTAGACAGAGAACGTTTATTAGGGTTTTAAATCTTTGTGAATGTTTATGGAATTTTTGAAAGTTTAATTCTAGGGCTTGCTTCATTAAGTATGTTTTTCCTTGATTATTTGATTAAATCTTTAGTGGTGTTTAGCAAGCTAGTAAAATTATGATCCTTTGCACAAAGATCCTTTTTATACCATACTACTGATTAGTAATTTTTCTATAATTTTCCGATGAGTAATTTCAGTACTTCCTTCATTACATAGAATTAACGTGATTATACTGGATAAATTATTTAGAGGCTAAATACTTTCTGTAAAATCCTGGAAATTTGTATTTGAGGTTATCTTGCTGTTATGTAATGATCATGATTTTTGAGTAGCCATTACTTAGGAGGATCATGTAGTTCATGTTTAAAATGACCCATGGCCCGTCCTTTGGGAAAATTAAATAAATATCAGATTAATTAGGAAAATTATAAGTTTCTGGATTTAGACAAATTATGATATGGTAGACCTCCAGTAAATATTATAGGAGATTTGGAAGATAATTTGGTGTACCTCTCCTTGTGTACCTCATATAGCTTAGCATGGTCTGCATATAGTAAAACCACGGAATTCTGATAATTGATGGTTGGTAGGGCAAGTTAAGATTGAGTTCATCATTGGAAGTTAGGATAAGTAGAGTGTGAGACTGGTTAGGATAAGGGAGTACGGGAACGACGAAAGATCGTCCACCCTGGGAAGAAGAGGAAGAGTCTTAATACTCTAGGGTTAGAACTTAAGTAACTAAAAGAGAATCGGGTTAAGGGAGATCAACCAATAATAATAAGTGCCTTGCGAAAGGGAACTTCGGGCCGTAATGCCGCCATCTTGGTTCCTAGTGCCCCTTGAGAGCCCTTCACGGGGTATACCGGGGGCAGTCCTGGGCTAACGTAAACCATAAGAATAATGAATTAAAAGAGCAACTAGTATAACCAGGGTTGTACGTTTACACTCCCCGATAGCTAGGAAAGTAGAATTATAGGATTGGTAACCATTCAGACAGTAGCTCTGAAGGTAGATGCACGGATGGACTGTCCGGGGGGGGCGAGGGCTCGAGGGTTGGAGTACAGAATAAAGGTGGTGGGTCTTCGGTATCTGATTGTCGTTCACACCGACATCGGTACGCTGACTCGGTGGTGTGGGACACTTAGCCAAAGAAAGTCTGGTGGGTACAGCCAGCAGTAGTACGCGGATACTCTAGGTTGTGTTCTTCTAGGGGCGTACGGAAGGGCTAGGCCTGGTAGTGTGGATGCCCGCCTAGGAGTGGGGGGCCAGACCCACTGTCTCCGTTTGCCACTACGGAGGTTCCTGGGAGTGAAGCTAGCTGCCCGAACAGGGGGAACTAAAGGTCTGTGCGCATAGAGTCGTGTGCGTGTGTTGCACTTGCATGAATCATGGCATAGCATATCACTACACTCATAATTGCATACAACCGTCACCCCAATGTATAAATCGGTATGGGACTTTTTATACGATGGGAGCCTTGCAGAAGATCCCTTAACTTATAAGTTTGTATGGGCATTCATATAAGTTAAGGCTACATACTTATTTACTTGTTTGTTTACTTACTGTTCTCTAGCTGCCTTTTTATACAATTTGCTACTTATTAATTGCTCTACCTATTACAACATTTACACTGTTCACCCGTTATAACTTGCTAGTTAGGTCCACCGTCACCTGCTTGATTATTCTCCACTTTTGTAGCTTCCCTTTCCTCCTCTCCGCCCGGTACTTAGGAGCCGTGGTGGGAGGGGTAGGGGATGATAGGGCTTAGTCTTTATGACTAATGGTTTTCGAACCAAACATTACAGGAGCTCCGGATGGGAGACAGGGACCAGCACCAGCGGAGTATGGTGCGCATGGAGGTGGGACAGTCTAGAACCGGTGCACCTGCGACCAGCTCTGTGAGTGATTAGTATTTTCTTAGCTTCCGCGATGAGTGACTTGTAGTGAGGACTCTGATGTACTGGGCTCGAGCCCATTTATCTATTTTCCTATTATTACTATTGATGGACTGGTTATGATTTCACTTTTATTTACATATTTCTGTGGACTTGTTTACATTTTTGTATAAATGCTTCTCTCTCTTGTGATCGAAAAGGGCCGGCAGAATTGGCATTTTGTAGTGGTTGCCTTCCCGTGAGTCGGTGCCACCGCAAAGCGGCAATTCTAGGCTAAGACCCCGGTGGTTGAAAAAGAAAAAAAAAGGGGGTCTTACAAGTGGTATCAGAGGAGACCTCGATCGAAAGAGAAGTAGTCCACAAAAACCTTGGGCCACCCCCGTGCGAGCTTAGTTTGCGGACAAACTAGCAGCGGAAGCAGTGGTGTGCCCATGAGGGAAATCACATGTGAAAGTGCATCCTAACTCTTCTTAAATTCCATTCATTCGCTCTCTAACAAATAGAATTTTTACTTGTAGCCTGCGACGAACCCTACATCGCAGCAGGGGACACCGCAGGCTCCGAATGTGGTCCCGACTCCGCCAACACCAGTTCCGTTCCAGCAGACGGAGATGGGGTAAACACTGACGGCCATCCTGGAGGCCTTCATAGCCCAGCAATCCCCGGCCCCACAGCCAAACCCCGGGGCCAATTGGATGACTGTCTTCCGGGGACTTTCCCCTCCATCCTACCAGGGGACGGAGTCTGCAGTACGTACGGAGGAGTGGTTGGACACTATTTACGAGATGCTGGCAGGGATTCGATGCCCCACGGAGGAGGCAGTCGCTTTGGCAGTCTCCTGCTTAGAGTCACATGGAAAGAGATGGTGGAAATCTCAGCTGGACACCACCTTTGCAGGGATGGACTGTGTTGATATTACTTGGGAGGAGTTCAGAGCAGCGCTCTTGGGACATTTTGTACCTCAGTCGGCGAAAGATGACCTGGAGGATAGGTTCCTGCGGTTGAGGCAGGGGAACAGGACTGTGGTGGAGTACTATCAGGAGTTCACTCACCTGGCCCGTTATGCAGACGCTTACCAGTTAGACGATGCTGGCTATGCCCGGAGGTTTTATAAGGGGCTGCAAGATGACATGAGGCAGGCCCTCCTTTTTGTCTCAGAGGGGAGTCTGGCCAGGATTCTGGAGATGGCTAAGAAGAGGGAGGCGGATCAGCTTACAGTGAGGAGCCGGAAGAGACCGGCTGATGATTCAGTGATTGGAGGACGTAGAGACCGTCCTCGAGGCCAGGTTATTGGAGAGAGAAGGAACGGGGATCAGCCTCGTCAAGAGTTTGGGCAGGAGCAAAGGAGTCAGGGGGTATTGGCTCCCCAGCCTATACAGATGCTGGAAATGCCAAGGACGGCAGAGCAGCCACCGGTATGCTTTCAGTGCAACCAGCCGGGGCATATCAAGAGGAACTGCCCTGTGAGGCGAGCACCCCCACCAGCACATCAGGGCGCTCCACCTCCCCGACAGTTTGGCGGACGAGGACAGGACCGAGGACGAGGATTTCAGGATCGAGGTCGTAGGCCAGAGAGAGCAGGTGTATGCTCTAGACCTGACACAGCCCCGGAACCCGGAGCAGGTTATCACAGGTATGGCAGTACTTTTCAGATTTTCTTCATATAAACTACTATTTTAAACATAACCTGGTTAGAAATTAAGAGAAGATAAACTATAATAAGAATACTAAGACATTTAATTACCCTAGGCATAGTATTCGTGAGCGGCAAGCCCGCTCACACCCTCTTCGACACTGGTGTGTCGCAATCATTCGTGTCGGAGGATTTCGTGAAAGGACTGGCAGGAGTGGAGCCATTCACCGGGAAGATGATGAGGGTGCGCCTACCCGACGGGTCAAAGATATTGACCTCTGCTCATTGTAATATGGAAGCAAGGATCGGCGGAAAGGCGTTTGAGGCACCAGCGACGGTTCTGAAGATGCCAGATTACGATCTGATCCTGGGCATGACTTGGCTTCATTGGAACCATGCCCAGATCGATTGCGTGGCGAAGAGGATCACCGTGAGGCACGATGACTCCTTCATTGTTATCGAAGGTATTATATCAGCACCCCGTACTTTACTATCGTCTGTGCAGGCCGTTAAGGCCCA
Organism: Platanthera zijinensis; assembly: GCA_039513925.1. Lineage (NCBI taxonomy): Eukaryota > Viridiplantae > Streptophyta > Magnoliopsida > Asparagales > Orchidaceae > Platanthera > Platanthera zijinensis. The sequence continues at coordinate 249,600,982 of CM077079.1, read as the reverse complement.
CCTGCAGGGGGAAGAGGTTTATCAGGTCCTCTTTGAGGCGGTCATAGCCAAGGATTCCATTGCAGATATTCTGGTAGTGCGGGACTTCGCCGACGTGTTTCCAGAGAAGCTACCAGGGTTACCCCCGCACCGAGAAAAGGACTTTCAGATTCAGCTCGTACCGGGGGCTAAGCCGGTATCCAGAGCTCCCTATAGAATGGCCCCAAAGGAGTTGGTGGAATTCCGAAGCCAGCTTCAGGAGTTGGTGGAGGCCGGGTTCGTTCGGCCTAGCTCTTCACCGTGGGGAGCTCCGGTGCTGTTCGTTAAGAAGAAGGACGGGACCCTTCGACTGTGCATCGATTACCGGGCTCTGAACAGGTTGACAGTCCGGAATACTTATCCCTTACCACGGATAGACGAGCTTTTTGACCAGCTGGAGGGAGCCCATTGGTTCTCAAAGCTGGATCTGAGGTCAGGGTACTACCAGCTTCGTATTCGAGAGGAGGACATCCCGAAGACGGCCTTCAGCAGCAGATATGGCTTGTACGAGTTTACCGTGATGCCGTTCGGGCTCACGAATGCACCCTCCGCATTCATGACTTTGATGAATCGGGTGTTCGAGGAGTATCTGGACGTCTTTGTCATTGTATTCATCGACGACATTCTCATCTATTCAAGGACGGAGGAGGAGCACGCGAGACATCAGGCCTTGACCTTGGGGAAGCTGCGTGAGCATGAGATGTATGCCAAGTACAGCAAGTGCCAGTTCTGGCTAAAGGAGGTGGCCTTTCTGGGCCATGTCATCAGTGGAGCAGGTCTGGCAGTGGATCCTGCAAAGATCCAGGCAGTACGGGATTGGCCATCGCTAAAGTCGGCCACGGATGTTCGAAGTTTCTTGGGACTTGCCGGCTACTACCGGAAGTTCGTCGAGGGGTTCTCTCAGATTGCCCTCCCTCTTACGTCTCTGACGAAGAAGGAGTCCCCTTTTATATAGACGCCTCGATGCGAATCTGCCTTCCAGGAGCTAAAAGATCATCTCACCTCGGCTCCCATCCTTGCTCTTCCATCAGGGAATGAGGGATTTCAGGTGTATACAGATGCTTCCTATCAGGGGATGGGTGCCGTTATGATGCAGAACGGGCACGTAATAGCCTACGCCTCCCGTCAGTTGAAGCAGCACGAGCAGAACTACCCCGTGCACGATTTAGAGATGAGGGCAGTCATTTTTGCTCTTAAGATCTGGCGACACTATCTCTACGGAGTACATTGTGATATCTTCTCCGACCACAAGAATCTGAAGTACGTCGACACCCAGAAGGAGTTAAACATCAGACAGAGATGCTGGGTGGAGTTTCTGTCGGACTACCAGTATACCATGCACTACCATCCGGGGAAGGCGAACGTGGTCGCAGATGCTCTGAGCCGGAGAGCGAGTATGACAGGAGTAGGCCCGCAGCTGATGGCCTTGGAGTTGATTAGATCATTCGAGGATATGCAGATTTCGCTAGTGTCTGAGGATGACCCGGAGCTGTACATGGAGTACCTGGGGTCGATGGCTACTACTGATGACATTCGGGACCGCATCAGAGATGGGCAGATGCTGGATGAGAGAACTGAACCGATATTCCGAGCCTTGGAGGAAGGCACGACGGGAGATTACTCTTTGAGGGATGGGCTCCTGTATTTCCGAGGCAGAGTCTACATACCAGCAGGAGGACGGATCCGGGAGGATATTTTGACGGAAGCTCATTGCAGCCGATATTCGGTACACCCGGGGATCACCAAGATGATAAAGGATTTAAAGAGGACGATGTACTGGCCGGGTATGAAGAAAGATATTACGTATTTTGTGACGCATTGTGAGGCCTGCCAGCTCGTGAAGGCGGAGTGTAGGAACCCGGCAGGTTTACTGCAGCCGCTTCCGGTGCTGGAGTGGAAGTTTGAGGATATAGCCATGGACTTCATACATAGGCTACCTCGATCCCGTGCGGGGAATGACTCGATCTGGGTGATAGTGGACAAGCTAACGAAGGTGGCCAGATTCATTCCAGTGGCAAAGGGCGCACCAGTCAGTGTATTAGTACGGAGGTTCATTGAGCAGTTTGTGCGTTATCATGGGGTGCCCAAAACTATCGTTTCGGATCGGGATGGGTGGTTTACATCCAGGGAATGGAGGTTAGTCCAGGCCCATCTGGGTTCTCGGTTGACATTCAGCACAGCTTTTCACCCTCAGACCGACGGACAGACAGAGCGCACCAACCGTACACTGGAGGATCTGTTGCGACTATGTATTTTGGACCGTGGCGAGCCTTGGGAGAGATTGCTGCCACTGATCGAGTTTTCGTACAACAACGCTCATCAGTCCAGCATAGGCATGGCTCCATACGAAGCGTTGTACGGAAGGAGGTGCAGAACCCCACTATCATGGGTTCAGGATGAGGATCCGCAGGCACTAGGCTCGGAGTTTGTGGGAGATACAGATGCCCAGATTAGATTGATCCGAGACAGGATGTTGGAAGCCCAGAGCAGACAGGCGAAATACTACGATGCGAGGCATCGCCAGATAGAGTTCCAGGTAGGAGACCGGGTTTTCTTGAAGATACGGCCGATGCACGGAGTCTCGCGGGTTCGCGGGCGGAAGAAGCTCAGTCCGAGATATATGGGGCCCTATAGGATCCTGGAGCGGATCGGCCCCTTAGCCTATAGACTGGAGCTACCGCCGGAGTTAGCGGGATTGCATGACATCTTCCACGTCTCCTCACTTCGGAGGGCTCTGCTACGCCCTGAGCAGCTGATTTCCTCGACAGATGGCCCGGTGGCCTCGGATCGGTCAGTCAACTTGGAGCCTATCAGGATTGACGACACAGCAGTGCGTGTCTTGCGACGGAAGAAGGTTCCGTTGGTCAAGGTTCTGTGGAACAATCATGGGCAGGAGGAGCATACATGGGAGCCACAGGACTTGATGCGGCAAAAATACCCGGAACTTTTTCGTCAGGTATACCTCACAACCCCTCTGGACAATCAATTTGCCTTCCTGTTTTAAACCAAAGGGACTGAAATTTCAAGAATATGGGCTAATCTTTTGTTTATTGGGGTGTATATACCTAGTTAAGTGGGCGAATTAATCTTAGATTTGAAACCGCATAAAGCAAACATAACGTAGGGAAATAATTTCTTTAATTCTCATGGGATGTTACAAGCTTCTTTTCCCGATTAGAGTCCCGTAGGCTTAACCTCGATTTTGGGGATGAAATCTTTATTTTGTTTATTGGGATTTATAATATCCCATTTCCGGCTAGACCCCTAGGAGTCGGTTGGTTGTGGTAGAACCCTGGGGAGCCCAGAAATCGAAATAAAGCGACCAAGAATTCGGGTCACGGGTTGGTCACGCCCGTGACCGACCCGTCATGCCCGTGACCTGGGGGCGTGACTCCTTCGACGATTGTCGCTTTCACTTAGACGATCGTCGGGCGCGGAATTTGCCTCATGGCCTGTCACGCCCGTGACCCGCAATGTCACGCCCGTGACAGAGGGCGTGACCACCTCCGACGATCGTCGATTTCAGTTCGACGGTCGTCGGCCAGGAATTGGCCACACGGCATGTCACGCCCGTGACCCACAATGTCACGCCCGTGACATAGGGCGTGACCACGTTCGACGATCGTCGATTTCAGTTCGACGGTCGTCGACCCAGAATTAGTCACCAGGCATGTCACGCCCGTGACCCTCAATGTCACGCCCGTGACATAGGGCGTGACCACCCTTCGACGATCGTCGATCTCAGTTCGACGATCGTCGAACCCAGAATTGGCTAACCGGGCCTATCACGCCCGTGACCTATGTGTCACGCCCGTGACCAAGGCCGAAACGACAGCCAGACTGGAAATTTCCGTAACCGACGCCATAATAAATTCTGATTATGGGAATGAAAACCAAGGGTATTTATGGGCCGTTTCCTACTTTAATTATTTAAATAATTAAGGAAATGTTGGTCCAATAGGAAATCGCCACCTGGCGAGCACCTTTTCATCTCCAGCGTTTCAACTGAAATTCGTCATAACCGAAACGTCATTAAGGGGATTATTAATGGCCGCGGACGTTTCATCCTTTCCCCTCCCCACTTGCTGATCTATAAAAGACTCCTAAGAGGAAGAGGAAAAGGTTACACTCTCCCTCAAACTGTTTCAGATTTTCCCCCTTGCTGTTGAAGAACTTCCGGCGACGCCACCACCGCGCCAATGGCTTCCCGACGCTCTGCACGCCTTCAGCCCGCGAACAAGGTCCTCCCCTCCCTCTTCTTCTGCGGATAGATCTTAGAAATCGTTAGGAGAGATATCGGGCTCAAAAGAGCCAGATCGGGTGAGCGTATTCGTGGTTTTCCGAAAATTTCATGGTGGCGGGTTCGCCGGAAACCGCCTCTCCGGCGGCCGTGCCGCCGCTCGGCGATAGCCCTCACCTCATCAGAGGTGGTGGTGGTGGTGGCCGGCCAGGGAGATGGATGGATGGCCGGGAAATAGCTTGGAAAAGCTACAGGAAATTAGGTTTTCAGGGCTCTGTTTCGGGCTGTAGAAGAAGATGAACAGTGTCATTTAATTAGATTTTATATGTGAAGCAATTTCTGAATAAAAATATCTGTCACTTTAAATAATTTGGGAAAAATATCTAGAGGCTCCTACAGGAAAAGTGGTCAGTATAGAAAATGTAGCCCTTGAAGTCTAGTTTAATTTAAAATTAATTTCACTCTATTTAAAATCCTGGTTAGACCACAACACCCTTTTTGGTGAGGTCTATCCAGAGGGCCGTCTGGACCTTAGAAAAATTCCCCACTCTAAACCAGTCATCAAAATGACTTGAAATTTGGGGTGTGGCCTAATCTTATCTATATCTAGGTGTTATCCAAAAATGAGAATTTTTGGGAAATATTTTTCTATAGTTTTGAGAAAAATTCAATAATCCTAGTTTAATTTAATTAGATGGTTAAATAATTTCCAAACCCTCCCAAATTTTGGTGAGTGGTCCCTGGGTTCACCATAAGGTTCTGCATAATTTTTCATCTCATTTGGAGATGGTTTGGATTAGAAATGATCAACCCTAAGTTTTGCCCTAATAAGGGGTCTTAGGTTAAAAGTGCACTTTTGAGATTTGAGTGGTCAGATCACCTCAACAGAGGATGAGATTTTTACCACTGGCTAGTAATATTCTCTAGCACCCCCCCTCATAGAGTTTGAGGTGGATCGGGGTAAGTTTACCCTAAGAACCAAGGCCAAACCCTAAGGATGAATCTTGGTGGTTTGTGAAGGTCATGTGGTCAAATGACCTTGGATTGACCCGAAATTGGGTGAAGAGAACCATAGGACCAATATAGTTCTCTGGATGAAATCTTAGTAGATTTGGAGACCGTTGGGATACCTAAAAATCTAACCCTAGTTTAGGGTGCAAAACTTGTAGAGATAGGAAATGACACTAAATCACATTGAAAAGTGTTGAGATTTGGGTAGAGTGAATTATAAGGATGGCATAAGCTCTGGATATTTTACTATGAATTTTAAGATTATTATTTTGGGTACTTTATTAACGATTTAGTAGCTTGTATGATTCGCTTAGAAAATTTATTATGGAACACACACTTCCTGGAAATTGATGAAATTTAGACAGAGAATGTTTATTAGGGTTTTAAATCTCTGTGAATTTTTATGGAATTTTTGAAAGTTTAATTCTAGGGCTTGCTTCATTAAGTATGTTTTTCCTTGATTATTTGATTAAATTTTTAGTGGTGTTTAGCAAGCTAGTAAAATTATGATCCTTTGCACAAAGATCCTTTTTATACCATACTACTGATTAGTAATTTTCCTATAATTTTCCGATGAGTAATTTCAGTACTTCCTTCATTACATAGAATTAACGTGATTATACTGGATAAATTATTTAGAGGCTAAATACTTTCTGTAAAATCCTGGAAATTTGTATTTGAGGTTATCTTGCTGTTATGTAATGATCATGATTTTTGAGTAGCCATTACTTAGGAGGATCATGTAGTTCATGTTTAAAATGACCCATGGCCCGTCCTTTGGGAAAATTAAATAAATATCAGATTAATTAGGAAAATTATAAGTTTCTGGATTTAGACAAATTATGATATGGTAGACCTCCAGTAAATATTATAGGAGATTTGGAAGATAATTTGGTGTACCTCTCCTTGTGTACCTCATATAGCTTAGCATGGTCTGCATATAGTAAAACCACGGAATTCTGATAATTGATGGTTGGTAGGGCAAGTTAAGATTGAGTTCATCATTGGAAGTCAGGATAAGTAGAGTGTGAGACTGGTTAGGATAAGGGAGTACGGGAACGACGAAAGATCGTCCACCCTGGGAAGAAGAGGAAGAGTCTTAATACTCTAGGGTTAGAACTTAAGTAACTAAAAGAGAATCGGGTTAAGGGAGATCAACCAATAATAATAAGTGCCTTGCGAAAGGGAACTTCGGGCCGTAATGCCGCCGTCTTGGTTCCTAGTGCCCCTTGAGAGCCCTTCACGGGGTATACCGGGGGCAGTCCTGGGCTAACGTAAACCATAAGAATAATGAATTAAAAGAGCAACTAGTATAACCAGGGTTGTACGTTTACACTCCCCGATAGCTAGGAAAGTAGAATTATAGGATTGGTAACCATTCAGACAGTAGCTCTGAAGGTAGATGCACGGATGGACTGTCCGGGGGGGGCGAGGGCTCGAGGGTTGGAGTACAGAATAAAGGTGGTGGGTCTTCGGTATCTGATTGTCGTTCACACCGACATCGATACGCTGACTCGGTGGTGTGGGACACTTAGCCAAAGAAAGTCTGGTGGGTACAGCCAGCAGTAGTACGCGGATACTCTAGGTTGTGTTCTTCTAGGGGCGTACGGAAGGGCTAGGCCTGGTAGTGTGGATGCCCGCCTAGGAGTGGGGGGTCCGACCCATTGTCTCCGTTTGCCACTACGGAGGTTCCTGGGAGTGAAGTTAGCTGCCCGAACAGGGGGAACTAAAGGTCTGTGCGTATAGAGTCGTGTGCGTGTGTTGCACTTGCATGAATCATGGCATAGCATATCACTACACTCATAATTGCATACAACCGTCACCCCAACGTATAAATCGGTATGGGACTTTTTATACGATGGGAGCCTTGCAGAAGATCCCTTAACTTATAAGTTTGTATGGGCATTCATATAAGTTAAGGTTACATACTTATTTACTTGTTTGTTTACTTACTGTTCTCTAGCTGCCTTTTTATACAATTTTCTACTTATTAATTGCTCTACCTATTACAACATTTACACTGTTCACCCGTTATAACTTGCTAGTTAGGTCCACCGTCACCTGCTTGATTATTCTCCACTTTTGTAGCTTCCCTTTCCTCCTCTCCGCCCGGTACTTAGGAGCCGTGGTGGGAGGGGTAGGGGATGATAGGGCTTAGTCTTTATGACTAATGGTTTTCGAACCAAACATTACAGGAGCTCCGGATGGGAGACAGGGACCAGCACCAGCGGAGTACGGTGCGCATGGAGGTGGGACAGTCTAGCACCGGTGCACCTACGACCAGCTCCGTGAGTGATTAGTATTTTCTTAGCTTCCGCGATGAGTGACTTGTAGTGAGGACTCTGATGTACTGGGCTCGAGCCCATTTATCTATTTTCCTATTATTACTATTGATGGACTGGTTATGATTTCACTTTTATTTACATATTTCTGTGAACTTGTTTACATTTTTGTATAAATGCTTCTCTCTCTTGTGATCGAAAAGGGCCGGCAGAATTGGCGTTTTGTAGTGGTTGCCTTTCCGTGAGTCGGTGCCACCGCAAAGCGGCAATTCTGGGCTAAGACCCCGGTGGTTGAAAAAGAAAAAAAAGGGGGGGTCTTACATGAAGATCCTCATTATATGAATTTGTATCGACACTTTTATATGATGAGTTACTATTTGTTGTACTAGGTCCTTAACTTATAAAATTGTATGAGCATCCTTATAAGTTAAGTTTAATTTAGTTTTTTACTCGTGCTGCTATTACCTTGCTATATTATTTGTGTTATACTATACATATGTGCTTACTTATCTCTTATAGAAATGATGATATAGTAACTGCTAGATTTAGCTCACCATTCTTGCTACATGTTTTGTTATATACTACTGCTTATATTGTAGTCCTCCACTTTCCCTCTTTCCACCCTGTGCCTAAGATTTGTCAGGAGAGAGGATGTAAAGCCACTTAATCTTTATGACTAAAGGTTGTTACACCACCCTTTTTAGGAGCATACCCCGTAAGAGCAGCATCAGCACCCCATGCAGGAGGACAACTAGGCCAATGAGATAGGACTTGGAGACATAGTGTAGCTTTAACATCAATACCTTTTGTTACAAATTGAGGAGTTTTAGTTTTTCGTTATACCATGTACTCTGTATATTCAGGAACTTGTTGATTCCTCTTTTATAAAAATATATTGTGGACTCTTTTTTACTTCTTATGGATCATGGATTATGTGTTTTCTTTTATTAATGGGTTGACAATGTGATCTTAGAAATAGCCGTCAGAATAGGTTTCTTGTGGTACAGATTAGCCCATGTTTTGATGTTACCGTAAGACGGATGTTCTGGGCATAAGACTCCCCTCGGCCATGTCTTGTATTTCGGGAGGGGGCCTTGTAGGAATGGAGCTGGTAGATTTCACCTTCGACTGAAATCAAGCATGTCCTTTTTTTAGCGCGGACCAGTAGAGTCCTTGACGTAGGACTTTTAGTGCCAAAGTCTTACCACCTAGATGTTCCCTGCATATACATTTATGAACCTCCCTTAAAGCATAGTTTGCCTCGGATGGGCGTAAACACTTTAGGTAAGGCTCAAATTAAGAGTGCTTACAGAGCTCATCGACGTTGATGGAGAATGAGGCAGCGCAGATTTGTAGGTGTCGGGCCTCCACTGGGTCCACAAACAGTTGTCCTCTCTCCAAATAAGCAATGATAGGATCCATCCAGCAGGTCTCCCCTCCTATTTGGTGGTGATCTCCCATGAGCCGATGAACTGGGGATTAGCAGATACTTGACTCGGCTGTGCCTAGATTGTTACCCTATGGTGGAGCTGGCGAGCTTGGACAACATCAGCCCTGGTATTTTGCTCCTGGGGAATGTGGAGGATCTGATGGGACTTGAATTTCCCAAGGAGAGACCTTATCAGCTGATGGTATCGCAAGAGTTGCTCGTTCTTAGATTCATAGTCTCCCTTAATCTGTGAGAACACCAGTTGAGAGTTTGTGTTGATGGTTAAGCTTTCTGCTTTGCAGACGATGGCCAGGAGAAGGTCAATGACTAGGGCCTTATATTCCACGATGTTGTTGGTGGTTGAGAACTTCGGCCCGAGCCCATACTCAAGGGTGGACCCTTTAGGACTTGTTAGTAGCAAACATGCGCCTACCCCCTCAGCTCATAATGCCTCATCGACGTACAAAATCCACTGTACGGGAGTCACACCGTCAGAGTTGGGCACATCCTTCGGTGGGATTGTGCATTCCATTATGAAGTCTTCTATGACTTGAGATTTTATGACGGGTCTTGGAAAGAACTGGATGTAGAACTCTCTCAGCTACACCACCCATTTAACTAGCCTTCCTGACACCTCTAGATTTTACAGGATCGTGTGGAGTGGCAGCTATGTGAGTACTTTGATGGTGTGGGCCTGGAAGCACGGCCAAAGCTTTCGTGTGTAAAATACTAAGGCCAGAGTAGTTTTATTTGCTGTGGGATATCTGCTCTCGGTGTCAGATATGACTTTGCTTAGGTAATAGATCAGGTGTTGAATTCCTATTTCATCCTAAACCAGGACTGAGCTAAGTGCGTGCGACAAGACTGCCAAGTATTGGAAAATGGCTTCTCCCGTGATGGGCTTGGAGAATAGCGGGAGAGTTTTCAGGTACTAATTGATTTGTTTGAAGGAGTTCTAACACTCATCCGTCCACTAAAATCTAGTATTCTATGCTCAACATAGTGCTTTAAAGAAGGGGAGGAACTTATCCCCAGTCTGTGTCAGGAAGCGCGAGAGTGTAGCTATCCTTCTATTGAGACGTTGGACTTCTTTGATAATGCAATGGGGAGACATGTCTTCCAATGCATTGATCTTCATAGGGTTGGCCTCAATTTCGCGATGCGTTATCATTAAGCCTAGAAATTTTCCCGCAATAACCATGAACGCGCACTTAGAAAGATTTAGGCATGGCTGGAAATGGTGGAGGAGCTAGAAACACTTGTCCAGATCTTCAAGGTAGTGGCCATGCCAAACACTCTTCACAAGCATGTCATCAACATATACTTCCATAGACTGTCTGATAAGATCTATGAACACTTGGTTTATTAGCCGCTGGTAGGTAGCTCTGGTGTCCTTTAGTCCGAACAACATCACTTTGTATTAGTATAGCACTTCGTCTTTATGGAAGGCGGTGTGTTCCTTATCCACCGAGTTCATCTAGATTTGATTGTATCTTGAGTAGGCATCCATGAAGCTAAGGAGTTCGTGTATGGTTGTTGCGTCTACGAGATGATTGATGCAGGGGAGCAGGAATCTGTTCTTCGTACATGCTTGGTTGAGATTGTTACAGTTAATGCGCATCCTCCATTTTCCCAAAGCATTCTTTATCATGATCACATTAGCGAGCCAAGTGGGGTATACCTCATCCCAGATGAATTGCGCAGTCAAAAGTTTGTGTACTTCCACCTCTATGGATTGGAGTTGGTTGGATGCAAATGTGCACTTCTTTTGGACTATGGGTCTATATGTAGGGTTAAGATTCAACGAGTGGGTGATTACATGTGGATCCACTCCTGGCATATTGTCGGGACTTCATGCAAATATGTCCTGGTTTTTCGCGTAAGAAGCTCATATATTCCTCCTGCTCTTTAGAAGACAAGAGTGACCCAATCTTCATCGAGTGTATAGAGTCCCCTGCATGGAGCAGAACCTCAACTAGGTCCTCCACTGGTGTTGCTCGCTGCACCATGGATTTGTCCAATAGATCAAAGTTATCGATGTGATGAGTTGCACCCTACAGTGGTTGAGCCTGGTTAAGATAGCAAATCTACGCCATCACCTGATTTCCCCAAACAATGTCTATGTCGCTGGGTGTTAAGAACTTCATTACTAGATGTGGGATGTAGGGAATCACTCTTAATGCGGTTTGTAGAGGCCTATCGAAGATGGAATTGTAGGCAGAGTTGCATTCCACGACCATGAACTAGATTTCGTGGGTTGCTTTCCTCGGGTATTCTCCCATGGTTACTGGGAGAATGGTCATTCACTACACCAGAACTGGTTGGTTGTTCAATCTGTAGACGGGTCTGCTTGCCGGATAAAGAAATTCCTCATGGATCTTCAAGATTCGAAGTATGGACATGAAAAGGACGTCTATCAAACTCTCGTTGTCTATGAGAATCCTCTTGATTTTGAGGCAAGGTTCTCTTATCCCTACACTGATGATGAGGAGGTCTCAATGTATCTTATGCACTCCTATTAGGTCCTCATCCCCGAAGTAGATGGTATTGTCTCGTCACAACTTGTTTTCCAAGGTGGCTCTCCTCATGTCGTTTTATGGCAAAAACTTGGTTGGCCATGGTAGAGAATTCCGCAATCGTCTCAGCCTTCATGCCTACGAGCATACCCTATGCGCCTCGTGATGCTCCTCCAGTAGAAACTACGGCGCGGGCCAAGCAGCAGGCCTTTCCTGCATTGTTGTTGCTGGTTGGGAGTGCTTTCATTATATAAGTGCTATCCTTTGAGATTCCTTAAAGCTTTTGGGAACACCTTCCCACAGACGGTGCCAAACTATTGTGGGTCACCCAATTTTTCTTCGGTCTAGAGAATCAGACCGTCTTAGCTCGGAGTCGTATCGGGCACGCAAACAGTCAATCAAAATCTAGCAACAATAATAAGAGGCTTTTTTACAGTAGAAAACCTAGAAAGGGTGAAAAACACGTGACCAGATTGGTGCCATGCCAAAATCCACTATTTACCTTTAAGTTTACAAGTTTTTGGGAGTTTCCTCGGAGGGTGATATGCAACCACTCCTTTACAATCTCTAAGTACAGAAAAGTCAAAAAAAAAACTAAGTCCACAAAGATTGGAAAAGAGCATCCATAAAGCTTGGATGAGAGTCTTCATGAAGCTTGGATAAGAGCGTCCATGTGAGCGCTCCTCTACAGGAGCGTTTTATAATGCCTTTCCAGAGCTCATAAAAGCTTCCAAGTGAGTGTCGGGGATTGTGCAAGCCAGAAAGGGAGCGGGACGAATTCCAAGCAGAGAAATAATCAAAGCCCCTCGCCAGAAAACCTCAAAGCTCCCTCAGTCTTTAGAGTTACTTCTCTTCAAATGAAAGCTTGGTGGTATTTTATAGTTTTCTAGAGGGATGTGCTGGTAAATGCGTCGGGCTAGGTCTTGAGTTGGCGAATGGCGTCGCTCCGCTTCGGTCACCTAGATCACCAATTTTCATGATATGACGGGCGTACCTCCATGCGGTTCGGGCAGGTTGCCCGATGGTGGAGGTGGCCGACGGACGCCGTCGCCTATGGTGAGTGTGATGTGTGTGTGTGTGTGCATGCTACGCATGCACTGTGTGCGTGTTCGGGTTGTGCATCTGGCTCTTCCTCGTCTTTGAGATGTTTTTAGCCCCTTCGAGCATGCACAACTTGCATGCATGGTATGTTCGATCTAACTATCAACATAATATGAGCTTAAAGGATCGTCAATAAGATCATGCAAAAATTGGAGTATTTGATCGCATTGATTTATGAAACCAAGTTTTGAATGGTCTTGTATGATATGTTGCATAGTATTCGAGGCACATGACATGAGGCATATGCATGTGTGCCAAGGACACGTGTGCTCAAAATGGCGGGATAGCAGTTGGTATTAGTTATGGAACAAAAGGCGCGACTAGTTTTTAAGGCACACGCCCATGTTCCAAAGGCATGTGTGTGTGGTTTTCAGTCCAGAGTCACGAGGAGCCATGCATGTATGAATCGACCCAAATTTTGGTACACGTGTCTTGTAACACCCCATTTTTTGTACTTGATGCTTAGGGAGTTACCGCACGGTGGTAAGTCGCTATCGTCCGGCGGTAGCCTAGCGTTGAGTGCGTTGAGTAGCAGGCATTGAGTGGAGGCGTTGAGTGCGTTGAGTGTTAGCGTGCGGCATTAGCAAGTTATCGCTTGGCGTCAACCTTCTTGTGTTGAGATGGAAGCATTGAGTGAGCTACCGCGCATCGGTATTTCTACCGCCGGCAGTAACGCGGCATTATTTTTTTGACCGAGTGCTCGGGAAGCTACCGCGATGCGGTAGGTAGTTACTGCCCGACGGTAGCAGACGGGAGCAGTTCCGTAGATCTATGTTCTGACCGTCCAATTTCGCTTAGGTTTTAATCATATGGCCCAGGACACTATGTCCAAGAGGCATAAGTAGGGCTGAGAGTCTCTTCCCTCTCATTTTCCTCTCCATTGAGTAAGATTTGGGGTTTGGGAGAAAGAATTGGGAGGAGGAAGAAGAAGGGTTTTCTCCACCATTAAATAAGCTTCGGGGCTCTGCTCGTCAATCCAAGGCCAGATCTGTGGAGAGGACTTGAAGGTGCACACTTTCATCCATGCAAATCAAGTTTTCCATGGTTAGGAAGAGGATTCGTAAGGTAACGACACTTCTCCTCTTGTTCTTTAGGATGCGTGCATAGCATCTGATTTATCTTGTTTTTCTTTCAAGCATTTAGGCACTGGATCTCTCAAATGAGAGGGGTTCGGGTTGTCATGGTTCAAGAGAAACCACCGGGTCGATTGTGTCCATCCCCGGCATAATGTTGCACTAGAAATCCGCTCCGTTAGTGTATTTGGCATTGTGGGTAAAGCCGTAGTCGCGACCGTTAGTCCGACTCAGTGATATTGCATAATGAGCCTTATGGATTTTGCTAAAAATCCGTTTGCAGCAAGAAGTCATTTGTGATGTTTGCCCCCCTTTATTTCGTGCGAGAACGAATGGTGGATTAGGGTGGGAAAGGCTACGTTTGTTAATTGATGTGCGAAGGCGTAGTTTGTCTCTGTGGTCGGTTGGCTTGCCCGTGACGTGCTAGTCATGTGTGGAGAGTGCCGCGACGAGACAAGTCCCCTTCTGTGAAACTGGCGAGAACGCCAAGTTTTTGACAAGCCCGGGCGATCAATCCTATGAGCGGGTGGGGTCAAGCAAAGGTTCTTAGCATCGGTTTGTTGTTTGTGTGACGAAATCCTGACGTGATAAGTTAGAGCTTGCAGGCAAGCCCGGGTTTTGAGACTCGTGAGCGGGTGGGGCCTTGGCAAGAGTTCTGTGTGGCATCTTGAATGTTGTTAGGGGAAATGAAAGTACCCGTGTGATGTGATTTGTTGATGCGTGATGATATGTTAGTTTCATGCGTTATATGGTGTCTTGGGTGAAACTCAGGTTTGCATACATGCTGCGTAATAGACCCTTTTTTTATTAACTGTTCAAAATAGAAATGTGTTTGATGTATGTAACATCCTAGCCCGTTTCTTTACTCTATATGTTTATATACATTTGCATACGAAGTGCTGAACTGCAAGGTGATGGAGTGCCCCGGGGTCTGCTAGGGACGGCCGGGAGGAGATGTGTTTGTTACACAGTTGAGGTCAGCCATTGATGACCCACGTTACAACAATTTTTTACAGGGCAAAGGTCGCATGCTGGAGCAAGCTCGCCAGCCAAAAAGGCCTAAGCCTCATGAAGTGGACTTTTTGTTTAGCAGCTTTGTTTTGTTGAGTGCTATGCTTAGTGCATTATGTTTTCGGCTTGCATGTCGAGGTATCCTAGGAGTGCCAAACCCCGTTGCTATGTTTGTGATTGTTGTTTCAGTTTCAGGACAATTGGATTTTGTAAGGCCTTAAGGTCGGTTCGAACTCCTTTAGTAGTGGATAACTTCTGGTTGGTTGGTTGTTTTCGCTGTTTATTTCTGAGTTTTGAGTTGAGTAGTTTTATATCATCTTATAATGCTTAAGCTGTGGAGTCTGTATGTTGTGGGGGCCCGATCAGACCCATATTATACGGTCATTGCAGGGAAGGTGTTACATGCCTATGGCGCGTGCCCATATTCCAAGGGCATATGCACCCCTAATTTCACATATGGATATGTGCCTATAAATAAACCAACTTATCCTAAAGAACTAAGATTTGATTCAGAGTTCTTCATACAATAAAACCACCAAGAACACATCTCTACCAAATCAGAACTAGCATTTTGAATGAGAGAAAAGTGATATGCTTAAAGATCGAGTTTGTTGGATGGACTGCGATGTGTTTTCGGTATTTGTGTGGATATATCTAGAGATGCATATACCAATTTGAGTTTAGCCTCAAATACCATATATTCTTCTCAAAATTTTATTTGTCTCAAATGTCGCCATCTAGACCTACTCCCAAGATCTAGTTGTCTATCCCATAAGGCAAATTTTTTCCCCAATTCACACACAAACATAATGGCCAACAAGGGCGAATTTCTCAATTGTTATAACAAAAAATAACCAAAAAGAAATATAATAGCAATAAGATAATAGATCTAAAATATGCAATAGAACTCCCTATGAAGAGCTTCTAAAGGTGAAGATGAAAGTGTGAGAGAAATCATCATTATTGATGCGTTCGTCATTCGCGTAGAATAATCGTTGTTGCGCTTCTCCTTCAAGTTCTCTTTGGATTTTCGAATTTGTTCAACGGGGTGCTCTAGAATTAAGGGTTGAGGCTTTGTAAATAATTCGAAGTGCTAGTTCTATATATGCTCTCATTGTGCTTGTGAAATTAGGGAAAGAGTCTTTAAATTTACTCTAAGTGCTGCCACCATACAAGATCCTTTAAGGAAACACTTTGGTGTGAGGCTCGAGCATATATGGTAAGCATGTTTCATTATTTTAGGTATTTTTCATGGTAATTGTTATGGGTAAATCTATTTTGAAAAGGTGCAAACCAACTTTTAAAATAAAAACTCTTAAACAATTATTTAAATGTTACGGTAAATTTGTTAGGGGCAAACACGACGACACCGCCACCGCCACCGCCGCCAACGCCACCGCCGCCAACGCCTCTCTATTCGCCGCGGCCTATGCCGCCGCTGCCGTCGACATCGCCGCCAACGCCTACCGCAAACAATACGCGATGACACCTACCACACATCCTCGTTTCTGACCACTGCGTGAGCTCCAAATTTATTTGCGACGGACATTCTTGTTATCTTCGGCTCCTTTGATCTGAAGCAAGTAGATTTAATCATTTCTTTTGGTATTTTCATTTTGATCATTTATTTTCGTATTTCTCCAGCGAAAAAAAAGAACGTCGAAAAGTTGCACTCATCATTAAAAGAAATTTTCTATGATTAATTTTGAAATTTTTGTAATACCTTAAATTTTATAATATTATTGCTAAACTATTTGTTCATATTTTGCTAAAGAATTTTTTAAAAATTTTATATTGGTTTGAACGTAACAATTTGGTTTGCACATATAAATTGTTGGTTTGTCCGTAAAATTGATTTGCACCTATCCAAAATTGATTTGCCCATAACAATCACCTTTTTCATTTTAGGCAGTGCCTACTGTGCTGCGATACATGTTAGCACATAACACTAACTTCTTTACATACATATTTGGAACGTTGCTTCCACTAATATTTTCCTTTGAATGCATTTTGGTGTTCGTGCCAAAATTGAATGCTAGGACAAGTTGTAGGTGCTACTGTGCCGTGAAAGGACACATAATTAGGAATTGTTGTCCAATTATTGTTCCTCTTCAATTGTTCGCTTTAATTTGTCCTACCTGTTATTTTTTGCACATTATAAACATGAAATAAATTTGTTACTTTTAAATCAAAGAGATACCTAATGCATTTTCCAACAAACTCTGTCTTTTTATAATAACACAATTTTTAATGAGAAATCAGTCATTTTAGAATATAGTTATATTTATAGAGTAGTGTTGCGGCCCTTACAGCCACTCGCGGGAGTCCGCGGGGCGCGAGGCGGCCGGCCACGACCCTTGCGGGCGGTCGCAGGGCGCGAGGCGGCCAATCGGGAGGCCGTGGATGGTCGCTTGCGGACGACCGCATGGCGTAGGGCGGATGACTGTGGCCCTTGCGGTCGCTCGCAGGCGGCTGCAGGGCGCGGGGCAGCCGGACGGGAGGCCAGCCATGGCCGCATGCGGGCCCTGCATGGCGCAGGGCGGGCGACCAGGAGGTCGACCGCGACCCTAGCGGCCTCTCGCGGGCGACTGTGGGGCGCGGGGCGGCGGGCCATGAGGCCGGCTGCGGCCCTGGCGGTTGCTCGCGGGCGGCTGCGGGACGCAGTGCGGCCGGCCGGGAGGCCGGCCGGGGCCTTTTTGTGTGGGGGGGCGGCCTCCGGCCTTTGCTGTCACTCGCCGGGGGAGCGCGGCCACGAGTGGCCGGTCGTGGGGGCGTGACCGGAGTCGGTGGTTGCCGCAGCTATTTGGATCGTGTGCATGGTGGTTTTGGGTGGTTGGAGAGCGGATCGCAAGGGGATCGGGCAAGCAGATCGCGCGTGAGGCGGCTTTTCGCATCTCCCACTTCGTTAGTAGGGGGCATGGGAATTCCGGTTTTTTGCAGTCTGAAATTCCTATAAATTGTGGGTGAGCCCATCCACACCATTTTATTCTCCATTTAAAAGTATGCAATAAAATCAATATAAAAAAATAGTGCAAATCATCGAGTAGGGAACTGTGATCTTTGGGTATTCTTCGATGATCCCGGAGCTACAATAGGTTGCACCTAGGGGTGTGCATAAAAACCGGGTCTGGCCCGGTAAAAGCCCGGCTAGGCCCGGGCCCAGGCTAAACCCGTCCCGGGTCCAGGCCGGGCTATGGGGCCTAACAAGGCCCCATATATGAGCATTTGCCCAGCCCGGTGCCCGGCCCGGGCCAGGCCGGGCAAAGCCCGGTGTCTAGGCCCGGGCAAAGCCCGGGCCCGGCTGCTACGCGCCTTTTTAAACAACGTCTTCTAAGTGCATTTTCGGGAGAAGTGTTCAACATGAAAGTTGTAGATATCGTCGAGATCTACAACTTTTATGTTGAACATTTCTCTTGAAAATGCACCTAAAAGACGTAGTTTTAAAAGGCATATATTTCTTTTTTAAAAAAAATTATTTTTTTTTTATAAAAACAGGGCCCGGGCTAAGCCTAGGCCCGGCCTGGCCCGGCCCTGGGGGCCTTAGCAGGCCCCCTCCCGGAGCCAGATGCCCGGCCCGGCCCGGCTGCAATCAGGGCCCGGGCCCGGGCCCGGGGGGCTTTTCGAACACGACTAGTTGCACCTGTGAAAAAGTATGGTAATCTTGCCACAATAAAATCACTGAGCATGAGTCGATGGGAGTAAATGAATAGTAACATTGCTATATAACTTTACTATGGTGCATTCACAGAATAAACAATTTATCTCTCTAGCATTGCTACGGTGAATTGCTCTTTAATGATCTTCGACGGCCGCAATGAGTAGAAAAATCGACGAACAGTATTCAACAACTGATGAACGATTTTCGGCAACAAAGCGAACACTAATTGGTGAATAGTGATTGTCAAACAATAATTAATGAATACTGATCAGTGGACAGTGAAACAGCGAATGAAAGCGTCCAAAAAATGAACATCTTATTAATCGTTAACTGCTCCTGAAGAACACACTATTAACATTAAAATCTATAAAATTTAAAAAATGGTTGTTGAGAGAGAATAGAGCTGTTGCTTTGGTTTGGAAATATTAATCAGGCAAAAAAAAAAAAAAAAAAAAAAAGAGTAAAGAAGAGAAGAATGAGTCAAGGAGATCTTAAGAGTGAAAAGTTCATGCGATCTTAAACTCATATCAGCATTAAAATCATTGCTAGGATCTCAAGTTTCATCAGGGATTTTTATTTCCCAAAAAAACCAACTCCATCTGCTACTAGTTTTAGGATTCTCTTTAAATTACTATCAGAGGCACCTTACAAAAAAACTCAATTATATTAGTTATAAGAGTCTCTATATCAAAATACACACATCCTGTGATTGGCAGTGGATCCCTATAAATGGATCACTATAAGATTCTCATTAATGTCGAAGAGTATAGTATCCGAATTTGAGGAATCACTATAAATTTTTTGTGTCTCTATAGCTTAAGATTTAATTTTTACCTTTCTTCTACTTTTTCTTATTAATGGCATGTGAATGTGCTGTGTCCACTTTTAATTGCATGTGGATGTGTGTTTATGTGAAGGGGTTCAATCACAAATAAGTATCAATTGCTATCAAAGCAAGATTCTCCTTAAGTAATCAAATAATTTTTTATTAATTAGATTTTTTTTATTCTTCAAATATGTTCTACATTCATTTTCTTGGTGACTGTCTAACCTTGAAAAAAATCAACATATGGCACCCTAGAATAAAGTGATTTATAAATTGTATTTGATTATGAGCTATTTGATAATATAATTAGGGCAATCTCAAAAAAGGATTAAAAGGTAAAAGATGTAAGAAGGAAAATGATCTTCTTGCCTCAACATTAACAGATAACCTTCTTGATAAGGTCAAAGAATTTCAACCAAAGTGGTGAATCATTAGTTAATTGAAAAAAAAATAGCCGAAGAAAGAAAAAAGACGATCCGACTCAGGGGGGTCTATTATAGTAAAGAATTTGAGAAAGCAGAGAAAGAAGTTCTTAATAAAGAAGAAAAGATTAATGATAGAGAAATAAAAAAATTTTGAAGCAGGAAGAAGAGAAGCTAGAGAAGTCTCTGTCTTAGGCTCCGTTTGGGGGGGATTTATTTTCACCGGTCAAGCGGTTATGACCGCAGGAACCGGACCTTAATTTTAACCGGCCTCCGGTTCATGCGGTCGTAACCGCTTGACCGGTGAAAATAAGTCCCCCCCAAAAGGAGCCTTAATTTATTTCTTTGATAGCCCATACACACATTCTCAAAAGATAAAACAAGCCTGAGGCTCTGTTTGGGAGGACTTATTTTCACCGGTCAAGCGATTACGACCGCATGAATCGGACCGATGAAAATAAATCCTCTCAAACGGAGGATTTATTTAACTCATCCTAAACTAATCCACCATAATATTTTTTAGGCGTTTACATTCACATTTAAGAAGGAATCATTTCAGTATTATGATTCATGGGTAGCTTGTTTTATAGAATGCATTTTATTTTTGATTATATCATAATGCTATGTTTATCATTATTTTGTATGAAAAATTTCAATATTTTCAAATAGGGAGACATTGTTGAGAAAATCTTGCATAATGCAAAACTATTTATAATTGATGATAAAGCAAGATTTTTTTTAGTAGTAAGTGCAGCATTCGAACATTAAAAAGGAACAATTCTGATAGAGTAACTATGATTTAGTGTCTATGCTACATTAATTCTACTATAGTAGATAGCTATAGTGATTATGTTACAAGAACATATTTGCATTTGCGACTCTAGTGAAATAGTCAAACACATGCAATGAAATGAGGTCAAGCTGCAAATGCACGGCGAGCACTTGTTGTAAATCCCAAAGAAAGAGGTATGACAGTGTACAGGTTGCAAGTAATAAAATGAGTAAGTTTTAGGCTGCGTTTGGCGAGGCTTATCGCGACTTATTTGCTCCTGTGAGGTTGGACAAAAATATCATTGTCATACCAAAATCTTATGTCCCAAACTAGTTTTTTTAATAACGGTAGTAACAATTGTCATACCAAATATACATTCTATGACAATGCCGTTTTTGTCCAACTTCAACTGAGCAAATAAGCTACGATAAGCAGCATCAAACGCAGCCTTAGTAATTCAAAGAACACAAAGCGGGAATTCCCAAATCTACAATGTGATCGGCAACTTGGCGATTGAAGAGCGGTTTTGCTAATAACAAAGAGCATGAATGAGAAACCACAAGAAGAGAACTATCATCACATCCAAACCACGTGTTAAAGAGAGAAACAACACATTCACTAACATTACAAGCACGAAAGTGTATAATTACAGTGCATTAAAACAAGACATAATTACAATCCATAGAAATAAAAGAGAATCCTTAAACCTACAAGGTATGATCGAAGGGGGAGAAATTATGGAGGGTGAACAAAGATAACCCCTCAGGTATCAAGGAAAGAACCGCAAGTCGTCACTCCAACTTAACTTCAACCCTTGGCCACACCCAGGGTCGAGAAGGGGTTGTCACCACAGCTCTCAATGTCACTTTGTCCTCTCTCTATGTGCTTCACCTCCAAATTCTCTTCCTTGCCCTTTGTGCTTCTTTTGAGTTCTTTAAAGCTCCGTTTGAAGATATGGAAACAGCTAAAAAAAATAGAACCGAAATCTGGAATCCAGATTCCTCCCTCCAAAAAGACCTAAAGTTTGACATTTATGTCATGCAGAAAAATGGCCACATGCCGTAGTACGCCTGATCGTGCACGTCAATGGAAAATATGGCGGGAAAAGTCTGTCGAGATAAAAAGGAAGACGGTGGGTGTCGAGATAAGGTGTATGATCGTGTGTCGTGCGGCGCACGATCGTGTTGTTATATGCGCGCCACCCTGCCATCAAGAAATTGTTATAGGCACCTGCTCGTACACGGCCACACAGTAATGCGCGAAGAGGCATATGGGTTAAGTAATAGAGTACTAAGAATTTGTTGGGAAATAAATTTTCCCACACGGTCTTGCGCAATAAAGCGCACAATCGTACAGCAGAGACAATCAATCAGCGATCGTTGTTGATCGACCAAAGCGCTTGATCGTGTGAAGTGCAGCACACAATCGATCGTGTGAAGTGCAGCACACAATCATGTGGCGTACCGCACAAAGTCGTGCGTGACACAACAAAAACACTTGGGCTTCGTTCGTTTTAACGATATTGATATCGAAGTATTGACTTTTAATCCAATATCAATACACATGAAAAATGATATTGGGTTTAAATCCAATTCTTTTGTTCGCCTGCATGATGATTTTCTGTTATAGGAATTGACATTGATCCTTTTTTACTGTTCGTTTGCAGAAAGACTTTCTTTCATAGGAATTGACATTGATCAATACTCTTAAATGCTCACAATTAAAAATCACAAACCCGATTTTTTCGACCGATCACAATTTTTTCGCTTGTACGTGATTTTTTTGGCCGGTCGTGATTTTTTCGTCAAGGCGCGATTTTTCTCCCTGACTCGATTTTTTTGGCCCGAACGCAAAATTTTTTACCGGAGGTGAAATTTTTGCCCGAACGTAATTTTTTTGCCCTAACGCGAATTTTTCGTGAGTGAGCGATTTTTTTGCCCAAACTCGATTTTTTTGCCCAAACTCGATTTTTTTAACCCAAGCGCGATGTTTTCCCCCGGATGTAATTTTTAAGCCCGAACGCAATTTTTTTGGCCGGACTTGATATTTTTTGTTCATACGCATTATTATTATTTTTTCCGGACACGTCTTTTTTGCTTGGACGTGATTTTTTCACCCGGATGCGATTTTTCGTCCGGACGCGAAATTTTCGCAAGCACTCGATTTTTTCTTCCTAACATGAAATTTTAGCCCGGAAATGATTTTTTCGCCCGAACGCGATTTTTCGCCCGGATTCGATTTTTTTGGCCCGAACGCAATATTTGTCCGGACGTGAAATTTATGCCAAGACGTGTTAATGACCACAATTAAAAATCACAAACCCGAGTTTTTCGCCCGACCACAATTTTTTCGCTTGTATGCGATTTTTTTGGTCGGTCGTGATTTTTTCATCAAGACGCGATTTTTCTGCCCTAACTCAATTTTTTTGGCCCGAACGCAAATTTTTTACTGGAAGTGAAATTTTTGCCCGAACGTGATATTTTGCCTAACGCGAATTTTTCGGGAGCGAGCGATTTTTTTTCCCGAACTCGATTTTTTTAGCCCGAGCGCGATGTTTTCCTTCGAATGTAATTTTTAAGCCCGAATGCAATTCTTTTGCCTGGACGTGATATTTTTCGTTCATACGCGTTATTTTTTCCGGACGCGTCTTTTTTGCTTGGACATGATTTTTTCACCTGGATGCGATTTTTTCGTCCGGACGCGAAATTTTCGACAGCACTCGATTTTTTCTTCCCAAACATGAAATTTTTGCCCGGAAACGATTTTTTCGCCTGGACGCTATATTCGCCCGGATTCAATTTTTTCGGCCCAAACGCAAAAAATTTGTCCGGCCGTGAAATTTATGCCAAGACGTATTTTTTCGCTCGAATGCAGTTTTTTGTCTGGAATCTATTTTTTTGCCCGGACGCGATTTTTTCGCCCGGACGTATATTTTTTGCCCGGACACATTTATTTTTGCCCGGACGCGAATTTTTTGCCCGGGTATGATTTTTTCGCCTGTACACGTTTTTTTACTAGGACGCAATTTTTTCGCCCAAACATGATTTTTTCGCCCAAAAGTGATTTTTTTTGCCCGGACACAATTTTTTTGCAAGGAAGTGTTTTTTTCCCGGACGCGAATTTTTTGCCCGGGCGCAGTTTTTTTCATCCGAACACGCTTTTCACCCAGACGCAAATTTTCGCTCAAAATCTTTTTTTTTCGCCCAGACGAATTTTTTTCTCCCAGACGTAAAATTTTTGCTCAGACGCAAAATTTTTTCCCGGATGCAGTTTTTTCGCCCGGACGCGAATTTTTCGGCCGGATGCGAATTTTTTTGCTCGGGTAAAAAAATTGCGGCCGGGCCAAAAATACGCGTTCGAGCAAAAAAATCGCTTCCGGGGGAAATATTGTGTCCGGGTTAAAAGAAGCGCGTCTGAGTGAAAAAAATTGCGTCTGGGGAAAAAATATTGCGACTGTGCAAAAAAATGAGTTCCCGACGAAAAAATCACGTCTGGGAAGAAAAATTTCGTCCACGCAAAATTTTCGTGTTCGGGCGAAAAAATCGCATCTGGGCGAAAAAATTACGTCCGGGCGAATAATTCTACCCAGGCAAAAAAACCGCGTCTAAGAAAAAAATTGAGTCGCGGTGAAAAATTCTCGTCTGAGCATCCGGGCGAAAAAAACTGTCGTAGCGAAAAAAATCACGCCTGGGTAAGAAAATCGCATTTGGGCAAAAAAATCCGTCCGGGCAAAAAAAACGCGACCGGGCAAAAAAAAATTTCCAGGCGAAAAAATCACACCCATGCGTATAAAAGACGTCCAGGGAAAAAAAAATTGCGTCCCGGCGAAAAATTTCGTTCGGGCAAAAAAACCGCGTTCAAGCCGAAAAAAATGCTCTCCTTTTGAAAAACCGGAGTTGGTAATCTCAATATCCGTCACTGGAGATAGACATTGGATCTATGAGTTTTTAAATTATGGTGAATATCGATGACTTTCCATGAGAAAGTCAATTCCACTTTAAAATTGTTGGTGTGAACAAGAGAATTGACATTCATATTCTCAAAGTCAATACTTCAATATCAATATCCGTGAAACGAATGGACCCTTCGAGAAATTGGAGTGGTGGCAGATTGGATACTCGGGGGCACATGATCGTGTTCTTTAAAAAGCACAAATGTACACTTTATGCAAAATTTTGTATTGTGCCCTACAAGCTCCCAAGTACATAGGAATTCATTCCTTTTCCTCCCAACGCACCCATATATCAGCATTGAAGAATATTTATAATATCACTGCAATATAAAGTAATATAGGGGCAAAAGAAGAGATAAACGGAAAAAAAAAAGCATGCAAAAATAACTACAAAATACACTCATCAGCTGCTACAGTAAACAGTGGCATGCTGCGGCACAAAAATCAACATAAATAAACCGTGCAATTCAACAAATGATGAACAGTAATCATCGAGTACTATTCATAGATCCACCAGCTGTGTTATATTTGCAACTATAATCTTGTTGCGAGAGAAATGTTAATTGTAAGTCTGTGGTGGCATATAAAGGAGAACATTGCTAAATGAAAACATCAAATAAACTCCCAGATTTCTAAAGTAACATTGCATAGTGAATTGCGTTGCAGTAATCTTCGACGTCTACAATAAAAAATGAAATCGTCGAATAGTACATGAACATTATTGAGTACTGATCAGTTAGTGGATGAGTAGTGATCAATTAATCAACAAAGAAGGAATGCATCCAAAAATGTATTGTTTAATCGCCAAATACTATTCAACAATTAAATAGAATTGATAGCATGATTAATAGTATCAGGTGGCCACTAAAACCCACAAATTGAACAAATGGCGGTCGGGAGAAAATAGAGTCGTTGCTTTGGTTTGGTAATAGAGTTGTGGCTTTGGTATGGAGAGCCCGTTAACCTATTTTGATCTATAACTGAGGAAAAGAGCAGGAAGATTATTAATCTGAGAAAAGAAAGAAAAAAGAGAATAAGAAGAGAAAGAGTAAAGGAGAGAAGAAAGAGCCAAGGAGTTGTTAAGAGTGAAAAGATCATGCCATTTTAAATTCATGATCTCATCAAACATTATTGCTAGGATCTCAAACACCATCAGAGATTCATCTTGTCGACAAGCCACCAACTTCAACATTCACTACAAGTTCTAGGTGTCATAATGACATATGAAGCATCGATAATAGTCAGTTGGACCCAAGAATCCACGCAAATAGCGTAAGGGGTGGGCATGCAAAACTACCTCGATTTTGTCAGGTCCACAGCGACCCCAAGAGTTGAGATGGTGTGGCCCAAGTAGTTGATCTTCCTCTATCCAAATGAACACTTCTTCAAGTTCACTAAGGGTTTGTTTGGCGCGCCGTTTCCGCTCCGAGACGATAGCAGCCAACGCCAATGCCTTCCAACCAAGTGTTTGTTTTTCCACATTTTCCCGACGTTTCTAGACGCCGCCTCCCTACGAACAGAGAAAAGCCTCTGTCTCCAACCCCGCTCACCACCTCTGGTCGCAAACCCGCTTCATTTGTTGCCGCACAAGAGCTCTGACGCCGCCCCAAACGGACTCTAAGAGCTCATGGTGTTAAAATATCATGAGTGTCGCCTCTAAGATAAGTTGTAGACCAAAATATCATTGAAAAATACCAAAATATTATTATGAAGCACCAGCCGGAAGACATCATTCATAGTGGCCTAGAAGGTGGTGGGTGCATTTGTCAGACCAAAAGGGATCACGCCGAACACAGTGTTCATCACCGGGTACCTCAATCTGGTGATAACCAGAGTGCATGTCAGTCTTGAAAAAATATGTGGTGCCACGAAGCTCATTGTGTGACTCCTAAATGATTGCGGTGGTGATGTAGTGATCCAGAGCCGCGCCGCTCTGGTTCCAGAGGAACACGTCCGGTCTCACCACCGGGCTGCAGCCCAAGCACCCCAAGCCTCTTTGTGCCTATTCTCAACAACAACGTATTGTTGAGGCAAAGTCTCGAACCCACAACCCCCTAAATAAGAACCTCTCCTAATAGGCTTTATCATCAACTGTGCTTTTGTAACGATCCAGAGCCGCCCCGCTCTGGTTCTGCACCGAGGAACAAGTCTGGTCTCGCCACTGGGCTGCAGCCCAAGCTCCCCAAAGCCCCTCTGCGCCTGTTTCTCGGCCGCGGCGCATTGTTGAGGCGGGGTCTCGAACCCGCAACCTTCTTGACAAAGAGCCTTCAACCCACTCTTTATCACTAAGCTGCTCAATTGGTGATAGAGAGTGGCTCGAAGGCCCTTTATCAAGGAGGTTGCGGGTTCGAGATCCCGCCTCAACAATGCATCGCGGCCGAGAAACAGGGGCGGAGAGGCTTTGGGGTGCAACCCGGTGGCGAGACCGGACGTGTTCCTCTAGTGCTGAACCAGAGCGGGGCGGCTCTGGATCGTTACAAAAAAGTGCACTTTTTTGATGTAGTGATCCAAAACCGCCCCGCTCTAGTTCTGCACCAGAGGAACACGTCTGGTCTCACCACCGGGCTGCAGCCCGAGCACCCGAAACTTCTTCATGTCTGTTCTCAGCAACGACGCATTGTTGAGGTGGGGTCTCGAACCAACAACCCCCTAGATAAATCCCCCTCCTAACAGGGACTATCACAAACTGAGCTCAGTGATAGTCCCTGTTAGGAGGGGGATTTACCTAGGGGGTTGTAGGTTCGAGACCCCGCCTCAAAAATGCGATGTTGCTGAGAACGGGCACGGACAGGCTTGGGGTGCTTGGGGTGCAGCCTGGTGGTGAGAGCGGATGTGTTCCTCTGGTGCAGAACCAGAGCGGAGCGGCTCTGGATCACTACATCAAGCGGGGTACCTATTGGTGATGGTAGCCTTGTTCAATTCGTGATAATCGACGCAGAAGCCACAATTTTCTTCATTCATACGAATAAGTAGCATAGGACTAGAGATGGGATTAGAGTTGGGCTGAATCAGGCCCACTGCGAACATGTCTCTGATCAAGTATTCGGAACTTGGCCATAATGATTTGGATTGACTGAGATCTCTTTGACCCATGTGACAAGGCTCGTTCTTTTGAACAAGGTTGTAATGATATGGATGAATCAAGATTGCTTCAACACCTGGGGACAAGGGAGATGTTGTGGAAGGTGCATCGGTGAGATGGCAAACCCTCTGTAGAGAAAAATATTGTGAGGGAGGCATCCGCAATGCATTATAGCTGAGAGGAAACTGGGCATGTGATGGAAATTTCCTCAATAATGTGCCAGAGTAAGATGGATAAGTCCACGACATCTGTCTTCTCCAAGGCCCAAAAGGTTACAATAGCGTGGGTAAGGGGGGTGTTTCTATGCAAGGTCTGTAGTTTCCCTGCATGCAAAAATGTCATTGTTATGTAGGCCCAATTGACATGCACATTCGGAAGTATGCATAGCCACGCAACGCCTATGATGGCATTGATACCTCCAAATCCAAAGGCATAAAAGTATGTTGTCACCTGGCTCAGACCAACAAGAATATACAATGTTGCACAAAGACGTTCAGTGGGACGTTGATGCCCGTCGCTAAGGCACAATTAATGCTGGGGAATGTGTAACCGGAATGCCCACCTGGTCCAACAACATTTGCAAGATGAATTTATGGCTCGCACCATTGTCGATCATCATCACAATAGGTATGTCGTGCAGTTGCTCTTGGAGCATCATGGTCTGCATCCCAGAAATGTCGCCAATTGAAAAATATGGTAGCTCGAAGCGGTGATAGTGGCATGGGGGAGACTCAAGAGAGGTTCCCTCGCTGATCTCGAGAACCTCAAAATATGCTACGGTGACCTCGTCCTCCCCAATAATTGCACATAGGTCCTTCATAGGGCATTCATGGTTAGGAGTCTAAGTTTCTTGCAATAAAAAATAAAAGCCCTTGCTCCAGATGTTGTTATACCTTGATGTGAGTTGTGAAGGAAGATTCTGGCCAGGGTGATGGGCAAAAGGTGGCTTGGGAAAAGGGTTGTGCATGGTTGTTTTGGTGGTAAGTTATAGGTAGTCGATGGACCAACAGTGGTTGATAATAGTCAAAGGTCATCACTGAAAAGTCGACTTCGACCAAGCAGGCGTTGTCCATGGCCTCGATAGTGGTATGGGAATGGTGAGTGTAAAACCGAGTGCGGGTGCAGGGAAGTAGTAGTTGCAACTTGCATGAAAAACCCCACATAATGATTTGGTTGAAGCTAGAATACATGTATGATGAGTGCTATGAACTCATTAATGTAGGCATCAAGGGAGTCTGTTTGATGTACATCGCCCGAGTAAAGAAAGTTGTAATATGTTTTGTTTATTTCAAGTCGTCTTTTCTGTATTAACCCTAGGTTGGGGTAGTTTGGTATTTTTTTCCCTTTATTAGGTTTTTCCTTACTCAAGTATATGTATGAGTAAGAGCCCTCTTGAATGATTAACAAGGCATTATTTTCTCCACTTGGTATCAGTGGAAACCGAAACCCTATTTGCATGTGTCGTCACTCCCGCTCTTCCCGATCGCGTGCACCGCCCCTCGTGATTCCCGACTCCCCATTCTTTCCCGATCGTTATTTTGATCGTCTCCATGGGCGCGTCCCGCTGATGCGGCCTTCCAGCAAAACCGACGCTGTCGTCGGATGCTTAGGAGACCGACGTCGCCGTCTCCAGTGAAGTCGTCGCCCGTTCGTTCTTTTTTTTTCTTCTCTGTTGAACGCTGACACCTGCGATGCTGCTCTCCACCGCCGCTCCAGGCGCTCCCTGCTGCTCCATCCGCCGCTCACTGCTGCTTTAGTCGTTTCACCGTCGTTTCACCGTCGCTTCCTGTGTTCCTGCTGCTCCAGTGATGATGCTCCCTGCTGTCGTCTCCAGAGTTGCTGATCTCCACCGCTGCTTCCTGCTGCTACTTGGTCCTTCTGCGTGACTTTTTTTCTCTCTTCCTCGTCGATATGCGTGATCCCGATTCTTCGGTATCCTCTTCGGGTGTGATCCATCCTCAGATGAGTGACCCTCAGTGGCCTCATGGCCACTCCAGTTTGTTGAAGATTACCACGGTTCCCTTGGATGACTCGAATTATCTTGAATGGTCTCGTGTTGCGCAACATGTCATCCGCAGCCAACAGATGTTTGAGTATATTGATGGGACGATTAAGGAGCCCCCCCCCCCCCCCGTGACTGATCCCTCCTGGAAGCGTTGGGCTTCTGACAACTCTCTAGTTTCATGGCTCCTGCATTCAATGTCTCCTAAGGTCGATCGGAGCTATATGTTGATGAACTCGGCTTTCAAGATCTGGACCCGTGCTCGCGAAACGTACTCTCAGATTTGCAGTTCCACCCAAGTTTATGAGCTCACTCGCCGCATTTTGGAGTTGCGGCAAGGATCGATGATTGTTTCATCATTCTTCTCGGAGTTTGAGCGCATTTATCAAGAGCTGGACTACTTTGCGCATTTCACTCCTGCGTGTACTGCTGATGTCGTCCAGTTAAAGCAAAAGGAGGACCGCTTCCGTCTTCATGTCTTCTTGATGAGCTTGAATATGGAATTTGATATTGGTGCGGACACATGTTCTCCACCGCTCCCCTCTTCCCTCTCTTCGGGAGGCATTTAGTATGGTTCTGGGTGATGAAAACCGACGCAAGTCCCTCAGTGTTATTGCTCCTCCTGATCGCTCCTCCCTGACTAGTGTTGGTTGTGGTCTTTTCCCACTCCTGGATCTTCTGTGCCTACTTGCGATTATTGGGGTCGAAGGGGACACTCTCGAGAAGCATGTTTCAAACTTCATCCGCATCTAGCACCCTCTGGACGTGGGCGTGGTCGTGGTCGTGGACCTGGCCGTGGGGACCATAGACACAATGGATATCATTCTCATGATGTTGCTTACACTACTGATGTCTATGATGAGTCTCAGCCTTCCGCTTCTTCCTCTCTTACAGCACATGAATTGGAAGCCTTTCATCGCCTGCTTCACTCTCAGTCTGATCCAGTCATCGGAGGTTCTACTTCTCTTGTCACCATTGCTATGCCTAGTGCTCATGCTGCCGCCACCTCACCTTCTGAATGGGTGCTCGACTCTAGTGCTACTCACCACATGACTGGGTCTTCCACTGGTTTTCTCTCTTATACTCCTCTGTCTGGTAAGGACAAAGTTATTTTTGCTAACGGTTTGTTGTCCTTTATTGCAGGCAAAGGAAGCATCTATTGTTCTCCGTCCATATCCCTTCCTGTTGTTCTTCATGTTCCCTATTTCCTCGCAATCTACTCCCTATCAGCAATATTACAAAATCTCTTAACTGCTCGGTAACTTTATTTCTTGATTCTTGTGTTTTTAAGGAACTGGGTATGAAGCGGAACATTGGCAATGGTAAGAACCGTGGGGGCTTGTACTACCTGGACTCTCATCCTCTCTCTCAGGCTCTTTCCAGTACCACCGTTACTGCAGAGAATGTTTGCCACTGGCATCTGTGTCTAGGACATACGTCCCCTGTTTATCTGCAAAAATTATTTCCTTTTTCTTTTCTTTTCTTCTGAACTTTGCTTGTGATGTATGTGATAGGTCTAAACATGTGCGACATACTTCTTCACATCTTTCCTCCCCTAGTAGCATTTTTTTATGTTATACATTCTGATGTTTGGGGGTCGTCCCCCACTTTATCTTTAACTGATTTTTGATGGTTTGTCACTTTTATTGATTGCTTCTCGCGCACAACATGAGTTTATTTGTTGAAAAAGAAAAATGAAGTTTTTCCTTGCTTTCAAGCTTTTCATAAAATGGTACAAATTCAATTTAATGCCTTTATTCGTGTCCTTCGAAGTGACATTGGGGGAGTATGATGTTTGTGGTCTTTTTGGCTCTTACCTCACCTCTCACGGTATCATCCACCAGAAAACGTGTGTTTACACCTCTACTCAGAACGGGGTGGCCGAACGGAAAAATCGGCAGCTCCTCGAGGTTGCTCGTTGTCTCCTAGCTACTATACACCTTCCTAAATCCTATTAGGATGATGTGGTACTTACAGCTGCTCACCTTATCAACCATCTTTCTTCGCGTGTCCTTTCCTTTACTATTCTCGTCTCTCCACCTTCGGCGTGGTTCATACTTCCCACTTGGAACCCCGTATCTTTGGGTGTCTGTTTCGTGCATGTGCACCAACCCCATCGTGACAAATTTGACCCTCGGGCTTAATGTTGTCTTCCTTGGATATTCTTCTACGACCAAAGGATATCGTTGTTATCACCCCCCTCCCGGCGTATGTTCTGTATCATGGATGTCACCTTCCGTGAGGGGGAATCCTATTTTCTGCCTTCGACTCACCTTTTTCGTCAGGGGGAGAGTAGTGGTGATACGGATGTTACTCCTGCTCCTCTTCCTCTTCTTCCTTCTCTTCCTTCCATTCCTTCCACTCATTCCACTCAAGTACCCATAGCTCCTATCCCGGTACCGAACTCCTCTACTACGATTTCTCCTTTTCCCCACGTATACCACCGTCGTTCAGGTACACAGGCTACCACAACTCCACCTCTACCAATTCCGACTTCAGACTCAGATTCTGATGATGCTAATCTGCATATCCCTCTTGCATTGCTAAAGAAAGGTAAAACTACTTTTACGCAACATCCTATTTCTAATCAAGTGGCTTACCATCATCTTACTTCGATTCATCAGGCTTTTGTTTCGTCTCTTTCCCTAATCATTATTCCAAAGACATGGCAGGAAGCTTTGGAGATACCTGCTTGGGCACAGACTATGCAAGATGAGATGTCTGCCTTGGACAAAAATCACACGGGATATTTCCTCTCTCCCTTCTTGAAAGAAAGTTATAAGTTCTCGTGGGTCTTCTTTGTTAAGTAGAACCAAGATGGCAAGGTGGAACGGTATAAAGCTCGTCTGGTCGCTCAAGGATACACCCAGACTCAGGGAGTTGATTATCAGGAGACCTTTGCTCCTTTAGCAAAGATGGATTCTATTCGGGTATTGCTATCATGTGTTGCTTGTCTGTGGACTGGGACCTCCATCAACTGGACGTGAATAATGCGTTCCTCCATGGTGAGCTTGAGGAGGTGTACATGAAGTTCCCTCTAGGCGTTATGAAGAAAGGAGTTGAAGGGTTTGTCTGTCGTTTAAGGAAATCCGTATATGACCTGAAGCAATCATCTAGAGCCTGGTTCGGGAGATTTCTCACGGCGATGCTCAAGTTTGGTACAAGCAAACCTAATCTGATCATACCATGTTTATCCGGAGACATGAACAGGGGGTTATGGTTCTCATTGTCTACATGGATGACATCGTAATTACCGGAAACGACACAGAGGAGATTGTCAATCTTAAGACCCTCCTATCGGCTGAGTTTGAAGTGAAAGACTTGAGAAGATTACGATAATTCCTGGGTATCGAAGTGGTTAAATCTAAGCAGGGCATCTTTATATCCTAACAGGAGTACATTTTGGATCTCCTAAAGGAAACTGGTATGCTTGGTTGTGTTCTTACGAACACCCCTATGGAGGAAAATCACAAGATTGATGAAGATAGTGATCACACTGATGTATCATGTTATCAAAGATTGGTTAAAAAACTTATACATCTATCTCACACACGCCCTGACATTACATATGTGGTTGGTATCATTAGCAGATATATGCATTCTCCCAGGATCAGACATCAAGAAGTTGTGTATCGCTTGCTGCGATATTTGAAGAAATCCCCTGGTCGTGATCTCTTATTCTCCAGAAACAACAACTTGAAGATTGAGGTTTTTGCTGATGTTGATTGGGCTGGATGTCGTGATGACAGAAAGTTCACAACAGGATACTGCTCCTTTGTTGGTGGAAACTTTGTGACGTGGCGTAGCAAGAAGCAGAATGTTGTGGCTAGATCAAGTGCAGAGGCAGAATATTGTGCCATGTCCCAAGGCTTATGTGAGGGGCTATGGTTGCGTACTATGTTACAAGA
Source organism: Platanthera zijinensis (assembly GCA_039513925.1). NCBI lineage: Eukaryota > Viridiplantae > Streptophyta > Magnoliopsida > Asparagales > Orchidaceae > Platanthera > Platanthera zijinensis. The sequence continues at coordinate 249,567,679 of CM077079.1, read as the reverse complement.
TCTGGGCTTCTCTGTGACAGCCCCTTTTATCCTGGTTCTTTGACAATAAGACAGATATTAACATCGCCCATAACCCAGTCCAACATGACAAAGCATGTTGAGGTTGATCGACACTTTATCAAAGATCATTTGGATAAAAAGATAGTTGTCACTCCGTTTATTCATTCCAAAGATCAACTGACTGATGTGTTTACCAAACGTTTGGGGTGTGGCATGTTTATCGACGATATTCAAAAACTTGGGATGACCGACATCTTCCGTCCGACTTAAGGGGGGGAGTTGTAATATGTTTTGTTTATTCCAAGTCGTCTTTTCTGTATTAACCCCGGGTTGGAGTAATTCGGTATTTTTTAGGTTTTCCCTTACTCAAGCATATGTATGAGTAAGGGCCCTCTTGAATGATTAACAAGGCATTATTTTCTCCATTAAGAACGGCCTAGTGCTCGATGAGCTCCTGCTACAAATTTTCCCAAGAGAGGATTGATGTTGAAGCCAGCAAACCCAATGGAGCCCAATAGAGAGCAGAACCATCCATGCCTAGCATCCTGATGGAAACATATTGCCTCTCTTGTGTATGGTAGAGGTCAAAGATTGTTCAACCTTGCCAATCCACCCTATAAGGTAGGATCCATTGAAATATGGCACTTAAAAAGTGCAAGGGACATGAGGAGACAGCTAGGCTAAGGAAGAAACCCTAGAGGAGGGGGGCATCATGCAGGAGGCCAAGCAAGAAGGGAGTGTTTTCAGCTGAGGTCGGTGATCTTGAGTGTCGTGAGGCAGAGGATTTCTCCAGGAGCGTTAGTCTGTAGGAGGGCCGCTTGAATCGAACAGGCAAGTCATTGTGGGCATCAAACTAGCAAGAAAGGGACTTTTCGACGGCATTGATGTGGAAGTCAACTATTTGCAGGGCATGCATCACACAACTAAAAGAGATGTCGCGCCGACATGGCTGGAAGCGACAGGTGGAGGACCTTGTCAAGCCATACATGTGTAGTCTGTGTAGAGGAAAGGAAGCTCAGGTTAGCTACGACGGAGGGCAACAGGTTCGCAGGATGCAAAAGTCATGGAGGAAGGGAGTGTCACGGGATGGCTGTGGCAAGGCGTGCAGGCAAGCATCCATCACGGATGACTGATAGAAAGGCATGCAAGCCAAACAACACATGTTGGAAATACATTCAGGTTTCCTATTCATCGACTGCGAGACGCATGAACCAAAAATAGCGCACAACAGAAAGTTGTTGGAACTCGAAGGCTAAAATAGAGATCGGAGAGGGGAGAGAGCTACGCCAGGCAAAATATCACCACCTACTGTAGGGAGGACTGGGAGTACCAATTGAGGAAAGCTTTGTAGGAAAAAGGGGAGGAGAAGTGCAGGAGATGAGAGGAATATCAGGAAAGGAACTCTTGAGCTAGCTCCAGGAAACAATATTATGACAAAGGTGTAAATACTCCTCTAACCAAATAATCAACAGCTAAATTAAACAACATGTGCAATATAAAGTAAAAAAAGATATCATCTTTCCCGCCAGTCCTTCCAGAAGATCTGGCTAGTCCGTCAGTTGCACCCTGCATGCGTGCACCTGCCATGTGTGCATCACAGTCTCCTCATCATCTAGTTCCATAATATTTAATATGATCAGTCATCTTCTAAACATATTTTATATGATAACACATTCTGAATATATGCACATTCTGGGGATGTAATGCTCCAATTGTTTTGAGCATTGAAGGATACTGTAGTTATTTCTTCTCTATCCTTCTTGAATTTCTGCCGGAATAGAATTCATAGCCTATTTTCATCTTAAAATATGAATATGTGCATTAAAGTAACAAGTTATGCAATTCAATTTCCCTTGGTCAGATCAGTGGTTCTGGTAACTACACGAAGGATTGCCCGCAGATGACCAAATTGCTCCCTTCACTGTGGGGCTCTCAAACAAAGTGGTATGTATTTAGATGCCCACAAATGACATTATCGAGCACATTAAAACAAATGCTACGCATTTAGCGGTGCCCTATAGTAGCCAAGGAGCTACTCTTGGAGTTCAAATCAGATTATTACGAGTGTCAATTATCAGTTCCAATTTGTATATGCGTATCTGAGATTAGAAGAATTATGTTACGGGTTTGCCAAAGTGATGGCCGAAGGTGAGGAAGATACTATGGAGTCTTAACCGCAGCAGCCTAAGCGGGGTTTACTCAAATAAGAGAACTTTCAAGATCTCTTTAGGCTTTAGAAATTAGAGTTTCATTCATAATCGGGGTCTATATATAGGATCCCCGAATGGCATAAATGTAAATGCAACAATAGATTCTAAAATATTAAAATATAACGACAACTATGACTAAACACATACAACGCTAATAATACACTCGACCCGATACAATGAATCGACTAAAAATTGATAATAATAAAACTAGATAGCTTACGTATATGATCCATAAAATCTCATCCGTCCTCAAAATCGAGTTTGCCCTCAAACTCGAAATCTGCATAAAAGACCGAGTCATCTAGCATCTTGATCTCTCGCCAAAATAGCCCTCGTAGCGTGTCGCAGCGGCAGTGGCTTCGGTGAGGAGCAGCAGTGTCGTCGAAACAATGGGCAGCAGACGGAATGTGTCTGGTGGGGCTGTCGAAGTGGCAGTGAGTAGGGCTGCAAACGAGCCGAGCTCGAGTCGAGCTCATCGAAAATGGCTGGCTCGAGCTCGAGCTCGAGCTCGACGAGCCTGTGTTCAATGGGCTCGAGCTCGAGCTCGACAGAGCTCGACGAGCTCGGTCAGCTCCATGAACGAGGCATGAAAGAGGAGATGACCCTCGTCGTCCACCGTCCGCCGCTCGTCAGTCGTTGTCCTCCGGCTCACCGCTAAAGAGAGACGATGGCGTGAAGCTCAACAAATGAAATGAATATATTTACGCCGCTCGTCCTCCACCGTCCGCAGTTCGTCGTCGACCACTCCACCGTCTGCCAGCTCGATAAGAAAGATGATGACGTGGATATGAAATGATTATATTAAAAATATTTACTGATATTATAATATGAGATGGTACTTGGGAGGTGGCGTGAAGCTTGGGGAAGGAAACTGCAGGCTGACAGGATTAAATATAAATTATATTATAATATAATATATATATATATATATTAAATATATATATTAAAGGGCGCCGCAGCAGTAGTCAGTATAAAAGACAGGTTTAAATGTTTAATATAATATAATATTATTTAAATATATATATGATATATTATTTTTATATTTATATATATATATATATAAGCTCGCGAGCCGGCTCGCGAGCCCGTGAACAAGCTTTATTAGGCTCGAGCTCGGCTCGAAAGCAAGCTCGAGCTCGTCGAGCTCGAGCTCGGCATCCTTGAGCTCGAGTCGAGCTTTTTTCGAGCCAGCTCATCGAGCTCTCGAGCCGGCTCAACTCAACTTGCACCCCTAGCAGTGAGCAGTAGTGGCAAGGAGGCTGAAGGAACGACGGCCAGTAGCAAGAATAGGTCTGTCGGGTTCGGTGGAGCAAGAGACGACAGAGGCAATGGGGCTGCGACCACGGTGACTGGCGAAGGTGGCCCATGGTGGGGTGGCACCACTACGGGAGGTGATGATGGAAGGGCAATTGTTGTGGAGATCGGTGGCAAGTCAACAGCCAGGGAAGATAGAGACTACATGAGGAGAGGCGCGACAGCGATGGTGGAAACTTCGGCGGAAAGACGACCAGCATATCATTAATCTTGCGAAGGAGAGAGGTCATGTCGTCGCGACGACGTGCCTCGGCGTTTTGAAGTCGTCCATCTATGGATTGCATGAAGTTCTGCGTGAAGTCCTGGAGAGCAGCCCGAAGACTGGCCAAGTCCCCCAAAAGTAATTTGAGAAGGATTAAAATAACACTTCCAAAATATTGGGGAGCAGGTGCTACCCTATTATGCATGAATCAGAGACCCGGTAAGGTTGGGGCTTGTGGAAAGGCGGGTGACTCATTTTTGATGGTATTGTTCGACTGTTAGGCTCGACGAGGTAGAAGAGCGCAGGGTTCGACACAGATGCTTTGTTGTTCGCGATTGTTGGGCTCAACGAAGAAAAAGGGCGCAAGGTTCAACGCAAATGGTGTTGCTCGATGAAGCAGAGAGGCACGAGGGTCGACGCAATGGTCCAGATCATTGTATCGTCTGGAGATCGACAAAAAGGCTCGTCGGTTGGATTGAAGCGGAAGAGGAGGTTAAGTTGTTGCGGTCTTGAACTGTCTGGATGATCGGAAAGGGTTTCAACAGAGTTGTTGGGCTGCTCCAATTGAAGCAAAGAGAACTAGCGGTTGATAAGAACAATAGCTTTGGCGTCAAAGGAGGAGGTGTGGGTGTGTGTCGACGGAAGAGGACTGATGACTCTGATACTAAGTCAGTAAGTTGTTATGGGCTCACCAGAGTGGTGGTCGGAGGCGGGGAAGATACTATGGAGCATTGACCGCGACTGTCTAAGCAGGGTTTCCTCAAAGGAGAGAGAGCTTCCAAGATCTCTTTAGGGTTTAGAAATTAGAGTTTCATTCATTCATAATCCTTCCATACATGACAAGGGGTCTATATATATAGGATCCCTGGATGGCATAAATGTAAATACAACAATAAACTCTAAAATGTTAAAATATAACGAATATGACTGGACTCATACGAAGCAAATAATACACTCGACTCGGCTCGAAACAATGACTCGACTCAAAATATATAATAATAAAACTAAATAACTGATGTATAGTGATGCAGGCAGAGAGTGCCAAAATTGAATTTTGCGCGCGAAAATCAAACTCGACTTTTTGAACATTTAGAAATTCGTTAATATTGTTGAGTGGAACTCTCACGTGTTTTATGAGTCGAATTCTCCACGAGATTTTTACGGCCACAAGCAGAAATCACAGTCAAGAATTTATGAAAATACGGTAATATAAGTAATTGAACGTTTTGGCAAGCTTAGGATTATTCTAGTGGAACACATAAAAATAACTAAACGATTGGAGCAAGAGTACTGTAAACTACGCCGAGGGAAGTCGGTCAATTCGAGTCCGTCAGGCAGGGGGAAGAACAACGGCTCCCAGGTTTCACGTCTCACCCAACGGCAGGAAGAACGGGCGTTGGAGGGCACCAGAATGGAGAGTCGCAGTCGACGGCACCCTTCACACGAGAGTCGAACGGGGCCGGAATGGAGTGGTGGAGTCGACAATGCCGTCGGTTTAGGGCGTGGATGCGGGCGGCGGCGGGCGCATAACAGCCAACTGATGTAGGTTGGTGGAAACGGGCTCGCTGGAGACGACGGACTAGAACAGTGATGTAGGCCGGCGGAAGCAGGGCTCGCGAGAGACGGCGGACTGGGCGGCATTCGACACTTGCAGAGAAACGTGATTTACGTTTCTCTGCTCTTGTCTGGGGTGTTTTCTTCTAGTACGAGCCAGTATTAAATAGCAACAGTAGATCTCCAATTTTTTGGAATAAAATTATAGAATAATTGGCAGGTCTAATCACGAGAGAGCAACAAATATGATATTTCCTATTATCTCCATTAATGACATTATTTTGGCAATAAATTACATGGCCCGCTAAATGAAATATAATATTTCCTATTACTATTTGCTCTAATTTAAATTTATGTTTTCCCTAAAATAACCTAAGTTTGTCGTTATCGCCCTAATTACTAAATTACCGAACCTTTTTATTTAAGGTCCCATCGGACGGTCAACCTGAAGAGCCGCAAATAGAAATAGTTGCGCAAAAAAAATACATGAAATCAAAATAATTAAATGTAAAATAACGAAGCTAGGATGCGTCGCAGGGCGCATCATATAGGATCCATAACAAATTCTTCTGCCTAATTAGTTGATTATTTTGTCAGCATTTAATATATTCACAGACCTGGTTCTTACACATCCTATTGGTATCGGTCAAATGATTGCAATAAGCTCGCGACAAGCAAAGATGAGTTTCACAAAGTATTATTATACACCCATAGTTACATGCACATCCAATTAATCTTTATGTTTTTGAACATTCACATTCATAGATATATGCACATTCACGGGACGGGAGAAGGAAGCTCTTTTCCTTCGATCCAGGATGTGCCCTCTACCCTCTTGAGAGTGATCATGGTCAGTCAGTGTCCTCATGGGCCCCCTTCCAGTCCTTGCATCCATAATAAATCCCCTTCATTCATATGCCTTTGTAAACCTAGCAGATAAGAGACATGTATATTCAGTGGATTCATGTGTATGCATATAGGGAGCAGCCCGGTGCACAAAGCATCCCCGCAAAACGAGGGTCTGGGGAAAGGTTCCATCACAAGGGTGAAATGTAGGCAAACTTTACCCTGCATTTTTGCAAGAGGTTGCTTCCAAGACACATTCATGTGTATGTGAATGTATTCTCATATTATACTTATTGCCAATCAAAGCACATTATCGTCCATGAGTCTATCAATTTCATTATCTAAGCTCTAATGCCCCCTCAGTAATTCTTCTTTCCCAATTAATACCCACCTAGGTTTCTACTGACAAAACGGATTCCAACACATATTGTACATGAATAACGAGTCTTTGCATTATGATCATCATTAACCTTGTTTCAACTGTTTGAAACTGTATTTTTAATCCTTATTTCCTTTATGTTAGTGTTAAAGGAGGTGTTTATACTATTCCTTGCAATCCTTTTAAGAAAATTCAATCCAAGCTTAGTTTAAAATTTTCCATCTTAATACCTCGAGATTATGACACAAGATAGGGCACAATGGCGACAAAGGATCCATATAGCCGACGCCACTAAAATGGGATAAAGGCTTGAGTGTTGTTGTAATACCTCGAGATCAATGCTATCTAGCCATCTTCGTGTATTTTCTATCCTCTTCAAATACATGTCAAGACTACCAAAGCCTTCTCAACCCCATCGTTGAGTGAAAAGAATGATTTTCATGTGTCATTCCTGATTTCCTCACATCTCTGGTGTCATTACCACTTAAATGCTTGGATTCACACTACACTGTCGCCCTAACTACACATTTATAAATTTGTTTGTTAATCTCAGTCGCATTCCCTCATCTCAAAGTGAGATCATTGATTTTGATTTAACCACCCAGCATTAACTCAAAAAAATATAGCCAATGATCCTATATAAAAAACTAAATATACCTAATTTAGCGCACATGCATATACTTATATTCTTGTAATATTGATCACTTAGGGTAAATTACACATATGTTGATGTGATATAGACCACGCTACAAGTACGTTCAAATTTTAAAAAACGACTTCATATTGGGCACATACAAGGTTATTTCATGAAGGTCTGCCTACTAACAGAATCATCAACTGAGAGAGAAATGACAACTACTAAACTTTTCATGTTTTCTTAAGAAAGCCCTTTGTCAACCTCATTGGTGACATCTTCTCTCCTTCATTCCCTCCGCCATCACCGTTTTCTCCGCTTGCCTCAAACTACTCCATCCTTTGAGTTGCCTGTTGCAACATTGTGCACAACCCAGCCTCCTCAATGTCTCCCTCGTCCATTCCTCCATGACTTCATCCCTACAGCTGATTTTTCTATGTGACTTATTCCTGCTAGGGAAGGGTTAAAAAAGCTTGTCTTCTCAACCAAAGCGTTCCAGAAGGAATCAGTTACGATAAAGATTGAAAGAGTGGAAACTGATCTTTGATTAGCTTTACAGACATGTTCATTCATATATAAACCAAATTTCCAAAATTATGTTATTATCCAAAATTTGTGTTTAGGTTGAGCAGGGCAAGAAGGAAGCTTAAAATTAGCGGTGCAAGAAGGATGCATGGCTCAGTTATTAACTTGGGTGATCAAGATATTTCACACAGTGAGTGCTTTAAATATCTAGGATCGACAGTTCAAAAAGATCGAGGTGTAGATAAAGATGTGATACATAGAATTCAAGCAGGTTGGTTGAAATGGAGAGACACGTCAGGGATCTTATGTGTAAATTACCATTAAAACTTAAAGTCAAGTTTTACCGTACTGCAATTAGACCTGCGATGCTCTATGGTTCTGATTGTTGGGAAGTGAATTGTGTACATGAGCAAAAAAGGGGAGTTGTGAAGATGAGAATTCTTTGGACACACGAGACTGGATAAAATTAGGAATGAATGTGTCATGGATAAGACGGGAGTGACACCAATTGTATAGAAGATGTGAGAAGCTCAACAAAGATAGTAAGATGTTTCGGACACGTACAAATGAGACCATTAGAGGCACAAGTTAGGCATTGTAAGAGTTTAGTCACTAGGCATTTTAAACGGGGGAGGGGTAGACCAATAAAGACTTTGAATGAAACTATAAGGAAAGATGATATGGCCCTTACCCTGGGACCTCGTTACCGGCGGTGGAGCAATGATCGGAGACGGGATCGTGCGGGCTTGCAGCGGCGTCGATCGGGAAGAAGACAGGCGCGGGATTGGCGGCTAGGGCTAAACTCACAGCTTCTTCTGTGGGGTTTAGAGAGAGAGAGAGATAGGAAGGAGAGGAAATAAGAGAGAGAAAGAGATTTTTACTTCTAATTCTTGCTTACCAATAATGTCTCAGCACACAACATAAATAGGTTCAAAACATGCCCCCCATTTGGGCTTACGACAATGGGTAAATACGATAAAAATTAACACACATTAATTAAAGATAACCGGCGTCGTCGCGCCACATAACATTGCCACTCCCGTCCTAAGATAGCTTGTCCTCACGCTGGATCGAAGGGTATTGCAGTGGCTTCTCCTCCTGTCGCGTCATCATCGGGAGGGTCGTCTACTTCCAGCCAAAATAAGCATTTGCATCGATGTCCCGGTGTGAAGTGGTCATCACAATTATAGCACAAGCCTTTCTCGCGACGCTCGGCCATCTCGGTGCGGGACAAACGGCGACGAACAGTAGGCCGCGTAGTTTCGTCCTGAAATGGTGCCTTGTCCGGCAAGCTAGCAGGAGAGTAAGTGCTCTGATGGTTCTGATGTCCCAAAGGCGGGCGATCTAGTAGCAGTCGCCGTTCACAAGCCCTGACGAGGCTCATGGCTGTGTTGAGGTCGCGTGGCAGAAGGAACTTCACATCCCAACGTAATAGCTCGTGGAGGCCGGCAGTGAAGAGGGGAACTTGTTGCTCCGGTAAGACGGATGTCGCCCGAGACAGTAGAATCTGGAATTGTTCGAGATAGGTGTCGATGGAGCCGTCCTGTTTGAGGTTCACAAGATCGCCCAGTGGGTTTCCATGTAGAGCAGAGCCAGACCTCAGGGTGCAGGTCGTACTGAAATCTGCCCAGGGAATGTTGGGGTGTTCCCGCAGAAGTTGAGTGAACCACAATTGTGCTGGGTCGAGTAAGTGGAAGGAAGTTATGCCGACGCGTTCTTCATCTGGTGTGTTGGTTGGCGAAGAAAATATCGCAACGCGTAAGCCACGGAAGAGGATCGTCGCGGCCCTCGTAGATAGGAAAATCCATCCGGGCAGTCCGTGCGTAAGCAGGGTAGTCTACGCCTGGAGGAGCGGCGGAGTCCACTTGGCTTGTGGAAGGGCGATCGTCTGTGTTCAAGGGAGGGGAAGAGGGCATCTGCTGTAGGGCATCTAAGCATGCGTTGAGGGCGTCCATTTTGGCGTTTTGAGTCGCGAACATGGTTTGGAAGAGTGTCGTGAGATCGGAGAGAGATGGGGGAGCATCCGCCATCTGAGATAGGGCCGGATAGACGGTTGGTTGTGTAGGGGGAAGGTCGGCGGATGTACTGGACCTCGGAGGTGGTGTTGCGGTGCTAGACGGCCCGGTGGAAGCACTGATGTGGCCTGGAGAAGTCCAGCTAAGGGTGCGGTGTCACGGACCTGGCGCAGGGGGGTTAAAGGCAGTGATCGGCGATCGGCTAGAGGCGGCGGTGGCTGGACGCAGTCGGCAGAAGTGGGCGAAGCTCCTGCGGGTTGAGGAAGGATTTCCAGCGCATCGGAAGGAGGAGCGGGTGCAGTGTGGGGTTGATGATGTGCAGCTGGGCGGGCGGAGGAAGAGCCGGAGAGCGACGGTCGGGCAGTGGCATCTGATACCGAGCTGATATGGCCCTTACCCTGGGAACTCGTGACCGGCGGTGGAGCAATGATCGGAGACGGGATCGTGCGGGCTTGCGGCGGCGTCAATTGGGAAGGAGAAGGGCGCGGGATTGGCGGCTAGGGCTAAACTCATGGCTTCTTTTGTGGGGTTTAGAGAGAGAGATATGAAGGAGAGGAAATAAGAGAGAGAAAGAGATTTTTACTTCTAATTCTTGCTTACCAATAATGTCTCACCACACAACATAAATAGGTTCAAAATATGCCCCCCATTTGGGCTTACGACAATGGATAAATAAGATAAAAATTAACACACATTAATTAAAGATAACCGGCATCGTCACACCATATAACAAAAGACATGAAGTACTTAGGCATTAATGAGATTATGACTAAAGATAGGGCACAATGGAGACAAAGGATCCATATAGCCAACCCCACTGTGGTGGGATAAAGGCTTGAATGTCGTTGTCGTTGTCCCACGGGCCACAGAACCATCATTATCCATCTTGGAAGCCAAACCCTTGGCATTCAATATAACATCATGGTCATAATGGAATAAAGAAGGGGATGAGCTCAAGTTAAACGTTGATAGCAGCAAAAAATGGTATTGAGAAAAGTTCAATACTGGCAGAAAGCTAGCAAAATGCAATTTAAAATTTCTGCTCTTGGTGTTCACATAGTGTTCCAAGAAAACATATTTTCGTTTCTTCAAATTGATTTGACGATTATCAAATTGGGAGCATAATGGAAAAAATGATCATGTTGAAAAATTAAAGAGTGACATACATGTACGAGAAACTTGCCCTTCCTATCCAAGAATGTGTGTTCTTCCTCAATTTCCAAAGTTCAAAAATGAAAACCCATCTAAACCTGCCAATAGGGGAACTTAGAGTGGACTTGAAACACGGTATTGAGAGAGTAAAAGGAGTGGAGGGAGTAGAAGTGTGCTCACTAGAAAAAAAACTAAACCCTAGAAATGGAAAGAAAAAAAACTAAAAGAAGTGATCTTTCTGAAAATCTGAATTCATCTTAAGAAATAATTTTATACTATCACGGATAATGTCTTGGTCACAATATAATATCATCGTTGAAAAAAGTGCATCACATGAGAATCAAATATGGAAAAAACATCACTTACAAAAAAGGCTCCCTAAAGAATGGTATTTAACCTTCGAAGAAATTCGTAAAACAAAAAAGTACAAGGGACAAAATAAACTTTTTTCAAAGGCGTGAATAAACACGAAATGTGTTGTGTCCATTACCGTTTTTACTGTAAATTGCCATGTAATTTCTTTTTTCCGAGTGCTAACTATAAGTTTCCCATTTTTTGTTAAATGCTCTGTATTGAGTCATGTAACCGACAACAGTTGGAGGCGTGGGGGTAGTGTCGTAGGTGAGCATCGTGAAGCTCAACCTGTAATGTAGGAAGGTTATAAATCCTCAAAACAATTCAGTAAAAGATATCAAAAATATATCAGTTATCTTCCCTACTCCTCTTCTCAGAAGATCCAACCAGAGGTCTTCGCCTTTTTTCCTCTGTTCAGGCATCCCGCCTTAGGAGGTTAGCCGCTGAAAACTCTATTGACGACTATCAGTGGTATCATAGCACCCCTTGGCCGACATTGCAACAATGGGAGAACATAATACCAGAAACAAAGACCTGCAAAAGGAGATGGAGAGCATGAAACAGATAATGCAAGAGATGGAGACGAAGCAGAATACGACATTGGAGGAACTGTGCAATATGATTGTCATGCTGGCAATTGAGTGGCAAGAAGCAACATCGCCCTTTCCATGGATCTTACTTACTGCCCACGCGCTGCGCTTGACTGGTATTTCCCAGATTTGAAGGAGACGCGGTCAAAGGGTGGTGGTATAGGAGTGAACAATTCTTCCAAATTAACGAGACGTCGGAAGCATTAAAAGTGAAGCCGACATCGGTGAACCTTGAAGGAAGAGCATCGGTATCATTTATAGATAGAACAGAGTTATCCTAGAACAAGTTTGTTGTTATCGTGCAGGAAAGGTTCTGTTCATGCCTCTATGACGATCCCATGGGTGACCTCAAAAAGTTGAAACAGAATGCATATGTGCAACATTATCTCAACAAATTTGATCATTAAGGAACAAGTTTTTCATCGCCGGAGATTATACCATAAGTTTGTTCTTAACTGGCCTAAGGAGGGTCATACAGTCTCGCATGTATCCAGGAGGAGCAGTTGTCTCTGCGAGCTAAGAAGGGGCCTCATCATCAAGGAGTTGCAAGTACGTCTCATAGCCCAAATGCCCCTCTCAAGTCATTGTCGGGATCCAATTTTCATTCCAATGACCACAAGGGTCCCACCATTCATGCCCACAAGAAGATGACGACCAGAGAGATGGAAGAGAAGAGAGAAAAAGGACTGTGTTATTGGTGCAACAAACCCTTCAGCAGAGGGCACCGTTGCAAAAAGAGAGCACAATTGTATGTACTAGAAATGGAACCAAATTCAGGTGAAGGAGAAGAGAATTCTGATGCCACATTACCAGAAGAGAAGAAAGAAGAAGAAAGGCCAATCTACTCACAGGAACCTCTAATAATACCTCAAGTGTATAACTGCAAGAATTAACCGGAATCAACTACTTCTATACCATGAAGGTTAAAGGCTCGCATAAGAGACATGTATTATGCATTCTCATTGATACAGGGAGCACTCATAATTCCTTGGACAAGAGAGCACTCATAATTTCTTGCAAATTTAAATGTCAACTATCTCCACTTCCCGCCTTCACCGTGGTCGTAGCCGATAGAAACAAATTACAAAGCAAGCACGTATGCAAGGAGTTTTAGTGGTGCATGCAAAGAGTACATTTTGAAGTCGATATGTCGTTGCTACCATTGGGTGGTTGTGACATGGTGTTGGGAGTGCAGTGATTAATCACCATTGGCATCATTCAGTGGGACTTCCTCAATCTGAAGATGGAGTTCTCAGTCCAAGGCAACAATATATCCTTAAGGGGAAGCAGACATTTGGGGAATAAGTTGTTGAGCCAAAAGAAGATGAACAAGTTACTACAAAAGGAACCCCAGCTTTCCATGATGACGATATTATAGAAGCAATCAGAAGTAACCTCCACCAATCCCATTGGCAACGGCTCTTGTTGGTTCCTTTATGGGGAAGAAAACCAGAGAAAGGAGCTGCAAAACCTCATTAACAAATTTGAATGCATGTTTGAAGGTCCCACCACATTACCTCCTTTAAGGTTCCATGACCGTCTCATATCCTTGAAAGACCCCAATCAAGTTGTAACTTCCAAACCATGCTGATATCCATCGGCCCAAAAAATAGAAATTGAAAGACTCATTTCATAAATGTTAGAGGCATGAGTAATTTGACATTAGCAAAAACCCTTTCTTTTCCCTCGTAGTGTTAGTAAAGAAAAAGATGGATCATGGAGGATGTGTATAAACTATTGACACATCAACAAAAACACCACTCGGAACAATTTTCCCGTTCCAATCATTGAGAAACTATTAGATGAATTAGAAGGGGCAAAATTCTTTTCAAAACTCGACCTCTAAGATCGGGATATCACCAAGTAGATCGGGATATCACCAAGTACGCATAGCCACAGATGACAGTAAAAACTGCTTTTAGATCATGTAAAAGACAGAAAAGGTAGGGAAATATAATATTTTATTATTCCTTATCAAAATGAATGTTGCATACAACGAGAATATACACAAATATTTATCGAGAGGATGAGTGGAGACCCAACTCCATCGTATGATGTAGGACTAAACTCTAAACACAAATGGGACATCCAATGGGCCATTGGATGGGCCTTTAATACAACTTATTTAAACACTTCGTGCAAGCTGTAGCACACAAATCGTGGAAGCCAAGATTGGACAGAAACTGATGATATAGTGTCGAAGTAAGGACTTTGTGAGGATGTCAGAAACCTGCCCAGCAGCAGCCAGCATGCACATGTCGTAAGTCCAATTTCTTAAGTTGCTCTTTTTCTCAGACAAAATGGTAAATCGAGCTCGATATGCTTGGTACGGTCATGAAACATGTGAATCTTTGTAATATGAATAGTCGATTGGCTGCCACAAAAAGAATGGACAGAGAGGGTAGTTTCACACCCAGATCACTCAGAAGGCTCTCCAACAATGTAAGTTCAAAAACGACGTGAGTCATTGATCGATACTCAGCTTCTGCAGATGAACGTGCAACCACAGTTTGCTTCTTGCTCCGTCAGGGGACAAGATGTCCACCAAAGTACGTGCAGAATCCACTCGTGGATCGGCGATCATCAAGAGAGCCATTATAGTCCGCATCAGAGTAAGCAACAAGAGATAAGACAACAGAGGGCTTATACACAAGCCCTTGTCCCGAAACAGTCTTCATGTACCAAAGGATGCGCTCAACCACTAGGAGATGTGAGATTCGTGGAGCATGCATGAAACGACTGATCACCCCAACATAAAAAGATATATCAGGTCATCTTGTAACTGTAAAATCAATTAGCTTGACCATCAGTCGACAATAGTACTACGGATTATGGAGGAGCAGACCTGAGTCTGAATCATGGGTGCAGAGCTTATGGTTGGCATCAATGGGTGTGTAGCAAGCTTGCATACAGAGTAGTCAACGTTATGAAGAAGGTCAAGACAGTACTTCTATTGAGACAAAACAAGATAATCAGGTTGACGGGCTACCTCGATGCCAACAAAGTATCAGAGAGTCCCCAAAGCCTTAGTCTGAAATTCAAATGTTAGTTGTTTCTTAACCATCATAATACTATCAAGATCATCGCCTGTGATTATGATATAATCGACATACACCAAAAGTATCATGGTGACTATCGGGCAGTGATGGGGGAATAGAGAGAAGTCAACCAAATTTCGAGTGAAGCCAACATCATGAATGACCCGACTGAATTTATTAAACCAGAGTCATGAAGACTATTTGAGATCATAAAGAGATTTTTTGAGGTACCAAACAAGAGACTCCCCCGTGATCTCATAACAAGGAGACTGATGCATGTAGACAGTCACAGCGAGGTCTCCTTTCATGAAAGCATTTTTTATGTCTAGTTGATGCAACGACTAATGCAAATGAACAGCCAAAGAAATCAAGACTCGGACAGTATGCATCTTCGCAACGGGTGAGAATGTCTTCTCATAGTCAAGGTCGTGTTGCTGAGTAAATCCGCGAGCAACCAGACAAGCTTTTAGGTGTTCAACCGCCCCATCAGAGTAGTGTTTAACAACGAAGACCCACTTACAACCAATAGAAATCTGGCCAGAAAGAAAGGAAACAAGGTCTCACATGTGAGTAGCTCAAAGTGCGATCATTTCCTCATCCATGACGGCCAGCCACCCCGGATGCTGAAAAGCCTCCTACAAAGAAGGGTGGAAATAAAGAGCAAAGAGCTTGCAAACCTGTGAAGCTCTAAAAATAACCTATGCAACAAGACATAATTTGAAATTGGGTAAGCGGTAGATGTGGATGGAGGATCAACTGT
Source organism: Platanthera zijinensis (assembly GCA_039513925.1). Lineage (NCBI taxonomy): Eukaryota > Viridiplantae > Streptophyta > Magnoliopsida > Asparagales > Orchidaceae > Platanthera > Platanthera zijinensis. The sequence goes on along the minus strand of CM077079.1, from coordinate 249,552,106 downwards.
TGGCGGAGTATCACCAGGTAGGGGTGGCTCTCGTAAGGCAGTAGACCGAGGAAGTCGTCACGTATAGGCATGAAGGGAAGGAAGTAGCAAGTGGAGAGGCACATTTGGAGGAGTGGGAAGCGGAGGAAATTTGGTGGTGTTATGCACATGAAGACGTGGAAGGTCGGGGGTAGAAGATAAGGAGGTGTCGGATTGGTGGAAAGATTGATGTTCATTGAAGGTGACATCAGCTGAGGTGACAAGTTTCTAATTAGATGGAGAGTAACAGACATAACCCTTTTAGGTGTAAGAAAACCAACAAGCATATACATAGTATCACAAGGAGCCAGCTTGTCCACAACAGGGCCAAGATGGTAGACATAACAAACACAACTGAAAATGTGAGGCATCAAGGCAAAGGGAGAGGTGGAGGGGAAAAGATCGAAAGTGCATTGCAAAGTTTAGGACATAGGAGGGCATGCGGTAAATGTGGTGGCAGGCGATAGAGATAGTGAAATGTCAGTAGACGTTGGGAACCTGCATTTGGAACATGAGGGACCTTGCAACCTACATTCCTGAATGAAAATTTGATGACATTTATATGGATTTTGTGCACAAACTGCCTAGGTCCCAACAAGGGAATGATGTTATATGGGTGATTGTGGACCGTCTGACCAAGGTGACCCACTTTATCCCGAATTGCAAGGGCAATGATGTTAGGAGGCTTGCAGAGCTCAATTTTCAGAATATCGTTTGGTTACATCGGGTACTGAAGAATATCATCAGTGACATAGACGGGTGTTTTACCTCCATGAATTGGATATTAGCGCAACAGAGCTTAGAGACAGCTGAAATATAGCACGGCTTTCCACCCACAATTTAGTGGTCAAACAAAGAAAGCCACTTGTAATATAGAAGAATGCACACTTCTTTTCGAACTCAAGCACACACATCCTTAGTATAGAAGAATGTGGTATCAGATGTATTTGATATTATTGAAATAACTCATGGGAGATGAAGAACACAACGGATCGACAAGTACTATAGAACGTGGAGTTCACAGTTAGCGACTTAGTTTTTTTTAATATCAAACCCTTAAAGGATACATCAAGGATTTGGCGACTAAAGAAGTTGAATCCAAGATATTTGGATCCATTTTCGATCACTGAACGCATAGGCGAGTGTGTGTATCACCATGCGTTGTTGATAAAGTTGAATGGATTGTATGTTGTTTTCCATGTTTCGGTGTTGAGAAAGGCTTTACTGGAACTCAGTGTTGTGGTTAAGTTGACATCAATGTCAATGGAGGAGAATTGGGTGATTGTTATTTGCCTAGTTTGCATTATGGAAGCAGAGATCCGAAAGATGCAGAACGAAGAGGTTAATCTCATGAAGGTGTGTTGGAACAATTGCGAGCATGATGAATTCCCTTGAGAGAGAGAGCATGCTATGTGGGAGGAGTACCCGGAGCTTTTCACGTCAGGTATGTAATGAGTTATGATTTTAATTACGAGAACGACATTAACTTAAGGGGGATTGTAACTCCTTGATCTTCCCCTTTAACTTAGTTTTAACGGACATTTGAGGATCGATATAGCCTTGTGAACACTTGTACAAACTTGTGGAGTGGTTAGGGCCTTGTTAAGAGGGGTTTTTCACTCTAAATGCTCTTTTACACGGCCTGAACAAGTTGTGTGTCATGTTGTGTCCAGGAACCTATATTATAAGCTTTCAAAACAACCTCCCACGAGGTCTACACGGCCTGGGATATGCCCTGAGAGGTCGTGTACGTAGTTGTATCGGGGTTGCTATGTGCACCCTAGCTGGACATGGCCCAGCACACGGCTTACAAAGCCGCGTGCAAAAGCCGTGTGGAGCTCGAGGAGAAACAGACTGTACACGGCCAGAGAGCAGAGGATGGGAACGGCGAATACACGGTCACATGGTTGGCCGTGTACGGGGTCAAAACTGTTTAAATTAGCCTGATTCAAGACGTAAGATAATGGAATTTTAGATCCAACAGCTAGGCATGGGTCCTGGGGGTTTCAAGTTGTGACTGAGGGATTCTAAAACCTCACTTTTCATCTTGTGTTATGTCTCCTAAGGTGACAAAGAGGGTATGAAAAAGGAGAGCTTTGGGAGGAAAAAGGTGTCGTAAGAGATCCAAGCGCCTGATCGACGATCCATCTCCGACAGTGCTTACATTTCACTTACCCATTTGTGCTCCACCACTCAATTAAAGGATTCCACGAATTGAAGGAAATCTAAGAGGGTAACGACTCTTCCCTTTCTAGTCTTTAAAATTACGTTGTATTTCCTTTGATTTCCTTTTATTCTTTGCTTCAATTGTGCTACCTAAGTTCCCTAATTAGAGAGTTTTTGGTGACCACGGTTCATTATGAGCCACCAGGGTGTGGGATTGCGTCCCAGGTAAGATTGCATTAGAGATCTAATGTGCAATTCCATTATGATGTTTGTTTTGACGTTTGCATTAAGGGGGTTTTCGTAAGTGTGAATGCGGTCATAACACCATTATAATGCCCTATTTTCACGGGAGTTGTCCATGTTGAGTTTAGGTCTTAGTGATATTGCGGAAAACTCAATGCATTGACGAGTGGAAATGTCCTCATATATTGTTATAAGCGCGCGCTAGAAATCCCTATGTGAGATAAGGGGGTTGATTGGGATTGATTTTGGAATTGGTAAAAGGGCCGAGAGAACGGTATAACCGGCTTCTCCTTTGCATGATTTGAATTGGGAGTTGGTAAAAGGGCACGTGCAAGGGTATAACTAGCCTCTCCCATAAATAAATCAGAATAAATTAGGAGTTGGTAGACAGGCCAAAGGAAGTGTTTAACTGTCATTTCAATCACTAGGGTGATGGCAGAAGGTCACAATGAATAGGTATAACCAGATACACCTTATTGAATTAGAGTTTGGAAAAGGGCCCATGATAAAGGGTAAAACCAAATAGACTCCAGCTTATGTTTTGAAAGAGCTTTGAGTGTGTTATATTGTGGATTGATGGTGTCCTAGAATCCAACGTGAGGTGTTAGATTCCGTGTTAAATTCATAGGGGTTACCTGGTTTGCATTCAAAAATTATCTAGTCTACATTCATGTTGCATTGTAGGCATCTTTATTATATTCTCAACATAGAGAATGTGTTTGATGATTGTGACACGTGGATAGATTCACTGCACATAAATTGTTTATATTGCTTAATTATTATTACAAAATGATAACTAGCAGAGTGATATTGTTCGTCAGGTCCCTTAAGGACTAACACAGTTTATAATCAGCTCATAGTTGACCCTCATTTACCTCTCATCCATATTTGGTTGCAGAGCATGAATCAGATGAAGGTGTATGTTAGCGCCTGATAGCCCAAAAGAAAGAAAAGCCACACTAAGTGTTTGGTCATATGCTTCCCTGTGCTCTCTTGTGGAGGTCTATTTTTGTATGAATGTATTATTTGGGACACATTATGTAATGTTCATAAGGTCAGGAACTTTGGTTTCCTTGTTGTGATGCGGACTCCTTTAGATGAGTAAATTCTCGTGTTTTTTATTACTCTGAGTTGTATAGTTTTGTTGAAGTAGTGATTTTATACCATTTTTAATATCTAGATTGTGATTGTTGTATGGTGTGGGGCCTGGTTGAACCCATAATATACAGCAATTACAGGTGGGGTGTTACAATGAGTTCCTTTGGGGTGCGCAATTCCCCTCAAGGGGCTCGTAAATGCCTCGGGCAAGGACCAACTTTAACCTTCATGTCCTTAATGCTCATTCACTAAGTCTTTGTCCTCTTGGAACCTGGGGCTCACAGGATTCCTGCTTTTTTGAGCTTGATGAGAGATCCAGAAAAAATCTTGTGGACCCAAATGGCCCGGCATTATTGGGCCCAATCTATAAATAGGGCTTGGGATCTAAATTTTATGATGCTCGTTGGATCTTGTTGTACTCACACCTTAACCCGCAGCTAAAACTTGTGGGTCTATTCCTTCTGGTGATTTTGTTGTGGCCATCTCCATTAGGGGGAAAATGCCAACACTAAAAAAATTTGTTTGGTATCCTCCAATTCTAACCACCACCGCTCCAAAACATCATTTTTGTCCTTTTTCGAGACGGCAACCCCCTTCATTTCCCGCTACTTCATTACCAATGCTCTCATTCCCACCGATCTAATTCTTATCACTGAAACAAACAAACCCTAAGTTTAATAAATGGCATAATCATAATAATGTTGTGTTAGTAGATAAGACAGTTATGTACAGTACATTGAACTATATAACCTGAAAAGATACCAGATAATAACATAAACATATGATAATATTTATGTTCATATAAAATAAGAACCAACGTGGTGTAGCACCCACCGAACTGTGCACAAATTATCACGCGCACGTGAGCGACGCAACTTTACTCGAGCACGTCGCGGGCACCACAGAAATTCCGCCACGGCGCGTCACTAACACCGGCACATTTAACCCTAACTATGAGATTAGCGAGCGCAATATTTTGGCGCAGAGATTTCTCCAACTACGATAGGACCCGACGAAATCAAGCGACCGGGTGCGTTCCTTCCGACCAATTGGTTGGAGGACGGCGACGGCCCTAACTTGCCCCGATTTGCTTGCTATTTCCGATCTCACACTAGGTCGTTCATGCACACACAAAACTGAAAACGAAATAGGCGAAGCACACTACAAGGAGGAGGTGAGGAAAGCATTACCCAACCGGACAAAATCCGGGAGAAATGGGCGGCAGACGGTGCCGGCGCAAAGAGCCCCGCAGGAGGGCGAGGGAGGAGTGGGCGGCCGGTATCACGTCGGGAGGGAAGGGAGGACCGCCGTTGGTATCGCACCGGGGAAACGAGGAGCTCGCCGCCGGTGTCGCGCCGGTCCGGCTCCGTCGGTGTCGCGCCGGTCCGGCTCCGTCGGTGTCGCGCCGAACGGGAAGGAGGCAAGGAATCAGAAATCCCGATTTTCTTCTTTCTTAATAATCAAGTTACCCTAAACAAAACAGGGGGGGTATATATACTCCCCAAGAGGAGTACTCCTAGCCCCACATCAAAAGAAGCTAAATCCTAGCCATCCAAAAGTCCTTGGCCAAAATAAAATGCAGAAAATAAAAATAAAAGCCGGCTCTTGACCGCCTAACAATTTGGTCGAGCCGGACGCATGGAAATGTCGAAAATAGTTAGAAAAAAAATGACGGATAAGTTAAAAGTTGCGCAACATGTCTCGATATGATTTCCTCGTGTTGGGGCGAAGGTCGTAGCCGCGCGGCGCGTCGTCGAGTGGAACCGGGTCGGCGCCATCAATCCTTCCCCGCTCGAAATCACTCATTGTCGGTGAGTGGTCCAAGCGGTAACGGTGCAGCATGTCGTCATCAAGGCGCTCCATCTCCTCGGCGATCACCAATGTAGCATCGCAAAGCGGACGATCTTTCCAACGAACCAAGTAGCGGTGTACGTCGTCATTGGATGAAGCAATGAGTTGATCATCCAAAATACAAGCCGGGACAGAGATACTCTTAGGGAACCTGGGAAAGACATTAGGAACAAACATAGAATCGGTCGTACCCCCGCGAGAAGAGGAGGTGGGTACGTTCGAGGAGGCAGCATGTAAGGGTGGGGGGTTCACTCGCTAACCCATGAGAATGGAAGTGAAGAGATGAAGAAGGGGGGCAAAGTAGTTCTTGTGGTGATTTGCGAAATAGTGTAAGATCGGAAACATTAAATACAGGGTGAATTCCCAATCGGTAGGCAAGTACGCATTATCGTCCAACTTCTTTGAAATCTTAAAAGGTCTGGCAGGCCGGTTGGCCAGTTTCTCGACGGCACCAGTGGGTAACCGTTCGGGAATTAACAATTTGGTCGAGCCGGATGCATGGAAATGCCGAAAATAGTTAGACAAAAAATGACGGATAAGTTAAAAGTTGTGCAACATGTTTCGATATGATTTCCTCGTGTTGGGGCGAAGGTCGTAGCCGCATGGCGCGCTGTCGAGTGGAACCGGGTAGGCGCCATCACAACGGCCTCTAATATTCACACAGCATCTCGATTGTTTTCACCTTTGCAATTGAACTGTTAGGCTCTTAAGAACTTCACACAAATTCTTATACAAGAAAAAAAATACCGACGTACATCAAATACGTTCATATACCCGCTTCACACAGATCTCCCCAGAAATTCACAATAACCTAATTGCACAAATCCACAAAAAATAGATTCAAACACACACAATCAGATAACATAGATTTCATATTAGTATTCAAAGAGGATAAATAACATCCAGAAGCAAATAGAATCAGGGATTCAAGAGGTGAGGCGACCGACCACGGGATATTTGGCAACGAACTTCTTCTCCCAGTCCTCGAGGACAGTAATTTCCTTCACGGTGAGTCCCTCGAGATCGCCGGAGATGTCTTCAACGTTCTTGCTCATCTTAGCGAGCGCGCGACTGGCTTCGCGACCGGCAAAGATAGCATAGGGGCCGCCGGGGCCGTAGAAGGAGTTGCCGGTGCTGACGTCGAAGACAGTACCGCGGATCGAGACGTAGATGGGTTTGCTCTCGTTCGATCCGTCGTAGCTCCTTAGCTGATCGCTCGTGAACTCCATCTTACTAGCAGCGGGACAAAAGAAACTGATTCTTATGAGTTATGAGTTCAGCTGGGTGAGGAGGAGAGAACAAAAGGCGCCGAAAGCCCCCTCAGGCCTGGATCCAGATCCTCTCTGTTTCAAATAATTCATTTCAGTATTATGTAGACAATATAAGTCTAAAAGTTATTTTGTGGATAAAATTTTTTTTGACTAAAAAAAATATAAAAGATTGAGAAATGCTGAACCCGTTAGATCACCCTAAACTTCATCGTAACCATGAAATGGATCCGTGACGAAATGCAGAGCCTGGGCTGGCAAAAGCATAGTTTGGCCTGGGCTGAGGCAGGCCTAGGGAGCCTAAGGATGCTCTCATGTAGGAGCAAAGCCAGGCATGATGCTTGGCCCAGGCTTAGCTTGGACCTGGTGCCCATGCCTAGCCAAATTTTTTTTTAGTGCTAAAGGCTAGGTGTAGGCTGCAAGAGTGGGATTTATAAGCTTGTAAATAAATCACTCTCAATAGAATTTACATGCATAAACTTCACTTGAGCAGGATTATCAAGGTGGGATTTACAAAGCTCAATACCCGCATTGGACGGGGTTAATAAAGGGCGTTTATATAGGCAACCACTATATGATTATTGGCAATCTGATGGATACTGGCAGCCCAAAAATTTAATTTTTTTTAGAAAATAACAACACATTATTAATTACTAGATTAACTCAAAAAATAGAGATAACAGTTCATAGTCCTACAAGTAAACACAATCCAAAAAATTGTGTAGACAATAATTTCATACAAAATCTAATTATATCATATCTAAATGGTTGTCCATATTCTTTGATCTCCCCAAAATGAAATTTTCCTGCAAAATCAAATTTAACAATTAATTGTATATAAGATTCTCTTAAAAAGTTATAAACGATTTTTATACAAATGTGATTAGAGAGCGTACCATTTTTTGCATATTATTAAAACTTTATATATTGATTTGAAAGTCGCACGCTATCTTGCAATCTCCATATGTAACCTATTTAATATTATGTCAAAGAGGTATTTGTAGTCGAAAAATATTAAATGATTATATTAATACCATGATGATCTTACAGTCGCGGGATGAACGGTATGTCTCACTGTTTTGCAACATCCGTATGATATCTTGCCCAAACAAGGAATACCCGCGACAGTGGGCATTCTTCGCTCAATCGCAAATGTATATAATGATTTTCATTTATAAAATCAAGGCAAATAAGCTTTCGAGTCTCAGGAGAAGCTGAATGTGTTGAAAGGAAAGTGAACGACTGCTCAAGTGATAAATGCACAAGTTGGACGTTGTAGTAAGATGCAATTACAAAACTCATTTCTGGCATCGTCAGCCACTTCTCTACCAGCGCCGGAACCATTTGGCAATCTAAGAAGTTCAACAATTCAACTCTTCTAGTCATTCCGAAGATATTAGTATAGAGAACCTCAGTTGATTTATTTATTTGCTAAGATCTTGGCGGGCTTGATTCCAGTTATCGTTCACGTAAACTTCAGCACTAATGACTCTATATTCGCAATAGTCATCATCCATCATGTAAAAAGAGCTAAATAAAGGCAAATTTTATTGTTTCAAAAAGATAAACAATACATAGATATGTCATCTTATTTATAGAAAACGGGAGATATGAGAGAATACAACGAGAGATGTGGGACTAAATACAATCTGCACGGTTAAGCAGTTTGACGTTGTCAAACCACAATACTGCACAAAGAGAGCATCTGAAGATCACCTAGGGGCAATAAAGATAAGTCGTCAGACTGCCACTTCAAGCCGCCTGACTACAACTGCAAGCCACCTATCCGTAGTTGTGGATTCCCACCACTGCTGCTGCAGCAAGTCTCTAGACCGCTGTTGCGGCTAATCTCATGATCGCAACTGTGGTTAACTCCCAGACCGCTACTGCAGCTAGCCTCCAGACCGCAGCTGCGGGAAGACCTCCAAGACTGGAAAGCCTTGGTGGAAGCCGACTATAAAACCGCAACACTACAAAACAGACAGACTGCCAATCCTGCCAAGATAGCCGCCAGGCATAACCGTTGCCTCTAACTAAACTGCCACAAAATCAGACCGTCTGGACAAACCGCCTGACCGCACGAACTATAATCTACTGAGACTAGTCCATCAAACCGCCAAACTCTAACACTCTCCCTCAAGCTGGAGCATATATATCAACCATGTCCAGCTTGCCACAAACATCTGAAAGAGAAGCGGAAACTGATTTCGTGAAGATGTCTGTCAATTCTTTATCAGAAGTGACAAATGGAGTGCAGATCTGATTCTTCAACACCTCTTCTCTAATGAAATAACAATCGACTTCAATGTACTTTGTCCTCTCATGGAAAACAGGATTCTTTGATATGTAAATAGCGGCTTTGCTATCACAGAACATAGGGAGAGGATGATCATAGACTTCTCTCAAGTCAAGCATAAGCACTCGTAACCACTTCAATTCACAAGTTGTTGAAGTTATGCTCTTATACTCAGCTTCAGTACTGGACCTTGAAACCATTGACTGCTTCTGTAACACCTCCCCTGTAAAGACCATATAATATGGGTCCGGCCGGGGCCCCACAACATACGGACACCACAGCTTTAGTATTAAAAGATGATATGAAACTACCCAAACACAAGACTCCAGACATACATAGCGGAAACATAAAATTAAAAGACAGAAGTTATCCACTAACCATAGAGTATCGAAATGGCCTTAAGGCCTTACATAATATAAGTCCAAAATTATAAAAGTGCCAAGCACCCCTAGGCTACCTCGGCATGCAAGCCGGACATGATCAAACAACATCAACAAAACAAGGAAAAGAAACTAGCCAAGCACAGCAACACTTCATGAGGCTTAGGGCTTTTCGCCCGGCGCGCTAGCTCCTGTATGCGATCCTTGCCCTGAAAGGATTTGAAGTAACGTGGGTCAGCAAAGGCTGACCTCTACTGTGTAACAAACACATCTCCTCCCGGCCGTCCCTAACGGACCCCGGGGTACCACTCCACCTGCAAGTTAGCACTTCGTATACCAAAAGAGCATATATATATTAAAGCGGTAAACAGGCTTGGATGTCTCAAATAGCATACATGTTCTCTATGTTTTGTACAAAGTAAAAGGGGCCTACTATGCAACATGAATGCAACCCGGGTTTCACCCAAGGCACCCTAGCTCGTATGCATCTAGCACAACATCAAACATTGGGTACTTCCGTTTCCCCATTGGCTTAAAGCCACAAACAAAAGGGAAACACCGTGTCCCCAATGGCACACAGACCGTCACACGAAACCTTGCAATGGCCCCACCCGCAGATGGGTCTTAAACCCCGGGCTTGCCCGCATAGTCTGACGTCGCACGTCAGGGTTCCGTCTCACACTGACCGATTCTAAGAAGCCTTGCTGGACCCCACCTGCTTATGGACACATTGCCCGGGCTTGCCCTCCGCTCGGCATTCTCGTCAGTCTCACACAAGGGCTAGTCTCGCCGGGACACTTTCCCCACATGACTTGCGCGTCACGGGATAGCCAGCCGACCACGGAGACCTAGCCGCACCTTTGCACAGCACAAAACAAGGTTTCCCCACCCCAATTACCACTCGCACCGTGTCTTTCCCGTGCTCCAAGGAAACCATCTACTGTACAAAGCGGAGCTAACCTCGTTCGGTCCCGACTACGAGTACTCACTCAAATACAAGGGGGAAAACGCATACATACAACGGCGTATTGCCGCAGCGGATTTTCTACCGAAGCTCGCTATGCAACATCACCGGGTCGGACTATCGGTCGCGACCACGGCTTCACCCACAATGCCTAATCCGCTAACGGAGCGGATCTCTAATGCAAGCATGCCAGGATGAACATACTCAACCCCGAGGTTCCTCTTGAACCGCTACACGAATCCCTCTCATTTGAGAGATTCGGCGCTCAAAATACGAAAGGAAGGGGATGCTATTCATGCATCCTAAATCCTAAAAACCGAGAGGAGAAGTGTCGTTACCTTCCGTCCCCTCTTCCTAGCCATGGAGAAGATTTGCCCGGATGAACACCACCGCAACGCTCCCACCTTCGCGGATCTGAACTCCGCTCGCGAAACGGACCTCCGAAGCTTCGCCGGCGGCCGGAACTTGGCCTCCTTGCTCTCCCTTCTTTCTAGAACTTAGAGAGATAAAAGAAAGTGGGGAATGAGGGTTTGGAACCCTATTCCCGGCCTTAAACCACCCAGGGAGGCTCCCCATCGTTGGATCTTCCAAAGAAAAGAACGAACGGCCACGATCGGAACTCAAATTAGAAAATCTGGGCCGAACACGGGTTGCAACACGGCCGTGTGCATGGCCGTGTTAGCCATTCGCCGTCTCGATCGATTCGAAAACCAGCACACGGCTCCTGACACGGCCTCCGACACGGCCTCCGACACGGCCTTCGACAAGGCCGTGTCGCGCTCCACACGGCCGTGTCGTGACCCGTGTCACGGCACCCGTTTCCAACATTCTCAGTCAGAGAAGTACACGGCCTATGACACGGCCCCTGACACGCCCGTGTCACCTGGGACACGGCCGTGTACATACCCGTGTCATGCCCTGTGTGCAAAACCTCAAACAGTTCGAAACGACCTGATGCTACACGGCCTGGGACACGGCCGTGTGCCTGGCCGTGTTCCACGCCCGACGATCGTCGACCCTAACATGGTCGACCACACGGCCAGCTCGACACGGCCGACACGGCCTCCGACACGGCCATGTCTGGACCCGTGTCACCTGCTCAAAAAAAAACATTTTGGCCAAAAGCGATCCCCGTCGCTCCTACAACATTTTGGGGCGTTACAATTCTCCCCCCCTTAAAAGAATTTCGTCCCGAAATTTAAAACATGGAAAGAACACAAATTCTAAACGATACCTGAGGAGAAAAGCTCGGGGTACTCCTCCAGCATGGCCTGCTCTCGCTCCCATGAGAGCTCCTCGCAGCCACAATTGTCCCAATGGACCTTTACGAGTCGGACCTCCTTGTTCCACAGTTGCCGAACCTCCGAATCTTCTATCCCGACAGGACGTACTCGCGTCCTCAAGTCTTCCTCTACCGGCACCGCCGCCGGTTCAATCACCACGCTGGCCTCTAACAAGGCTTTCCTCAGGACGGAGACGTGGAAAACGTCATGCAATCCACTTAACTCTGCGGACAACGCCAACCGGTACGCTGCCTCTCCCACTCGCTCGATGACCTTGAATGGTCCCAAAAATCACGGACTCAGCTTCTTGAGTCGGCGAACTCGTGAAACGCCTTTGAACGGCTTGATCTTAAGATACACCCAGTCGCCCACTGCGAATTCCACATGCCTGTGGCGAGCATTGTAATACTTCGACTGCCGGTCTTGAGCTACCTTCATGCGCTCTTGGATGGTCCGCACTAGCTCACTAGCATCGGCTACCACTTCTTTCCCCAAAAGCTTTGTGTCTCCCGCCTCTGTCCAAGACATCGGTGTTCGGCACCGCCTCCCATAAAGAGCTTCATAAGGCGCCATCTTGATACTAGCTTGGTAGCTATTGTTATACGCAAACTCCACCATGAAGAGGTGATCCTCCCACTTCTTGCCGAAGTCGAGAGTGCACATCCTTAGCATATCTTCCAAAGTACAGTTTGTTCTCTCAGTTTGCCCATTGGTTTGAGGATGAAAAGTCGTACTGAACTTGAGTTTGGTGCCCAAGCTCTTCTGCACCAACCGCCAATCCTTAGACGTGAAACGTCCATCCCGGTCACTGACTATACTCTTCGGAATCCCATGGAGTCGTACAATATTGTGGACGTACAACTCCACCAACTTTTCCACACCGTCCTCCTTCCGGTTCGGGATGAAGTGTGCCACTTTGGTCAAGCGGTCCACAATCACCCAAATGGCGTCATTACCCTGCTGCGATCTAGGCAACCCATGCACAAAATCCATGGAGATGTCATTAAATTTCCATTCGGGGATTGGAAGAGGCTTCAAGAACCCGCCCGGCTTCTGACACTCGGCCTTCACTAAGGCACAAGTTTGGCACCGACTCACACACAAAGCTACATCCCGCTTCATCCCAGGCCACCAATAGGACTTCTTCAAATCCAAGTACATCTTTGTACCACCCGGGTGAACGGAGTACTTAGTGAAGTGGGCCTCATACATCAACTCCTCGCGGAGCTTGCCGAACTGCGGTACACAAATCTTCCGCCCTTCCTCAGAACCCCATCAACCATCTCCCAGGCGCTACCCTCGCCCTTAAGAGCTTCCTCCACGAAGGGTTGGAACTCCTCATCCACACGGGTCGCTTCCCGAATACGATCGCATAAGTCATTCTGCATCTCAATCCAGTTTAGCCGAGCCACGCTAGACTCGCCTCTTGCCACACATTCCAAACCAAGGGACTCCCAGTCCCGCCTTAACCGCTCATCATGAGCTTCAATCCAACTTCCTTGCCCCGAGTATTTCCTACTCAAAGCATCCGCCACCACATTGGCTTTTCCTGGCGTGTACTGAATTGCCACCTCGTAGTCCCCAAGGAACTCGACCCACCTGCGCTGCCGCATATTTAGGTCCTTCTGGTCTAGGAGATACTTTAGACTCTTGTGGTCCGTGAAGATCTCCACCTTCGCACCGTAAACGTAGTGCCTCCACAGCTTCAAAGCAAAAATTACCGCCGCCAATTCCAGATCATGGACGGGGTAATTTCTCTCATGAGGCTTCAGTTGCCTCGACCCAAAAGCTATCACACTGCCATGCTGCACCAACACGCACCCTAAACCGCATCCGGATGCGTCGCTGAAAATCTGAAATCCTTCGGTCCCCTTTGGTAGACTTCGGATCGGTGCCATCATCAGCCTCTCCTTCAGCATTTCAAACGCCTGACTGCACTCTTGTGTACACACGAACTTCTGATCCTTGCGAGTTAGCGAAGTGAGGGGTAGAGCTATCCGCGAAAAGTTTTCCACAAACCTTCGGTAGTACCCGGCTAGTCCAAGAAAGCTCCGGACTTCCGCCACAGTCCTCAAAATTGGCCAATCTCTGATGGCTTCCACTTTCGTTAGATCTACCACCACCCCATCCCCACTAATCACATGGCCTAAAAACGCCACCTTCTCCAACCAAAACTCGCACTTGGAGAACTTCGCATAGAGCTGGTTCTCTCTCAATATTTGCAACACTGTCCTCAAGTGCACCTCGTGCTCCGCTTCCGACTTGGAATACACCAAAATGTCATCTATAAAAACGACGACGAACCTATCCAAGTATTCACGAAACACTCGGTTCATCAAGTCCATGAACACGAACGGAGCGTTCGTCAACCCGAACGGCATCACCGAGAACTCAAAATGACCATATCTCGTACCAAATGCCGTCTTGGGTATGTCTTCGTCCCGAATCCGCAACTGATAATATCCGGACTTCAAGTCCAACTTGGAGTACACCACCGACCCCACCAACTGGTCGAAGAGATCGTCTATCCGAGGAATCGGATACTTATTCTTGATTTTCAATTTGTTCAACTCTCGGTAGTCTATACACAAACGCATACTACCATCCTTTTTCTTTACGAATAACACCGGCACACTCCACGGTGAAGAGCTGGGTCTGATATACCCTTGCTCCAAAAGCTCCTGCAACTGAACCTTGAGCTCGGCCAACTCCTTGGGTGCCATCCTAAATGGTGGACGTGACACCGGTCTAGCCTTGGGCACTAACTCGATGGAGAAATCAATCTCCCGCCGAGGACGTGCTCCCGGTAGCTCCTCAGGAAAAACATCTCCAAACTCCGCCACCACGGGCACTTCCCCAAGAGACAGCCTGGAAAGGCTAACCTCCAACAACGCTACTAGAGCTACACCTCCCTGGTTAACAGCTCGCACTAGCTGAAGTGCCGAAACTAGGGAACAGGCCACTCCATGCAGGCCTTCAAACTTGACTTCCGCTTGCCCCACGCCCCTCAGGGTTACCACCTTGGACAAGCAGTCGATACTGGCACGCTGCTCCGCTAGTCAGTTCATCCCCAAGATCACATCGAACTCGGACAATGGCAAGATCGCCGCTACCAACACGAAGTCGACCCCCTCAAGACTCCAACAAATCCGGCCTCTAGCCCTGGTAGTCATAGACGACCCATTGGGCATGCGCACCTTCAACTCTGAGTCCGTTGAGAAGGACTCAACTCCAATCCTCCGGATGAAACTTTCCGCAAGGAAGGAGTGCGACGCTCCCGTATCGAAAAGTACCCTAGCGGGGTACCCTGATACCACTACAAAGCCTATACACAAGCAACAAACATAAAAAGGCTTGAAAGGAAGAAATCTAAGGTGCAGGTTGAATTCTCGTACCTGTCACCACATCGGGTTGACGAATTGCTTCCTGCTGCCCAAGGTTGTAGGCCCTTGGCTGCACTGGTTGAAACCGGGAAGCACTCGACTCCGCCATCTTCCCTTTCTCTGCGGCACTGGGGCCGGAGCGCACAGTCTGCTCCTGCCTTGGCTCTTGCTCAGCGCCCCCTTGGGTACAAAATCTTGCTATGTGGCCTGGCTTGCCACAACTGTAACACGTCTGCGGTCCCTTAGAGCGTGACCCTCCGGACGTCCAATTACTTTTCTCGCCCGACTTAAATGGGGGAGGCTTCTTCTTCCATCGGCTCCCTTCCGCCTTTCCATGGGACTGAGCCGACTTCTTCTCTTCCCCCTGCTTGGGTGTGAAACCCTTTCGGCGCTGGGATCGCTCCATATCGCTCTCCAAAATTCGGGCCGCCTCCACCAATTCGTTGAAGCCCGCACGCTTCATCGATATGAGGGGTTGTCTTAGATTTTCCCTCAATCCGTGGTAGAAGAGATTGTCCCTCTCTTCATCGTCCGCCATGGTCGTCCCTGCATAACGACCCAATCGAGTAAATTCCTGAACATACTCATCCACTGTCTTGTCTCGCTGCACAAGATGTAGAAACTGCCTCTGGAGGGCTAACCTTGTTGATGCGGGAATGTACTTCTTCAGAAAGGCATTCCCAAATTCCTCGATGGACGGTGTGCGTCCTGGGAACTGCCGACCACTGTGGCTCACCCACCATAACTTGGCATCTCCCTCCAACATAAAGGCTGCAAACTCTGCCTTTTTCTCATCGGGCGCCTCTGCTGCCCTCAGAAGCTCCTGAATCCTAGCCCACCAATCCTCTGCATCCGTGGGCGTGCCGATCCCCTTGAAGGTTGGAGGGTGGAAACTCAAAAAGTACTTCATTTACCGGTCCCCATGCCCGACAACCACTCTCTCGGCCTGCGGCTCCGCCCGCCTGGCCTCCTCAACCTGCGCGGTCGCTGCCGTGACCGGGGTAGCAGGTGTTGCTACCTGAGCAACGGGAGCTGCTACCTGTGCTGTCGCTGCAGCTTGGGCCGCCACCATCGCTTCTGCAAGCATGCGGCAGAAGTCAGCCGGTGTGACCCCCATCCCTAGCGGACCTTGCGCAGTCGCACTACTTGCCGAGAGCTCTTCTCTTGGCCTCGAGGTCCCAGACTCGTTGCTTGCACTCTAAACACAAGGACACTCATGGTCCTGCGATACTCCTATGTGGATAACTTCTAATACGCGACTCGACTTATAATTTCGAAGGCGAAACTTCTCCTTGGAACGCAAACCTCCCTCTGATACCAAATTGTAACACCTCCCCTGTAAAGACCATATAATATGGGTCCGGTCGGGGCCCCACAACATACGGACACCACAGCTTTAGTATTAAAAGATGATATGAAACTACCCAAACACAAGACTCCAGACATACACAGCGGAAACATAAAACTAAAAGACAGAAGTTATCCACTAACCATAGAGTATCGAAATGGACTTAAGGCCTTACATAATATAAGTCCAAAAGTATAAAAGTGCCAAGCACCCATAGGCTACCTCGGCATGCAAGCCGGACATGATCAAACAACATCAACAAAACAAGGAAAAGAAACTAGCCAAGCACAGCAACACTTCATGAGGCTTAGGGCTTTTCGCCCGACGCGCTAGCTCCTGTATGTGATCCTTGCCCTGAAAGGATTTGAAGTAACGTGGGTCAGCAAAGGCTGACCTCTACTGTGTAACAAACACATCTCCTCCCGGCCGTCCCTAACGGACCCCGGGGTACCACTCCACCTGCAAGTTAGCACTTCGTATACCAAAAGAGCATATATATATTAAAGCGGTAAACAGGCTTGGATGTCTCAAACACCATACATGTTCTCTATGTTTTGTACAAAGTAAAAGGGGCCTACTATGCAACATGAATGCAACCCGGGTTTCACCCAAGGCACCCTAGCTCGTAAGCATCTAGCACAACATCAAACATTGGGTACTTCCGTTTCCCCATTGTCTTAAAGCCACAAACAAAAGGGAAACACCGTGTCCCCAACGGCACACAGACCGTCACACGAAACCTTGCAATGGCCCCACCCGCAGATGGGTCTTAAACCCCGAGCTTGCCCGCATAGTCTGACGTCGCACGTCAGGGTTCCGTCTCACACTGACCGATTCTAAGAAGCCTTGCTGGACCCCACCCGCTCATGGCCACATTGCCCGGGCTTGCCCTCCGCTCGGCATTCTCGTCAGTCTCACACAAGGGCTAGTCTCGCCGGGACACTTTCCCCACATGACTTGCGCGTCACGGGATAGCCAGCCGACCACGGAGACCTAGCCGCACCTTTGCACAGCACAAAACAAGGTTTCCCCACCCCAATTACCACTCGCACCGTGTCTTTCTCGTGCTCCAAGGAAACCATCTACCGCACAAAGCGGAGCTAACCTCGTCCGGTTCTGACTACGAGTACTCACTCAAATACAAGGGGGAAAACGCATACATACAACGACGTATTGCCGCAGCGGATTTTCTACCGAAGCTCGCTATGCAACATCACCGGGTTGGACTATCGGTCGCGACCACGGCTTCACCCACAATGCCTAATCCGCTAACGGAGCGGATCTCTAATGCAAGCATGCTGGGATGAACATACTCAACCCGGAGGTTCCTCTTGAACCGCTACACGAATCCCTCTCATTTGAGAGATTCGACGCTCAAAATACGAAAGGAAGAGAATGCTATTCATGCATCCTAAATCCTAAAAACCGAGAGGAGAAGTGTCGTTACCTTCCGTCCCCTCTTCCTAGCCATGGAGAAGATTTGCCCGGATGAACACCACCGCAACGCTCCCACCTTCGCGGATCTGAACTCCGCTCGTGAAACAGACCTCCGAAGCTTCGCCGGCGGCCGGAACTTGGCCTCCTTGCTCTCCCTTCTCTCTAGAACTTAGAGAGATAAAAGAAAGTGGGGAATGAGGGTTTGGAACCCTATTCCCGGCCTTAAACCACCCAGGGAGGCTCCCCACTGCTGGATCTTCCGAAGAAAAGAACGAACGGCCACGATCGGAACTCAAATTAGAAAATCTGGGCCGAACACGGGTTGCAACACGGCCGTGTGCATGGCCGTGTTAGCCATTCGCCGTCTCGATCGATTCGAAAACCAGCACACGGCTCCTGATACGGCCTCCGACACAGCCTTCGACACGGCCGTGTCGCGCTCCACACGGCCGTGTCGTGACCCGTGTCACGGCACCCGTTTCCAAAATTCTCAGTCAGAGAAGTACACAGCCTATGACACGGCCCCTGACACGCCCGTGTCACCTGGGACACGGCCGTGTACATACCCGTGTCATGCCCCGTATGCAAAACCTCAAACAGTTCGAAACGACCTGATGCTACACGGCCTGGGACACGGCCGTGTGCCTGGCCGTGTTCCACGCCCGACGATCGTCGACCCTAACATGGTCGACCACACGGCCAGCTCGACACGGCCGACACGGCCTCCGATACGGCCGTGTCTGGACCCGTGTCACCTGCTCGAAAAAAAACATTTTGGCCAAAAGCGATCCCCGTCGCTCCTACAACATTTTGGGGCGTTACAGCTTCTTATTTTTTCAGCTGACAAGATTTTGTCCTACAAAGTTTCAAAAACCTGATGTAGACATCATATCTTCTTTATTATCAGTATAGCTGACATCAGAATACGGTTCAATCTTCAAATGATTATGCTTCTAAAACAACAAGCCCTTTCCTAGAGACCCTTTCACATACTCCATAATTTTCACGGCAGAATGCAAATAACACTCTCTAGGAGTTTGCATAAACTAACTGACCTTCCCAACTATATAATAGATATTTGGTCTTATAACAGTCAGACAGATGAGTTTGCCTACAAGTCGTTTGTACACAGTACAATCTGTGAGAAGAGGAGAATCTTCAGTCCATCCCTTATCATCCCCAACAGCCATCGGGCAATGAACAAGTCTTGTGCAAGAAGACTAGTTTCCTTTAAGAGATATAGCGCATACTTCCGCTACGAAAGAACCACAGATTTATGCTTTCGTGAAATCTCAATTCCTAGAAAGTAATTCGGAGTTTTCATATTCTTAGTAACAAAATGTTATCGAAGATGTTGTTTTGCCAGATCAATGCTTTTTTTATCATCACAAATAAGAAGGATATCATCAACATGGACAACAAGAACTACAAGGCCTTTAGTAGTCTTGTGTATAAACAAAGAATGATCAGCAGAACTCTGATTGAACCTAATAAGAGAAACAACCCCACTAAACTTGTCAAACCAAGCTCATGGACTCTGCTTTAAACCATAAATTGCCTTTTGAAGCTTGCATACTCGAGACTCCCTCTGAGCAACATACCTAGGATGTTACCCAATGTAAACCACCTCTTGCAAATCACCATAGAGGAAGGCATTATTCACATCTAACTGAAACATCTCCCAATCTCTATTAACCGCAATAGAGAAAAGAACACGTATAGTGCTGATGCGAGCAATAGGAGAAAAGGTATCAAAAAAGTCGACATCATACGTTTGAGTAAATCCTTTGGCAACAAGCCTCACCTTATAATGGTCAACAGAACCATCTGGAAGATACTTGACAACAAAAACCCATCGACAACCAACTACATTTGTGCCCAGAGGTGTGGGAACAAGTGTCCAAGTACCTCTCTCAGTTAAGGTTCTCATTTTTTTCATCCATAGCGGCTTTCAACTGTGAAATAGTAAGAGCCTCTTGATATGTAGCCGAGATGACAGTAAAAGATATAGTAAGAGCAAAACACTTGGCAATCAGAGAAATCCGAGCATATGTGACATCTTCAATAGGATGCTTAGTGCATTGGCGGACACCCTTTTGTAAGGTAATGGGAAGATCAAGATCACTCTGATTCGTAGGAGCAGATCCACTGTCAGAAGAAGGAAGAGGCTCGGGAACAGGCACAAAAGGCTCCAAGGGAAAAGATCTAGTCTCGAGAGAAGGAGACGGTGTAACAGGAATAGTGGTGGAAAGAATTGGGTCTGATATAGGTGCCTAGACAATAGGCATTGAAGAGAAGTATCAGAGGGCAAGAGAGAAGAAGCAGGTGAAAAATACGGTGTATCCTCAAAGAAGGTGACATCCGTAGGGACGTACTGTTTGCAAAGAAGAGGATCAAGACAACGATATCCCTTCTGGGTCGGACAATAACCAAAGAATATGCATTTAACATAACGGGGAGAAAGTTTGTCATGAACAGGAGAAGGTATGTGAACAAACGTCGTACACCTAAAAACTTTGAGGGGTAAAGGAAAAGGCTCGACCCCGAGGTACAAAATAGAGAATGGAGTCTTACCCTAAAGAATAGACGAGGGAATATGATTTATAAGATAGCAAGAGAGAAGAACAACATGACCCCAATAAGACCGAAAAACATTCATTTGTAAGAGAAGACTGCGAGCAACATCCAGGAGATGGAAATTTTTGCATTCAGCAACGCCATTCTATTGAGAAGTATAGGGGCAAGTGGTTTGATAAACAAAATTGTGGCTCGTACAAAAATCAAAAACTGACAGCTGACATATTCCTTAGCATTATCAGTACGAAGAACTTGAACAAGCACATTAAACTTTGTGAAGATCTCATTATGAAATGTGGTAAACACAGAGTAAAGTTCAAAACGCTTTTTCAAGAGATATAACCAAGTACACCTAGAGAAATCATCAATGAAGGTAACAAAGTACAAGCTACCTCTACCAATAATGAAAGTAGGAGCGGGACCCCAGATGTCAGAGTGAACAAGTTCAAAAGGAAGAGAAGAACTACGTCTCGTTCAAGCTGGGAAAAAAGAGCGATGATGTTTACCAAGCTGACATGCTTCACAATTCAAAGGGGAATCCTCTTGAGGAATAGTTGGAAGAAGTTGGTAGATGAGACGAGAAGGAGGATGGCCAAGACGACGATGTTATTGCTGAAGGGAAGAAGAAGCAGAAAGAGCAATGACATTATCAAGAAATAAGAGGCCACCACTCGCAGTCCCAGTAGCAATCGTAGTCTTGGAGATAGAATCCCAGAAAGAACAAGTAGTGGCAGTAAAAGTAACCGTGTAGTGCAACTGTGTACAGAGAGCATGAACAGACAGCAAATTGCACGAAAAAGTGAGAACATCGAGTGTTCTTAAGCTGCAAAGATGGAGTGATGTGCACAGTGCATATACCATGCACAGGAGCAAAAGTTTCATCGGCAATAACGACAGGAGATACGCATTTCTGGTTGTTCAAGCAAGAGAACAAACGAGAATTGTCAGTCATGTGACAAGTGGCACCAGAGTAAATAAGCTACATATTGGAATAGGTCAAAAGAGCACGAGTTGTAGAGGAGATAAGAGAAACCGACCTCATAGAGAAAGAACCCAAAAATAAAAGAGACTAACCGCACGGTTAGACACAAGCCGACAAAAGAGCAAAAGAGCTCGCGCAAACAAAAAATGTGCAAGCCGAAAGAGAACAGGCCGACAAACAGTTTGCCAAACAATTCGCAGAAAGACCACAACCAAGAAAAGAAGATCGCCAGAGACTCAAACCGTACGGTTGAGTGATAAGTCGAAAAAGATCGCAGAAAGAGGACCTTCCACCAAAAAGGAGCAAACAGAGAAGAGACCGCGCGAGTAAAGAACACAACCCGCGTGAAAAGAAAAAAACAACTCGCAGGAACACAGGGGAAAGAAACTGTGCAAACACGAGTGAAGCCACACAAACAGAAAAGAAAGCAAAGTGATAAGTCGCAGGAAAAGCGACAAGCAAGGGAGGGCAGGGCGGGCAGGGCGGGAAGAAGACCGAAATCGGTTAGAAAAGCAAACCGCAAGCAAACTGGAGCAAAGGTCTGATTAGCTATGATACCATGTAAAAAGAGTTAAATAAAGACAAATTTTATTGCACCAAAAAATAATCAATACATAGGTATGTCCCCTTATTTATAGAAAATGTTGGAGATGAGAGAATACAACAAGAGATATGGGACTAAATACAATCTATCTGGCTAAGCGGTTTGACACCGTCAAACCACAACACTGTATAAAGAGCATTTAAGGATCACCCAGCGGCAATAGAGATAAGCCACCAGACTGACACTTCAAGCCGCCTGACCGTAACTGCAAGCCGCCTTACCCCTATTGCGGATTCCCACCACTGCTGTTACGGTAAGTCTCCAGATCGCTACTGCGTCTAACCTCTAGACTACAGCTACGGTTAACTCCCAAACCGCTGTCATAACTAGCCTCCAGACCGCAGTTGTGGGAAGACCTCCAAGACTGGAAAGCCCTGCGGGAAGCCGATTGTAAAACCGCAACACTATAAAACAGACAGACCGCCAATCCTGCCAAGATAGCCGCTAAACATAACTACTGCTTCTAACCAAACCGCCACAAAATCAGACCACCTGGAGAAACCGCCTAACCGCCCGAACTACAAGCCACTGAGACTAGTCCATCAAACCGCCAAACTCTAACACATCACATCAACAACATCTATGATATGTGAAGAGATGTAAGACGACATTTGATTTCTGATTTTTTTTATAAAGTTGTCCGCTTTAGTTCTCCATACCTTTCTTGCTGCCTGTTTAATATTATTTTTTCTTGGTTATTGGTCAAGCATGAAGACATACTCAAAGTGTGAAGGATCCCTCTTTGTGGAATTGTAATCTTACGAAAAAAATTTACAACTACCTTTTGGACGACATTTTGCCTTTGCAGGTATTTTGGGTTCCAATGTTTGACTAATTGAAGGGTTAACAATCTCACGAATTTTGTTTTTCATTTTCTTCCGATGTAAATCCATAAAGTTTTTATACCTTTGTAATAACCCATCAAGCTCACTTTCTAGACCATATATGCCCGCCATAGAGGCATTCTCTTTTATAGTCTTGTTCAAACTTAAAAATCTCCAATGTTTATGAATCAATTCTAATGGAAAAGGTGTACATTAATTCAAGTATGAAACAAATTCTTGTGCACATGGTAGTCCAAGTGTGTAATGCCCCAAATTTCCTGAAAACAACAGGAAGTTGGTCACTGGAGGTTCCCGCCAAGCAATAGAGCTAGCGTTGGCGATAGCCAACTGATTTAAAAAGACCAGTGTCTTTGGATGGTACTGCATGGAAGTAGTATAATACCGTGTGGCGGTAGCCAATGAATTAAATCAACCTTTGTCTCTGGACAGTACCACCCGGCGGTAGCGGTAATATTGGCGGTAGTGTGTCACATGTCAGATAATATTGAGGCGGTCTCTAAGCGGCAGAGCGATGTCGATTGGGCCAAACGGCCTCCGCTTGAGCTAGCGCGCGACGGTAGCAAGTAACGGCGCGACGGTAGCTCTATGATAAAGGTTTAAAATGATAATTCATTCTCATTGTTTTCCTTTATCTCTTTCTGTCTCTAGAATCCTGAGATAGAAGCAGGAGAAGGATAGGACAACAAGGGCAAGACTGATCAAACCTTGAAGGGAAGCTATGAAGACGTTCTTGTGGTCGGATTTGCAAGCCGAAGCCAGATCCGCGAAGAGGAAGATGTTGTGTCTATTTTCATCTAGATCAACTGTGATTTCATGTTTCCTATGTGATCAACAAGGGTAACGATCTTCCTTCTTGGACAAGTGAAATCCTCATTTAGTATTTGCATTGAAATCCTCACCAATTGGTGAAGAATGAGAGATTTCTAACGGGTTGATCGTAGATATCCCTGGTATGAAACTTGCATATAGAATCTAGAATCGAAGTATGAAATAGAAATATTGTGTGAAGCTCATTCGGATAGGTTGTTCTGATTGGTGATGATTGATTTGTGTGCCGGAGAAAACTGTGGTTAAATGTGTAGTTTACGGAGTCATGGTGTGTGCAGGATACTGTAGTGAGAGTACTGAAGTTGTTCTCTCGGAAAACACCCAAATTGGGGAAAGAAATGATATTATGTCCCCTGCCACATGGTGGTAGTGTTATCGTTAGTAGTAGCTCCCAGTGAGTTGCATTGTGATGATTGTGAGCCCAGATCCTAGGCACAAAGTGGGTGGCAATTAAAGTTGTTGAGCCTGAAATGCCCAACTACTATGGCCATGAGAGCCAGTATTGGACATAACTCGATTATGTATATGTATACGGAAAAGGAGAAGTTGACTCGCGTCTTGTCAACTGCTGCATGGCATGGCGATTTGAAAAACGGGAAAGGGTTGATCTATACCCACTCTATGTCACTTGACTAGATGACCTAAAGTAACTGATGCGGTCGGGGCATAGTAGAGGGTCTTGGCTTTAAGCATAACCAAAAATGCTCAATGTTGGACCATCAAGTCTGGAACTATGGATGGTGGTGGGCCTGGGAAAGTCCAGAACACCGAAAATGTGCCCTGAGTGCACGGGACATGTGGATGTGAGTGCCAACGCCTGTGGTGAATGGTGATTAAATTGTACGTACTAATGCCAAAAGAGATATACTATTATTTGCAGGGAAGGAGCAATGATGTCACGAGTGAAGGGTGGAGTCGTTATAATTTGGTCAGCTAATGCCGACCATTGCTTTGTTTTTTCACATCTTGGTGGGATGTGCTTGTACAGGTGTTGGAGAACCAAGTGGAAAGAAGCGAGCTGAAACCCTTATGCTGTGTTGGCTGGCCCTCGAAGGCCCAAAAGGCGAATATTTTACCATTTTCATGTGTGGCTAGCCTGTATATCGATGTATGTAATATACATTTGTGAAGAGAATAGTTGTATGGTCTTAAGGCCAAAACATTTTGTATATTTTGAATATCATTCCTATAGTGTTGTTAGTGGACATTCCTGTGTTTGGGTTCTAAGAAACTTTAAATACTTTCGTTAGAATGCACTCTGAGTTAGGATGTATAAATATTATACTTTCAATACGTAACTCTACTGACTGTCTGTGGAATATAATGTGGGGTCCCGATCGGACCTTCTGTTATATTCTACGTGATGGATGGAGGTGTTACAATTTGATATCGGTTTCTGGTGTCAGTCTTCTTATTCGAATTTGCAGTCGAATTTTTTTAAGGGGAGGTGAGTACGTGTATGTGCGATATCGTTACAACATGAAAGAACTCATGAATGTTCACTTAGGAATGAAAATACACATGGTTGAGGAACCTACGTGTTCTTATAATTGCTTCTTATAATATTATTAATTACTTAATTGTGTGTTTCACGATTATAGACGACTAGAAGTGGTGCGGGGCAGCCTGAACCCCGATGCTCTATGGAGAGTAATGCACCAACTGAGGTTCCTACACCTCCTCCTACTGAAATGATATAGTCGGTTGCGAAATCCATATTTGCATTAATCAATGCGCAACCAGGAGGGCAAGTACAACCTCCTACCCTTGGGTGGCCCAGGAGCCGGTTGGCATAGTTGAGCATGTGGTAGTGAGATAAGTGGGCGTGGAGCCAGTGGACCCATGCCGAGCAACGAAAAAATAATTGAAACATGTGATGAGTTTCAACCCTTATGTGTTTGTGGGTACTGGCACTCCAACACAAGCCGATGATTAGCTCTTGAGAATAAAGAGAATCATGATGGCAACAAAAACGGAGGAGTGACAGAAAGTCACTGTAGCTACCTTCTTATTAGACGGAGAGGCGAGGCTATGGTGGGATGAGTTGGAGTTGCACCAATTTACTGGTAGGTCGTTGATTGAGATCTCGATGGAGGAGTTCTCGAGGCTCTTTCTGGCGAGATATCTTCCATCAGCACAGCAGATTGTAATGGAAAATCAGTTCTAGAGGTTAACTCAGGCCGAGAGTTTTGTGGATGACTACTTGCATGAGTTTACAAGGTTTGGGCGGTATGCAAGCTTTACGTTTGCAGATGAGGAATGGAAGACCAATTGGTTCTATGAAGAATTGCGTGATGATCTAAGGTTGCTTTTTCTCAGGTCTGATGGCACATGGTTTTCTAACATTGGTTAATACAACCCGATCCCTGGAGCAAGATATGAAGCGCGTGCAGCGTAAGAATGACTTGATGTTAAAGAAGCCAAAGTTTAAAGTACCGAGTTTAGCGAAGTCTGGATAAGGAAGGTGGAGGAAGAAGGCTAAGTCTGTGGGACTAGCTTCTTTTACTATTTCTGAAGTGACGACAGGGCGAAGTCTGCTTGCTTTTTACACATGTGGAAAGGTGTGACATTTAGCTCGATATTGTTGGAGTGGTCGTCCAAAGGGTGAGAAAAAAATGAGTGCATCGTATGCTAAAAAAGGAAAAGCAGTGACGTCAACTACATCCTAAGTACAACCCCGAGTATACAATCTTGGCCAACATGAGGCCATTAAACAAAGTGGCGTGATGATATGTATGAGTTAAGATACAATTTTTTCTGCTTTTTATACTTGCTGCCTTGTACATTGCTTAACCTATTTGTATTAGGCTTTGCCCTAATTTTAGATTGTCCGGAGAGAGTATATTTCGATACATGAGCCTCTCATTCCTTTCTGTCTGAGGACTTCATGGTGCATATCAGAGCGCCTTCTTTTGTATCGATAGATAAATTGAATTTGTTGCTGTCTAACAGGTGCTTGATGCGTGCGGATAAAGCCTGCTGTGTAAAGGTGCGGATAAGAAGCCCTGGTTTTGTCTAGGAAGCATCTGTGCTACTGATATCTGAGTTTGATGTGATCTTTGGTATAGATTGGATCTCGGAGCAGCGTGTCTGTATTGATTGCAACTCAAAGGAAGTCATATTGGGGCAAAACACCAAACACGAGACTAATTTCATTGGTATGCGAGGATCAATCAAGATATTGATGCATGCTCTCTAAGTAGTCAAGGCGGTTTGAAAGGGCGCGGAACTATTCTTCACGTTGTTAGAGGTTGTAGAGCCGAAGACCGGTTTGAGTAACGTTCTAATTTTGTCGGAGTTTGCATATATGTTTTTTAAGGATCTCTCTGGACTTCCACCCCAGCGAGAGATTGACTTCACGATTGAGTTGTTGCCAGGTATGAAACTTGTGTTACGCTCACCGTACCTAGTAACACAAAAGTAGATTGCAGAACTGAAGGTTCAATTGTAGGAATTGCTAGAGTAAGGCTATATACATCCAAGTATGTCTGCCTAGAGTGCACCGGTCCTCTTTATGAATAAGAAGGACGAAAGCTTGCTGCTATGCATTGACTATCATAAACTGAACAAGAAGACAGAGAAGAACAAGTATCTGATTCCGTGAATCGATGATTTGTTTGATCATCTGGTTGGATCGACTGTCTATTCAAAGTAGGATTTGAAGTCCGGCTATTGGCAGTTGAGAATTCGGGATAATATTGTTCCCAAGACAACTTTTGGTACTTGTTATGGGCATTATGAATTTACTGTGATGCTTTTTGGGCTCACTAATGTGTCATCAGTGTTTATGGACTTGATGCACATGACCTTTAGAGAGTATTTGGATCTGTTTGTGACGACTTTATTAACGACATACTGGTATACTCTTAGTCAGAAGAGGATCATGCGAATCATTTGAGATTGGTTCTGCATACCTTGAGGAGGAATCGCCTATATACCAAGTTCCTTAAGTGTGAGTTTTTCCTATCTTCAGTAGCTTGTCTTGGTCATGTAGTTAGTAGAGAGCATATTGTCGTGGATCCACAAAGATAGATGTGATACGAGAGTGGTATGTACTTGCTTCTATAGCAAGAGTCAGGAGTGTCCTTGGACTTGTCGACTATTATCGGTGTTTCGTAGAGAACTTTTCGAAGATTGTTTTACCTCTCCCTACATTGACAAAGAAGAATCAGAAGTTTGTTTGGATGCTAGAGTGCGCGCGAGCTTTTGAGGATGTTGGGTACATTGGAAAATGTGTACCTGATTTGGAGAAGCCTCACTTAGCTCAATGATATACATCAAGGTGTATTTAATGTTATTTTGAGTTTATATGTGCAGGTTAAGTATTGTCTAAAATGCAGAGAAAAGTTTCTAAGTCCATGTGTCGACACCAGAGGAAGCTGTGTCGACACTTCAGTAAGTTTATGTTGACACTTGGAAAAGGCTATGTCGACACACATAATCGTTAGTCGACATCGACTGTGTTGACACCTAGAGGCAGTGTCGACACACAGAATAGTTAGTCGACATCAACTGTGTCGACACTAGGAGGCAGTGTCGACACACAGAAGCAGAGTCGACATCAACTGTGTCGACACCTGGAGGCAGTGTCGACACACAGAATTCTTAGTATACATCAACTGTGTCGACACACAGGACTTGTGTCGACACACAACAGAGTTTCAACAATGTTGAGTGCTGTGTAGTGGAGAAGTGTCTATGTCGACACAAAGAGGCAGTGTCGACACATTCGACAGATATAGTGCCAAAGCAGCTATGTTGACACCACCAAAGTCTGTGTCGACACTTAAGTCACTTGTGTCGACACATATTGACAGTTTGTCTCGACACATAATGCCAGTCAGTCTCGACGCTTTGCTGACAAAGACAAAGGTTCAAGAACTGACTGGAGACTTGACAGCTGTGCATTCCAACAAGTTTACTGAGGCTGTCAGACTTGTCAGAAGTTGGTTAGAAACCGGATCAGCCGGTTACCATGGATGAAGTCTATATATATGGATGGATTCTGTCAAATCAATGATGATGAACAACAACAACAGGCACAACTACTAAAGTATTGATCATTGATCAAGAAAGTGCATGTCACACTGAAGAAGATTTTCGTGAGAAGATCTAAGGAGAATTCAAGCAAGAATTTTGAAGAAACTTCATAAGTTCTGAAGAGAGAGAGAGAGAGATCTTCAGCTGTTGAATTAAAGGAGGAGACATCTACAAGTCTCCTAAGAAGCAGATCTTGAACCAATCTGCTAAGAAGGATTTAGATTTATTTCTGATTCTAAGAAGGAAGCTGGCAGTCAGTCAACTTCAAAGGAGATCAACCCTACTTAGTTCAGATTCAAGAAGCTTTGAAGAAAGCTAAGAATAGTTTGATTTCAGCCATCAGTCTCATAAGGAAGCTGATTAAGAATCCTCTTATCCTTTCTCTCTCAACAAGGGTAAGAGTCCATCAAAAATACTTATCAAATTCTGTAGGATCTTTTCAAAGATCTGAGTTGTAAGCCTGTATTATAAAGGCTGAGTGTAGGAGATTTAGATCTCTGAGTGGTAAGGCTGTTTGAGCCTGAGTGTAGGAGAACTAGTTTTCTGATTTGTAGGCCTTGGGGTAAGGATGAGGTAGGGATGTTAGCCTGAGTTGTAGGAACCTTATAGGGTTCTGAGTTGTAGGAACCTTTCAGGGTTCCGAGCTGTAAGATCTGTGGATCTGAGAAGAAGGAAGAAGTTAGGCCGAATCTAGCACACTGCTAGATAGTTGAAGGGGGAAAGTGGATGTATCTAGACATTGGGGAACCACTATAAACCTGTGTGCAATCTGTGATGTGTGTATGATTGTGATTTCTGTGTTGTGATTGCTGTAGAATACTTAGAATCTATTTTAAGATCTGAAAAATATTCTGCCTTAAGTAAAAAAAGGAAAAGAACCTATTCACCTCTCCCCCTCAAGGTGTTTGGGTTATCTTGAAATTAATTTTATCAAGTGGTATCAGAGCGAGGTTGCTCAAATAAGGACTTAACAGTCTAAGTTAGATCCCTAAGGTATAATTAAGAATCAAGAAAATGGGTTCTGGAAAAAATCACAAGGAACTAGATTCTATGAAATTACCCATCTGTAGGAAGGAGATATTTGGAATATGGAAAGAAAGGGTCAGGTTGTTTATGGAGGCTTCTGACCCAAGGATCTATATTATAGTAAAAGAAGGTCCTTATATTCCAATAAAGGTGTCTGTTCTAGATGCAAACCAGAGAACTCCCAAGGACTTTTCAGAGATGACTAAGGAAGAAATCATCCTAGCAACTATGGATAAAAGAGCCCAGAATATCATAGTAAGTGCCATAGATGATTCAACCTTTCAGAATTTGATTCACTGCAAGACCTCCAAGGAAATGTGGGACACTTTGATAGTCTACATGGAGGGTTCTGAAGATGTTAGACAAGATAGAAAGTCTATGCTAAATCAGGAATATGAAAGTTTCAGACAAGGGAAGTCAGATAGCATATATGAGTGCTATAAGAAGTTCTATAGAATAGTAAATGAGCTAATGTCTTATGGAAGGGTCTTCAGTACACTTTAGTTAGTGGTATCGACACAACCAGAGTAATGGTGTCAACACTTCTAGAAATTGTGTCGACACTTGCAATAAGAGTCGACACAGAATTTTTAATGAACTACTAAGTATGTCCAGTGTCGATATATCATCAATCGGTGTCGACACATAGTAGTCAACGCCGTGGTCAAGACAATAGAAGTATGTGTCGACACTTTTCAACAGTGTCGACACTTTTCAACAGTGTCGACACATTTAGACAATTTTTGCCCGTCTTTTGACCTTCTTTGTTTAGAAGGGTATAAATAGGTCGAGAATATATTCTATCGACACGCTCTCCAGATTTTCGAGACTAAACCCTTGTGTCGACAAACTCTCTTCTCTCAATTCAAGTTTTCTCTTCATTCCAATGGCGCCAAAGATTGAAGACAACATTAACGAAGGCTATGAGCTGGTGCGCAATGCTTTTGATGATGCGGCGACAGAGATTAAAGGGGTCATTACTCTTGTTATTGATAATGGATTAGAGTTTCATGTATCTGAACCTACCAAGATCTGGAAGAAGGAAGTGTTTGAGTTCTATGTTGCTGCAACAATGGACTCCACTGGACTCAAGATTAAATCGTCAGTTCATGGAAATAGAGTGAAACTTACTCTAAAAAGTTTACGAAAGATTCTTCACCTTCCTAGAATTCAGGATGAAGAGGAGGTCCTAACCTCAAAGACAAGGGAGGCACTACAGAGGTGTGGATTGGATCCAACCATGAAAATTGGAGCAACCATTAACAAAAAAGGGATGAATCAACAAGGAAAATTTCTATCTAAAGTGGTAGGGAAGGTGATTTTGTGTAAACCAGGAGGACATGATAGGCTCTCTGTCTATATGTTCTGTCTGATGACAAGGATAATCTATAAGATTAACACAGATTGGTCTGCAGTTCTTTTTGAGAAGATAAAGGAAGGAATCAAAAAGCCTAATTTGGCTAGATTGCTGAGTTTATACCTGGCTGGAGCAATTCCAGAGGTAATGCATCAGATTCCAGGATCTAAAATAAATCATATGAGAAGGATGAATATCAGGATAATATCCAGATGGGATAGGGTCCTCTCAAAGGACATACCTGATTTGGATAACCAAGAGACTACAGCAAAATCACCAGTACATGACATTACTGAGCATGACCATGTGCAGGAGGACACAATAAGTACACAAGTGCAGGGGAGAAAGTAAGGGAACAGGTCCAAGACCTGACTGAAAATGCCCAAGTCCATGAGGAGCCACTTTCTGCACAGGCGCAGGAGAAAGACAGAATCAACTTAGCAGAAGAAATAGATTCACAAACTGGTCTTGATACTTCTGGAGTTGCTGATGCTGCTGAGAAAGAACTATCACCTACTCACACTCAACAGGAATTCACTCTGGAAGAGTTGTTTCCTGAGATTGAGAGAGCAGCCGATAAGGAGGAGCATATCAGGGTTGAGGAGGTACATATAAGGTTTGAGGGGGAGCAGGCTAATTTTGAGGGGGAGTAGATTGGCACTGACAAAGATACACCTCCTAGTCCTAAAGAAAGAGTTGTTATTGCCAGTACTTCTGCTTCAGAGGATGAGGAGATTGCAAATATCAAGAAAAGAAAACTGATGGTTTTCAAGAGGAGAAGCCAGAGCTATAAGCAAGCTTTGCAAGCTACTACTTCACAACCAGCTCCTGAGACTGATTACAACAAATTTTTGGTAGATTTACAAGTGAAATTAGATGAGTAGAGATTGTTTTTGGAAAAATATGTGGATAAAAGTCATAAGGCCCTCCAATTTGCTAGCACAAGATATAAAATCAATCAGATTTTAGGTAAATCAGAATAAGAAAGAGATGATAGATTGTTTCCACAAGGGGGGCAATGCTGCAGTATTTCTGGTTAACCAACAAGCATAAGTCAAGAAATAAGTGGATGATATTGTTGTCAAACAAGGCTATGTCTTTGAAAATCAGATTAGAATGAATGACAATCTGATTGAATCTCACAATGAGATAGTCACTGAAGTAAAGAACACAGTTATTGCAATGACTGAAGCAAGGGCTAAGGAGAAAGAGGAATTTGATCAGAAGCTACAGGAAGCCTTGGATTCCTTTAAGACAGCCATCACTACTTCTCAGAAAACAATTTATGATCAGCTTCTAAAGTTAAAATCATTTTATAAAGATGGTGTCAATTTTCTTGATGGCCAAATCAGATTTCAAAAAGATGACTTAATAGATCACATTGTAAGAGAAGCCATAAAGGGGGAGAGAGTGTTAGTCAATGCTGGCTCAGATCATGCAAAATGGATATCTAATAGCATCAGAGCCACTATGGTATATCCACCCCTTTGTGATGATGACAATGTTGCAGAATCTGGTGTGCAACCTGCTTATGCTGGAGGTGATCAACCTGAAGTTGCTCAGATTATCTACCCTCCAGCAGATTTTGATATGATTCAACAACAGGTTCAGAAAATGTACAGTCCTCCACAGGATGTTGACAATGTCATTATAGAGAAAGTAGAAATGCCAGAAGCTGCCTTGAAAGCTCAACAAGATACTCAATTATCAAAGAAGAGATTCAGAGAGCAGGCAGAGTTAAAACCTAATTTTGAGCAATGGAGCCCAACTTCTAGAAATATCATATTAACTGTCTGGAAAGCTGTAAAAGACCAGGTTCATGGAAGGGGAAAATGGTATAATGAGCAGGAATGGCAGAAGTATGAGGCAAGGCAGGAAGCCATAGTTCAATACAGAAGAAAGGCTAAGAGTGGGAAGCTACCTCCTGATGCTCAGGAGCCTAGCAAGTATTTCCCTAAGCCTTTTCATCATTTTGAAAGGCAAAGGATTAAGGCTGAAACACAAAAGAAGGCTGAGTTGAAAGGCAAGAAGCTCATTGAAGATACAGAACCTTCTATGCAGGCTCAGATTAGATCAGGGAAAGGAATAGTCATCAAGGAGCCTGTCCAGCCTTAGTTTAGTTTTACAAATTTTTTCAAGAACTATGTAATTCTTGGTTTTTAAAGAAATCTATGTAATCAGGTGTTAAGAAACTTTTTGATATGATAAACAAAACAATGTTCCATGTTCATTTAATTTGCATCCTCATTCTATGATGTGATTTTTATATATGTTTTGTTTATAAATTGCCCTATCATATAATGCTTATTTACATCATAATGTTTGTTTATTATAAGTGGTGTATATCATTGACTAAAGGGTTATGACTTCTCCAAATATGGGGAGATTGTTGGGTACATTGGAAAATGTGTACCTGATTTAGAGATGCCTCACTTAGCTCAATGATATACATCAAGGTGTATTTGATGTTATTTTGAGTTTATATGTGCAGGTTAAGTATTGTCTAAAATGCAGAGAAAAGTTTCTAAGTCCATGTGTCGACACTAGAGGAAGCTGTGTCGACACTTCAGTAAGTTTGTGTCGACACTTGGAAAAGGCTGTGTCGACACACAGAATCGTTAGTCGCCATCGACTGTGTCGACACCTGGAGACAGTGTCGACACACAGAATAGTTAGTCGACATCAACTGTGTCGACACCAGGAGGCAGTGTCGACACACAGAAGCAGAGTCGATATC
Organism: Platanthera zijinensis; assembly: GCA_039513925.1. Classification (NCBI taxonomy): domain Eukaryota; kingdom Viridiplantae; phylum Streptophyta; class Magnoliopsida; order Asparagales; family Orchidaceae; genus Platanthera; species Platanthera zijinensis. The sequence goes on along the minus strand of CM077079.1, from coordinate 249,518,375 downwards.
AACTGTATCGACACTTGGAGGCAGTGTCGACACACAGAATTCTTAGTCTACATCAACTGTGTCGACACACAGGACTTGTGTCGACACACAGCAGAGTTTCAACAATGTTGAGTGTTGTGTAGTGGAGAAGTGTCTATGTCGACACAAAGAGGCAGTGTCGACACATTCTACAGATGCAGTGCCAAAGCAGCTATGTCGACACCACCAAAGTCTGTGTCGACACTTAAGTCACTTGTGTCGACACATATTGGCAGTTTGTCTCGACACATAATGATAGTCAGTCTCGACGCTTTGCTGACAAAGACAAAGGTTCAAGAACTGACTGGAGACTTGACAGCTGTGCATTCCAACAAGTTTACTGAAGCTATCAGACTTGTCAGAAGTTGGTTAGAAATCGGATCAGCCGGTTACCATGGATGAAGTCTATATATATAGATGGATTCTGTCAAATCAATGATGATGAACAATAACAACAGGCACAACTACTAAAGTATTGATCAATGATCAAGAAAGTGAACGTCACACTGAAGAAGATTTTCGTGAGAAGATCTAAGGAGAATTCAAGTAAGAATTCTGAAGAAACTTCATAAGTTCTGAAGAGAGAGAGAGAGAGAGATCTTCAGCTGTTGAAGTAAAGGAGGAGACATATACAAGTCTCCTAAGAAGCATATCTTGAACCAATCTGCTAAGAAGGATTCAGATTTATTTCTGATTCTAAGAAGGAAGCTGGCAGTCAGTCAACTTCAAAGGAGATCAACCCTACTGAATTCAGATTCAAGAAGCTTTGAAGAAAGCTAAGAACAGGTTGATTTCAGCCATCAGTCTCATCAAGAAGCTGATCAAGAATCCTCTTATCCTTTCTCTCTCAATAAGGGTAAGAGTCCATCAAAAATACTTATCAAATTCTATATGATCTTTTCAAAGATCTGAGTTGTAAGCCTGTGTTATAAAGGCTGAGTGTAGGAGATTTAGATCTCTGAGTGGTAAGGTTTTTTGAGCCTGAGTGTAGGAGAATTAGTTCTCTGAGTTGTAGGCCTTGGGGCAAGGCTGAGGTAAGGCTATTAGCCTGAGTTGTAGGAACCTTATAGGGTTCTGAGTTGTAGGAACCTTTCAGGGTTCTGAACTGTAAGATCTGTGGATCTGAGAAGAAGGAAGAAGTTAGGCTGAATCAAGCACACTGCTAGATAGGTGAAGGGGGAAAGTGGATGTACCCAGACCTTGGAGAACCACTATAAACCTGTGTGCAATCTGTGATGTGTGTATGATTGTGATTTCTGTGTTGTGATTGCTTTAGAATACTTAGAATCTATTTTAAGATCTGAAAAATATTCTGTCTTTAGTAAAAAAAGGAAAAGAACCTATTCACCCCCCTCTAGGTGTTTGGGTTATCTTGAAATTAATTCTATCAGAGGAGTTGAATAGTCGTCTGACCACGATGCCTGTATTATACTCGCCTTGTAGAACAGAAGCTTTGAAATCTATAGTGATGCCTCGGGGAGCAGCTTAGGTTGTGTGCTTCTGTAATTTAGTCATGTGATTGCTTATGGATCTCGCCAACTAAAAGTGCACGAGAGGAATTATTTTGTTCATGACTTGGAATTGGCAGCCGTTATATTTGCTCTTAAGTTATGGAGACATTTGTATAGCGTGAAGGTTGACATCTTTATGGACCATAAGAGCATGAAGTACTTGTTACATCAGAAGGAGTTGAATATGCGACAATAGAGGTGGATGGAGTTCCTTGTGGACTACACCTTTGAGATTCATTACACTCTCGGAAAGGGAAATGTAGTCATGGATGCGCTTAGTTGCAAGGCTCCAAGACAAGCCAATTGGTTACAGATGCATGATGAACATCTGATTCGTGAGTTGGAGGCTTTGGACATCTCTTGTGTTAACGGGAATACGAGCGTAGTTGCATGCTTGAATTAGATGGAGGTGTAGTATGACCTCGCGAACAGGATTCGACAGGCGTTGGAGCTTGACGAGAATATGAAGCGTTATATGGCAGAGAAAGGGGTTGGATCGAATTCCTAGACGGTCTTTTGTGGAAGGACGGTCGGTTGTGCATCCTGAATGTTGGCAAATTGAGAGAGAAGTTGATGTACGAGGCATATTTTACTAAGTACTCGATCCACCCAGGGAGCAAAAAAATGTTCAAAGACATTAAAAGTTGTTCTGGTGGGAAGGTCTGAAGAAGGACATAGCACTTTATGTGGCGAAGTGCCAAATTTGCGCCCTAGTGAAGGCTAAATGTCAAAACCCCGGTGGTTTCTCGAAATCATTATCAATACCAGAATGGAAGTTTGATGATATCTATATGGATTTCATGCACGATTTGCAGATATCGCAACGCGAGAATGATTCCATTTGGGTGATCGTGGACTGGTTAACAAAAGTAGCACACTTCATTTCAAATCGGGGGGGGGGGGGGGCGATTCAGTGGAAAAGTTAGCCAAACTTTATGTTGAACAGATCATACGATTGTACGGTATACCCCGTAGCATCATTAGTGCCCGAGATGGGCATTTCACGTCGAATGATTGGAAGCTTTTTTATCAACTATTGGGTACCAAGCTGAAATTTAGCATAACCTTTCATCCTCAGACGAATGGTCAGACTGAGAGGGTAAACAGAACAATGGAAGATATACTTCACATGTTCTCCCTGAATTTTAGGAAGAGGTGGGAGGATCATCTCTTTATGATCGAATTCGCCTGCAATAATAGTTACCACGCAAGTATTCAAATTATGACTTTTGAGGCCTTATACGGTAGGAAGTGACGTACTCTGTTAGCTTTGATAGAAATAGGTGAATCGAAGCTTTATAACGTAAAGATGTTAAAGATGTGACTTCGACGATACGTTTGATTCGATAATGGTTGTTGATTGCTCAAGATAGGCATGCAAAATACTGCAATGTCAAGCACCGAAACGTGGAGTTTACGATTGGCAATTGGGTTTATCTCAAGATAAAACCATTCAAGGGCGTGCTCAGGATTCGACACTTGAAAAAGCTGAGTCTGAGATACTTTGGACTGTTTGAAATCGTTGAGCGGATTGGTGTAGTTGCCTATCGGTTGAATCTTTCAGCTGAACTCAGTGGTTTGCACGATGTGTTTCACATATCGATGATGCGGAAGCCTGTATAAGAGCCTATGTAAGTGGTTGTTGTGGATCAAGTTCCGGTCTATAGTGGATTGATGACAAGAGTTAAGCCTATTTGTATCGAGGACACGGAACTGAAGTGACTGCACAATAAAGAGAGTGGAATGGTCAAAGTCCATTGGGACAACTGTGGGCGTGAGGAGTTGCCATGGGAGTGCGAGCAGACCATGCAAGAAGAGTTATCTGAACTGTTCCGTTGAGGTACATTTTATATGTTTTGTACTTCTGTAATTTCGGGACGAAATCTCTTAAAGGAGGGAGAATTGTAATGCCCCAAATTTTCTGAAAACAATATGAAGTTGGTCACTTGAGGTTACCGCCATGCGGTAGAGCTAGCGCTGACGGTAGACAGCTGATTTTAAAAGACCAACGTATCTGGATGGTACCACACGATGATAGTATAATACCGCGCAGTGGTAGCCAATGAATTAAATCCACCTTTGTCTCTAGATAGTACCGCCCAGCAGTAGCGGTAACGCTGGTGGTAGTGTGCACGTGCCAGATAAGGTTGAGGCGGTCTCTGAGCAGTAGAGCAGTGCCGATTGGGCTAAGTGTCCCTCTCTTGAGCTAGCGCGCAGCGGTAGCAAGTTACTGTGCAGCGGTAGTAAGTTACTGTGCAGCGGTAGTTCTATGATAAATGTTTGAAATGAGAATTCTTTCTCATTGTTTTTGTTTTTCTCTCTCTCTCTGTAATCTTGAGATAGAAGCAGGAGAAGAATGTGCAAGAAAGGGCAAGGCTGATCCATCCATGAAGGAAAGTTGTGAAGACGTTCTTGTGGTCAAATTTGCGAGCCGATGTCAGTTCCGCGGAGAGGAAGGTGTTGTGACCATTTCCATCCAGATCAGTTGTGATTTCATGGCTACTAAGCGATCAACAAGGGTAACGATCTTTTTTCTTAGACAGGTAAAGTCCTTATTTAGCATATGCATGGAAACCCTTACTAATTGGTGATGAACATTGAACGAGAGATTTCCAACGGGTTGATCGTTGATATCCCCGGTATGAAACTTGCATATAGAATCCAGAATCGAAGTACGGAATAGGCATGCTGTGTGAAACCCATCCGGATAGGTTGGTCTTGATTGGTGATGATTGATTTGCGTGTCGGAGAAAACTGTGTGGTTAAACGTGTAGTTTGCGGAGTCATGGGGTGTGTAGGATGTTGCAGTAAGAGTACTGGAGCTAGTCTCTAGTAAAATACCCAAATTAGGGGAAGAAATGATATTCTGTCCCCTACCGCGTTGCGGTAGTGCTATCACTCGGTATCTCCCAGTGAGCTGTATTGTGATGATTGCGAGCACAGGTCCTGGGGATAAGGTGGGTGGAAATTGAAGCTGTTAAGCCTGAAGCGCTCAGTTATTGCGGCCATGAGAGCCATTATTGGACATAACTCGTTTATCTATATGTATACGAGAAAGGAGAAGCCGACCCGCATCTTGACAACTATTGTGTGATATGGCGATTTGAGCAATGAGAAAGGGTTGATCTGTACCCGCTCTATGTCCCTTGACTAGACGTCCTAAAGTAACTTGTGTGGTCGGGGACATAGAAGAGGGTCATGGCTTTAAGCATGACTAAAAATGCTCAATGTTGGACCATCAAGTATGGGACTGTGGATGGTGGTGGGCTTGGGAAAGTCCAGAACACTGAAAGTGTGTCTTGAGTGCATGGGGTGTGTGACCGTACGTGCCAACGTTTGTGATGAATGGTGCTTAAATTGCATGTTTTAATGCCAAAAGAGATATACTGTTATTTGCAGGGAAGGAGCACCGCCGCCTCGAGTGAGGGGTGGGGTCATTATAATTTAGTCAGTTAATGCTGAACGTTGCTTTGTTTTTCCACATCTTGGTGGGTCATGCTTGTGCAGGTGTTGGAGAGCCAAGTGGAAAGTAGTGGGTTAAAGTCCCTTATGCTATGTTAGTTGACCCTCGAAGGCCCAAAGACGAATATTTTACAGTTTTCATGTGTGGTTGGCCTATGTGCCGATATATGTAATATACATTTGTGAAGAGAACAGTTGTAAGGTCTTAAGGCCAAAAACATTTCATGTATTTTGAATATCATTCCTATAGTGTTGTTAGTGGATATTCCTATATTTGGGTTCTAAGAAACAATGAATATTTCCGTCATAATGCACTATGAGTTAGAATGCATAAATGTTACACTTCCAATACATAACTGTTGGGTCCATTGATCACAATGTTCTAGATTTGAAGAAGGCCCACAAGTCAATAGTACACACATGAATGTATTTGATGCATACCCTAAGTTCAATATATGCAGGTAGTTCTCTGTTGAACTAATTTGATAGGTAGTCTGAGTCACAAAGATAGATGGACTCATGACAGGATGCTGGCAAAGCAGAAATCTGGTTAAGTCTAGAAGCATTGAGTGAAGACAGTTTACTCAATGCCAAAAAGCTAAAAGAATCGACTAATATTCATGCAGTCAAAGTCTCAGTATTGCCAAAGCAGAAATCTGGTTAAGTCAAGAAGCGTCGAGTGAAGGCAGTTCACTCGACGCCAAGAAGCTAAAAGCGTCAACTGATGCTCAGGCAGTCAAAGTCTCAGTATTGCCAAAGCAAAAATCTGGTTAAGTCCAGAAGTGTCGAGTGAAAGCAGTTCACTCAACGCCAAGAAGTAAAAGCGTCGACCGTACGCCCAACAGTCAAAGATGCAGTGTTGTTGTCAAGAATTCTGTCTAAGGACAGAAGCATTGAGTGAAGGCAGTTCACTTAACACCTACTCGACAAGGATTCTATCTAAGGACATAAGCGTTAAGTGAAGGCAGTTCACTCAACGTCTCATAGAGAAGTCAGGCAAAGGCAGAAATCATCGAGTAAAGAAGATGCACTCAACGCCTACATTCAGAAAAATCAATCTAAGTTTAGAAGCGTCGAGTGATGAAGGCACACTCAACGCCCAAGCTATTAAACTATACAAGTCTATATGCGTTGAGTGAGGAAGGCTCACTCAATGCTCTCAACACCTCAAGTTGAAGAATTTTGCTAAGTACTTTTGCGTTGAGTGACAAGGCTTCACTCAATGCCTATGCATTCTCTCTGAAATCTACTAAGTCCAGAAGCGCTAACTAATGATGATGTCAGCGAAAATTCAAATATTGCGGGATCTGCTTGCTAGAAGACAAAAGAGGCCGATTGCCTTTTTGTACAGTTGTAAATGAAAAGGGAATGGAATAGTTTTCATTTCCAGCCTACCTTTACTGTGCAAAGAGTCGTTGAGCGACGGGATACAAAAGGATAGTTCCGTGAAATTAGAAAAAAAACTTAATGGCAAAAAAGCAATGGTCTTCTTCCTCTAGACGGAGTTGAAGCATTCGAAGAGCTTGCTAAAAAGTTGGTCTGTGAATCACATACAAAGTTTGCTGTTTAAGGAACTTTTCTCTGAAGATCAAATCATCTCTCAACAATAAGGTTAGGAAGATTTCTTTCCGAGAAAGAAGAAGAAATCTCTGCAGTTACTTCTCAGCACAAGCAGAACTAACATTGAAGATCTTTTCTAGGTGCTGTGAAGAAGATAAGACTGAGTCTTCTCAGTTTAGGAAGGGGCTGACTCAAATATAACTTCTCTAGAGTCATTCATTACCAACAAACTTATTCTCACTATAGGATCTTAACTAATCTGAGTTGTAAGCCTAAACTGTAAAAGTCGAGTGGTAGGATCCTTCTATGGATCAGAGTGTAGGATCCTTCTATGGATCTGAGGTAGGGCATGTGTGTCTGAGCTGTAGGAGAGGTCATTCTCTGAGGTAGGATCCTTCTGTAAATCTGAGTGTAGGGCTATCCTCCTAGCCTGAGTTGTAGGACTTTGATTAAAGTCTGAGGTAGGTGATATGTGGATCACTGAGTTGTAGGAGCATCATTTGCTCTTAGTGGAAGGGCATTGGGCTTGAGGTATGACTTGGAGGAATCTGAGAGATCCTGAGGGATCTATGTTGTAAGCTCTTGGAGTCGAGTTTGGAGAAGTTGACCTTGTCTAACATACTGTTAGAAAGGTGGGAGGGACAGTTGATGTACCCATACCTTGGGGAACCACTATAAACACTTGTGTGTTGTTGTGTTGTAACGCCCCGAAACTCAAAAGAGTGACAGGTGGCGTTTTGAGTTAAATCTGGGATTTGGTAGAGGTGATACGGCTTGGGACACGGGCGTGTCCCAGGGCGTGTCGTGCTCGGGTTCGGCGATTGTCGCGTGGTCGATGAAATTGCAGTCAACAGTCGTCGGGGTAGTGAACACGGCCTGGGACACAGGCGTATCCCAGGGCGTGTCCCAGGGCGTGTCAAGCACTCAAATCCGTTCACTCAACAATCGTTGAGTGAGGACGCACGGCCTGAGCCCAGGCGTGTTCGGGTCTGACACGGGCGTGTCGAATACCCGTTCCTGCTCGGTCGTTTGATGAGTTATGCTAAGGCAGCTGCACGGCCTGGGACACGGGCGTGTCTAGTACATGACATGTGACACGGGCGTGTCACATAGTCGTGTTGTGCTCTAGTCGTTTTTGACCTGTGTCGATGGAGGAACACGCCCAGCTACACGGGCGTGTACTGTATGATACAGGCGTGTCAATCCTAACACGGGTGTGTCAAGTGCCCGTGTTCTTTTTTGGTCGCGACGGTTTTGATGGTGAATGAGTGACATGGCCTTGGACATGGGTGTGTCGCAAGCCGTGTTCGGTCCAGGAAGTTTAATTTTGGGTTGAATCGCAGCCGTTCGTTTCCTTATTTTGGGATCTAACGGCCCAGGGCTCTCCATGCTAGGGTTAAGGCCAGGATTGGGGGTTTGAACCTTCACTTTCACTTAGCCATTCTCTTTCTAAAACCTAGAGAGAAGGGAGAGCAAGGAGTTTGGAGGAAGAGGAAGATCCGCCCACCGGAGGAGATTCGGAGCGCCAAACCGCAAACCGAGCCCAGATCCGCGGAGGCAAGATCGTTGGAGTGCTTTTCATCCGCGTAGTTTTCCATGGTGCCGAGGAGAAACGCTAGGGTAATGATTTTCATCTTGAGCATGTGAATCACTTCTTCATTTGCATGTGAAAACCCGCTCCTGCTAGTGTGCGGTGAGTTTGCAGTATTCCTTGGGGTAGATATGTAAAGTCCCCCTTGTTAGAGTCTGGAATCGTAGTACGAACATAGACATGGTGTGTGAAGCCTACCCAGACATGTTTGTCTGGATTTGTGATGTTTTGCTATGCATATTGTGCCGGAGAAGACTCTGTGCATTTTATTTGTTTTTGGGTTGCTATGCGTTAGAATGCATCAGGGAATCTTGGGGATTAACCCCAAGGTGCACCGGAAATCTGGGCGGAAACACATTTCTTCCATTTCAAAGGCCTGGGAGCCAGCCAGGTATATAGCGGGGCTATATACCGTGTTTGATCGAAAGTTGGGACTGGGGGAAGCTGGGCCCGCGTCAAAGGCCAAAGGGCCGCGACGGGGTGAGCAACAGGCTGGTGGAACCCTACCCGCTCCATCTGTTTCGATAAAGAGACATAAAGTTACGTGGCACTTACCGATGATTTAAAGATCGAGTCTAGGCTACAGCTGAAAGGACTAAATTCTCACGAGGTTTGCCGCCCTGGGGGTGGTGGTGGAGTCAAGGATCAGACTGGGTTCGGACTGGCTTCGCCAAGTAAGTTCCCTGAGAGCACGGGGTGTACGGCTGTGTGTGCGTGCACCTGTGATGTGATGTTTATTCACTATGTTACTTATTTTGCTAACAAGTGCATGGAAGAAGCTTTGCCGCCCCGGTTTGGGGGCGGAATCGTTATAATTTGGTCAGCTCTAGCTGACCGTTAATCTTATTTGCCACCGTTGCGGTGTTTTGTGCTTGCAAGTGCTGTGGAGCCGAGAGGCAAATAGCGGGCAAAAACCCAAGTTGCTGAGCCGGCCCTCGAAGGCCTTGTGTGTTTACTTTATTAGTTCATGTGTGGCCGGCCTGCGAGCCGAAGTTTGTAAAAAACAATTTTATTTAAGTGAACTGTTGTAAAGCTTTAAGGCCAGTACTATTTTTGTATTTTGTACTTCATTTCTACTGGGTTTTATGTTAATGGACATTCATGTTTGTTGGCAGGGTTCTTATTGTTGCAACTTAATAAATTGATTCCGCTAGATGCTATGTGTAGGACATGTGTGTTGGTTGAATGGTTTCAATGAGTAACCCACCGGCTTGTCCGTGGTATATGGCGTCGGGCCCCGGCCGGACCTACTGTTATATGCTATGCGACAGATAGGGGTGTTACAATTTGGTATCGGACTACCAGTTTCGGTCAGACTTAAATGAATTCGTGGATGAATTCACTTTAAGGGGTGGTGAGCACATGTGTGTGCGTCATCGTTATAACATGAAAAGAACCCATGAATGTCCACTTAGGAATGAAAATACACATGTTTGTGGAACCTGCGTGTTCCTATAATTGTTTTTTGCAATGTGGTTTGGTCGCTTATCGGTGTTTTGCATGATTATAGGTGACCAGAAGTGGTGCTGGGCCGTCAGAACGGCTAGTTTTTGAGGCGAGCAGCGCACCAAATGATGCGCCTGCAACACCTCCTTCAGCTGAGACCATTCGATTGGTAGCATAGGCTGTTTTTGCAATGATCAATGCGCAGCCTGCCCCTGTTGTGGAGCAAGTACCGCTCCAAGAGGCAGAGCCAACGAGGGTGGAACAGGTGGTAGTGGAGCCAGGGTTGCCTAGGAGAGCAATGGAGAAGCAACTTAAGCACGTGATAGGCTTCAATCCTCCTATGTTCTCGGGGACGGGAACCCCAACTTAAGTAGAGGATTGGCTCTCTAGAATTAAGAGAGTGCTGATAGCTACTGAGACTGAAGAGTGGCAGAAGACCACAATTGTGACGTTCTTGTTGGACGGCGACACAAGGTTATGATGGGAAGGCTTGGAGCTACACCATCTGAGGGGTAGGCAGTTGACTGATGTCTCAATGGAGGAGTTTTCGAGTCTGTTCTTTGCTCGATACCTCCCCTTAGTTAAGAGGATTACTTTGGAAAATGAGTTCCAGAAGTTGGTTCAAGGAAAGAGTATCGTGGATGACTATCTCCACGAGTTTACTCGATTAGGTCGGTATGCAAGCGCTACCTTCGCTGATGAGGAGCAAAAGACCAATCGATTCTACGAAGGTCTAAGGGATGACTTGAGACTGTTACTATCGGGACCGAAGACGCAGGGTTTCCTGACCTTGGTCAACACGACCCGGTCGTTGGAAAAGGACATGAAGAATGTTAAGGCGAAGAAGGACTCCAGTGGCAGGAAATCAGAGTTCAAGGTGCCGCCTGCAAAGTCTGGTTTTCGAAGATGGAACAAGAAGGCTAGGACGTCGGGTCCAGCCCCTTCTTCAGGTGTATTGTGGGAAACTACCAACCGAACCTCGGGCGCTTGTTTTACTTGTGGTAAGACGGGACATTTTGCCCGTGATTGTTGGAGCGGACGTCCGAAGTCCGAGAGAAAGCAAGGAGCAACTTATGAAGAAAAGGGCAAGGCGGTGGAGTCAACCGCATCCCACTATGCTCTGACTCAACCGAGAGTCTATAATCTGGGCCAGCAGGAGACAATCAAACAGGCAGACGTGGTGACAGGTACGGTTTAATTTATAGCATGTTAGCTTTAAATACTGTTACCTAGTGCTTGTTAGCTTAATACTGTCTTGTATAGGCTTTGTTCTGATTTGCGATAGTCCGGCACGAGCACTATTCGATACAGGAGCTTCACACTCCTTTTTGTCCGAAAGTTTCATAACGTGCATTGGAGTCCCTTCTTCGATGGCGAATGATAAATTGGATGTGCTGCTGCCGAATGGGTGTTTGATGCGCGCAAATAGAGTATGTGTCGTAAAGATTCATATTGGAAGTCAAGAGTTCAACTTGCTAGCGCCGTTGCTGCCGCTAGTAGAATTCGACGTCATCTTCGGTATGGATTGGCTTTCGGAGCAGAAGGCTTTTATAGATTGCAATCATAAAGAGGTCAAGCTGGGTGATGGGCGGGAGACAACGTTTGCGGGATTGAAGGGATCGAGCAAGACGTTGATGTCTACTCTTCAGGTGGTGAAGGCGGTTCCTGCTGGAGCAGAGCTGTTCTTCACGTTAGTGGAGGCTATAAATCCTAAGTCCACTTTGGATGGTATCCCAGTGGTATGCGAGTACCCCGACGTGTTCCCGGACTATCTTCCCAAAGCCCCACCGCAGCGAGAGATCGATTTCACCATCGAGCTAGTGTCAGGTGCCAAACCCGTATCACGCTCTTCTTATAGGTTGGCGCCTAAGGAGATGGCAGAGTTAAAGGTTCAACTAGAAGAGTTGATGGAGCAAGGGTATGTGCATCCAAGATCGTCGCCTTTGAGCGCACCGGTCCTCTTTGTTAAGAAGAAGGACGGGAGCTTGCAGCTGTGTATCGACTACAGAGAGTTGAATAAGCTAACAGAAAAGAACAAATACCCGATCCCAAGGATTGATGATCTTTTCGATCAGTTAGTCGGGTCGTCGGTATATTCAAAATTGGATCTGAAGTCTGGTTAGTATCAGCTAAGGATAAGGGAGAGTGATATCCCGAAGACAGCATTCAGCATGAGGTATGGGCATTTCGAGTTCACGGTCATACCGTTTGGGCTGACTAATGCGCCCTCGATGTTCATGGATCTGATGAACAGGACGTTCAGAGAGTACCTGGACCATTTTGTGATCGTCTTCATTGACGACATATTGGTGTACTCGCAGTGCGAGGAAGATCACTTCAAACATCTGCATCTGGTGTTGGAGACGTTGAGGAGGAATGAACTCTACGCAAAATTCTCCAAATGCGAATTATGGTTGTCCTCAGTAGCATTCCTTGGATATATAATCAGTGGTGAAGGGATAGCGGTAGATCCAGCAAAGGTTATTGCGATACAAAAGTGGCCTGTGTTGTCTTCGGTAGCGGAAGTCCGGAGTTTTCTTGGGCTTGCCGGCTATTACAGGCGCTTCGTGGAGAACTTCTCGCGGATAGCGTTATCTCTCACGAAGTTGACAAGGAAGGATCAGAAGTTTGTATGGTTGCAAGAGTGTGCGCAAGCGTTTGATGAGTTGAAAGGTCGGTTGACCACGACGCCAGTGCTAAGTTCGCCAAGTGGAACCGAAGGCTTTGAGATTTACAGTGATGCCTCAGGCAGTGGTTTGGGCTGCGTGCTGCTGCAGCATGGAAGTGTTATAGCGTATGGCTCGTGTCAACTGAAAGTGCACGATAGGAATTCTCCGGTCCAGGACTTGGAGTTGGCGGCCGTAATTTTTGCGCTAAAGCTGTGGAGACACTACTTGTACGGCGTAAAGGTCGATATTTATACCGACCACAAGAGCCTTAAGTACCTGTTGGATCAGAAGGATCTGAACATGAGGTAGCGGATATGGATGGAGTTCCTGGGGGACTGTACGTTAAAAATTCATTATGTACCCAGGAAAGGCAATGTAGTTGTGGATTCGTTGAGTTGCAGGGCTCCCTCCCAAGCCAACTGGTTGTCTGTTCATGATGAGAGGTTAATTCGAGAGTTGGAGGCGTTAGAGATCTGTTGTGTGGACAAGCAGACTAGAGCCAAAGCATTATTGAACTGGACGGAAGTTTGGTATGACCTTGCTGATCGCATTCGGCAGGCTATGGAGTTGGATGGCAGCATGAAGGAGCTCATGGATGCAGCATTGGATGGGTAAAATTCCCAGTTTTCAGTTGAAGATTGGCTACTAAGGAAGGACAATCGTTTGTGCGTCCCAAACGTGGGAATTCTACGGGCGGAGTTGTTGAACGAGGCTCATCATACCAAGTACTCAATCCACCCAGGGAGCACGAAGATGTACCGAGATATAAAGAAGTTGTTCTGGTGGCCAGGACTCAAGAAGGATGTGGCACTGTTTGTGACTAAATGTCAGACTTGCGCCTTTGTAAAGGCAGAGTGCCAAAATCCAGTGTGATTCTTGAAATCCTTGCCTATTCCGGAGTGGAAGTTCGACGACATTTCGATCGAATTTGTGCATGGCTTGCCAAGGTCGCAGAAGGGAAACGATGTCATCTGGGTGATCATAGACCGGTTAACAAAGGTGTAGCACTTCATTCTGCATAGGAAAGATGATTCAGTGGAGAAACTGGCGAAGTTGTATGTGGATAATATAGTCAGACTGCACGGTGTGCCCCGTAACATCGTGAGTGATCGAGATGGGCATTTTACGTCCAATGATTGGAGGTTGGTGCAGCAGATGCTGGGGACTAAATTGAAGTTCAACACAGCCTTCCATTCGCAGACGGATGGGAAGACCGAGAGGGTCAACAGAACCATGAAGGACAGGCTCCGCATGCGCGTTCTAGACTTCGGAAAGCATTGGGAAGACAACCTATATCTGGTGGAATTTGCGTACAACAATAGCTACCAGGCGAGTATACAAATGGCGCCCTTCGAGGCCCTATATGGTAGGAAGTGTCGCACGTCATTGTCGTGGCTAGAAATGGGTGAGGCAAGGTTGTACAAAAAACAAGAGGTGGAAAACGCTACTTCATTGGTGCGAACCATTCGGGAGCGTTTGTTGATCACTCAGGATAGATAAGTTAAATACTACAATATCAAGCATCAGAATGTGGAGTTCGCGGTTGGCGATTGGGTGTATTTGAAGATAAAATCATTCAAGGGTGTGTCACGGGTACGACGCTTGAAGAAGTTGAGCCCGAGATACCTTGGACCGTTTGAGATTCTGGAGCGGATCGGTGAAGCGGCTTACCTTCTGAAGCTATCGGTGGAGTTAAGTGGTCTACACGACGTATTCCACATTTCAGTGTTGCTGAAGGTGGTGCTAAAGCTTTCGCAGGTGATCGTAGTTGATCAAGTACCAGTGGACGAAGGGTTGACGACTAGGGTCAAGCCCGTTTGTATTGAGGACTCTGAAGTCAAGAGACTTCGTAACAAGGAAATCAGGATGGTCAAGGTCCATTAGGACAATTGCGATCGGGAGGAGCTCTCTTGGGAACGGGAGTAGGCCATGCTTGAGGAGTACCCGGAGTTATTTCACTTAGGTACCGCTTTTTGTTTTGTGTATATTTCCTTTGGTAATTTCGTGGACGAAATTCTTTTAAGGGGGAGAGAGTTGTAATGCCCCAAAACTCAAAAGAGTGATAGGTGGCGTTTTGAGCCAAATCTGGGATTTGGTAGAGGTGACACGGCCTGGGACACAGGCGTTTCCCAGGGCATATCGTGCTCGGGTTCGGCGATGGTCGCGTGGTCGACGAAATTACAGTCAACGGTCGTCGGGGCAATGAACACGGCCTGGGACACAGGCGTGTCCCAGGGCATGTCAGGCACTCAAAACCGTTCACTCAACGATCGTTGAGTGAGGACGCACAGCCTGAGCCCAGGCGTGTTCGAGTCTGACACGGGCATGTAAAATTCGACACGGGCGTGTCGAATACCCGTGTCCTGCTTGTTCGTTTGATGAGTTGTGCTAAGGCAGCTACACTACCTGGGACACGGGCGTGTCTCAGGGCGTGTCTAGCACACGGCATGTGACACGGGCGTGTCACATGGCCATGTCATGCTCTGGTCGTTTTGGACCTGTGTCGATGGAGGAACACGCCCAGCTACATGGGTGTGTACTGTATGACACGGATGTGTCAAGCCTGACACGGGCGTGTCGAGTGCCCGTGTTCTTTTTTGGTCGCAACGATTTTGATGGTGAATGAGTGACATGGCCTTGGACACGGGCGTGTCGCAAGCCGTGTTCAGCCCAGGAAGTTTAATTTCGGGTTGAATCGCAACCGTTTGTTTCCTTATTTTGGGATCTAACGGCCCAGGGCTCTCCATGCTAGGGTTAAGGCCGGGATTAGTGGTTTAAACCTTCACTTTCACTTATCCATTCTCTTTCTAAAACCTAGAGAGAAGGGAGAGCAAGGAGTTTGGAAGAAGAGTAAGATCCACCCACCGGAGGAGATTCGGAGCGCCAAACCGCAAATCAAGCCAAGATCCGCGGAGGCAAGATCGTTGCGGTGCTTTTCATCCGCGTAGTTTTCCATGGATCCGAGGAGAAACGCTAGGGTAACGATTTTCATCTTGAGCATGTGAAGCTCTTCATCCTTTGCATGTGAAAACCCACTCCCGCGAGTGTGCTGTGAGTTAGCGGTATTCCTTGGGGTAGATATGTAAAGTCCCCCTTGTTAGAGTCCGGAATCGTAATACGGACATAGGCATGGTGTATGAAGCCTACCCGGACATGTTGGTCTGGATCAGTGATGTTTTGCTATGCATATTGTGCCGGAGAAGACTCCGTGCATTTTGTTTGTTTTCGGGTTGCTATGCGTTAGAATGCATCAGGGAATCTTGGGGATTAACCCCAAGGTGCACCCGGAAATCTGGGCGGAAACGCATTTCTGCCATTTCGGTGGAATGGGAGCCAGCCGGGTATATAGCGGGGCTATGTACTGTGTTTGATCGAAAGTTGGGACTAGGGGAAGCTGGGCCCGCATCAAAGGCCAAAGGGCCGCGACGGGGTGAGCAACGGGCTGGTGGAACTCTACCCGCTCCATCTATTTCGGTTAAAGAGACCTAAAGTTATGTGGCACTTATCGATGATTTGGAGATCGAGTCTAGGCTTTGGCTGAAAGGACTAAATGCTCACGAGGTTTGCCGCCCTGGGGGTGGTGGTGGAGTCAAGGATCAGACTGGGTTCGGACTGGCTTCGCCGAGTAAGTGCCCTGAGAGCACAGGGTATACGACCGTGTGTGCGTACACCTGTGATGTCATGTTTATTCGCTATGTTGCTTGTTTTGCTAACAAGTGCAGGGAAGAAGCTTTGCCGCCCCGGTTTGAGTGAAGAATCGTTATAATTTGGTCAGCTCTAGCTGACCGTTATTCTTGTTTGCCACAGTTGCGGTGTTTTGTGCTTGCTCGTGTTGCGGAGCCGAGCGGCAAATAGCAGGCCAAAGCCCAAGTTGCTGAGTCGTCCCTCGAAGGCCTTGTGTGTTTACTTTATTAGTTCATGTGTGGCCGGCCTGCGAGCCGAAGTTTGTAAAATACAATTTTATTCAAGTGAACTGTTGTAAGGCCTTAATGCCGGTACTTTTTGTGTATTTTGTACTTTATTCCTACTGGGTTTTCTGTTAGTGGACATTCATGTTTGTTGGCAGAGTTCTTATTGTTGTAACTTAATAAATTGCTTCCGCTAGATGCTCTGTGTAGGACGTGTGTGTTGGTTGAATGGTTTCAATGAGTAACCCACAGGTTTGTCCGTAATATATGGCATCGGGCCCCGACCGGACCTACTACTATATGCTATGCGACGGATAGAGGCGTTACATGTACACTCTTGAAAGCTAACTTTAAACTAAGTCATAACACACCAGAACTTAAAAGATTATCATAAAAGACAAAAAAAAACCTATTCACCCCCTCTAGGTGTTTAGCTACTCTTGAAAATAATGATTTTAAGTAGTATCAGAGGGAGGTTATTCAAAAAGGACTTAATAGTTTTAATAAATCTCCAAGGGTAGTTAAGGATTATCATTATGGGTTCAGGAGATAACCATGAGGAGTTGGGCTACATGAAGCTTCCAATCTGCATAAAAGAGACTTTTGGCATTTGGAAAGAGAGAGTCAGGTTCTTCATGGAGGCTTCTGATCCAAGGATCTTCGTCACTGTTCAGGAAAGACCCTTCATCCCCATGAAGATCTCTGTCCTTGATGCCAGTGTCCAAACCCCAAAGAAGTACACTGAGATGACCAAAGGTAAGGTCATTCTGGAAACCGTTGACAAGAGGGCGCATAACATCATTGTGAGTGTCATAGATGATTCCACATTCCAGAATCTTGTCCACTACACGACATCAAAGAAAATATGGGACACATTGATTGTCTACATGGAGGGCACTGATGAAGTTAGGGATGATAGAAAATCCCTACTTAATCAGGAATATGAGGCCTTCAGGCAAAGCAGCAAAGACAACATAGCTGACTGCTATGAAAAGTTTTTCATAGTGGTCAATGAGCTGAGGACCTATGAGAGGGTCTTCAAAAATTATGAGCTGAATGATAAGTTCCTAATATCTCTAATTAGATACTGGGACACACAGATTTATACAATCAGATAAGTGGCCAAGCTTGCTGAAACTCCTCCTCACACTTTATTTGGAAAGCAGCTTTCATATAAAATATAGCTATCTGCGAGGAAAAAGGAGGAGACCACCAATAGGACTCATGCTAAGGAAAGGACAGTGGCCTTAAAGGCTGAGAGCTCTAAGAAGAGCAAGGAGAGGATTGCTTCACCCCAAAGGAGGCCAACTGATTCAAAAAGCACTGAGTCCAGCTCATCTGACAGTAATATGTCAGATGGAGAGTTTGTTGTCTTATCAAGGCAATTCCAGAAGATGATGAAGAGGAGGCAGTGGAAGAATAATCCCTCCTCCTCCTCACATTACAAGAAGGATCACAACTAGTCCAAGAAGAAGTTCTCCAAAGGAAACAGGTATGGTTCCAAAACAAACAAACATATTTCCTCTAAAAGTGTTTGTTATTGTTGTAGCAAGGTTGAGCATGTAATTGCTGATTGCCCAGTCAAAAAAAGGATACAAGTGAGAATCACCATCACCATAAGGGAAAGAAGGAAAAGTCCTTCATTGCCAAGAATGAGAAGAGTTGGAGTCAAACTGACTCAGCATCTTCAGACTCTGAAGAAGAAGATGAAGCATATATTGGGTTGTTTGTTGTTACAACTGAAGAAGATGAGGACTATTTAGTTGCAAGGATAGGAATCAGGGCCCCTCTATCATATTCAGAGAGTGACAATGAGTTAGATGAAGATGCTAGTGGCTGTTATGGACTTATGACCATGACAGATGGTGAATCTAGCCAGGATCAGACTGATTAACCTGAGGTACCAATTCATTCCCTCTCCTCCTCTGAATCTGAATCTGATTATGAAATAAGTCCCAATTCTGATGATCCTTCATCCTGTGATGAAGATGGATCTGAATTTGAGGAAGATGTCAATCAATTGATTGACAAGTATGGTGTCATTCTGGATGCTTTGAAAAGGAGCAAGAGACTAGTTAAGAAATAAGCCAAGGAAATTGTCTCCCTACAGCTAGCTGCTTCCCTACAGTCTGACTCAACACCCTTTCTTGATCAGATGAGGAGGGAAGTCAGCCAACTAAAGAATATATCAATCATCCAGATTGGGACCATCCGCCATAAGAACATGATCATTATGGATCTTGAAGAAAAGCTCCTTAAGGAGAGAAAATTAGTGGTTGAATTCTCAAACCCCAAAACAGTGCTACCACTAATAGACTCCTTTACATCTCAAAAGGATAAGAGAGGTATGAGGTTCAAGTGGAATTCCAGAGCTGCCCATCCCAAAGGGAAAGACAAAGCTCCTGTAATGCCTCAAACATCCTTTCATAAGGTTATTATCCCACCTAACAAGTATAACCAAGATAGCATTTATGGTCAATAGAAAAATGGGAACTCTACTTGTAAGAATACAAGAGTATCTTATAATGGAGGGAGAAAGGTCATGGGTGTGAGTGCACTAAAGTATCCCTATGAGGAAATTCAAATGGCCCATCATAAACCTTTTGTATTTGGTGCTCCAGTCTCCACACTCAAGGATATGGTAGTAGCCAATTCTCAGGCTCCTCCAGCAAAAACCCAGACCAAGGGTAAGTCTGTCTTTAAGCCTGACTTAACAGTCTCTGATGCCATCAACAACATATCTTCTGCAAAGAAGACTACTGTTGTTGGAACCCAGAGTATATCAGGTACATCTACTGTCAGACTCTCCTTCAGTCAGATTCTTATTAAAAGGAACAAGAAGAAAGCTATTACACTCCCTTCTGAACAGATATTCTCAAGGGATATTCAGAAAAGGAGATACAACATCCATGAATGTTGGTGTTGTGGCAAAATGAGACACTTTGCCATAGATTGTTGGCACAATCCTAATGTGTCAAGGGCAAGTGAGAGTCTGTCAAGAGAGCCGCTGGTAGATATGTTCTGTTTCAAGCTAACAAGAACCAAGGACCTAAACCCTTTTGGGGTCCTAAGGTAAACTAAATTGTGGTTTCGTAGAATAGTCCAAGTACTCATGCACCAATATGGTACTTGGACAGTAGGTGTTCTAGGCATATGACTGGAACAAGGTGCCATCTAATGGAATACAATCTAGTAAAGAATGGACCTAAAGTGATCTTTGGAGGCTCAGAAAAAGGAGTCACCAAGGGCTATGGTATGATCACCAATGGCATAGTCTCAATCACAAAAGTGGCTTATATGGAAGGGTTACAACACAACCTAATAAGCATAAGCCAACTGTGTGATCTAGGTTATGTCATTGTCTTCTACAAGAATGAGTGTCTAATTAAAAGATCAAGTGACCAAGAGGTCATTTTGACTGCCACGAGTAGTGAAAATATTTATTGTTTAAACTTTTATGTTTAAATTCTTACACTCCAGTGTGTCTAGTTGCTAATGACAAAGTCTCTTACTATATGCAATGACACAAGAGGCTTACCCACTTGAACTACAATACTATTAGCAAGCTCTTTAGTGAAGAGCTAGTCAGAAATGGACCCAATATGAGATGCACCAAGGAGTTCATTTGCTCTACATGTCAAAAGGGAAAGCAGACCAAAGCATCCTTTAAGAGCATTGGGGACAAGGATTCTGTGAGGTGTTTGTACCTCCTGCACATGGTCTTGTTTGATCCTATGTCAGTTCATAGTCTAGGTAGGAAAGTCTATATACTTGTGATAGTTGATGACTATTCTAGTTATGCTTGGGTTTTCTTTCTAAAGAAAAAGTCTGAAACCCTAGACATCTGTATGACCTTTGTTAAGCAAGTTTAGAATGAAAAAGACAATTCTCTGGTCAAAATCAGAAGTGACCATGGTACTAAATTTCAATCTGAAGGCATGAAAAAGTTCTGTGAAGAATTAGGGATTTGTCAGGAGTTTTTTTCTCCAAGAACACCCCAGCAAAATGACATAACTGAGAGGAAAAATAAGACTCTCATAGTGTCTGGCAAGACACTGCTCAGTGACACTTCTCTCTAAGAATACTTCTGGCCTGAGGCAGTGAACACTGCTTGTCATCTTTTGAATAGAGCCTCTATCACCAAGTCACACAAGAAGACTCCATATGAGATTATGAAAGGCAAAAACCAAATCTTGTTTATCTCAGGATCTTTGGTAGTAAGTGATTTGTGCTTAATAATAGGAAGACCTACTTGACTAAGTTTGCTGTCAAATCCTATGAAGGGATATTTGTTGGATACAACAATCATAGTAAAGCTTATAGAGTCTATAACTTGGAAAATCAAGTTGTGTAAGAGTTTGTTAATATAGTCTTTGATGAGTCATCAATGATTAACAGTTAACTGCCAAGCTCCTCTAGATTTGCCGGTATAGAGATGAAGATGGATAAACTAGCCATCAAGGACACTTCTCCAACTACCCTCAAAAAGGTGATGGTGTGTACATTCCAGAAGAAGGACATGGCACTCAGGATATGGCTGAAGACCAACAAGATCCAATTACTGAATTTCATGATGTTGAAGTAAGATTGCCTCCTACAGTCAGGCATTTGAGGGATCATCCTAGATATCAGATTATAGAAGATGCTAGCCAATGAATTACAATTAGGATCAGAAGCCTAAACATTGTCATGTACTCCAACTTTCTATCTCAAGTTGAATCAAAAAGATTTGAAGATGCCAACATAGATCCATTTTGGATTGTGGTTATACAAGAGGAACTGAACCAGTTCAAGAGGTGCAATGTCTGGAAGCTGGTTCCCAGAACTCAAGGACATAATATCATTGGAACCAAGTGGATCTATAGGAATAAGCTTGATGAAAATGGTGTTATAATCAAGAACAAAACCAAACTGGTTGCCTAGGGATACAGACAAGAAAAAAGTATTGACTTTGATCAGACCTTTGCACCAGTGGCAGGATTGTAAGTTATAAGACTGTTCCTTGCATATGTTACACATAAAGGATTCAAGGTCTACCAAATGGATGTCAAGCCAGCTTTCCTAAATGGTGACCTAAAAAATAGATCTATGTTGAGCAACCCTAAGATTTTGTCAATCCTAACACTCCTGATTTTGTATTTAAGCTTAGAAAAGCTTTGTATGGGTTGAAGCAAGTGTAAAACCCCCCTCCCGGAACACAAGACACGACCAAGGGGAGTCTTATGCCAAGAACAGCCGCCTTGTGGTAGCGCCAACACACGGGTCGACATGTACCACAAGACGCCAATCCTGCCGGCTAAAACCAATATCATCATTGCCAACCCAACATAAGAATAAAAAGAGAAGTCCAAATCCACATAAGTACATAATCCAAATACATCAAATAAAAAGAAGCAACCAAGGCTTCTATAATATTAGAGTACATCATGCCAAAAAGGCTACAAAATGAGTCTCTCAAAAACTCACATCAGTCACTGACGGCAGCGATGGTATCGTCACTTCAAGCCCCGTCATCTGGTCTGACTGCCCTCCTACATAACCTGCTGCTGCTCTATCTGTGGGGTTTCCTCCTAAAAAGGAAGACGTAGCAACTGTTAGTCATAAAGACTAAGTGGCTATCATATCCGCTCCCCCAGCAACTCTTAGGCATCGGGTGGAGAAAAGAAGAGGGTATGTGCGAACAGAAAACAAGTAGACCGAAATTTTGGAGTAACAAAATTTTTATTATCTAAAAAGATATCTATTACAAAGGTATGACCTCCCTTTTATAGAATGGAGGAGAGAAGAGAGATTACAAATAAGCAATGTGGGACTAATAATTACAGGAAAAAGCATCTATACAAGCCGTATAAGCCACGCGGTTAGACTAACCGAATGACAACTACAATGTGGAGAAGACAAGTCGACAATATCTTCAAGTCTCCATAGACAAGACGTCAGACCGCCCGAACACCAATCAGCAACAGCCCGGCTACCAAACCGCTAGGATAAGCCACCAGACCGCCAGACACCAATCAGCAATAGCCCAACAACCAAGCCGTTGGGGGAAGCCTCCAGACTTCCCGGCCTTCATACTGCAACACTCACCCTCAAGATGGAGCATATATATCAATCATGCCCAGTTTATCGCAAATGTGAAACAAGGAAGCGGACACCGGCTTGGTGAATATATCTGCCAACTCGTTGTCGGAAGTGACGAATAGAGTACAAATCCGTTTCTTCAAAATCTCTTCTCGAATAAAGTGACAGTCGACTTCTATGTGTTTTGTGATCATGAAAGACCGGATTTTTGGAGATGTATATCGCGGCCTTGTTGTCGCAGAACATAGGAAGAGGATAATTGTAGACCTCTCCTAAGTCAAGCATGAGAGTCAGTGACCACTTTAACTCACATGTGGTCGATGCCATACTACGATATTTTACTTCTGCACTAGACTTGGATACAACTGACTGTTTCTTACTCTTCCAACTCAAGATTTCCTCCAACAAATGTGCAAAAGCCCGATGTTGACTTGTTGTCTCCTTTATCATCAGCATAGCTCGAATCTGAGTACGCTTAAACCCTCAAGTGACCATTCTTCTGAAAAAGCAATCCTTTCTCTAGTGCTGCTTTAACATACTCCAATATCCTCAGGGCAGATTGTAGATGGCACACCCTAGGAGCTTGCATGAATTGGCTAACCTTGCCTACAACATAGGAGATGTCGGGTCTGGTCACCATGAGATAAATGAGTTTGCCCACCAGATGACGGTACCTCGTAGTATCGGATAGAGGAGGCGAGTCATCTGTCCAAGTTTTGTCTTCTCCAATAGCCATGGGACATCTGGCAGGTTTAGCACCAGCCAACCCTTCCTCTTTTAGTAAATCAAGAGCATACTTCTGTTGGGAGAGGACTAAAGAGTTGGGCTTCCGAGAGATTTCAATCCCCAAAAAGTATTTGGGGGAGCCCATATCCTTCGTGACTAGGTGTTGACGGAGGTGTTTCTTTATCAAAGCTTCCCCAGCATGGTCATCGTCAGTTAGAAGAATATCATCCACATATACAGCAAGAACCACCATACCAGAGAAGGTTTTGCGGATGAACAAGGAATGATCGGCTGAACTTATTGTAAAACCAATGGCCGTAACAATGCCGCTAAACTTGTCAAACCAAGCCCGAGGTCTTTGCTTTAGTACATAGATGGCCTTCTTCAGCTGGCATACTCGTGTCTCCGCTTGAGCAATATACCCAGAAGGTTGCTCTATGTAAACATCTTCTTGAAGATCACCATAGAGAAAGGCATTCTTGATATCCAGCTAGGAAATGGGTCAATCCCTATTGATAGCCACAGAGAGAAGAACCTGAATGGTGCTGAGACGAGCAACGGGAGAGAAGGTGTCAAATTAATCAACACCATAAGTCTGAGTAAAGCCTTTGGCGACCAGGCGAGCCTTGTATCGATCCACATTGCCGTCCGGACGGAACTTCACAACGAATACCCAGCGACAGCCAACCACATCAGTGCCCAAAGGGGGAGGAACAAGGGTCCATGTACCCCTTTCAGTGAGGGTAGAAATTTCCTCATCTATATCAGTCTTCCAATGAGGAATAGTAAGAGCTTCTTGGTAGGTGCGGGGAGTGGTAGTGGCAGAGATAGCCAAGGCAAACGTCCTACGAGAAGGAGTTACACGATCATAGGAAACAATAGCAGCTAGAGGGTATTGTGTACACGTCCGCATCCCTTTACGAAGAGCAATGGGAAGATCCAGGTCGGTGTGTTCCTCAGTTTCCGGGGAATCCGTGGCGGAGAGAGCTTGCCTGGGAGTAGAGAGAGATGGCTGCGGAGAGGAGGGAGATATCTCGGGAGGTGGACACGGTGGAGGAGATTGTGGAGATGGTGGAGGTGGAGGAATCTCGACAGGTTTAGAGGGGACGGAAGGGGTGGTATGAGAGGGAGGAACATCAGGAGGAGAAGAGGAGTCGTGAGAGAAGTATGATGCACTTTCAAAGAAGGTGGCATCTGTAGAGACGAACTGCTTGCGAGCAACTGGGTCAAAACAACAATAATCTTTCTGAGTGGTAGAGTACCCTAAAAAGACACATTTGGTGGACCATGGTGAGAGTTTGTCACGGGTGGCTAAGGGAGAGTGTACAAAGGCTATGCACCCAAAGACACGCAGAGGGAGAGGAAATGGATCATTGCCCGGATAGATAATGGAGAAGGGGGTTTTGTCGTGGAGAACGGTGGAGGGAATGTGATTGATAAGATAGCAGGAGATGAGAACAACATAGCCCTAATAGGAGCAAGGAACCTGCATTTGAGTCAGTAGAGTGAGCACGACATCAAGGAGGTGACAGTTTTTACGTTCTGCCACACCATTTTGCTGTGAGGTATAGACACAGCTAGTTTTATGAGCAATACCATGTTTCATACAGAAAGAGGAAAACTCATGACTAAGATATTCTTTTGCATTATCAGAGCAAAATATTTTAAAAGAGACATCAAATTGATTCTTAATTATAAAATAAAAAGATGTCCATATATTGAATAATTCAGAGCGTTCTTTTAAGAGTTACACCCAACTACAACGGGAGAAATCGTCAATAAAAGTTACAAAATATGAACTACCCCGACCTACGGTGAGGATAGGAGCAGGCCCCCAGATATCGAAGTGAACAAGATCAAACGGTCGGGAAGATCCACGACCTTGCTTCGATGGGAAGGAGGAGCGGTGATGCTTGCCAAGCAGGCATGTGTCACAGTTGAGAGGAGGACCCCACGGAGGAAGGTGGGGCATAAGTTGACGAAAAAGTCATGGAGGAGCATGATCAAGATGAAGGTGCCATTAGAGAAGATCAGTAGAGGAGGAGGAGAAGGCGAACAACGCAGAAACATTGTCGAGGAAGTAGAGGTCGCCGCTCTCCGTCTCAGTAGCAATCGTCCGTTTGGAGCCCAGAGCCTGAAAAGAACAAGAAGTAGGAGTGAATATGACGGAACACTGTAGTTGCTTGCACAGAGAAGTAACATATAATAAATTGCAAGGGAACTTGGGCACGTAGAGGGTATCCGCCAAGAGAAGAGACAGAGTGACTTGAACCACTCCCGTTCCATTGACCGGTGAGGGAGAGTCGTCCGCAATAAATACCGGGGGCAACCGGTCATGCTTTTCTAGGAGATAAAAACACTGAGGATTGTCTGTCATGTGATTGGTAGCACCAGAGTCGATCAGCCATTTACCTTGAGTAGCGACGTGGGCACTACCTAAAGACGTGACCACCAAGGCGGACTGCTTTGAAGAGGAGTTGGAAGAGTCGCCAGTTGGTCGAAGATGAGGATGTTTCTTCCAGCAGCGATCAACTGTATGGTCGGTGCGGCCACAGTGAGAGCAGAGAAAGCGAGAAGCACCGCGTTTGCCGGATTGGTGGCTGCAGCCACTATAGCCACTCTACTGAGTGTGGTGAGTATAGTTGTATGGTTGAGGAGGGGATGATAATAGCGGACATTGTAGTAGAGAGGTAACCACGGATATGCGGGCAGCAGTGGCATCCAAGGTGGGAGAATCCATCGTACCAAGGATCTGTTGACGAATCATGTCATAGGACTCAAGAAGTCATAGAAGGTAGCACACAACCAGAAGCTCCTGTAAGTGTTTGTGTTGCTCAGCCAGATCCGCAGAGAAGGGGCGATTCTGGAGAATTTCAGTTCCGAGAGCCTGAACTTGTTGGTAAGCAGCACCAAGAGACATGGAGGGACGAGCAAATAGGTCCATATATAAAGTATAAATGCGGGATGTCTGAGCCCCCTTGGAGTAGAGAGCGGCATGGTGAAGCCAAGCAGCCTTGACCATTTCATCATGACGGATGACAGGTAGGCATTCATCAGAGAGACTGTTAGCCAGCCATGTGCGTACAAGAGCGTCGTTGGCATCCCAATCATCAAAGAGAGGGGAATCTTGCGGAAGAGGGTCATCAGTGAGATGATGGAGTTTACATTGAGAGCGGAGAAGGAAGGTGAAGGAGACACTCCAGTCCAGGTAGTTGGGACCGATGAGTTTGGAAACGGTGCCAAGGTTGCCCGAAGGAGTAGGAGTAGGATGAGGAGCGGCAACGGGAGTAGTGGTCGTAGAGATATCGGAGGTTGTCATAAAAGAGAGCAGCAAGAAGAACAAGTCACGGCTAGAAAAGGTGGTCACGGAGACTAAGCACATGTTGGGCAAGAAGAACTAGTCGCGGCAATAAGAATAGGTCGCATTGACTTAAGAACAGGCCGCGACGACTTAAGAATAAGACCGGCTAGAAATGGAGTGCGTGGCGACTAAGCACAGGTCACGGCAAGAAGAACAGGTCGCGACAACTTAAGAACAATTCGCAGCGATAAGAAAGGATAGCAGAGAGGTCGCGTACACAAAAGATCAACGACAAGGAGAGAAAGAAACCGCGCAAACAGAGCGTAAACAGGCGGAAGATACAAGTCGCGAGGACAGGTCACGAGAAGAAGGATCAAGTCGCACGAACAGAGAAAGCTCACAGAATTAGGAGGAAAGGTACCTCCCTCTGATACCATGTACGAACAGAAAATAAGTAGACCAAAAATTTGGAGTAAAAAAAATTTTATTATCTAAAAAGATGTCTATAACAAAGGTATGACCTCCCTTTTATAGAATGGAGGAGAGAAGAGAGATTATAAATAAGCAATGTGAGACTAATAATTACGGGAACAAGCATCTATACAATCCGCATAAGCCGCGCGGTTAGACTAACCACACGACAACTATAATGTGGAGAAGACAAGCTGACAATATCTTCAAGTCGTCATAGACAAGCCGCCAGACCGCCCGGACACCAATCAACAACATCCCAGCTAACAAGCCACGAGGAGAATCCACCAGACCGCCAGACACCAATCAGCAACAACCCGACTTCCAAGCCACTGGGGGAAGCCGCTAGACTGTCAGACAAACCGCCAGACCGCCCGGTCTCCATACTGCAACAGGGTATAATATATATATAAACAGTAGTACAAGCAGGTGGTATAAGACTAATCAATATCAGAGTATATCAAAGTAACTACAACAATTGTGTATATCAATCTACACTAGCAGTTCTACCATCAACAACAGTACATAAGTAAAGTCCTACAATAGGAAAGTAACTCAACTTATATGAATGTCCATATAAACATATAAGTTAATGATCGGCTTAACAGTAAAGTAACTCGTCATATAAGAGTGACCATACAAACTTATATGATAAGGATCTTATGTGGTGCAATGCCATGCTATGAATGACTTATGATAACTCACTAATGCTCACACACATGTAACTACTATGTCGACACAGACTTGTAGTTCCCACTTTTCAAGCAAATAGCTAACCTTTCAGGCATCATCCATCGTGCCCAAACGGTGACAGTGGAACGGGCTTTCTACTATTAGGCGGGTTTCCGCACTACCAAGCCTAGGCCTCCATTCACCTCAATGCTAAGAACACAAAAGCGGAGCTCACATGCGTACTACGACTCGGAGGGGTCTCGGGTAGATGTGTACCAAGAATACAACCCAAACTTGCCTATCATCGTGGCACGGAAGGTGCCTCTTTGAACACATCACCAAAGGACCAAGGCCAACCATCCACTAGCAAGGATGGTGCCTCGGGAAGTAAACACCGAGGACCAAGGCCCAACCATGCAAGTCTATCTGTCAACTCCTGTCAGTGTGACGAATGGCGAGCCCGTAGACTTACCACACTATCCTTAACCCAGGATTATGACATTGCATATCAACTCACACCGCATGCAATTTCACATATAAGGGATCCACTCTGAGTCCCTTTTATTTATTCACATCCCGTGCTCAATAGCACGCAAGGGCTCCACACTGAGTCCCTTATCAACATATCGTTCTAGTGCGACAAACACACACACACTCCTAACCCTTCCACATTTCCATATCACAAAAGGGTTCATCATTTACACAGGTGGCAAGCCACCTTACACAACATACCAATCTCACACTGCTACCCAAAGGGAGACACCACTCTAAGCAGTGGACCACTTTACACCTTCCATTATTTATCTGATTTCATGGCCATGCATTAACCTCTTCCAATCCCTTTTCAAGGATCAAGCATTCACCAACAAGTATGCTTCCTTATGATAATCTCAACAACATAATGATATTTCACAAATTCATCAACATGACAACATAGTTAAGGGTTACTCTTTCAATTATCTAGCATCACATCATCTTCCAAAACTTATTCCATTCTCCTGATTATAATCACGCACAATCATGTTTCACCAAACCATTTGTTTATCACGATCACGCAAGGATAAGTTTACCAAAATCTCAACCTTACTTACTTTCTTAAGGATCTACCCCATCAGTCCTTTGTTTATCACAAACATCCATAAATTAAGTTTAGCAAATCTCAATGTTAATTCACCATGACCTCTATACCAAATTCAAACCCGGATCTACACTAACCCGAGAACAACATGTACATAAGACTTGACTGTACATCAACTTTGACTGGACATTCATGAGTCTACAGGACTCGTATGAAAATGTGTAACCATTTGTTGGAAAGGTCTTTTTAAGGGCTATGACTTTCGTGTTTAGCCGAAAGCCCAGATCTGGTCATAACATTCCCTAAAACGGCCTTGAAGTTCGTTGCGCACAGAAAACATATTTCTGCACTCATCTTTAAGCAAGATGAACGACATCAGTTCATCTTCTTACTTTATACATTTAATCAAAATTATTTACAGAACTTCTTCCTCCCTTATTCACCCTCAATAGACTATTTCTCTTCACTAAACCAAGTCCACCATCTTCACAAAGAAGTGAGGAGAGGTTGAATACATCACATCTCTATGGCACAAGCCCTAGCATGGTCTCTACCTAGGAGATCTTCATCTCACAAGTCAAACTCTTTTGAGTCAACATCTCACCTAAAAATAACAACAGATCTAGCACTAAGGGAGAGGGTAGGAAGCACACCATTTTCTGGCAGTTCCGTCCATGGATCTTGTCACCCTCCTTGGCGGCATCTTTCTCCTTGTTGGTGTTGTTCTTTATGGGTAAAAGAATAGGAAGACTTCCTCCAGAAAATCCTACTTCGGCGATCTTGCGGTTCCTTCCGCTTCCGTCAAGGTTGTACAGTGACGGCTTGGTAAAAATGGCGAAGTGACGACTAGGGTTTTCTATAAATCTCCTTTTATAATGAGAATTAGGGTTTGGTTGCCTAGCCAGGTGTCATCCAAACATTGGACCGCCTATTATTATATTAAATATGTCTTTTTGAAAAGACGTGTCCATTTTAAGTCATTTGGAGCCAATCTCGAAAATCCGGTTCAGCCCGTGTATAAGAATCAGAAATAGTGGGCCGAAAATATGCCAAGTCAAATTCGTCGTGTATAGCATACCCACTCGACGAATCGTCGAGATTTATCGTGATCACTCGACGCCTTATATATGTACATCACTTCTAAGTTAAAATCTTCGAGTGTACCACCTTTACTCGACGGATCGTCGAGTGGCGTCGAGTGCACTCAACGCACTCGACGCCTACAGCCTCAGAATAACACTAAGTAAAAAAGCATTGAGTTTACTTACCCTTACTCGATGAATCGTTGAGTGGCGTCGAGTGAACTTAATGCACTCGACGCCTCGTTGAGTCCAAATATTTTAAGTCAAAAATTGTTGAGTATGGAACCTTCACTCGATGAATCGTCGAGTGCCGTCGAGTGCACTCAACGCACTCGACGAATACAATTCTCAAAATAACTCAAGTCCAAAAGCGTTGAGTGGCGTTGAGACCACTCAACGCCGCGTTGACTCCACTCAACGCCAACTTTCCAGAATAATTCTAAGTCCTAATTCATCGAGTTGCGTTGAGTCCACTCAACGTCTCAGCATAATCCGTCGAATGGCGTTGAGTGGTGTTGAGTCCACTCAATGCCTTAACTTTTTCGTCGAATGGAGTTGAGTGGTGTTGATTCCACTCAACGCATCAGCATATTTGTCGAATGGTGTTGAGTGGTGTGGAGTCAACTCAATGCCTCAGCTTATTCATCGAATGGCGTTGAGTGGTGTTGATTCCACTCAACGCCATGAGTCCAGAAAATATTATAAGTACAATTTCGTCGAGTGGTGTTGAGTCCACTCAACACCTCAGCATCAAAGTATCCAATCACTTGACGCTTCCCGAGCCTAAGTCAATTCTCTTGACTCAAAATATGTGCAAGGGGCCTAGCGCGAAACGAGATATTATAAATCCTATAAACAAAATAAAAGATTTCCTCCCCGAAATCAGGCTAAGGCTGTGGGGGAGTGAAGTACGAAAAATATAATAAACTTTTAAACTTACCTTGGGAAAATAACTCCGGGTAGCGCTTTGCATCAAGTCCACCTGTTCCCAAGTGTATTCTTCCTTCCCGTGATTAGACCATTTGACCTTTACCAATGGTACACTTTTCCGCCGAAAGCTCCTCGTCTCGGTGTCCACTATCCGCACCAGCTCTAGTCGAATAGATCTATCGGTTGCTATCGCTCCATCTAGGGTGTGGAAATGTTGGTCAAGCCATAGTAGTGCCTTCCGGAGCGACTAAACATGGAAGATGTCATGCAAATTTTCCAGCTCTGGTGGTAGCTCCAGCCGATAGGCTAAAGGGCCTATTCTCTCCAATATAGCATAGGGCTCCACATATCTCGGGCTGAGCTTATTCATGCCATGCACTCGCGACACTCCATGCATTGGCCTAATCTTCAAGAATACCTTATCACCCACTTGAAATTCTACCATCCGATGCTTTGCATTATAGTACTTTGTCTGCCGACTTTGAGCCTCAAGCAAGCGGTCTCGTATCAATCTAACAGGCGCATCGGTGTCATCAATGTACTCTATCCCCAAAACTTTTTGATCTTCATCCTACACCCATGACAATGGAGTTCTACACTTTATCCCATAAAGTGCTTCATGGGGAGCCATTCCGATGCAAGCTTGATGGCTATTATTGTATGATAATTCTACCAATGGTAAGATCCTTTCCCACAGTTCTCCTCTATCCAATACACACAGTCTCAAAAGATCTTCCATTGTCCTGATGGTCCTCTCATACTGACCATCCGTCTGAGGATGAAAAGTTGTTTTGAAGGTAAGGCGAGAGCCCAGATATGCTTTCACTATCTTCCACTCCTTGTAGGTAAAGCGGCCATCACGATCGGAGACTATCGTCTTAGGCACGTCATGGTACCGTACAAATTGCTCCAGAAAGAGCCTCACTAAAACATCCACATGTCCCTCCTTCTTCATAGGTATAAATTTGGCTACCTTTGTCAGGCGAACCACGATCACCCAAACTGAATTGTTCCCAGAGTGGGAGCGAGGCAACCCGTGAACAAAGTCCATGGAGATATCCTCGAACTTCCACTCAGGGATGGACAATGACTGTAATAATCCTCCGGGGCTCTTGCACTCCACCTTCACCTTTTGACAAACCTCACAGTTCGTAACACAATGCTTGATAGCTTTCTTCATTCCTGGCCAAAACATGGTCTTCCTCAAGTCACTATATATCTTAGAAATCTCGGGATGCACTGAATACTTAGAGCAATGTGCTTCTCTCAATATATCTTCTCGGATTTCCCCGCCCTTGGGAATGTAGAGTTGTCCATGGAAATGAACGAGGCTGTTCTTTGGCGTATACTCTTTAGCAGATCCATCTTTAATTGACTTAATCACTAGGGCCAGAGCAGCATCCTTCCCTTGATCTACCCGAATTCGATCTCGGATATCACAAACTATACTCATTGCGGTTAGGAACTCTGTATACTCCTCAGAATGATCTTTATACACCAATGTAATCTCCATCTCCTCGAGCATCCGAGCTAATTCCATACTCATTAACCGAGACTCGGGGCTCGATTCTGGTACCTTTCTGCTCAATGCATTGGCTACGGAGTTTGCCTTTCTGGGGTGGTAATTCAATGTAAACTCATAATCACACAAAAATTCCAACCACTACCGCTGCCTCAGACTCAACTTCTTTTGATTATGCACATACTTTAGATTCTTATGGTCTTAGAAGATCTCGCAGTGTACGCCATATAGATAGTGCCTCCAAACCTTCAAGGCGAACACCATTGCCCCCAATTCCAAATCATGAACTGGGTAATTGGCTTCATGCTTTTTTAGTTGCCTAGAAGCATAAGAAATCATATGCTCATGCTGCATCAATACTGCTCCCATCCCTTAATATGACGCATCAGTGTAAACTTGAAATCTTTCCTTCCTAGATGGAAGGGATAGGATGGGTGCGGTTGTAAGTCTATCTTTCAGCTCTTGGAATGCAGCTTCACACTGGGGTGTCCACTTGTACGACACACCTTTCTTTGTTAGAGCAGTGAGAGGAAGGGCTATCTTTGAGAATCCTTTCATGAACTTGAGATAATACCCAGCAAGTACAAGGAAACTCCGTACATCAGCCGCTAACTTCAAGGGCGACCATTATTTCACGGCACGCACTTTTGCCAGATCCACAGCTAGTACAGCTCCACTAATCACATGGCCCAAGAAGGCAACCTCTCAGAGCCAAAAGTCGCACTTGCTGAACTTGGCAAACAAGGTATGCTCCTTTAACTTTTTTAGTACCAAGGTCAAGTGTTCAACATGCTTTTCCTCTGTCTTTGAATAGACCAAGATAACATCGATGAAGACGATGACGAAGATGTCTAGATATGGCTCAAACACCTTGTTCATCAAACTCATGAACATTGAATGGGCATTTGTGAGCCCAAATGACATCACGGTGAACTCGTACAAACCGTACCTTAAGCTAAAAGCCGTTTTTTGAATGTCATCCTCTCGTATCCTCAACTGGTAATACCTCGAGCACAGATCTAGTTTGGAGAACTAATGCGCTCCCACCAGTTGGTCGAATAACTCATCGATGCAGGGTAAGGGATATGTGTTCTGCACCGTTAAACGATTGAGTTCCTGGTAATCTATACATAATCGTAGTGTTCCATCCTTTTTCTTAACAAACAGGACAGGGGCTCCCCAAGGTGTTGTACTGGGACGAACAAACCCTGATTCCACTAACTCTTGTAGCTGAACCCTAAACTCCGCGAGTTCCTTTGGGGCCATTCGGTAAGGGGTCCTAGAGATGGGCTTGGCACCCAGTACTAACTTAATTTGAAAGTCCACCTCTCTATGCGGGGGTAATCTTGGCAATTTCTCAGGAAATACCTCCGAGAAATCTCGCACTATTTGCACATCTTTCAATTCAACTACCATCTCTTTTAGTTCAAAACAAATCATATATACTTCATCCCCTCTCATATGGGCTTTTAAGGTCTGAATTGAAGATAACAACATACGAGGTGCAAGTCTAATACCTTGAAAGATGACCTCAGTGTCTTCATGCCTCAAGGAAATTTGTTTCTCCGCACAATCAATCCTGACATGGTGTCAATCTAATCATGTCATGCCCAGAATGAGGTTGAATTCTGGCATTCTCAACACTGTTGCATGGGTTTCAAAGATTTTTCCTCCAAGAAGTACCTCCAATTCACACTTTGCAGATGCAGTCATCTAAGAGTCATCTGGGAGCCGTACTCTCCGAGCTATACCGGTGAAGTATTGCACTCCTTCTAAGTCTTTAACGAAGTCTGCCGACACAAACGAGTGTGTGGCTCTAGTATTGAATAGAGTGTAAGCTGGTTTCCCACCAACCATTGTGGTGCCTAGGTACCAATTATACAGACCCAAGCTAGACTCTTAGCATATCTTAGACTATTTAAAGATAAATGCTTATAAGATTGTAATTAAATCAAAACATACCGGCAATCACATCCTGAGGATTCCGCTCCTGCGCCATGTCCAACACGAACACCTGATCCTGAGCAGGTCCAGGATTCCTTCCTCTTGGTCCTCGTCCTCGACAACGCATATGTCCCCGTCCTCGTAGAGCTGTCGGAGGAAGAGTAGGGTGAGAATTCCCACCTAGCTATGGGCAGTGACGTCGGATGTGGCTCGGTTGGTTGCACTAGAAGTAGACTCGCTCATATTGCTCCCTGGGTTGGAGATGCATTTGTGGTGGTGGAGGTAGTGCTAGTTGCGGGGCCGGATGCTCGTCCTATAATTCTGATAGAAGCAACCCCCATCTCTGTTGTTTCCTCTTCCTCTGTTATCATGCCTCCTCCGATAACTAGGACCGGCCTTTATCACACCCTCAGCGGGTCTCTTATTACTCCCCAAATGATCTGCCTCCAGCCTTTTTGCCATGTTAATTATCTATGCTAAGCTTGAATCCGCTATAAACAAAAGGGCTTCCCTCAGGGGATCCTGCAAGCCTTTGTAGAATCACTTAGCATACCCCCTGTCATTCAACTCGTATGCGTCGGCAAACCTAGCGAGATGCTGAAACTCTCACTGATATTCAGTAACAGTCTTGGATCCCTATTTCAGTTGCATGAATCTTTCTTCAAGTTCATCCCGAGCGGTAGAAGGGATGTAGTGTTCCAAGAAGGCTTCCGTAAACTCACTCCAACTAATCTCAGTGTACACCTAACCTTGAAAGGTGGAGCCCATGAGGGACTTCCACCACCTCTTGGCATGAGATTCCAATACTATCACGGCTAATATCACAGCCATGTTGGATGCACTTCAGATTCCCTCCATTAGTTATTGCACTGAGTCGAGCCATTCCTCCGTACGTACGACCGACTATGTCCCATGACAGGCAGGTGGAGAGAGCCCAGAACGTGCTTAACCAATTAGAGCTCGGGTCTTGCTGTTGCACCAAAGCCTATTGAGCCCTAAACGTGTCCAAAATAGCCATGAACGTTTGTCCTAGCTCCGACTGTTAAAACTGAGAGGGTATGGAAGGGGAGGGGATGCCCCCTACTGGCTCTACATTAACCGATATCTACACAAAAGGTGAAAACCTAAGGTCAGGTTGGCTAATCATAGGGTCATGACTGGACATACTTAGTGTGAATTACATATGGGCACACCACTACTTCCGCTAAGTCAGTTTGTTTGCAAACTGACCAATCGAGCGGGGGTGGCACCATTGTTCCTTGACTTCTTTAGTTTAGAATCATTGCAAGTTGATACCATTTGTAAGACCCCCCTCCCGGAACACAAGACACGGTCGAGGGGAGTCTTATGCCCAGAATAACCGCCTTGAGGTAGCGCCAACACACAAGTTGACCTGTACCATAAGACCCATATCATGCCGGCTAAAACCAATATCATCATTACCAACCCAACGTAAGAATAAAAAGAGAAGTAAAAAATCTACATAAGTACATAATCTAAATAACTCAAATAAAAAGAAGCAACCAAGGCTTCTATAATATCAGAGTACATCATGCCAAAAAGGCTACAAAATGAGTCTCTAAAAAACTCACATAAGTCACTGACGGCATCAATGGTATCGTCACTTCAGGTCCCATCATCCTGGCCTGGCTGCCCTTCTGCATAACATGTTGCTACTCTATCTGCAGGGTTTCCTCCTAAAGGGAAAACGTAGGAACCGTTAGTCATAAAGACTAAGTGGCTATCACATACGCTCCCCCGGCGACTCTTAGGCACCGGGCAGAGAAAAGAAGAGGGTACAATATATATAAACAGTAGTACAAGCAGGTGGTATAAGACTAATCAATATCAGAGTATATCAAAGTAACTACAATAATTGTGTATATCAATCTACACTAGCAGTTCTACCATCAACAACAGTACACAAGTAAAATCCTACAACAAGAAAGTAACTCAACTTATATGAATGCTCATACAGACATATAAGTTAATGATCGGCTTAACAGTAAAGTAACTCATCATATAAGAGTGCTCATACAAACTTATATGATAAGGATCTTAAGCGGTGTAATGTCATATTATGAATGACTTATGATGACTCACCCATGCTCACACACATGCAGCTGCTATGTCGATATAGACTTGTAGTTCCCACTTTTCGAGCAGGTAGCTAACCTCTCAGGCGTCATCTGTCGTGACCAGACGGTGACAGTGGAACGGGCTTTCCACTATTTTCTAGGCGGGTTTCCACACTACCAAGCCTAGGCCTCCGTACGCCTCAATGCTAAGAACACAAAGGCAGAGCTCACAGGCGTACTACGGCTCAGAGGGATCTCGGGTAGATGTGCACTAAGAACACAGCCCAAACTGGCCTATCATTGTGGCATGGAAGGTTCCTCTGTGAACACTTCACCAAAGGACCAAGGCCAACCGTCCACTAACACGGAGGGTGCCTCGGGAAGTAAACACTGAGGACCATGGCCCAACCGTGCAAGTCTATCTATCAACTCCTGTCGGTGTGACGACTGGCAAGCCCGTAGACCTGCCATACTATCCTTAACCCAGGATTATGACATCGTGTGTCAACTCACACCGTATGCAATTTCACATATAAGAGCTCCACTCTGAGTCCCATTTATTTATCCACATCCCGTGCTCAACAACATGCAAGGGCTCCACACCGAGTCCCTTATCAACATATTGTTCCAGTGCGACAAACACACACGCACTCCCAACCCTTCCACATTTCCATACCACACAAGGGTTCATCATTTACACAGGTGGCAAGCCACCTTACACAACATACCAATCTCACACTGCTACCCGAAGGGAGACACTACTCTAAGCAGTGGAGCACTTTACACCTTCCATTATTTATCTCATCTCATGGCATCTCTTCCAATCCCTTTTCAAGGATCAAGCATTCACCAAGAAGTATGCTATCTGTATTTTACAAATTCATCAACATGACAACATAGTTATGGGTTACTCTTTCAATTATCGAGCATCACATCCTCTTCCAATACCTATTCCATTCTCCTGATTATATTCACGCACTCGACTCCCTAGCATGGTCTCTACCTAGGAGATCTTCATCTCACAAGTCAAACTCTTTTGAGTCGATATCTCTCCTAGAAATAACTATAGATCTAGCTCCAAGGGAGAGGGTGGGAAGCACACCTCGTTTCCGGCAGTTCCAGCCAAGGATCTCATCACCCTCCTTGGCAGAATCTTTCTCATTGTTGGTGTTGTTCTTTACGAGTAAGAGAATGGGAAGACTTCCTCTAAAAAATCCTACTCCGACGATCTTGTCGTTCCTTCCGCTTCTGTCGGGGTTGCACAGTAACGGCTCGACAAAAATGGCGAAGTGACGGCTAGGGTTTTTCGTAAATCCCCTTTTAAAATGAGAATTAGGGTTTGGCTGCCTAGCCACGTGTCAGCCAAACATTGGATTGCCTATTATTATATTAAATATGTCCTTTTGAAAAGATGCGTCCATTTTTTGTCATTTGGCGCATATCCTGAAAATTTGGTTCATCTCGTGTATAGGAATCAGAAAGAGTGGGCCGAAAATATGCCAAGTCAAATTAATCGTATATATCATATCCACTCAATGAATCATCGAGATTTGTCGTGATCACTCGACGCCTTATATAAGTACAACACTTCGAAGTCAAAATCATCGAGTGTACCTCCTTTACTCGACGAATCGTCGAGTGGCATCGAGTGCACTCAACGCACTCAACGCCTACAGCCTTAGAATAACACTAAGTAAAAAGTGTTGAGTTTACTTACCCTTACTCGACGAATCATCGAGTGGCATCGAGTGCACTCAACGCACTTGACGCCTCGTTGAGTCCAAATCTTTTAAGTCAAAAATTGCTGAGTATGGAACTTTCACTCGGTGAATCGCCGAGTGGCGTCGAGTGCACTCAACACAGTCGACGCCTACAGTTCTCAGAATAACTCAAGTCCAAAAGCGTTGAGTGGAATTGAGACCACTCAACGTCGTCGCGTTGACTCCACTCAATGTCAACTTTCTAGAATAATTCTAAGTCCTAATTCATCGAGTGGCGTTGAGTCCATTCAACGCCTTAGCATAATCCGTTGAATGGATTTGAGTGGTGTTGAGTCCAATCAACGCCTCAACTTATTCGTCGAATGACATTGAGTGGTGTTGAGTCCACTCAACGCCTCAGCGTATTTGTCGAATGATATTGAGTGGTGTTGAGTCCACTCAATGCCTATGCTTATTTGTTGAATGGCGTTGAGTGGTGTTGAGTCCACTCAACTCCATGAGTCCGGAAAATATTTTAAGTACAATTTCGTCGAGTGGTGCTGAGTCCACTCAACACCTCAGCGTCTAGAGTACTTCTAAGTTATAATTCGTCGAATGGCATCGAGTGCACTCAACACACTCGACGCCTTCAGTTTTAGAATTATTCTAAGTAAAATATGCTCCAATCACTCGACGCTTCCCGAGCCTGAGTCAATTCTCTTGACTCAAAATGCGTGTGAGGGGCCTAGTGCGAAACAGGATGTTACAGCAAGCCCCTAGGGCATGGTATGAAATCCTGTCTAGCTTTTTTATTGAGAACAAATTCTCAAGGAGAAAGATAGACAAGACAATATTCCTCAGGAAAGTCAAGGGTAAGATCATTCTAGTCCAAATTTATGTAGATGACATAATTTTTGGGTCTACTGATGATGACCTCTGTAGAAAGTTTGCTAAACTTATGCAAGGGAAATTTGAGATGAGGAGTATGGGTGAACTTAAGTACTTCTTGGGCCTCCAAGTAAGACAGTCTGATAATGGATTATCCATCTCACAGTCTAAGTTCACCAAGGAGTTAATTAAAAATTTGGAATGGAGAGTGCCTTCACAATGAAAACTCCTATGGGGTCAAATGTGTCATTGGATAAGGATGAGACTGCGAAACTTGTTGATGAAACCTTATACAGAGGCATAATAGGCTCCCTCCTTTACCTTACTGCTAGTAGGCCAGATATCATGTATGCTACATGTGTTTGTGCTAGATACCAGTCTTGCCCTAAAGAGTCTCATTATCTTGTAGCTAAAATAATTTTGAGATATCTCAAGGGCACACCTGATCTTGGCATATGGTACCCTAGGAATAGTTATTTTGAACTAACTGGTATTCAGATGCAGACTTTGCAGACTACAGAGAAGACATGAAAAGCACCTCTGGCTCCTATCAATTTCTAGGAAGAAGGCTTGTATCTTGGAGCAACAAGAAGCAAACAAGTGTTGCAATATTACCTGCTAAATCTGAATACATATCTGCTGGAAGTTGTTGTGCTCAACTATTATTGATTCAACATCAGATACAGGACTACAATCTCAAGCTAAGTAGAGCTCTCATGTTTTGTGACTCTAGTAGTGTCATATCTATTGCTAGGAATCCTGTCTCTCGTAGCAAGACTAAGCATATAGAGATTAAGTATCATTTTATTAGAGAGCATGTGGAATGTGAGGACATCACCCTTGAGTTTATCCCCACTGATAAGCAAGTGGTTGATATCTTCACCAAACCACTAGATGAAGCCAAATTCTACTCCTTCAAATTTGAATTGGGTATGATGAACTTAGTCTAGCTTCAGTTGATCTTCATTTCTTTATTGTTGCTGGTAGTATTTCCCTATGTAGGAGAATAAAGGAAATATGGACCAAGTTTCCAGGCGTCGAGTGCGCTGAGACTAAGGGCTCAGGCATCGAGTGCGCTGAGTCCACAACAGGCGTCGAGAGCATCGAGTGCGTCGAATCCACTAGATGTAAAATTCCAGGGACTTTTATTTACGGCTAATCTATGGCATTAATCTCATTCATTGATCTCCTCATGATCATCGCAACAGGTACGCGCATCTCCATATTCTCAAATTAGAGATATATATAAATAGAAAGGTGTGAGCTTAGAACAAAAATACAGTACTCCTCGCCCTTCTCTACCCCCTGTGATGAAACGACGAAAGCTTAGAAAATCAACATAAATTCGCAATAACAATTGCGCCAAGAGGATTAGATTTCAAGTTCGAGGGATAAAAGCTAGTGAGAAATGGGTTCAAGGATGCTTCTGAGGAAGTTCAGCTTATTCTCCACCTCCTACATGTTGCTGACCTAGAATATGTTCTTTCAGAGCCCAGTCTGCTTTAGAAAAGGACTTACTTGAGTTATACTCTAATTCCAAGGTCGACTCATCATTCGCAAAAATCAGGTCTTCTATTAGCAAAAATAATGTCAACGTTACTCCCAAAAGACTAAGCAAGGCACTACAACTGCCCAAGTTCAGGATGTTAGATGAAGAAGAAAATTTGGACCAAACTGATGTCAAAGCTGCCATAAAGTGGTGTGAATTATCAAAGAACTCCACTGGATCAATCTTGAGAAGTGAACTGAACCTAAAAGGAAAATTCCTAGCCGATGTTATTGGGAAGACACTGTTGTGCAAGTCTGTCTCTCATGATAAAAATTTCCAAGAAGATGTTCGAGTTGATGGCAGGGATAATTCTTTCAAAGAAAACAGATTGGGAAAGGGTACTCTTTGACAGAATTGTAAAATGTATCCCAGAGTCAAACCTGGGTAGGATTCTATCTCTGTTTCTACACAACACCATTCTAGGGATCCTTAACATAAGGCTAGGAACAAAAATCTATCATATGAGGAGGATGGACTCAAAAATGCTCGATAGGTGGGACAAAGTTCTGTTGCCATATGTAGAGACTGTTGAAAAGAAGAAGAAGACAGTTGTTCTAATTACTGAGGAGAGCACTGAGAGAAGCTCATCTGAGAAGAGTGAAGAAGAGCCACATAATCCAAAGCTCACTGAGTATACTGAAGAGACTGGAAGAGACATGAGTGCTCAGGTATCAATGTCTTCTGAACCTGCTGCAAGGAACCAAATGGATAGAACACAGTATGAAGAAATCCAAGTTAAAGTCATGGATATTCTGTCTGGTCAGCCAGTAGAAAACATATGTGCAGAAGTTGAGGGGGAGACTTCCCACATCCTTGTTCCTACTGAGGAGGGGCTGTCCAATCAGTCTAAGAACTGTTAGACTCCTTCATTTAAAATTTGCAGAAAAGGCTTGCTCAAACTCCAGAGGGTCCTGAAGTTCTTCTATTCTGTCCTCAAGTTAAGGGGGGAGCAAGTCCTTGAGATGATGATAGAAGATGCTCCAATCACAGCCACCTCAGAACAAAAAATTTCGATGGGGAATACAAAAGACCAAGATGTCCTGATGGACAAGGCTGAGGTTGAGGGGGAGATTCACTCTGAACTCCCTGCTCATGATATAGTGTTTAATATTGAATCCTCTAAGTCTAATAAGGGAAATACTGTTGTTAATGCACCTACTGCTTCACACTCTTCGGAGTATATGATGGTTGATTCTGAATACAGAGAAGTTGTAAGGCCAGAACAACAAAATGTCTGTGATGAAGGGACATCTCATCCAGATGATCAAATGTCATCCTCCTTCCTAGCCAAACTAAAAGGTTTACTTGATGATCATAGACGACAACTAGAATATTACATTGATGACTCCATCAAGGGAGTGAGACAAGATTTTTCCACTGAGAACAAGTCAATCATGTTTGAAGTCAACTTACTCAAAGCAAACACAGTTGCATTCTTCCA
Organism: Platanthera zijinensis; assembly: GCA_039513925.1. Classification (NCBI taxonomy): domain Eukaryota; kingdom Viridiplantae; phylum Streptophyta; class Magnoliopsida; order Asparagales; family Orchidaceae; genus Platanthera; species Platanthera zijinensis. The sequence goes on along the minus strand of CM077079.1, from coordinate 249,476,747 downwards.
TAGGGCTGCTCCTGCTTTAACCTTTACTGAAAGTAAGTTGGCTAAAATAAGACAAACTTAGAATGATATCCTGGAGAATCAGAACAGAACATCAAGCAACATGAAAGTGATTCACAAAGTACATCAGAATCTAATGCAAACACATAGGATTACAATTGAAAGAAGAATGGATGCATGTACTCAAATTCTGGATGACCACTTACTCAAGGTCAAAGACCATGTCACCAAGGGTGTAAATAACCTAGATGTGCAGATAGCTGGAGCCAGCACCTCCCTAACTAAGACTACATTTGAAGAAGTCAGAAAGGGGGGAGAAAGCAATGATAAAGCTAGATACTGAAAATGCAGATTGGATTACAAATGTAATCAGGGGCGCAATGGGTCTTGAGCAACTCTCATATGAAAACATTGAAACTGCACCAATCCCTGAAGATCTGTATGGTGCTCAATTTGGTGATCAGAGTGTTTTTCATTATGCTGAAATAAGTGGTGCTCAGTGGGTCAAACCTTCAACTGTTGATGTAATTCCTACATTCAACCCCACTGCTGATCAAATTATTAAGGCCAATGGCAAGTCAATTTCTGAAGAAGAGGAAGAAGTAAGGCTCAGTAAGAAAAGATACAGAGAAGAGATGGAGACTAGGCCTGACTTTGAGAAGTAAAGGCCTCAATCAAGGACCATCATCTTGTCTTCCTGGGATCAAATTAAAGATCACAAAAATGACAAGGGAAAGCTCTACAGCTCCCTAGAATGAGCCCAGCAAGTACTTCCCCAAGCCTTACAGTTATTCTGAAAGATAGAGGGAAAAGGAAAAGGACAACAAAGACAAAGAGCAGGCTGCCAAGAAACCCAGTAGGGGGATTATGATTAAGGAACCCGAAACTTGAGATGTTTCATATTTTCCTTAAAGGGTTGTAAGAATGTGAACTTTTTGCAATAAGAACACAGTATTTTTATAAATCTTTCCTTATATAAAAAATCATATTTCTTTGTGTTTACCTCTTATTGATCTCATATACATCTTATTGATTTCATATTTTGTGATGTTTATCTGCAAAATTAAGAAGTGTATATCATTGAATAAGGTTCTGACTTTTTCAAATAGGGGGAGATTGTTAGGTCCATTAATAATAATGTCCTAGATTTGAAAAAGGCCCACAAGTCAATGATATACACATGAATGTATTTGATGCATACCCTAAGTTCAATGTATGCATGTAGTTCTCTATTAAACTGATTTGATAGGTAGTCTGAGTTACATAGACAGATAGACTCATGACAGGATACTGGCAAAGCAAAAATATGGTAAAGTCTCGAAGCATTGAGTGAAGACAGTTCACTCAACGCCAAGAAACTAAAAGCGTCTACTGATGTTCAGGCAGTAAAAGTCTCAGTATTGCAAAAGCAGAAATCTGGTTAAGTCCAGAAGCATCGAGTGAAGGCAGTTCACTTGACGCCAAGAAGCTAAAAGCGTCGACTGATGCTCAGGCAGTCAAAGTCTTAGTATTACCAAAGCAGAAATCTGGTTAAGTCTAGAAGCGTCGAGTGAAGGCAGTTCACTCGACGCCAAGAAGCAAAAGCATCGACAGTACACCCAACAGTCAAAGCTACAGTGTTGCTGTCAAAAAATTTTATATAAGGACAGAAGCATTAAGTGAAGGTAGTTCACTCAATGCCTACTCGACAAGGATTCTGTCTAAGGACAGAAGCGTTGAGTGAAGGCAGTTAACTCAACGACTCATTAAGAAGTCAGGCAAAGGTAAAAATCATCAAGTAAAGAAGAAGCACTCAACACCTACATTCAGAGAAATCAATCTAAGTCGAGAAGCGTCGAGTGATGAAGTCACACTCGACACCTAAGATGTTAGACTATAAAATTCTATATGCGTAGAGTGAGGAAGGCTTACTCAATGCTCTCAACGCCTTAAGTCATAGAATTCTGCTAAGTACTTTTGCGTTGAGTGATAAGGCTTCACTCAATGCCTATACAGTATGTCTAAAATCTACTAAGTCTAGAAACGCTGACTCATACTAACGTCAGCAGAAATTCAAATATCGTGGGATTTGCTTGCTAGAAGACAAAAGACACCGCTTGCCTTTTTGTACACCTGTAAATGAAAAAGGAATGGAGCAATTGCCATTTTCAGCCTGCCCTTACTGTGCAAAGAGCCATTGAGCGACGGGATACAAAAAGATAGTTCCGTGAAATTAGAAAACAACTTAATGGGAGAAAAGCAATGGTCTTCTTCCTCTGGACAGAGTTGAAGCATTCAAAGAGCTTGCTAAAAAGTTGGTATGTGAATCACATACAAAGTTTGTCGTTGAAGGAACTTTTCTCTAAAGATCAAATAATCTCTCAACAACAAGGTCAGGAAGATTTCTTTCTGAGAAAGAAGAAGCAATCTCTGCAGTTACTTCTCAGCACAAGCAGAACCAACATTGAAGATTTTTTCTTGGTGCTGTAAAGAAGATATGACCGAGTTTTCTCAGTTCAGGAAGGGGTTGTCTCAGAGATAACTTCTCTGGAATCATTCATCACCAACAAACTTATTCTCATTGTAGGATCTTAACTGATCTGAGTTGTAAGCCTAAACTGTAAATGCAGAGTGGTAGGATCCTTCTGTGGATCTGAGTGTAGGATCCTTCTATGGATCTGAAGTATGGTATGTGTGCCTGAGCTGTAGGAGAGGTCATTCTCTGAGGTAGGATCCTTCTATGGATCTGAGTGTAGGGTTATCCACCTAGCCTGAGTTATAGGACTTTGATTAATGTTTGGGATATGTGATCTGTGGATTATTGAATTGTAATAGCATCATTTGCTCTGAGTGGAAGGGAATTGGGCCCGAGGTAGGACTTGGAGGAGTTTGAGAGATCTCGAGGGATCTGTGTTGTAAGCTCTTGGATCTGAGTTTGGAAAAGCTGGCATTGTCTAACACACTGTTAGAAAGGTAGGAGGGACAGTGGATGTACTCATACCTTGGGGAACCACAATAAACACTCGTGTGTTGTTTTGTACTCTTGAAAGTTAACTTAAAACTAAGTCACAACACACCAGAACTTAAAAGATTATCATAAAAGACACAAAAACTTATTCACCCCCCCCCCCTTTAGGTGTTTGGCTACTTTTGAAAACAAAGAATTTCATTAACTCCACTGACTGTACGTGTAATATGGCGTGGAGCTCCGACTGGACCTTCTGTTATATTCTATGTGACGGATAGATGTATTATAATTTGGCATTAGCTTCTAGTGTCAGTATTTGTATTCGAATTCGTATTCGAATTCATTTAAGGGGTGGTGAGCACGTGTATGTGCATTACCATTAACACTTGAAAGAACCCATGAATGTCCACTTAGGAATGAAAATACACATGGTTGAGGAACATATGTGCTCATATAATTGCTTTTTGTAATATTTTTGGTCGCTTAACTATGTGTTTTACGATTATAGCCGACTAGAAGTGGTGCATGGTAGTCTGAACCCTAGCGCTCTGCGGAGAGCAATGCACCAACTGAGGTGCCAACACCTCCTCCTTCTGCTGAAATAATATGGCTGGTTGCGAAAGCTGTGTTCACATTAATCAATGCGTAACCAGGAGAGCAAGAACAACCTCCTACCCTTGGGGTGGCCCAGGAGCCGGTTGACGTAGTTGAGCATATAGTAGTAAAATAAGTAGTCGTGAAGCAAGTGGTCGTAAGGCGAGAAACAAAAAAGCAATTGAAACATGTGATGAGTGTCAACCCTTCTGTATTTATGGGTACTAACACCCCAACACCAGTCGAGGATTGGCTCTTGAAAATAAAGAGAATCATGACAACAATGAAAACGGAGGAGTTATAGAAAGTCACTGTACCTACCTTCCTGTTAGACGGAGAGGAGAGGCTATGGTGGGATGAGTTGGAGCTGCACCAATTTGTTGGTAGGTCGTTGATTGAGATCATGATGGAGGAGTTCTCGAGGCTCTTTCTGGTGAGATATCTTCCATCCACACATGAAATTGCAATGGAAAATCAGTTCTAGATGTTAACTCATGACGAAAGTTTTGTGGATGACTGCTTGCATGAGTTTACAAGGTTGGGGCAGTATGCAGGCTTTATGTTTGTAGATGAGGAATGGAAGACTAATCGGTTCTATAAAGAACTGCGAGATACTCTGAGGTTGCTTCTCTCAGGTCCGATGGCACATGGTTTTCTGACATTGGACAATACAGCCCGATCCCTGGAGTAAGATATGAAGCACGTGAAACGTAAGAATGACTTGGCGGTAAAGAAGCCTGAGTTTAAATTGTTGTGTTTAGCGAAGTCTGGACAAGAAAGGTGGAGGAAGAAGGCTAAGCCTGCGGGACCAACTTCTTCTACTATTTATGAAGTGACGATAGTGCGAAGTCTGCTCGCTTGCTACACATATGGCAAGGTGAGACATTTTGATCGAGACTGTTAGAGTGGTCGTTCAAAGGGTGAGAAAAAGACGAGTGCATCATATGCCAAAAAGGGAAAGGCAGTGACGTCAACTGCATTCCAAGCGCAGCCCCGAGTATACAATCTTGGCCAACATAAGGACATTAAACAAAATGATGTGGTGACATGTATGTGTTAAGATACAGTTTTTACTGCTTTTTATACTTGCTACCTTGTACATTGCTTAATCTAGTTATATTAAGCTTTGTCCTGATTTTAGATTGTTCGATGAGAGCACTGTTCGATATAGGAGCCTCTTATTCCTTTTTGTCTGAGGACTTCGTGGTGCGTATCTGCGTGCCTTCTTTTGTATCAATAGATAAAGTAAATGTGTTGCTGCCTAACAGGTGCTTGATGCGCGCAGATAGAGCCTGTTGTGTAAATGTCCGGATAGGAAGTCGTGATTTTGGATTGGAAGCATCTGTGCTACCGATATCTGAGTTTTATGTAATCTTTTGTATGGACTGGCTCTCGGAGCAGCGTACATGTATTGATTGCAACTCAAAGGAAGTTATACTGGGGCAAAACACCAAATGCGAGACTAAGTTCGAGGGTATGCGATAATCAATCAAGATATTGATGTATGCTCTCCAAATAGTCAAGGCAGTTCGGAAGGGTGTGAAATTTTTCTTCACATTGTTAGAGGTTGTAGAGTCGAAGCCCAGTTTGAGTGACTTTTCAATTGTGTTGGAGTTTGCATATGTATTTTTAAGGATCTCCCTGAACTTCCACCCCAGCAAGAGATTGACTTTACGATTGAGTTTTTGCTAGGTGTGAAACCTGTGTCATGCTCATCGTACCGTGTAGTGCCAAAGGTGATGATAGAACTGAAGATTCAGTTGCAGGAATGACTAGAACAAGGTTATATACGTTCAAGTTTGTCTTCCTAGAGTGCACCGGTCCTATTTGTGAAGAAGAATGATGGAAGCTTACAGCTATGCATTGATTATTGTGAACTAAACAAGCTGATGGAGAAGAACAAGTATTCAATTCCGTGAATCGATGATTTTTTTGATCAGCTGGTTGGATCGACTGTCTATTTGAAGTTGGATTTGAAGTCCGGCTATTGGCAGTTGAGAATTCGGGAAAGTGATATTCCCAAGACAGCGTTTGGTACACATTATATGCATTATGAATTTACTGTGATGCCTTTTGGGCTCACTAATGCGTCATCGATGTTTATGGACTTGATGAACATGATCTTTAGAGAGTATTTGGATCTGTTTATGATCGTCTTTATTGACGACATACTGGTATATTTTCAGTCAGAAGATGATCATGCGAATCATTTGTGATTGGTTCTGCATACCCTGAGGAGGAATCACATATATGCCAAGTTCTCTAAGTGTGAGTTTAGGGTATTTAAAGTGGTTTTTTGGTGATGTAGTTATTGGAGAGGGTATTGCCGTGGATTCGACAAAAATAGTTGCAATACGAGAGTGGCTTGTACTTGCTTCTATAGTGGAAGTCAAGCGTTTTCTTGGACTTGTCGATTATTATCGGGGCTTCGTAGAGAACTTTTTGAGGATTGCTTTATCTCTCACTACATTGACATTCCCGTGTTTTGGTTCTAAGAAACTTTAAATACTTCCGCTATAATGCACTCTGAGTTAGGATGTGCAAATGTTATACTTTATTACGTAACTCCACTGACTATCTGTGGAATATGACGTGGGGGCCTGACCAAACCTCCTGTTATACTCTACATGACGTATGGAGCAGCTACAAAGTGTAAACTATTTCTTATGCCTATACAAATGTGGTTCCATACATGAATCTTTTAGTAAGAGCTCCTCTTTTTTAATGATCTCCAAAGCCGCTATGAAGACATTACCAATTATTTCATAGTATAACAAACCATAATAACCCGTGCTAACTTGAATCTGACTCTGTCCAAACATTTTTTTTAATTTCTATATGTTGTATCACAATCATCTTGTTAAATATTTTCCATATAGTGGAAAGACTACAAATTGAAACTTCAAGAAATTTCTTTAGCAAACTATGATCCCCTTCCACACGGTTTGTGCTCGTGTTCCCCAAATACAAGTACATATTAATCCAACATCCTACAAAATACTCTTTATATGGTTCCAACCACGTGGACGTAACATATGCAATTACAATCGGGAATTTCACAACATAATCAGTAAGCATCTGGTTAAACCGCATGTTATACTCATTTTCAGTTTTTGAAATAACTAAATGTTGTCATATACCCCAAAAATAATCACAGCCCATGTCAGTTTTGAAAAATTTCTATTGATCTACACTCTACATAAGATATGTTTTTCTTACGAGAATCTTTTCTGCACACCGCACATAACATCGATTTTCCACTCATCTAGAGCTTCTCTATAACATCTAATTGCAAATTTACTACCACGCCGTTTAGAGCTAGATTTTCTCAATTTTTTTTAGTGAAAACCATATTTTGACTTTCTTTGACAAACCCAGATCGATCACAACCAAGCAAAACTCTAGGTTTTGCCCTTGAATCAATTTTATTGGTCTTTGTGATGATTACTACAAAACTCAGTCCTTTACCAATTTGCCTCGCTCAAGCAACCATTTCCTCCTTGTTACAAAATGTTCCATTTGTTACGAAATATTCTCTGACATCAACAAAAGTTTTCTCGGAGTCATCTTCATACGCCACTAATTGCATACATTCTTTGGAACTCATAAAAATCTTACACCGTAATGAAAAAAATACTTTGTAAACACTAAATATACATTTGTAGAGAAAATTAAAAACCATGATTTAAAAAAAAATTGAGAAAGAGATGAGAAATTATACCCTAAATTTTATTTTGTTTTAAGAGTCGTGTCCTTATATGACTCGTTTGCATAACGTGTGTTTCGTATTAGTTTTGTTCATAAAAATTATTACGAGATACAAAGAACTAGTGGTCTAACTTAATTCAAGTAAAAAACAAAACATAGCCTAAGCCTAGAAGCTTATGCAAGACAGGAAAAAGAAGTCAGATTTTTTTATATAATTCGATTCGAGCTCTTCTCGCTCGAGTCGAGCCCGTCGAGCTCACCGAGCTCAAATCGAGCTTGATCCAATCTAGACGAGCTCGAAATCGAGCCGCTTAAAACGAGCTCATCGAGCTCGAGCTCAAAAAAAATAGCTCGAGCTTGAGCTCGATCCGACTCTTTTTGATGAGCTCGACTCATTTGCAGGCCTAAACAGGAGAATCATGAAAAATATTGGGACCCGGAGATTTAGGAGTGGGAGGCTGGATATTTAGGTTTTAAGATATTAAAGGTAATATTATATAGTATTTATATATTATTTACTAATAATGAATTAATATTAGAATATAATAATTGATTTTAAAAGAAGCTCATGAGTCGGCTCGCGAGCTCATGAACAAGGTTAACTAGGCTTGAGCTCGGCTCGAAAGCAGGTTCGAGCTCGTCGAGCTCGAGCTCGAGCTCGTCGAGCTCGAGCTCGTCGAGCTCGAGCTCGAGCTCGTCGAGCTCGAGCTCGAGCTCGAGTTGAGTTTTTTTTTCGATCCGGCTCATCGAGCTCTTGAGCCGGCTGAACTCAACTTGCACCCCTACCCTAGTGGGTCTATTTATAGATTTCTGCGTCTGACTTGCAAATAGCATACATCCGTCTTTCTGTTTTACTATACGCAACCCAAGGTAGGTCTGCGAACAACAAAACTCTACTAGCAGACCCGATTACATTAAAAACATGTTATTACCACCACACATACGGGTGCGAGCGCGAGCCAGCTCGTCATTCCCCCGAACGAGTGCGACCTGGTTCCCGCGACTTGCCTGCCTCTCGGTCGAGTGCAAGCCGGGTTCCAACGGCTCGACCGCCTCCTAGAAGGAGGCGGGTCATCTTCCCGACTCGCCCGCCTGTTAGGAGGATGCGAGTTTCCCCCGGCTCGCCCGCCTCCTGGGCAGATGCGGGTCGGCTGCCCCGGCTCGCCTGCCCCTTGGTCGATGTGGGCTCGCTCCCCCGGCTCACCCACCTCCTGGGCCGATGCGGGTCGGCTGCCCCAACTCGCCTAGGGCTTTTGATCCCCAGACCCATTTCAAGGATTCCGCTCTGCCTCGCCGGGCCCACTCAATGAATAAGGGGTTGTACACAATCCGCGCTCTTTATGAGCTTTGCAAATCTTAAAAAGAACCATCCAACCTCAAGTGTTTGGTGAGTGCTTGCTGAGCTGGAGGGAATCTTTTTGGTGGGCTCCACCTTCTTGCTCTCTATATATCGCTGGCCTCAAAGGAATTCGTTCACTTACTTCCTCCTCCTTTTTTTGCACGTTACTGTAGCAGTGCACCTGATGCCTATCTCGGAGGAGGTGCACGCTCACTTGGAGGCTGCTAGGGAGGGCACACGGTTGTAGGTTGCTGACGCTGCCCCTAGCTAGCTCGTAGGTCACCCGACTCTTCCTTCAGACCCAAGAGGGCCAGCTTGTGTAGAGTTCATGTATATGTGGGGTTCAGACCCAAGAAGTTCGGCGGGAGCGATCCGAGCGCTCTCATATGGCAGGTGTAGGGGGTGGTCTCGCTCACCTTCCCCAGGAGGAACGAGAACCAGGGTGTCCACGTTCCTTCGAAGGAACGCGACCTCGAAGTTCTTCCCTGCGAAAAACCCAAAGAGGTCAGATTTGTGGCCCCCCAGGGTGGGAGGACGATAGCTCGGCTCGCTGAGCTGCACCGGCGAGAAGGGGACATTGACGAAGTCCCCCTTCACAAAGACAAACTTGGCTGAGCATGCGTTCCACGCTTCTTGGTTTGTTAATAAAAAATCTCGTTTGTATTTGATCATATGGTGCTTATGATGTGAAGGTATCACAGGTCTACCACACTTTGGGCTTTGATTCGGGTCAGAATAAAAAAGCTGAGCTAAGGCGTTGTCGCCCGACGACATCCAGTATCGCCAACCATCGATAGTAGATTGAATAGGAAATGGCGTTGAGTGAACTCAACACACTCAACGCCTATGTACAGTTACTGTCGTTGTCGCCCGGTGACATCGATATCGCCAGGCGACAGTGCATGATTGGACATGATCGATCTGGGATGCGAAAATGGCGAATGCATGAGACACGTGTCAGCAGGATAAGATGTCGCCGATCGGCGACAGCCAATGTCGCTAGGCGATATCCTTAGAATATAAAAATTACTTATTTTGTTGTGGAGATCACGAATTCAATTATCTGGAGTATTCCTTCTTGTTCAACTTATCTAGAGAGCTCCAACATTCAGAATTACTCCTTTTTCCCAAGAAGGTTCAAGCGCTAAAGATCGACGGTTCGTACATGACATTCGAAGCAACCTTGGCAAGGATTCGTCGGCATCTACACCGCTTCGTTTAGAGGGAGTTTTTAATTCTGAATTTTTTATTTTGTATTGTTCTTTATTTCCATTGTAATCAAGAGAGGAAAATCGCCGTCTTGTGCGTGGCGTCTAAGTCCTTGCGTGACTTAGGATAAAATTGCCGCGTTGTGAGTGACGTCCAAGTCCTTGTGCGGCTTAGGGAAAAATCACTGTCTTGTGTGCAACGTCTAGATCGGAGTTAGATCTAGGGAGAGGCTAGTAGTAAGCTCTAGGGAGAGATTCGTTTTAGCCTGCCGGTTCTTATAGAAGGACCGGCGAAATCAAAAGTTTGATATATTTTTCATAAGCCTTAATCTCTAGCTTCATAGAGATTTGTTGTATTTATCGTTATTGCTTTGAAAATAAAATACTGTTATTTTCATTCGTATACATTTCTAAGTGTTTAGTTTGTTTTATGAAAAATTAGTTTTGAACTTATTTTATCTAGTAAACTCTGCTTAAAAATTATTAACCCTTATTCACCCCCCCCCCCCCCTCTAAGGGCGCCTCACGATCCAACAATGATAACATAACATGCAATACTAATAGCTTCGGCCCAAATGATCTAGGTAATTTGTATTCTGATATCATAGTACGAGCCCGTTCTTGAAGTGTTCTATTTTTCCTCTCTACCACATCATTTTGTTGCGGTGTGTGAGGAGCGGAAAATTTGTGCTCGTTTTTGTAAGGTTGGCGGGGTGGAAGGCGTAGTCAGAAAAATTCCACGCACAATTGCCTCGCCCCTCAACATCACCACCATCTCCTCCAATCTTACGAGCTGGTAGGCAGGCTGGATGCTGGAGTTCTCGCTAATTGCGGCAAGCTGAGAATCAAAACCCGGGGTGGGGAATCTCCGCGTCCCGGGAAAAAGGAAAAACACCGGTGGACCCGCTCCCCAGGGATGCCGCGACCTCTCGAGCTCCCACTAGTAGGACCCCTGGCAAGGTCACCAGCACCTCCAAGTCACGGGATCTAGAGACGGCCAACAGGCCTGTGCCGAGGGGTAACCGAAACTTCATCTATGGCGAGAAGCATCTCGATGAGCTCGACAACCCCTACCTATTATGGGACAAGGGGGCGAACAGGGCCTCTATTTCCACCCTCCTACCATCCTGGCTGGAGCAGGACACCTCCAACCGGGAGGCCTTTGACTTCTCTTTTGGGCTCTACTCACGGGAGAATGATTTTATCTTCGACGAGGAGTCAGCGTGGATACTGGTGCATGAGAGGGCGTGAGCCTAGCTCTACACCTTATACCTAGCCCATATGGTGGGTCGCCGCTGCATGCAGATGGAGAGGAACTCCGTGACACACCTGAAGGATGCCACCGAGAAGGATCAAGCCCGTCGTCTCGCGCTCGAGGAGGTGGAGAACCACAAGAAGAGGGCAGACTCCTCCGAATCCCTCCTCGTCGAGTACTTAGGAGGGGTGATGCCCTTTTACAGAACCTTCTCGCACTAAATAACCCTTTTACTGCTCTGTGCAGGACACGACGACGGCCAAGCATCTCAACTCCCAGGTCACCGACCTGGGGAAGGAGAATGAGGAGCTGATGGCCTGATTTCGTGAGTTGGAGTCCGCAGCTCTCCCTCCACCCTCCAACAATAGCGCTAAGCTCGCGCGGTACTCTGAGTATGAGGTCGACGAGCCGCTATAGCTAGAGCGGTCACTTAAAACCGAAAACCGTAAACCGAACCGGAACCGAACTGGAACCGCAAAGAACTGGACCGAACCGTTTGCAAATTATTTGGGTTCTGGTTTGAATTTTGGAACCGTTAACAACTTTTGTTCGGGTGTGGTTCTTATATTTTATTATCCGGACCGAAACCGGAACTGGAACCGCAACATACAAATCTCAAGCGGTTTCAAGATTTTTGGACCCGATCCGAACCGGACCGAAGTAGAACCGAATCGCAACCCGTTTATTATTATTAATTTTATTATAATATTGTTATAATTTTATAATCTATCTATAATATTTATGTTAAAAAAATTAAGGTGCGTCGCTACGTAATTATATTATCCAAAATTTAGGATAATTACAAAATGCTGAATGTAGCGATGACGGATGAAAGATCGTCTTATTTAAAATCTAATAATCTCTATTAGAGTAATATGTAAGATTAACTTTTCGAATTATTCAAATTAATTTAAGAACACACAAATGAAATAGAGCTCGAATAAACGGTAACTGAAGTGCCAAAAATTTATACTGTCGTTTGTTTTGAGCTCATACTTCGTGATAGAGGATGTTCGCAACAGTTGACATGTATTTTCTTTATGAACTCTGCAGCGCTAGCATATCCCGTTAGCATACAAAATTATATGTTGTTTAGATTACTATAACAATAGATAATTACTATAATGTATGCATATAAAATAATCTCTCCACCTGAGTCAGTAATTTATGAATATGCTAATAAAACTCTTGATCAAACATTAATAGTTGCAATTTAATGAATGATAATATTCAGAGCTTGCACACCCTTAGGAATTTATTACCAAAAACTAAATAACAGTGAATATAATGTCTGGAATTTCGGATCACTGTGATCTGTAGTTTTTTGCTACTATGTATGTATACCATATCAATTCAAAGCCTAGATTTTGGTCAAAAATTGAAGACGTGTATAGGTATAGGTGTGCATACCTTTTCTTGGTCAAAACCCTCCACAAATGAAAAGGCGACATATACTAGCCCTCCGATCGTGGAAAAGACCGTCGAGGAGTGCGCAACTTAATTATTTATATTTTGAAGGTGTTTTTAGTTTTTTACAGACCGATTTTATTTCGTTCTGTCAAATTTGGTTTTAGTTTTAGTTGGAATCGATTGGAACCAGACCGAACCGCATAGAACCGGACCGAACCGTTAGTGACCGGTTTGGTTTTGGTTCTCATTAAACCGGAATCGGAACCGTTGACACGACGGTTCCAAAAATTATGATGGAACCGGAACTGGAACCGGTCAAATCAAATAAGGTTTTGATTCTAACTTGAATCACCGTTACCTTAGCGGTCGATTCATGGTTTTAGTAGAACCGGAACCGAACCGGAACCGTGACAGCTCTAGCTATAGCTGAATTCGATCAAGGCGATGAAGTACACCCTCTAGACGATGTAGCAGGCTGGCCTGGTGACAAGCGAGGGCACGGGGCTTTCGACAAAGGACGTGGTTCCAGAGTTGTTCATCCCAGTCCCGAAGCCGGGTGATGACTCCTACCTTCCCCTGTGGGGTCGCGCGTCGCCCAAGCGCTCGCCCTGAAGAGTCCGCGAGCTGGGTTCGCTTTTGTTTCTTGAACATGTATACTTATTTTGGCTGTTATTTTGTAATATTGTACACGCGGGCTGAGCCCCCTCTTTTGTAATTATTGATTATCAATGCATGTGTACATTTTTTAATTGATAATGGTTGACCTCGTTGTCTTTATTATTTTTGATAATTTTCTTTTTTTATTTGCGACCTGGCTTGATCTTCTCGTTTGCCGCATTTGATCCTATGCTTTGATAGTGAGGTCGCACGATTCTCACGAACTTAGCGTAAAGTGTGACGAGACCTTCGACAATCGGCCTGCGAGTGGCGACCCGTTGCTTTCTTTACAAAGCTTCTGCAATGGCGCCCGCGAGATCTAGGTCTAGGCACCCTCCGCCCCGCGCCATGGGTGCTCAGCTCGCGCGAGCCATGCCTCCCTTGGTTGATGTGCTGGTTGTAGAACTTGTGAGCTCCCCGCACGAATGAGGCCTCGTATGTCGTTCTCCTTGGACGTTCTGGTTGACCCGCATGTAGGCATAGAATACATGCGCTTTCTGTGACTTCTCCCCTCATGAGAGCTCGCGACTTGGGTTGCCTCGCAAATGTCGAGGGGAACTCGTCGAACGGGCACCCGAGGGGTGAGGCCTAGCTCGCCTGGGGTGCTTGCCTGGGGTGCTCGCCTTGCGAGCTTGCCTTGAGTGCTCGCCCCGAGAGCTCGCATGGAGTGCCTGCCCTTGGTGACATTCGTTCATCTGATTCTCACTTTTGGCGAGTCACCAGGGGTCCATACCCATCCTATCACCCTAGCTGTAACACCCCTATCCGTCGCATAGCATATAGCAGTAGGTCCGGCCGGGGCCCGACGCCATATACTACGGACAGACCGGTTGGTTACGCGTTGAAACCATTCAACCAATCATGTCGTCCTACACAACACCTAGCGGAAGCAAATTATTAAGTTGCAAAAGAAATAAGAACCCTGCTATAAAGCATGAATGTCCACTACCAACTCAGGAATGTAATCATACACAAAAGAGAACTGGCCTTAAGGCCTTACATTGTTCACTTAACAAAAATAGTGCTTTCATACTTCGGCTCGCAGGCCGGCCATACATGAAAAACGGGAAAGAAACATAAGCAATAAGGCCTTCGAGGGCCGGCACAGCTACAAGGGCTTTAGCCCGCTATTTCTCGCTCTGCTCCGCAGCACCTGCAAGCCACAAACCACCGCCCGGTGGCAAACAAAAGCAACAGTCAGCTATGCTGACCAAATTATAACGATCCCGCCCCCAAAATCGGGGCGGCAATGCTCTTTTCCTGCACTTTATTAGTATAGGCAATATATTAATGTGAACACACAACAACACAGGCGTAGGCTAGCACGGCCACACACCCCGTGCACTCAGGGCACATTCTCGGCGAACCGGCCAACGTCACGTCAATTCAAGCCATAGACGTTCCCAATCCACCACCGCCTCTTGGACGGTCGTCCATATGAGCATTTTGCCTTCCTGGCCTTGGTCACGGCAATTTAAGCCATAGACCGCCGAAGACCCTCATCCATGCCAACGGTCCTACCGAACGACATAGACCGGGTACGGTTCTGCCTGACCCGTGCTCATATCGCAACGGCAATTTAAGCCATATGCGCAGGTCAAGACTCACCGAGTCCCGTTTCCGCCACAACAATCACATAACCCGGTTATGTTCACGTTGGCTCCCCGGCCACCGTGTTGGCAAAACCCGCTTTTGCCCAGTTTTCCGGGTGCACCTTGGAGTTAATCTCCAAGGCTCCCTGATGCAATCTACCAAGTAGAAAACCCGAAAAACACCCAAACACTCGGAGTCTTCCCCGGTTCATATGCAATGCAACATCACCGATCCGGACCAACATGTCCGAATAGGCTTCACACACAATGCCTATGTCTGTTTACGCATACGGACTCTACACAAGGGGGACTTCACATATCTACCCCAAGGAACGCTCCAACTCTTCGCTCACTCGCGAGAGCGGGCTTCCTATGCAAAGGAAAAGAGGGCTTCACATGCCCAAGGATGAGAAATCGTTACCCTTGCATTCTTCCGCGGCGCCATCGAAAACTATACGGTTGGAAAGCACCGCAACGGCGTCGCCTCCGCGGATCTGGACTCGGATCGCGATTCGGAGCTCCGAAGCTCTTCCGGCGGCCGGATCTTGGACTCCTCCTTCCTCCTTGCTCTCCCTTCTCTCTAACTTTTAGAGAGAGATGGGCCAAAAAAAATGGGTTTCTAAACCCTATTTCCCGGCCATAACCACCCAGGAGCAGCCCCCCACCGTCGGATCCAAAGCCAAGGAAACGAACGGCCCGGATTAAATCCAAAATCATAAAATCTGGGCCGAACACGGGTTGGCACACGGCCGTGTGCCTGGCCGTGTAGCTCATTCGCCGTCTCGACCCAAATTGAAAACCAGCACACGGCATGTGACACGGCCTCCGACACGCCCGTGTCGCCTGCGACACGCCCGTGTCGGGATCCGTGTCACCCCCCCCCCCCCCCCCCCGTGTGTAATAAATCAACACTTTGCAGTCAGAGGGGTACACGGCTTGGTGACACGGCATCGGACATGCCCGTGTCAAACTAGACACGCCCGTGTTCATGCCCGTGTCACTACCCGTGTACCCACCCGCATAGCACAGGTGTGACACGGCCTGGGACACGCCCGTGTCCTAGGCCATGTTCCACCACACGACCATCGTCGACCTGAACTTGTCGACGACACGGCCCGAGCTCGACACGCCCGACACGGCCTCCGACACGCCCGTGTCGGGGCCCGTGTCACCAGTACCAAAAATCTGACTTGGCCCAAAAACGATCCCCGTCGCTCCTACAACAATTTGGGGTGTTACACTAGCAGCGGGTGTTGGGCGTCAATTTGAACTTATCTCTTGGACAGTCACCGGGCGCTACCACCGAACCAATCAGCTAATATGATCCTAACGTCGGGTGTTGATAATCGACCAAGCTTTTCTCTTGGCCAGTCTTCGGGCGCTTCTGCCTGCCCAATCAGCTAATAGGAGCCTGACGGCGGGTGTTGAACATCAACCGGGCTTTTCACTTGGCCAGCCATCGGGTGCTACCACCAGCCCAATCAGCTAGTAGGAGCCTGACGGCGGGTGTTGAGCATCAACCAGACTTATCTCTTGGCCAACCATAGGGTGATACCACCAACCCAATCAGCTAGTAGGAGCCTGATGACGAGTGTTGAGCATCAACCAGACTTATCTCTTGGCTAGCCACCGGGCGCTACTACCAGACTAATCAACTAGTAGGAGTCTAGTGGCGGGTGTTGAGCATCAACTAGACTTATCTCTTGGCCAGCCACCAGGAGCTACCACTGACCCAATCATCTAGTAGGAGCCTGACAGCGGGTGTTAAGCATCAACTGGACTTTTCGCTTGGCCAGCAACCGGGCGTTACCACTGACCCAATCAGTTAGTAGGAGCCTGACGGCGAGCGTTAAACATCAACCAGACTTATCTCTTGGCCATCTACCGGGCGCTACCACTGGCCCAATCACTTAGTAGGAGCCTAACGATTAGTGTTGAGCATCAACCGAACTTTTCGCTTGGCCGGCCACCGGGCGCTACCACCATCCCAATCAGCTAGTAGGAACCTGACGGTGGGTGTTGAGCATCATCCGTACTTTTCTCTTGGCCAACCACCGAGCGCTACCACCGGCCCAATCATCTAGTAGGAGCCTGACGGCGGGTGTTGAGCATCAATCAGAATTTTCTCTTGGCCAACCACCGGGCGCTACCACTGGCCCAATAAGCTAGTAGGTGCCTGACAACAGGTGTTGAGCATCAACCAGACTTATCTCTTGACCAGCCACCATGCGCTACCACCATCCCAATCAGCTAGTAGGAGTCCGATGGCGGGTGTTGAACATCAACCGAACTTTTCGCTTGGCCAGCCACCGGGCGCTACCACCGACCCAATAAGCTAGTAGGATCCTGACGACAGGTGTTGAGCATCAACCAGACTTTTCTCTTGGCAAGTCACTAGGCGCTTCCACCGGCCCAATCAGCTAGTAGGAGCTTGACGATGGGTGTTGATCATCCACCAGACTTTTCTCTTGGTCAACCACTCTCCACATTCCTTATAACAAGCAAGTGAATCATCAAAGATATACAAAAGTGTGGAAAAGTACTGCTTTATTATTTGATTTCATGGGTAGAAGCACTTCAAGTCATTGCCGCTCCAAGCATGACTAAGGGGCTCCCCCTCCACATTCTAGAGGTGGTATCCCCCTGACTTCAAGGCTTCTTTGATTACATAGGGACCCTCCTAATTTGGGTTTAACTTGCTGACGACCGCCGACCTTCCGGAAGCATCGAGATTTTTCAATACCAAGTCCCCCTTTATGAATTGCATGATCCTGACATGCTTGTCGAAGTACTTGACCATCCGTCACTTGATCTCCTCCTGCCTGACGGTGGCCACATCGCTGAGTTATTCTCTCAGGTCCAGAGAAAGTCATATCTTGTCCTCATTCTCGACCCTCCATTCATCTCTACCTTCTCCAGCCTCCACCATTCACAGCGTCCGGACCTCGAATTCTATTGGGAGGACAGCCTCGCAGCCGTGGGAGAGCATGAAGGGAGTCTCTCCTGTGGCCGTGTTGGGTGTGGTCCTTAGGACCCAAAGAACCGAAGGGAGTTGCTCCACCCAGCTTTCCTTCAAATTTTCCACCTCCTTCTTTAACAAGTTAACTATGATCTTATTTGCCGCCTCTACTTGCCCATTGCTTCGAGGGTGATGAACTGACGCGAATCTGAGATCTATCCTGAGTTGGCCACAAAAGTTGATGAACTCTACACTGGCAAACTGTGGCCTATTATCCGTGATAATGGCCTGAGGAAACCCATGCCGACAAATGATCTCCCCACATATGAAGTTGCGAATCACTTAAGAGGTCACCTTGGTCAGTGCCTTGACCTATATCCACTTAGAGAAATAGTCGATCATAACTAGCAGGAACCTTCTCTGCCCGCTGGCCTGAGGGAATGGCCCCACCAGATCCATTCCCCAAATAGCGAAGGTTCAGGGCGCAGGGATGCTTCTGAGTCTCTGTGTCGGTAGTAGTTGGAGAGGGCAAACAACTGGCACTTCTGACATTTCTTTGCGAATTCTATGGCATCTCGGCCCAGGGTTGGCCAAAAATACCCTTGCCTTATTATCCTTCCCTCCAGAGTCCTGCTTCCCGAGTGGATCCCACACTCACCGACATTGACATCCTCCAAAATTCTTCGGACCTCCTCCTCGGCCACACAACGTGCCAGTAATCCCGATAAGGTCTTCCAGTACAGCTTCCCATCATGCATCAGTAGTATGCTAATTTATACTTGAACCGCTTCTTATCAAGACCTCCCGAGAATTCTCCTGTGGATAAGAAAACTATGAAGGGGTCCATCCATGAGGGGAGTTGGTCCACCTCCATCAACTCCCCTTCCTCAATAGAGGGGCAGAATAGGTCAGTTATAGTTCCTCATACACGGGGTCCGACCTTAGCCAGCTGATCCACTTGCTCGCTTTCTTCCCGCGACACATGTCGTATGGAAAACGTTTGGAACATGCTGATGAGGCTCTTCACTTTTGCTAAGTATAATTGGAGAGTAGGCTCCCTTGCCTTGAACTTATCGTCGATTCGAGAGGACCATACCAGGGAATCCGTTAGCATTTCTACGTCATGCACCCCCAAATCCCTCTCCAGATGTAACCCCGATATTACTGCCTCATATTTCGCTTGATTGTTAGTAATGGGGAAATGGATCACCATTATCTGCTCTATCCTCATTCCATGAGGACTTTCCAGGATCACTCCTACTCCCAAGGAATGTCTCCCCGAGGCGCCATGCACCATCACCTTCCAGGGAACCGAACGAGTGAGCTCCGTCTCTATCACCTCGACCACATAGTCGGCCAAAAGGTCAGCCATCGCCTAAGCCTTTATCGAGAGGCGAGGGGCAAAAGATATGTCAAACTCTCTTAGCTCAACAAACCATTTTGCAAGTCTCCTTGAATGCTCCACCCCTTCAAAGATGTTACGAGGGGGATGATCTGTCACCACCCGAATTGAATGTACCTGGAAATATGGCATGAGCCTTCGAGCCGAGACGGACAGAGCAAAAGCCAGCTTCTCCAAGATCGGGTACCAGAGCTCCATCTTCCTTAGGACCCGACTCACATAGTAAATTGGCAGCTGCTTATTTCCCCCCTCCTGGACCAGGACAGAGCTCACGGCCTCGACTTCGACTCCAAGGTAAAGGGATAAATCTTACCCCTCCTCTTATCCTTGGAGAAGCGGAGCCTGAGTGAGCTGTCTCTTCAAGGATTGGAAGGCCTCCTCGCACTCCTTGGACCATTCGAATTTGTGGCCTCCCCTCAGCTCTTTGAAGAAGGATGAACACTTCTCTCCTGCTCGAGAGAGGAACCTTCTCAGCCCTGCAAGCTTCCCTGTCAGGCATTGAAGAAGGGTGAGCACTCCAACTCTATGATCGCCCACACCTTATCTGGATTGGGTTCCACCCCCACAGAAGTGAGGAGGTGACCTAGTAACTTTCCCCAGCTTGCCCCAAAAATGCACTTCAGGGGGTTCAACCTCATCTTATACTTTTGTAAGGTATTGAATGTATCCTCCAGATCTTGGAGATGGGATCTCGTATCCCGACTCTTCACCATGTGGTCGTCTACATATACCTCCAAATTTCTTCCCTTTTGCTCCTGAAAGACTCGGTCCATCATTCTTTGATATGTTGTCCCTGCATTCTTGAGTCCAAAGGGCATCATCTTATAACAATAGCACTCATCCCCTGTAATGAAGGAAACGTCTTTTATGTCTTGGAGATGCATCCTGATCTGGTGGTACCCTGAAAAGGCATCTAGAAAACTCATTAGGGAAAAAAATCGATGTTGAGTTAACCAGCGCGTCGATTCGAGGCAGGGGATAACAATCCTTAGGACATGCTTTATTTAAAAATGAGAAATAAATACATATTCTCCAGCGCCCGTCTCCCTTATTAACCATTACCACGCTGGAGACCCAGCCTGGGTACTGGATCTCCGATACAAACATTGCCTTAAGAAGCTTACCCACCTCCTCCCTGATGGGCTCAGCCAGCCTGTCAGCGACGGACCTCTTCTTCTGCTGGATGGGGTGGGCGCCGAGATCAAGGTTGAGGCGGTGGCAAGCCACATCCGCATCGATCCCCGACATGTCCTCCGCGCTCCATGTGAAGATGTCCATGAAAGTCTTATTTTCAAGGTTAGCTAAACATCTAGAGGGAGGTGAATAGGTTTTGTCTCTGTTTAACTTTTCTAATTTGTTATCAGATTTCTGTGCTTGTGATTAGGTTAGTTATCGGCTTTCAAGAACATTCACAGATGACACAACAATTTTATAGTGCTTCCCCAATCTTATGTTCATCCACTATCCCTCTGCGCCTATCTGACAATGTGTTAGATTCGGCTCAGTTCGACGAACGACTGAACTGTGTTCGATGAACGTCGAGCTCAGCTCGATGAAAGTATATTTCAGTTCGAATGGTGGACATAGTTCGACAAAAAGCTGAACTGAGTTCGACAAACTCCAGGCTAAACTGAGTAATTTAGCTCAGCTCGATGATCGCTAAGCTCAGTTCGACGAAGTTGAGCTCGACGAAAGTCAAGCAGTCCATGCTTTTGGACTTAGCCAAATTTCTGCTTCAAGGCGTTGAGAGTGTCGAGAGTGTTGAGTGAGCTTACCTCACTCAATGCTATTTGCCTTAGCAAATATTTCTGCGCCTTGGCGCTGAGAGAGTAAGCTCCACTCAACGCCAAACTACTTAACAGAATTTTCTATTATATGACATTGAGTGAGTAAGCTATACTCAATGCCTGTGGACTTAGTGAAAATTTTGCCCAACTTTTTTGTGGAGTTGACTGGCACAACAATACTCAATGCTAAAAGTTATATGGCGTTGAGTGAGTAGACCACACTCAACGCTTGTGGACTTGGCCACATTTTCAGTCAATTTCTCAATGCTTAGACATACTTAGCCTGACTCACAGCCTTTTTGTTGTATGACGTTGAGTGAATAGACTACACTCAATGCCTGTGGACTTAGCCACATTTTTTGCTATCTTCCAGTTAGGCTGAGATAGACTCAATGCTTTATGTTATATGACGTTGAGTAGTAGACTACACTCAACGCTTTTGTACTTAGACAAAGTTTTGGCTATCTGTCCGTTAGATTGAGACAGTCTCAACGCTATATGTTATATGATGTTGAGTGAGCTGTCCTCACTCAACGCTTGTTGACTTAAGCACATTTCTACTAGATATTATTGAGTTCATGCCTCTAGCGTTGAGTGAGCTTTCTCCACTCAATGCTTGTGGACTTAGATAATTTTTGGTATGTCTAACAACCACTTAGTATGTCCACATATCCAATCATTATGATATGGACTACCTGCACTCAAGACCTCAAATGCACATCAAATACAGTTGATGTGTGTGACATTGACATGTTTGACTTCTCACAAATCAAGGACATTGGGAACAATGGACCCAACAATCTCCCCCTATTTGAAGAAGTCAAAACCCTTATCGACCCTTATCAAAAAGGTTTTATTTCCTTGGTCAATGATACACACAACCTATACAGCAAAATCAAAATCAAAATTTTGATATGCTATAAGTAAATGTACCTCACTTACTCCCCCTGTTTTGTTATAAGGTTGATGTCCTTACTTGAGTGTCACATGTCTTTCTTTCCCCTTTACCATCTCCTGTCTGTATGGCTATGTCTCCCCCTCTGCTATGTCTCCCCCTTGCTAAGTCCTTCTCTCTTCTCTCCCCCTTTTTGACTTTTGCAAAATAGGCAGATGGGGGTTGGCCCTTCCATTGGCTGACCTTTTCTCTTCTCTCCAGAGTAACTTACTCCCCCTCAGTAGAAGCATCAGTGAACTGATACTACTTGGGAGTCTGTATGTCCAGCAAGAGGAACAATACCTACACCAAAAAAATGCAAAAGGGAGTGCCTGAAGTTATGTCTAGTTCAACATACCCAACTCAAATTTGAGGGTGTTGAACTTTGCTTCATCTAATGGCTTAGTGAAGATATCATCCACTTGCTTGTCTGTGGGGACAAACTCAAGACTGATGTCTTCCTTCTCCACATGCTCCCTAATAAAATGATATCTCATTTCTATATGCTTAGTCCTGCTATATGAGACAGGATTCCTAGCAATAGAAATAGCACTTGTAGAATCACAGTAAAGAGGAGTTCTACTTACCCGAAGGTTGTAATCCTGGAGCTGATGTTGAATCCACAACAGCTGCCTGCTGATATATATTCTGACTCAGCAGTGGATATAGCCACACTAGTTTGCTTCTTGCTGCTCCAAGAAACTAGTCTTCTACCTAAGAACTGACAGGTTCCAGTAGTGCTTTTTCTGTCTTCTTTGCAACGTGTAAAATCTGCATCTGAAAATCCAATTAGATCAAAATCCCTATTTCTAGGGTACTATAGGCCAAGATCTGGTGTGCCCTTAAGATACCTCAAGATTCTCTTTGTTGTAGAGTAATGAGATTCTTTAGGGCAGGCCTGATACCTAGCACAGAAACATATGAAATACATGATATCAGGCCTACTAGCAGTCAGGTATAGAAGGGAGCCAATTATCCCTCTATACAAAGACTCATCAACAAGTTTCCCTGTCTCATCTTTGCTTATTGGCATACTTGATCCCATGGTAGTTCTCATGGTGGAAGCATTCTCCATACCATACTTTTCTATTAGCTCCCTAGTGAACCTAGAATGGGATATGGATAAGTCATCATCAGTCTGTCTTACTTGGAGTCCCAAGAAGAACTTGAGCTCACCCATGCTGCTCATTTCAAACTTCCCTTGCATAAGTTTAACAAACATCTTGCAAAGGTGGTCATCAGTAGATCCAAAGATAATGTCAGCAACATATATCTGGACTAGGATAAGCTTGCCCTTTGATTCCCTTAGGAATAGGGTCTTGTCTATCTTCCCCCTTGAGAATTTGTTCTCAATTAGGAAGCTGTACAAGGTTTCATAACAAGCCCTAGGGGCTTGCTTTAGCCCATATAGAGCTTTCCTAAGCTTAATTATAAACAAAATTGGGAGAGTTAGGATCTACAAAACCTGGTGGTTGATCCGCATATACTTCCTCTTTTAGGTCCCCATTCAGGAATGCTGACTAGACATCTATCTGGTAGACTCTGAATCCCCGATGGGCAACAAATGCAAGGAAAATCCTTATGGCTTCCAATCTGGCTACTGGGCCAAATGTCTGGTCAAAGTCTATGACCTCTTCTTGCATGTATCCTTTAACCATCAGTCAAGCCTTATTCTTGACAATAATGTCATCTTGATCCAACTTGTTCATGTAGATCCACTTAGTCCATATGACATTCTGTCCTTGTGGTCTGGGGACCAACTTCCAGACCTTACATCTCTTAAATTTGTCCAGTTCTTCTTGCATTGCTCTAATCCAGAACTGGTATTTGATTGCTTCTTCAAACTTATTTGGCTCTACTTGAGACAGGAAGCTTGAGTAGAGAGCTGTATTTATGCTCCTGCTTCTGGTCTGGACTCCATGATTTGCATCACCAAAAATTTGGTATACTGGATGGTCCCTTAGATGCCTGGTAGCTGGAGGCAATCTAACTGCAGGTTATTGATCTTCAAGGTTTTCAGCTAGCGGGTCTTCATTTTCTTCAGGTATGTTGTCTCCTTCTCTTGGAGTAGGCAGTCCATCGTCATTTTCTTGGACTATGGGGGTAGCTTCCTTGATGGTCAGCTTGTCCATCAACTGCTCTGTACCTGTAATACTATAAGAGGAGGAGCTTGGCAACTTATAGTTAACCATGTTGGATTCATTAAATACAACATGCATTGACTATTCTACAACTTGGGTAGTTAAGTTGTAGACTTTATATGTCTTACTATGAGTGCTGTACCCAACAAAGATCCTTTCATAGAACTTGGCAGCAAACTTAGTTAAATGGACTTTTCCATTGTTGAGCACATAACACTTGCAACCAAAGATCCTAAAATTGCTCAGGTTTGGTTTTCCGCCCTTCAAGATCTCATAGGGAGTCTTCTTGTGGCTCTTGGTGATAGAAGCCTTATTAAGGACATAACATGCAGTGTTAACTGCCTCAGCCCAGAAGTATTCTGGGAGGGATGAGTCACTTAGTAAGGTTCTACCAGCCTCTATGAGAGTCCTATTTTTCCTCTCAGTAATTCCATTTTACTGGGGTGTTCTAGGAGAGGAAAACTCTTGATGAATCCCTAACTCTTCACAGAACCTTGTCATGCACTCAAACTGAAACTCAGTGTTATGGTCTCTTCTGATTTTGACCACAGTGCTGTTGAATTCATTCTAAATTTGCTTGACAAATATCTGAAAGACATCAGGGGTTTCAGATTTCTTCCTCAGAAAGAACACCCAGGCAAATCTGGAAAAGTCATAAACAACCACAAGGGTGTAGACTTTCCTACCTAGACTTTGAATTGGCATAGGACCAAACAGATCTATATGCAAGAGGTATAAGCACCTCACTGAGTCTTTGGTGGCAATGCTCTTGAAGGAGGTCTTAGTCTGTTTGCCCTTTTGGCATGCAGAGCAGATACCCTCCTTAGTGCATATAAACTTAGGCTCATTCCTAACCAGCTTATTGTTGAACAGCTTGCCTATGGTCCTATAATTTAGATGGGCTAGCCTCTTGTGCTACTGGACACAGGAAGAGACTTTCTCATCTATAACAAGGCATACATGTGAGTCTTTGCTAGAATATAGGAAATCTAAACAGTACACATTTCTACTCCTAGTGCCTGTTAAGATGACCTCTTGGTCACTTAACCTCCTAATTTGGCACGCATCCTTGTGGAATACTATGTCATAACAAAGATCACAGAGTTGGCTAATATTTATCAGGTTGTATTGCAATCCTTCCACATAGGCTACTCTAGTGATAGTGACTATGTCATTAGAGATCTTACCATAACCTCTAGTCACTCCTTTTTCAGATCCACCAAAGATAACCTTTGGTCCATTCCTTACTGGAGCATAATCCTTCAGCATGCTCCTTGTTCCTGTCATGTGCTTGGAACATCCACTGTCCAAGTACCATATAGGGGTATGAGCACTTGGACTATCCTGCAAAACACACATCAGTTAACCTTAGGACCCCAATTTTTATTGGGTCTTTGGTGCCTATTAGGCTGAAAATAATTCTGCCTGCCTACAGCTTTTCTGACAAACAAGCTGACATTTGCTCTTTGCACACTATAATTGTGCCAGCAATCAATAACAAAGTGGCCTACTTTTCCACATCACAAACACTCATGGATGTTGTACCTTCTTTTTGGAGCAGGTCTAGTGGCTGTGTTAATAACAGCTCTGGGTCCAAAAGGAGCAGCAACTGTCTTATTCCATGATTTTCCATCCACAGTCTGACTAATGGTGGGTTTGGCAGTAGAAGTGCTTGGGATATCTTGAGCCCTTCTAGAAGCAACTTTATTTTTGGGGAACATACTCTTGATGCCCTCAGAAATTTCCGGGTCAGGTCTATTGACAGCCTTGCCCTTTGTCTTAGAGTGGGCTGGAGGAATTTGAGAACAGTCAATAGCTTTACCCTTGACTGAAGGGGCTGTTGCACCAAACACAAATGGTCCAGGATGGGACATTTATATTTTCTCATAGGTACTTTCACCTTTGCTGTGTCTACCACCATATTGTGGAACTTCTTTTGTTCACATAAGTTGGTCTAACATGATTCCAATGACCATAAATACTCTCATGGTCATGGCTGTTGGAAGGAAATTGCAATCTAACAAATTTTACAGGAGCCTTAGAGGCTAGTGGATCCACTTGAGATTTGCCCTTTCCCTTGAGATTAGCAGCTCTTGTCCTTCCCTTGAATCCCAACCCTTTCTTTCCCTTTTGGGAGGAGAATGAGTCTATCAAGGGCAACACAGTGCTAGGCTTGGAGTAGCTAGCCACTAGTTCCCTCTCCTTTTGGAGCTTTCCCTCAAGATTCCTGATATGGTTATTCTTGAAGGTTATGGTACTTATCTGAATGATTGTCACATTCTTCAGTTTGCTAACTTCCTGCATCTTCAGATCCAGCAATTTTGCTGATTCTAAAGCAGCAAGCTTTAAAGAGACAATTTTCTGAGCCTGTTGTTTGGCCAGGAGCTTGCTCTTCTTTAGAGCCTGCAGAAGTTCATCATATTTATCAATCAATTGATTGATGTCTCCCTCAAATTCTGAGCCATCATCATCACTTGATGTGGAGGCACAAGAATCTATAACTAATTCATAATTTAAACATGCAGAGCTAGTGACAAAAATTACTTTGCTTGGACCAGGCTGATCTTGGCTGGTTTTTTCATCTGACTTAGCCATCAGCCCAAAGAAACAACTTTCTCTCCAGAATTCACCTCTAAATCACTATCAGATTGTGATAGAGGGGCCCAATCTTCAATCCTGGCAGCAGGATGAACCTTCTCAGCTTCTTCTTCTAAAGCAGCCAGCCTTTTGATGCAGTCCGCTTCTACAACTCCTTCTTCAATAGAGTACAGCCCAATGTAGGCTTCTTCTTCTTATTCTTCTTCTGACTCTGATGTGGAGAAGTCAGTCCAGCTTCTTTGCTTTTTAGCAATGAGGGATTTCTCCTTCTTGACTTTTTTGCTGGTGGTCCTTTTTCTCACTGTGTTCCTTCCTTTTGACTGGGCAGTCAGCTATCAGATGCCTAGGTTTTCTACAATGATAATAAGTTATGTTAGAGGAAACCTGTTTACCAGTTTTGGAACCATACCTGTCCTCTTTAGAGGATTTTCTTCTGCCCTTGTAGTAGTCATCCTTGGGATGAGAGGAGGTGGAAGGCCTGCCTCTCCAGTGCTTCTTCTTTAAGAACTTCTGGAATTGCCTAGTGAAGGCAGCAAAATCTTCATCAGACCATTGGCAGTCTGATGCACTTCCCTCTGATCTTCCAGAATCAGATTCAACATCTCTCCTTAGTGGAGAGGGAGACTTTCTTCTATTTTCGCTGGTGCCTTCAGCTTTGAAAGCTACAGTTTTGTCTCTTGCCTGAGACTTGTTATTCTCCTCTTCTTTCCTTGCTGCCAGCTGAATCTCATATGACAACAGCTTCCCAAAGAGTGTGTGAGGAGCAGTGTCACCCAACTTTGTCACTTCTCCGATGTCATAGATTTTTGTGTTCCACTCTCTAGAGAGAAACCTAAGGAACTTATCATTCAGTTCATAGTGACTGAACACTCTTCCATAAGTCTTAAGCTCATTCACGATTCTAAAGAACTTTTCATAACAGGTGGTTATGTTATCCCTCTTGGATTCCCTGAAAGTCTCATACTCTTGGTTGAACATGTACTTCCTATCATCTCTAACTTCATCTATCCCCCCATGTAAATCACTAGAGTTTCCCACATTTCCTTTGCTATTTTGCAATGGATCAGGTTCTGAAGTGTAGAATCATCAACAGCACCCATGATGATGTTCTTTGCCCTTTTGTCTATTTAGGCCAGGGCCAACTCATCCTTGGTCATCTCATCATATGTCTTGGGGGGTCTTTGTAACACCCCGAAATTTAGTGTTGAATCGGGCGGCGTTTGTACCAAGTTTGGACCTTGGTAGGGTGAACACGACCTGTGATACGGGCGTGTCACACGGCCGTGTCATACTCAGGTCATCCAATGAAGGACACGACCTAGAGCACGGGTGTGTCCCAGGGCGTGTCAGTGCACACGACATGGGACACGGGCGTGTCACATGGCCGTGTACTTCTCTGGAATATTTTTGGGTTTTGGTGTCGACTGTGGAACATGGCCGTGTACTGGTTGACATGGGCAGTCAAATTCGACACGGGCGTGTCATCACCCGTGTCCACCAAGCGACGTGACGGTTGGCATAACGGTTATTGGTGACACAGCCCTTGGACACGGGCGTGTTGAGGCCCCGACACGGGCGTGTCAGGTTGGGATACGGGCGTGTCCCAACCCGTGTCCTTTTCTGTGCTTGATTTGGGTGGCTGGATCGAGGAACACGGCCTGGAACACGGCCGTGTGCAAAGCCGTGTTCGGCCTAGGATTAAAGATTTCAGGCTAATCTGAGCCGTTCGTTTTCTCTAAATAAGATCCAACGGCCCAGATGAGTTCCTGCCTGTGTTTAGTCTGGAATTAGAGGTTTTATTTCCTCATTCCATCCTTAACTCCCTCTTTTGAAGAAGTTAAAGAGAGAAGAGATCAAGGAAGAAGGAAGGGGGGAATCCGGCCGCCGGCGGAGCATCGGAGAACCAATCTGAGAACCGAGACCGGATCCGTGGAGAGAATTCCCTTGCGAAGCTTTCTATCTGACTAGTTTTTCATGGCGTCGAAGCGGACTTCAAGGGTAACGATTTTAAACTTGAGCGCTTGAAGCCTTTCTTCCTTTGCATGGGAAAACCCGAGCCCGCGAGTGTGCGGTGAGTGCGCGGTGTTCCTTGGGGTAGATATGTGAAGTCCCCCTTATTAGAGTCTGGAATCGAAGTACGAGAATAGGCATTGTGTGTGAAGCCTACCCAGACGTGTTTGTCTTGATCGGTGATGTTGAATTGCATGAATAGCCGGAGAAGACTCCGTGCGTTGTTTTCGGATTCCTACGCGGTAGATTGCGGCAGGGATCCTTGGAGATTAACTCTAAGGCGCACCCGGAAAACTGAGCGGAAACGTTATTCTGCTAACTTGGCGGTCGAGGAGTAAGCCTTGAACATAACTGGGTTATGTGTTGTTTGGTAATGATTTAGGATCCGGATGAAGCTTGGTCCGCGCGTACGTCTTAAAGTGACTAGGCGGCGTGAGCAACGGACGGGTGGAAACGGACCCTGGCTATGCGGTTCAGTGCTAGAGGCCCTAAAGTGGAACTGGCCGTCGGCATAGTCGGGAGTCTTGGACTACGGTCGGAAGGACTCACAGATGCTCACATAGCTTGCCATCCTAAGGATGGTGGTGAAGCCACCGAATTGACCGGATTCACCGCGAATGTTCCCTGAGTGCACGGGGTGTTTGGACGAGTGAGCCTACACCTGTGGAGAAAGTTTTTATTTGCACTTTATTATTTAGCTGGGCTAACGATATACAGGGAAGGAGCACCGCCTCCCCTATTAAGGGGGCGGGTTCATTATAATTTGGTCAGCTTTAGCTGACCGTTGCTCTGTTTGCCACCATGCGGTGGAATAATTGCTTGCAGGTGCTGTGGAACCAAGCGCCAAGTAGCGGGTTGAACCCTAAGCTGATGTGCAGGCCCTCGAAGGCCGAAGTGAACTGCTATTTTTACTTTCTATCATGTATGATCAGCCTGCGAGCCGATGTTTGTAAGACATTACCTTGTTAAGAGAAACTTTGTAAGGCCATAAGTCCATGTACTCTTTTGTGTATTCGTTTTATTTCATTCCTATGGTTAGTGGACATTCATGTCATGCTTGTGCAAATTTTGGGTTCTATTAACTGTTTAAAAGCTTCCGGTAGAATGCTCTGTGTTAGGACGAGTAGTTGAGAATTTGGTATTATTCTGTAACCCCTCTGACTGTCAGTGGTATATGGAGTCGGGTTCCAGCTGGACCTTCTGTTATATGTCATACGACGGATGGGGGTGTTACAATTTGGTATCAGACTAGGGTGCCGGTCATCTGTAATCGAATTCGTGGGCGAATTCTTTTAAGGGGTGGTGAGCACATGTATGTGCGTCATCGTTATAACATAAAAGAACCCATGAATGTCCACTTAGGAATGAAAAAATGCATTTGTTTTGGGAACCTAAGTGTTCCAATGATTGCTTTTAGCAATTTGTGTGTCGCCTAATCAAGGGTTTATGCTATTATAGGTGTCTAGAAGTGGTGCGGGGCAATCAGAGCGTCCGCAATCAGCGAAAAGTAGTGCACCAAGAGACGTGCCTACAACACCTCCTTCAGCAGAAACCATCAGATTGGTGGCTGAAGCAGTTTTTGTCATGATAAATGCCCAGCAAGTGCAGCACGCACCACCTGTTAATGAGCAAGAACCGATTAGAGTGGCAGTGCTAGGAGTAGTAGAGCATGGGGCAGTTGATCCGGTAGCGCCAAGAAGAGCCATGGAGAAACAGCTCAAGCACGTGATGATCTTTAATCCTCCAATATTTGATGGGTTGGGAACGCCAACTCAAGCTGAGTATTGGCCGGTGAGGCAAGGATGTGGTGGGACGAGTTGGAGGTTCATCTCTTAGTGGGAAGACAACTTGCTGACGTACCGATAGAGGAATTCTCAAGGTTATTCTTGGCCAGATACCTACCTTCTGCCCAGAAGCTTGAGTTAGAGAATAAGTACCTTGGATTGACTCAGGGAGTGAGTAGCATGGATGAGTATCTCCACAAGTTTACTTGGTTAGGTCGTTATGCTGGTGCTATGTTTACTAAAGAAGAGAGGAAGACCAACCGATTTTATGAGGGTCTACGGAGCGACCTACAGCTACTCCTTGCTGGGCCTAAGGCGCAGGGTTTCCTAGCCTTGGTAAATGCGGCTCGGTCTTTGGAAAGGGTTGTAAGGAAAGTGCAAGAGAAGAAGGACCCAGTGGAGAAGAAGTCAGAGTTTAAAGTCCCAAATTCAAAGTAAGGTTTCCGCAGGTGGAACAAGAAGCAGAAGACTTCAAGCTCAGCCCCTTCGCCTGGTACGATGGGGGCAAACCCTAGTCGAGCCCCAGGAGCCTGTTATAACTGTGGAAAGGTGGGACATTTTGCAAGAGAATGTTGGAGCGGACCTACAAAGTCCGAGAGGAGGCAAAGAGCAACTTTTGAGGAAAAAGGGAAGGCGACAGAGTCGACCGCATCCCACCATGCTCTGGCCCAGCCTAGAGTTTATAATCTTGGCCTGCAAGAGGCCATCAAACAAGCTGACGTGGTGACAGGTATGAGTTAAATTTATTACAGTTTAGCTTTTTGTTATAACTGTTACCTTTGTATGTGTTAGATTATTTGTGTTGGTGCTAGGCTTTGTTTTGATTTTCGATCGTCCGGCGAGAGCCCTGTTTGATATGGGAGCATCGCATTCCTTCTTGTCCGAAAGATTCGTATCGCTCATCAGAGTCCCTTCTTCGATGGCAAAGGACAAGCTGGATGTGTTATTGCCCAATGGGTGCTCAATGCGCGCGGATAGAATTTGCGTGGTAAAGTTGCAGATTGGGGATCAGGAGTTCGATTTGCAAGCGTCGGTGCTGCCGTTAGTGGAGTTCGATATAATATTTGGAATGGAAGGGCTTTTGGAGCAGCGAGCCTGCATTGATTGTAACCGAAAAGAGGTTAAGTTGGGACTGAATACTGAGCGGGAGACTAAGTTTGCGGGCTTGAAAGGGTCGAGCAAGATTTTGATGTCGGCTCTTCGGGTGATTAAGGCAGTTTGGTCTGGTGCTGAGCTGTTTGTCATTTCAGTATAGGCTTCAATGCCTAATCCTAGTCTATACAGTATTGTAGTGGTGTCCGAGTATCCTGATGTATTTTCAGATGATCTCCCGGGAGCCCCTCCTCAACGGGAGATTGATTTTACAATTGATCTAGTGACGGGTGCCAAACCTGTGTCACGCTGTCCGTATCGGATAGCGCCTAAGGAGATGGCGGAGTTGAAGGTACAACTGCAAGAATTGTTAGAGCAAGGGTATGTGCGTCCAAGTTCGTCGCCTTGGAGCGCACCGATCCTTTTCGTTAAGAAGAAAGATGGGAGTTTGCGACTTTGTATTGATTATCGGGAGTTGAATAAACTTACGGTAAAGAATAAGTATCCGATCCCAAGGATTGACGATCTATTTGATCAGTTAGTTGGGTCAACAGTATATTAGAAGCTAGATCTGAAATCCGGATACTACCAGTTAAGGATAAGAGAATGTAACATCCCTAAGACAGCGTTCAACACGTGGTTTGGACACTACGAATTTACGGTCATGCCGTTTGGGCTGACAAATGCGCCATCCTTGTTTATGGATCTAATGAACAGGACGTTCAGAGAGTACCTGGACCAATTCGTGATAGTGTTTATCGACGACATCTTGGTGTACTCGCGGTGTGAGGATGATCACTTCAAGCATCTGTATTTGGTGTTGGAGACGTTGAGGAAGAATCAGTTGTATGCTTAGTTCTCCAAGTGTGAGTTTTGGTTGTCCTCAATAGCGTTCCTTGGGCATATTGTTAGTGGTAAAGGGATTGCGGTGGATCCGACGAAGTTAGCGGTAATTTAGGAGTGGCCTGAGTTGACTACTGTGGCGGAAGTCCGGAGCTTTCTAGGGCTTGCCGGCTACTACAGGCGCTTCGTGGATAATTTCTCACGGATCGCGCTACCACTCACGACGTTGACAAGGAAGGATCAAAAGTTTGTGTGGATGCTGGAGTGCGTGCAGGCTTTTGAAGAGTTGAAGAGGTGGTTGATCTCGACACCTATCTTGTGTTCACCGAGTGGGTCCGAAGGATTTGAAATTTATAGTGATGCTTCGGGCAGTGGTTTGGGTTGTGTTCTGCTACAGCATGGGAGAGTAATAGCGTACGAATCGCGTTAGTTGAAGGTCCATGAGGGAAATTATCTGGTCCGTGATTTGGAATTAGCGGCCGTGATATTTGCTCTAAAGTGTTGGAGGCACTATCTGTACGGTGTAAAGGTTGATATTTACACCGATCATAAGAGCCTGAAGTACTTACTAGATCAGAAGGACCTGAACATGAGGCAGCGAAGGTGGATGGAGTTCTTGGGGGACTACACTTTCAAGATACATTATGTGCCTGGGAAAGGAAATGCAGTGGCGGATGCTTTGAGTCGTAGGGCTACGACGCAGGCCAACTGGCTGGCAGTGCATGATGAGAGATTACTCCGTGATTTGGAGGCATTGGAGATCTCTTGCATCGATAAGAAGTCTAGTGCTGAAGCAATATTGTGTTGGATGGAGGTGCAGTACGACCTAGCTTATAGGATTATGCGGGCTTTGGTTCAGAATAATAGTATGAAGCAGGCATTGGATGAATCGTTGGATGGGTCAAATTCCCAGTTTGCAGTTATGGATGGACTGCTAAGGAAGGACGGTCGCCTATGCATTCCTAGTGCGGATAGTCTTCGGGAGGAGTTGATGTACGAGGCTCATCATACCAAGTACTCAATCCACCCGGGGAGCACGAAGATATATAGGGACATGAAGAAGTTATTCTGGTGGCCAGGGCTGAAGAAGGATGTAGCACTATACGTGGCAAAGTGCCAAACATGTGCCTTAGTAAAGGCGGAGTGCCAGAAGCCCGGAGGTTTCTTAAAGTCCTTGTCTATCCCGGAATGGAAGTTCGACAACATATCCATGGATTTTGTGCATGGTTTGCCAAAGTCACAGAAGGGAAATGACGTCATTTGGGTAGTCGTAGATAGATTGACAAAAGTGTCGCATTTCATTCCAAATAAGAAGGAAGATCCGGTGGAAAAGTTAGCCAAGCTCTATGTGGGCAATATTGTACGGTTGCATGGTGTGCCCCGCAGTATTGTTAGTGACCGAGATGGGTGCTTCACGTCCAATGACTGGAGGCTGGTGTATAAGTTGTTGGGAACTAAGCTGAGTTTCAGCACAGCCTTCCATCCGCAAATGGATGGTCAGACCGAGAGGGTCAACAGGACGATGGAGGACATGCTCCGCATGTGCGTCCTAGATTTCGGAAAACACTTGGAGGATCACCTGTTCATGGTAAAGTTTGCATATAATAATAGTTTTCAAGCAAGTATTGGAATGACGCCTTTCGAGGCCCTTTATGGGAGAAGGTGTCGCACACCGTTGACTTGGTTGGAAGCAGGCGAGTCAAAGTTATTCAAACATCAGGTGGTGGAAGAAGCCACTTCAATGGTACGTACGATTCAAGAACGGTTAAGGATCACCCAGGACAGGCAGGCAAAATACTATAATGCCAAGCATAGGAATGTGGAGTTCAGTGTTGGCGATTGGGTGTATCTGAAAATCAAGCCGTTCAAGGGTGTCTCGCGGATTCGACGCTTGAAGAAGCTGTGTCCGAGATACCTTGGGCCGTTTGAGATCCTTAAGCGTGTTGGTGAAGCAGCGTATCAATTGAAGCTGTCGGTGGAGCTGAGTGGACTACACGATGTATTCCACGCATCGGTGTTGCGGAAGGTGGTTCAAGAGCCTTCACAAGTCATTGTTGTCGATCAAGTGCCGATTGATAGTGGGTTGACGACGACGGTCAAGCCAGTTTGCATTGAAGACTTTGAAGTCAAACGGCTCCGCAACAAGGAAATTCGAATGGTTAAGGTCCGTTGGGACAACTGCGGACGTGAGGAGTTTTCTTGGGAGCGAGAGCAGGCTATGTTGGAGGAATATCCCGAACTATTCAACGCAGGTAATATTTAAATTGTTTTTTGTACCCTATTTTTTAATTTTGTGGACAAAATTCTTTAAGGGGAGGAGATTTGTAACACCCCGAAATTTAGTGTTGAATCGGGCGGCGTTTGTACCAAGTTTGGACCTTGGTAGGGTGAACACGACCCGTGACACGGGCGTGTCACACGGCCGTGTCATGCTCAGGTCGTCCAGTGAAGGACACAGCCTGGGACACGGGCGTGTCAGTGCACACGGCATGGGACACGGGCGTTTCACATGGCCGTGTACTTCTCTGGAATATTTTGGGTTTTGGTGTAGACTGTGGAACACGGTCGTGTACTGGTTGACACAGGCGTGTCAAATCCGACACGGGCGTGTCGTCACCCGTGTCCACCAAGCGACGTGACAGTTGGCATGACGGTTATTGGTGACACGACCCTTGGATACGGGCATGTCGAGGCCCCAACACGGGCGTGTCAGGTTGGGACACGGGCGTGTCCCAACCCGTGTCCTTTTCTGTGCTCGATTTGGGTGGCTGGATCGAGGCACACGACCTGGAACACGGCCGTGTGCAAAGCCGTGTTCGGCCCAGTATTAAAGATTTCAGGCTAATCTGAGCCGTTCGTTTTCTCTAAATAAGATCCAACGGCCCAGATGAGTTCCTGCTTGTGTTTAATCCGGGATTAGAGGTGTTATTTCCTCATTCCATCCTTAACTCCCTCTTTCTAAGAAGTTAGAGAGAGAAGAGATCAAGGAAGAGAGAATGGAGGAATCCGGCCGTCGGCGGAGCATCGGAGCACCAATCTGAGAACCGAGACCGGATCTGTGGAGAGAATTCCTTTGCGAAGCTTTCTATCTGACTAGTTTTTCATGGCGCCGAAGCGGATTTCAAGGGTAACAATTTTCAACTTGAGCGCTTGAAGCTTTTCTTCCTTTGCATGGGAAAACCCGCTCCCGCGAGTGTGCGGTGAGTGTGCGGTGTTCCTTGGGGTAGATATGTGAAGTCCCCCTTGTTAGTCTGAAATCAAAGGCCGAAGTGAACTGCTATTTTTACTTTCTGTCATGTATGGCCGGCCTACGAGCCGATGTTTGTAAGACATTACCTTGTTAAGAGAAACTTTGTAAGGCCATAAGACCATGTACTCTTCTGTGTATTCATTTTATTTCATTCCTATTTTGGTTAGTGGTCATTCATGCCATGCTTGTGCAAATTTTGGGTTCTATTAACTGTATAAAAGCTTCCGCTAGAATGCTCTGTGTTAGGACGAATAGTTGAGAATTTTGTATTATTCTGTAACCCCTCTGACTGTCAGTGGTACATGGCGTCGGGTTCCAGCTGGACCTTCTATTATATGTCATACGACGGATGAGAGTGTTATAGTCTTGACATTAGCATCCAATGCAGAGACCTTCATTGGAATGAATGGTCCATCTTCAATTATAATGTACATTATAGGGTCAGCAACTTCCATGAACTGCCTCACCTTGCTTTCCAGATGCCAAAATCTTCCTTCCTACAGATTAGAAGTCTCACATCACTCAGCTCTCTATTGGTCATTCTTGAACCCATGGAGAAAGACTTCTTGCGAACCTTGGAGGTCTACTCAGACTGTTAAGTCCTTTAAAGAGTAACCTCCCTTTGATACCACTTGAAAGTCTTATTTTCAAGGTTAGCTAAACACCTAGAGGGAGGGGGTGAATAGGTTTTTGTCTCTGTTTAACCTTTCTAATTTGTTATCAGATTTATGTGTCTGTGATTAGGTTAGTTATCAGCTTTCAAGAACATTCACAGACGACACAACAATTTTATAGTGGTTACCCAATCTTGGATACATCCACTGTCCCTTTGCGCCTATCTAACAGTGTGTTAAATTTGGCTCTCCCTCCAAAACTCAGCTACTTAATAGCTTACAGCACAGATCCCACAGGACCACACATGTCTCACAAACCTAACAATTAGGCACTAAGCCAACCCACAGGTCACAAAGACCTTTCACCGGGCACAAAGCTAAATACAGGTCACAAAGACCTTAGCCTTTATAATTTAGGTTTACAACTACAGATTCACAGAGAATCTAAACAAAAGAACAATAAAGATTGTATGATTAGACACTAGATCAAGAACTCTGTGTCTCCTTCTTCCTGGACTGAGCAGATATCAATCCAATCAATTACTGTTGAAGACAATAGGTAGGCAGTAGATTCTTTCTTCAAACAGCTAACCTTAGAATAAATTCTGATCCTGTTATTGAAGATGGTAATTGCTCCAACTATCTCCTTCCCAGCAAGGTTCTCTGTGCAGAACTCCTTCAGGCTTGACGAAAATGGCGAGGAAGAAAATGATGTTCTCCTGCCCTTCTTCTCGTTTTCACAAAACCTAGACGAGAAATCGATTGTTGTTGTGTCGGTTGTTGTTTTCTCTGGTCGATTGCTTCCTTTTATACTCTGAAGGACAATCGAGTAGTGGGCCCCACCACCAAGATTGATGGCTGAGATTAAGTCATCCAGCGGATCCCTTCCATTTAATCTTGATTTAACGGCTTTTTGCTGTGTGTGGGCCCCAACACTTTATGATGGAAATATTCCTTGGAAAGTGCAGAAGATGATGACAGTTGGCCTCCAATGTCTCTGACAACAATTCCGCACCATTTGAATTTTGGTTGACAATTTGACTTTGTTGACGTCAGCATGACTCATCATCTCTCTAGACTTAGACAAAATTCAGTCATTAGAACCAAAGGCATTGAGTGAGTATGTATCACTCAACGCCACAACACTCAGACAAAATTCTTTCTATCTAAGTATTGAGCTCGACGAAAGCTGAGCTCCGTTCGACGAACATCAAGAGCAGCTCAACGAACACACAAGTTCAGTTCGACGAACTGCAAACTTAGATCAATGAAAGGATTAAACTGAGTTCAATGAACTTCAGGCTTAATTCGACGAACGGCTGAACTGAGTTCGACGAACGTCGAGCTCAGCTCGCCGAAAGTATAAGTTCAGTTCGAACTGTGGACTTAGTTCGACGAAAGGTTGAACTGAGTTCGACGAACTCAATGCTAAACTGAGTAATTTGGCTCAGCTCGACGATCGCTGAGCTCAGTTCGATGAAGCTGAGCTTGACGAAAGTCAAGCAATCCACGCTTTTGGACTTAGGCAAATTTTTGCTCCAAGGCGTTGAGAACGTCGAGAGCATTGAGTGAGCTTACCTCACTCAACGCTATTTGCCTTAGAAAATATTTCTACATCTAGGCGTTAAGAGAGTAAGCTTCACTCAACGCAAAACTACTTAACATAATTTTTTGTTATCTGGCGTTGAGTGAGTAAGCTACACTCAACGCCTGTGGACTTAGTGAAAATTTTGCCTAACTTTTCTATGGAGTTGACTGGCACAGCAATACTCAACGCTAAAAGTTATATGGCATTGAGTGAGTAGACCACACTCAACTCTTGTGGACTTGACCACATTTTCAGCCAATTTCTCTAGGCTTAGACTGACTTAGCCTGACTCACAGACTTTTGTTGTATGACGTTGAGTGAGTAGACTACACTCAACGCATGTGGACTTAGAGCCATATTTTTGGCTATCTTCCAGTTAGGATGAGATAGACTCAATGATATATGTTATATAGTTAAGTGAGTAGACTACACTCAACGCTTTTGTACTTAGCCTAATTTTTGGCTATCTGCCAGTTAGAATGAGACAGTCTTAATGCTATATGTTATATGACGTTGAGTGAGCTATCTTCACACAATATCTGTGGAATTAAAAAAATTTCTACTAGATATTATTGAGTCCATACCTCTGGCGTTGAGTGAGCTTGCTCCACTCAATGCCTGTAGACTTAGGCGATTTTTGGTATGTCCAGCAACCACTTAGTGTGTCCACATGTCCAATCACTATGATATGGACTACCTTCACTCAAGATCTCAAATGCATATCAAATGTAGTTGATGTGTGTGTCATTGACTTGTTTGACTTCTCACAAATCAAGGACATTGGGAACAATGGACCCAACAGTCCATATTCCTCTAGATGCACTACAACATCTTTTGTTGATCCTCTGGGCTCAACCCCTCACTTACCCGCACCTTCTATACCCTTCCTACCTAGATGAGGACTTCCAACTCCGCCACCTCTTCCACTACTCCCAGCCGGGACGACTCTTCCCACTCGCATACGAACCTTTCCCCCGGGATGAGGAATTCCTCCTCCTCGACTTCTTCTACTGCCATTACCTCGACCTGCTCCTCCAGAACTTCCTCTGCTCCCCATTATGGGCGGGAATCTCCACCTCCTCCACCTCCATATCCTCTTCTTCTCCCACATCCTCCTGCCTAGACAGCTCATTCATTCTTATCTCCATCTCCTCAGCTCCCTCCTGCCACGAGATGGTGTTGACTGCAGTGACGTAACATTCCCTTGCTGCCTTGGGGTCTCCCCGAACCCGGACCTTGATTCCTTAGACATTGAACTTGAGGCATTGGTGGAAGGACGAAGATACACAACGAAAGGCGCTGATAAGGGGCAGCCCGAATATTGCATTATAGATGCTTGGAGCGTCCACGATGACGAACTTGCAGTTTTTGGACTGGCCCCCCAAAGTGGCATGGAGTCCCACTCCCCCTTCCACCTCCTTCCTTTCCCCATAGAATCTGAACAATGGTCCGTCCGAGGCCAACACCTTCTTGGCCTCCACCTTCATCGCGTCAAACGTCTTCTTCAAAACAACGTTGACGGAACTCCCATTGTCGATGGGGATCCTGACGACTGTGAAATTTTCCATGGCCGCTTGGATTACCAGCGTATCGCAGAATGGATCCTCATGATCCGACCTATCCTTCCAAGAGAAGGTGATCTTCTCATTCGGGGGCAGGACTTGGGACGTCGAGACAACGATCCGACGATACATGGTGTGGAGACTTTCCTTGTGGGCTACCTCGACTCCCCCTCGCCCCCCCCCCCCCCCCCCCCCCCCCCCCGTGGATCACTATGATCCCTTTTCGGCCTCCTACATCGGCCCAATCCTCACACCTGTTTTCCTCCACTTCTAGCAGAACTTACTATATTTGCGCCTCTTGGCGGGGTTGCTGTTGCGGTGGGGCATGCTCCCTTGTTCCCCTCATCTCTAAGAACTCTGGGTAGGTGGCCTTCACATGGCCCTCCTCCTGATGAAAATTGTAGTAGGGCAGCCCTGCCCTGCCTTCCCGCCTCCTCTTATGGACGCCTCTCCTCCTCCTCCCCAAAGCTATCATCATGGTCTGGTGTTGCTCGGGGAGAGGAGGTTTCTGGCCTTGCCTCCAGCTTGGGGGGTTGAAACGACCTTGCCCCCTGGGTGATTCTCCCCTCCGTGGTAACCTCTTCTCTAGCCCTGGTCGTGCCATTCCTGCTACCTCCAGCCCAGCTGATTGTTCAGCTCCTGGCGCCCCCACCTCGGCTGCTGCTGCCTAGGCTCTTCCCTCCTTGCTTCTCGACCCCTACCTCCTCCTGGCTCTCTCACCACTTATGCATCCCACTTGGCTAGTCTCTTAGCAAATATAGGATTAGCCAATTCCCCTTCAACCTCTTTGGCTACCCTCTCCATCAGCTCTTCAAAGGTCAATGGAGACACTCGCTTCAGGTTCATTCTGGAAAACCCTTGTCGTAGCCCTAAAGTGAAGGCTACCATGAGGGTATTCCCTGACATCTCCTGAACTTGGAGGACCTCCTCATGGAACCTGTCGGCATAACTTCCCAACGTCTCTTCCACCCCCTGCTTGATAAGAAATAGGGACTCTGACTCCTTCCTCTTCTTTAAAGTTGAAAATCTCAGCAAGAACCCCTAACACAAGTCCTCAAAATAGTAAATGGAGCCAGCGGGAAGCTGATGGAACCACTCCCTTACCTTCTCTTTGAGGGTGATGACGAAGAGCTGGCATTTGAAAATATCCGTCATCGGTCGGATTGAGATCACATCCTCGAACTACTGGATGTGCTGAACCGGGTCGTCCCTATCGGTGTAGTAGGACATCACCGGCTCACGGAACCCATTCGGGACTAGGGTGGATGCGAACAACTCGCTAAAAAGACTTCTTTCACTTATAGGGCGAGCATGGAGATCTCGCGCCTCCACCTCGCTGGCCCTTCCCGCACTTGCCGAACCAGGGAACAACATGCGCCTTAGGAGATCTCGCTCGCCACCTTCCCCTGCAACCTCCTTCCCTAGCCGCCTGATGGGGGCATTCTGGCCCAGAGTCAGGGCAGTGACCACCGGGATAGAAGGCATGAAGCACTCGCCGCGAGAGCAAATAGTACGAGATCCCAGACTTCCTTCTTGAAGTCCTCGAACATTTTGAGGGTGGCCAGGGGAGCGGGAGGCGACGAATCCGTCGAGACAACTCCTTGTCCTTCGCCTCCAGTCATTGAGCTCACTAAAGATTTTCTGTGCTGGTCACGCTCCACGCTCACCGCACCAAAATGTTGAAACTGGAAACCAGCTTCTGTGGAGTTCAGACTCTAATAAGGGGTGGCCGCACACCCACTTCTCCAAATGAGCTCGCTCAACCGAAAACTTAGGATTGGAGAATGACCCACGGCTGCAGCTCGGAGGTCTCACCACACACCAGGAAGATCTTAGAGCGCTTCCCCTCCTTAACCAGTGCTGAGCTAAGGGTACCTCAAAAAGCGGTACAAGACTAGGAAGTGAGCAGGCCTTTCTAAGGTACACTTGTGGGTCTATTTATAGATTTTTGAGTCTGACATGCAAATAACGTACCTTCGCCTTTCTGTTTTACTATACGCAGCCCAAGGTAGGTCTGCCAATAACGAAACTCCGTTGTTTGGAGAGGCTACTAGCCGACCCGATTAAAATAAATACATGTTACTTGCACCCCACATACAGGGGCAAGCGCAAGCCAACTCTCCATTCCCCTAGACGAGTGCGGCCTGGTTCCCACGACTCGCCTGCCTCTTTGGCGAGTGCGAGCCGGGTTCCAACGGCTGGTCGTATTCCCCGGCTCTCCTGCCTGTTAGGTGGATGCGGGTTTCCCCCGGCTCGCCCGCCTCCTGGGCGGATGCGGGTCGGCTGCCCCGGCTCGCTCGCCCCCTAGGCTGATGCGGGCTGGCTCCCCGGGCTCACCCGCCTCCTGGGCTGTTGCGGGTCGGCTGCCCCAGCTCGCCTAGGGCCTTTGATCCCTTGACCCATTTCAAGGGCTCTGCTCTGCCTCGCTGGGCCCACTCAGCGATCACGGGGTTGTACACTGGGTACCTAAAAGCTCAGGCCTGCCAGGTTTGTGTAGTACTCTAAAAATGAAAATATTGTGGTTTTTTTATTTATTTGAAATTGTGGCCGATTGGCATCGAAGACTAGTCTATGTCAATATTACATCCCTAAGGCACAAACTACCCGCTTGTCTTCTCAATATTCACTGAGAAACAAAAAATCGATAACCCACCAATTAACTCTCATGTCACGTGTCAATGTCGAACCACGGAGGATGCCTAAAATTTAAATTATACGGAAACCTGCTTTATTTTCGCGCTTGCTTCTTCCTCACGTCTCCCTCCCCCTCCCTCTCTCTTACACACTCCCCCTCCCCTTCCCATTGCAGCTTACTTTCTGGCTTGCTTTGTCCCCTATTCTCTCCCCCACCCCCTTCCGCAATAGCTTTATTTTTTTGTCTTGTTTTGTCCCTAATTCCCCACCCCCACCCCCTCATGCAGCACATATTAGAATGAAACTCCAATATCCCTTGTGTTCCTTGTCATTCCAATTGTGTTTAAAGTGAAAGTTGGTGTATTGTAGTTCAAAATATTCCAAAATTTCTTCTCCCCAATGTTCACTGCCCTCACTCAACCCCACTCATTCTTCTCCCCTTTACTCAAATATCTCCTTGA
Source organism: Platanthera zijinensis (assembly GCA_039513925.1). Classification (NCBI taxonomy): domain Eukaryota; kingdom Viridiplantae; phylum Streptophyta; class Magnoliopsida; order Asparagales; family Orchidaceae; genus Platanthera; species Platanthera zijinensis. The sequence continues at coordinate 249,434,381 of CM077079.1, read as the reverse complement.
TTTTTAGTGGAGGTGCAATTCACTAATCGGGGGTGATTATATTTATTAAAGAAGTGAAAGTTTTCTCCATGATTTCTTATTCATCCATGGAATTTGATTTCAAAAGACTAAAAGGTAAAGATCTACTAAGGTAGCGTTTGGTTGGGCTTTTTGCCTACAGTGCGGTTGAAACGCACCGCTATTATGAGCATAAGCGTTGTTTGGTTGTGCTGTTTTAGGAACCTCTGTTTTGAAATTTCCGCTAAATAACTTAAGCCGTCAACCGCGGGTTTATTTCGCGTCCAGCCGCAACCCTATCGCTCCCGATCACCGTCTTCTTCGCAAGCAACGAATGAATCCGCATCCATCTTCCCTATCGGCGTCATCGCAAGCCGACGAACAACCCATCGTCCCCGTCGCCCTCTTCTTCGCAAGCAGCGGCCATCGTTCCCCTCGCCGTCTGCGCAAACAGCGAGCATATCGTCGCCGACTTCGCAAGCAGCGAACAAGTCAGTATGTCCTGATCCTTCTTTTATTCACCCTGGCCTTCTTCGATCTCCCCATCACCTTCCATCTCCCCATCCATCTTCGTCCAGCCAAAACCCTATAACTCCTGATGCTTTGTTTTTTTCAGCCCCAATCTCCTGGCCTTTTATTGCACTTACCCGATGCTTTATTTTTTTTCAGGTGCACCTACTTGCAAACAGCGGGCACACCAGATCTTCTTCTTCAGTTTTCAGGTACCCTATTGTTGTGTATTTTTCACTTTTGTGATATTTTTGTTTTGTGTATGTGTGTGCTGTGTTGGTGGGTTGTGTTTGTGTGTGTGTGTGTGTGTGTTATGTTTATGTGTGTGTTGTGTTGGTGGGTTGTGTTTGTGTGTGTTCTATTGGTGTATGTGTGTTTTGTGTGGGTTGTGTTGTATGTGTGTGTTGTGTTGTTGGGTTGTGTTGAGTGTTGTATGTGTGTGTTGTGTTGTGTTGGTGGGTTGTTGTATGTGTTTATTGTGTTGGTGTGTGTTGTGTATGTGTGTGTTGTGTGTGTTATAATTTGAATGTGTTGGTGTATGTGTGTGTGTGTGTTATGTTGGTGTATGTGTTTGTTGTGTAGGTGGGTTGTGTGTGTTGGTGTATGTGTGTGTTGTGTTGGTGTATTTGTGTGTGTTATGTTGGTGTATGTGTTTGTTATGTTGGTGTATGTGTGTGTGTTGGTGTATGTGTGTGTTGTGTTGGTGGGTTGTTGTATGTGTGTATTGTGTTGGTGTGTGTTGTGTATGTGTGTGTTATAATTTGAATGTGTTGGTGTGTGGTATTGTGTTTGTATATATGTGTTTGTGTGAGTATATATGTGTGTGTGAGTATATGTGTGTGTGTGTGTATATATGTGTGTGTGTGAGTATATGTGTGTGTGTGAGTATATGTGTGTGTGAGTGTATATTTGTACATATGTGTGTTGTTATTGAGTTTGTATATATATGTGTGTGTGTGTGTGTGTATGTGTGTGAGAGTATATGTGTGTGTGTGTGTGCGCGTATGTGTACATATGTGTGTGTGTGTGTATGTGTATATATGTGTATATATGTGTGTGTGTGTGAGTATATGTGTGTGTGAGTGTATATGTGTATATGTGTATGTGTATATATATGTATATATGTGTGTGTGTGTGTGAGTATATATGTGTATATATGTGTGTGAGTGTATATGTGTGTGTGTGTGTATATATGTGTGTGTGAGAGTATATGTGTGTGTTTGTGAGTATATGTGTGTGTGTGTGTGAGCGTATATGTTAAGATTTATTTTTGTAATGTTTTTTAATATTGTTTTCATTTCTATGTGTTGCCTTATAAAGATGAGCAAAATAAAAGACGGTGGGGTGGCCGCAATGTGGGACAATTCCGATGTTCTCCTCTTTTTGTGATATCTGCATAAAAGAAATAGAACGTGGGAATCGTCCTACAACACATTTTAGTAAAGAGGGATGGTCCAATATAATGAAGACATTTGAAGAGTCGACTGGAAAGAAATACGATAAAGTGCAATTCAAAAACAAATGGGATCATCTGAAGAAGGAGTGGAAACTTTGGACGGAGTTGAAACGAGGTGAGACCGGCTTGGGTTGGAACACATCAAGAAAAACTATAGACGCCTCAGATGAGTGGCTGGACGAGCGATTGAAGGTATTCAATGTTTGAATTCAATTATTTCCCTTAATTAATTATTGTATGCCCGTTTTAAATTATTGAATAATATTTCAGGTTGTCCCTGCCACAAATAAGTTTCGTTATTCCGGAATACAGCCAAAATTAAAGGAGAAACTGAACATGATGTTCAACTCTGTTGTTGCGACTGGACATCATGCTTGCACCCCTCATTCGAGGAATGTTGGCCCTGAGTCTACTGGTAATAGAGCATTGTCAGACGGTGGACAAGAAGACGTTGACGTCAATGGAGTTCCTCCTGTAACTGAGAACACAGCTACATCCGAGGTTGGCCAAAAGAAGAGGAAAGGACAGAAAAAAGATATTACATCAGCGTTAGAGGATATGGCAGAATCTTCTAGGAGCATGTGTCGATTCATACAGGAGCCACCAAAGAGCAATTCTTCCTTCACCATTGCCCAAGCACTTGAGAAGTTAGCAACTTACCATGAAGTGCAATCAGATAGGGAATTCCACTTCTTTGCCATCACCTATCTGATGGACTAAAATCATAGGGAGACCTTCATGTGCCTGCCAGAAAGTCTGAATGTTCAGTGGCTTCGTAGTCGCTATACTAGTGGCGTGTAGTTGTGCCTATCTTCTTTATTTCTGCGTTGTTTTGTCAGTTGATGCTATTATGTTTTTACCACACTAGTATGGACATTAATATGTTATCTGCTTTATTATGTTTTTATCGCACTAGTATGGACATTGATATGTGGATGATTTATATGCTTACTAGTTTTTTAATCCCACATTTGTGTATGACTTCTTTTGTGATATCTTTATTTGTTTATTCCAGAATATGTCGAGCAAGGACTTTGATAATTCCATCGAGCAGTACGAAATAGCTAGAAGAAAATGTGTTATTGTTCAACAACACACTATAATAGCAGCAACATGTTTGGCCTCTGCACACACCTCTCTATTAAACAGTCGAGTCCCACGCATGACTTCGAAGCGGACAGGTGATAAATGGGTTGGAGAGATACTTCGTGGATCTACTATGAGATTTCATGACTCTTTCATGATGAGTCAAGAAATATTTCTCGATCTACTGCATTATCTGGAGGAAAGGTGTGGACTCCAGGGAACAAGAAGGACAGCCTACAGAGAAGTGCTAGCCTTGACCGTATATATATTGTCGCACAATGAATCGATGAGAAAAACAATTGAGTGCTTTCAGCATTCAACGGAGACAGCTAGCCGATTTTTCTCTCAGGGTATTCGTGCTTTGTTGCGGCTAGGGGAGGAAGTTATCCAGCCATTAGATAGGTCTTTCTGGAGCACTCCACCAGAAATTATGTACGACAGACGTTATATGTCTTTCTTTAAATATTGCGTTGGGGCTATAGACGGGACACATGTTGACGCGTGCATAGCAGTTGGACAACAGGTATCCTATATTGGGAGACGGGGCAATCTAACTCAAAATGTCATGGCTGCTTGCGATTTCAACATGTGCTTCACTTTCGTCATGGCGGGTTGGGAGGGATCTGCACACGATAGCCGGATTTTCAATTATGCCTTAAATGATCTTCAACATAATTTTCCTCATCCGCCTCGAGGTAATGTTAACAATTATGTCCAAACTATTTCTTACTTTAATTTATTTGAGTGGTTAATTAATTTTTAACACATTATCAGGAAAATATTACTTGGTCGATTCTGGATATCCTTTGCAGAGAGGGTATTTGAAACCATATCAAGATACAAGGTATCATTTGGCAGACTTCGCACGCGGTGGTCGTCGAGCAGATGGACGTCGAGAGATGTTCAATCATGCTCACTCATCGCTAAGGAGCGTGATAGAACGATCGTTCGACGTTTGGAAGAAGAAATGGGCCATACTGCGGGACATGCCGAGCTATAGCTTTGCGAAGCAGGCAGATATTGTGATGGCCACGATGGCTTTACATAATTTCATTCGCCGACACCCTTCCCGCAATGATATAGATTTCAATGAGTGCGAGCAGGAGGGTCAAGATGATAGGTAGGCCTCACAAGGGCGACAAGAAACCTGCTCTGACACTGCAGGTGGAGTAGAGGAGATGATCGCACTACGTGATAGTATAGCGGATCAGTTGTATGAATCGAGAGCATAGCTCGAGATTGCGGGTGTACCTGGATTTCTTGTATTGTGTGTTTATTTAGCCTGTTGATTTTTTTTGGAAAAAAAAAATTAATTCAAAACTCCATTTTGAATCCAAACAACTTATTCAAAACTCTGTTTTCAAAACTCCATTTCATCCAAACAGTTTTTTAACAAAACTCTGTTTTCCAGAATCAACACTTTCTCCATCAGCAGCTTCTCATTATTAGCTTTCCATCAGCAACAGCCCAACCAGACAGAGCCTTAGGTAGCGTTTGGTTGGGCTTTTTGCCTACGGTGCGGTTGAAATGCACCGCTATTATGAGCATAAGCGTCGTTTGGTTGTGCTGTTTTTGGAACCTCTGTTTTGAAATTTCTGCTAAATAACCTAAGCCATCAACCGCGGGTTTATTTCGCGTCCAGCCGCAACCCTATCGCTCCCGATCACCGTCTTCTTCGCAAGCAACGAACGAATCCGCATCCATCTTCCCTATCGGCGTCATCGCAAGCCGGCGAACAACCCATCGTCCCCGTCGCCCTCTTCTTCGCAAGCAGCGGCCATCGTTCCCCTTGCCGTCTGCGCAAACAGCGAGCAAATCGTCGCCGACTTCGCAAGCAACGAACAAGTCGGTATGTCCCGATCCTTCTTTTATTCACCCTGGCCTTCTTCGATCTCCCCATCACCTTCCATCTCCCCATCCATCTTCGTCCAGCCGCAACCCTATTGCTCCCGATGCTTTGTTTTTTTCAGCCCCAATCTCCCGGCCTTTTATTGCACTTACCCGATGCTTTGTTTTTTTTAAGGTACGCCTACTTGCAAATAGAGGGCACACCGGATCTTCTTCTTCAGTTTTCAGGTACCCTATTGTTGTGTTTTTTTTCGCTTTTGTGATATTTTTGTTTTGTGTATGTGTGTGCTGTGTTGGTGGGTTGTGTTTGTGTGTGTGTGTGTGTTATGTTTATGTGTGTGTTGTGTTGGTGGGTTGTGTTTGTGTGTGTTCTGTTGGTGTATGTGTGTTTTGTGTGGGTTGTGTTGTATGTGTGTGTTGGGTTGTGTTGAGTGTTGTATGTGTGTGTTGTGTTGTGTGGGTTGTGTTGGTGGGTTGTTGTATGTGTGTATTGTGTTGGTGTGTGTTGTGTATGTGTGTATTATAATTTGAATGTGTTGGTGTATGTGTGTGTTGGTGTATGTGTGTGTGTGTTATGTTGGTGTATGTGTTTGTTGTGTAGGCGGGTTGTGTGTGTTGGTGTATGTGTGTGTTGTGTTGGTGTATGTGTGTGTGTTATGTTGGTGTATGTGTTTGTTATGTTGGTGTATGTGTGTGTGTTGGTGTATGTGTGTGTTGTGTTGGTTGGTTGTTGTATGTGTGTATTGTGTTGGTGTGTGTTGTGTATGTGTGTGTTATAATTTGAATGTGTTGGTGTGTGTTATTGTGTTTGTATATATGTGTTTGTGTGAGTATATGTGTGTGTGCGAGTATATGTGTGTGTGTGTATGTGTATATATGTGTGTATATGTGTATATATGTGTGTGTGTGTGTATGTGTATGTGTGAGTATATGTGTGTGTGTGAGTATATGTGTGTGTGAGTGTATATGTGTACATATGTGTGTTGTTATTGAGTTTGTATATATGTGTGTGTGTGTGTGAGTATATGTGTGTGTGTGCGTATGTGTACATATGTGTGTATATGTTTGTGTATATATGTGTATATATGTGTGTGTGTGTGAGTATATGTGTGTGTGAGTGTATATGTGTATATGTGTATATGTGTATGTGTATATATGCGTATATATGTGTGTGTGTGAGTATATGTGTGTGTGTGAGAGAGTATATATGTGTATATATGTGTGTGAGTGTATATGTGTGTGTGTGTATATATGTGTGTGTGTGAGTATATGTGTGTGTTTGTGAGTATATGTGTGTGTGTGAGTGTATATGTTAAGATTTATTTTTGTAATGTTTTTTAATATTATTTTCATTTCTATGTGTTGCCTTATAAAGATGGGCAAAACAAAAGACGGTGGAGTGGCCGCAATGTGGGACAATTCCGATGTTCTCCTCTTTTGTGATATCTGCATAAAAGAAATAGAACGTGGGAATCGTCCTACAACACATTTTAGTAAAGAGGGGTGGTCCAATATAATGAAGACATTTGAAGTGTCGACTGGAAAGAAATACGATAAAGTGCAATTCAAAAACAAATGAGATCATCTGAAGAAGGAGTGAAAACATTGGACGGAGTTGAAACGAGGTGAGACCGGCTTGGGTTGGAACACATCAAGAAAAACTATAGACGCCTCAGATGAATGGTGGGACGAGCGATTGAAGGTATTCATTGTTTGAATTCAATTATTTCCTTTAATTAATTATTGTATGCCCGTTTTTTAAATAATTGAATAATATTTCAGGTTGTCCCTGCCGCAAAGAAGTTTCGTTATTCCGGAATACAACCAGAATTTGAGTAGAAACTGAACATGATGTTCAGCTCTGTTATTGCGACTGGACATCATGCTTGCATCCCTTATTCGAGGAATGTTGGCCCTGAGTCTACTGGTGATAGAGCATTGTCAGACGGTGGACAAGAAGACATTGACGTCAATGGAGTTCCTCCTGTAACTGAGAACGCAGCTACATCCGAGGTTGGCCAAAAGAAGAGGAAAGGACAGAAGAAAGATATTACATCAGTGTTAGAGGATATGGAAAAATCTTCTAGGAGCATGTGTCGATTCATACAGGAGCCACCAAAGAGTAATTCTTCCTTCACCATTGCCCAAGCACTTGAGAAGTTAGCAACTTACCATGAAGTGCAATCAGATAGGGAATTCCACTTCTTTGCCATCACCTATCTGATGGACAAAAATCATAGGGAGACCTTCACGTGCCTGCCAGAAAGTCTGAATGTTCAGTGGCTTTGTAGTCGCTATACTAGTGGCGTGTAGTTGTGCCTATCTTCTTTATTTCTGCGTTGTTTTTTCAGTGGATGCTATTATGTTTTTACCGCACTAGTATGGACATTAATATGTTATCTGCTTTATTATGTTTTTACCGCACTAGTATGGACATTGATATGTGAATGATTTATATGCTTACTAGTTTTTTAATCCCAAATTTATGTATGATTTCTTTTGTGATATCTTTATTTGTTTATTCAAGAATATGTCGAGCGAGGACTCTGATAATTCCATCGAGCAGTACGAAATAGCTAGAAGAAAATGTGTTATTATTCAACAACACACTATAATAGCACAGCATATTTGGCCTCTGCACACAACCTCTCTATTAAACAGTCGATTCCCACGCATGACTTCGAAGTAGACAGGTGATAAATGGGTTGGAGAGATACTTCGTGGATCTACTGTGAGATTTCATGACTCTTTCATGATGAGTCAAGAAATATTTCTCGATCTACTGCATTATCTAGAGGAAAGGTATGGACTCCAGGGAACAAGAAGGACAGCCTCCAGAGAAGTGCTAGCCTTGACCGTATATATATTGTCGCACAATGAATCGATGAGAAAAACAATTGAGCGCTTTCAGCATTCAACGGAGACAGCTAGCCGATTTTTCTCTCAGGGTATTCATGCTTTATTGCGGCTAGGGGAGGATGTTATCCAGCCATTAGATAGGTCTTTCGGGAGCACTCCACCAAAAATTATGTACGACAGACGTTATATGCCTTTCTTTAAAGATTGCGTTTGAGCTATAGACGGGACACATGTTGATGCATGCATAGCAGTTGGACAGCAGGTACCCTATATTGGGAGACGGGGCAATCCAACTCAAAATGTCATGGCTGCTTGCGATTTCAACATGTGCTTCACTTTCGTCATGGCGAGTTGGGAGGGATCTGCACACGATAGCCGGATTTTCAATTATGCCTTAAATGATCCTCAACATAATTTTACTCATCCGCCTCGAGGTAATGTTAACAATTATGTCCAAACTATTTCTTTAATTTATTTGAGTGGTTAATTAATTTTTAACACATTATCACGAAAATATTACTTGGTCGATTCTGGATATCCTTTGCAGAGAGGGTATTTGAAACTATATCAAGATACAAGGTATCATTTGTCAGACTTCGCACGCGGTGGTCGTCGAGCAGAGGGACGTCGAGAGATGTTCAATCATGCTCACTCATCGCTAAGGAGCATGATAGAACGATCGTTCGACGTTTGGAAGAAGAAATGAGCCATACTGCGGGACATGCCGAGCTATAGCTTTGCGAAGCAGGCAGATATTGTGATGGCCACGATGGCTTTACATAATTTCATTCGCCGACACCCTTCCCGCAATGATATAGATTTCAATGAGTGCGAGCAGGAGGGTCAAGATGATAGAGTGGCCTCACAAGAGCGACAAGAAACCTGCTCTGACACTGCAGGTGGAGTAGAGGAGATGATCGCGCTACGTGATAGTATAGCGGATCAGTTGTATGAATCGAGAGCATAGCTCGAGATTGCGGGTGTACCTGGATTTCTTGTATTATGTGTTTATTTAGCCTGTTGATTCTTTTTTGGGAAAAAAAATTTAATTCAAAACGGAAAACAACTTATTCAAAACTCTGTTTTCAAAACTCCATTTCATTCAAACAGTTTTTTAACAAAATTCTGTTTTCCAGAATCAACACTTTCTCCATCAGCAGCTTCTCATCATCAGCTTTCCATCAGCAACAACCCAACCAAACAGAGCCTAAGACTTTATAAGGAGTGTAGGGCCAACATCTCGGCATACCGCTCTTCCATTCGGGCGACGCTTCTTGTTAGAAAGGTTATGGACGAGTTTTCCGCCTCTTCTATATAGGGGGGAGGGCGTTGATGAGAGAATGTGATGGTCCTGGGTTGGCGCGACCTTTATGGGCCGAACCCTGGGTTGTGCGAGTGCTTCATCTCGCCATTTCTTCCTCCTTTGTTGAGTGAGTGCTGCTCTCCGAGTATTCGAACCTCTAGGGAACATTGTTCCCATAGACAAATTCCAAACCATTGCGGTCTGCTTGAGGCTCTTGGTAAACCGGACTTGTTGAACCGTTTTAGCCAGCTGAGCAGTCGAGCGTGCAAACAATCATAAATTCACAAAATAGTGAGAGAGAGAGAGTCTTTTTGACATGAAAAACCAGTAATCCGGGTGAAAACCACGTGTTGATTCAATATCGACCTAACTTCCACTAGGAGTTAGTTTACAAGGTTCTAGGAAGAAGGCAAGAGCGACAGACCGCTGCTCATTATAACTAGAGATGAGAGAGGGGAAGTCGCTTAGAGCGTAACAGGGCTCCGCTCTTTTGCCTATCGTCTCGCTTCTTTGTGCGGTAGGGAGTGTGCGAACTCGAGCACGTCAGCGGGCTTAATCTTCTGGCGTTGAGAAGGCCTATTGTTCGCTCTGACGCCACACGGCCGGTCGAAGGCAGAGGGAAATTGTTGGAGTTTCTGTGACCTTCAAAGCACTAAGTGGAACTCGAGGGCGGCTTCAATAGTTAAGATGAACTTTGATGGAGTTCCTTCAGAGAGAGAAAGAGGAAGAAGAGAGAGAAAGAGGAAGAAGAGAGAAATTCGGAGCGAAAAAAAGATGAAAATAATTTATAATCTTTTTTGAAAGGGCGACCCTGTAATTTTCCCCGGTAACTATCAGACGGACGAATATGAATGCCCTGTTTTGAACACACGAATCACAATTTTACAGAAATGACGATCCTACCCCCAGGCCGAAAAAGGCCCGCTTGGAAAAACGAGCGGCCCGACGAGCTCGATGGTCGGGCGAGGTCGGCGCCCAAGGCCGTAACCACCCCAACCGCCTTACGTTGGGCGACCGAAGGGGGAGGCCGAGCCCTCAGCGGCCTGTGCTTCGGGCGGCTAAAGGGGAGGGGTGGCCGACCCTTGATGGCTGGCTGAACCCCCGGCCGCCCGAGCGCTTGACGACCAAAGGAGGGGCGGCTGGCCTTAGGAGGCCCCCCGAGCCCTCAGCTGCCCGTGCTTCAGGCGGCCAAAGGGGAGGGATGGCCGAGCCCTCGGCCGCCAGAGCGCCGGGGGGTGGGGGGGGGGGGGGCAAGGGAGGGGCGGGCAACCCTTGGAGGCCGACCGAGCCCCCGACTGCTCGAGCGCTGGGCGAACAAGGGAGTGGCGATCGGTCCTCGGAGGCCGGCCGAGCCCTCGACCACCTTAGTGCCGGGCGACCGAGGGAGGGCCGTTCGTCCCTCGGAGGCCGGCCGATCCCTCGACCGCATGAGCGCCAGGCAAATGGCCCTTGGTGCGACCGAGGGGGCCGACCGACCGTTAGGGGCTGGTTGAACCTTCGGCCGCCCGAGCGCCGGGCGGTCCAGGGAGCAGCTGGCCCTTGGTGGCCAACTGTCGACCGCCCGACCGCTGGGCGGCCAAGGGGGCCGATCCTTGGTGGTCAGCTGAGTCGCAATGACCGGCCCGGGCTGCCGTGCGGCCAAGGGGGCACTGGCGCATTGGATCCCGCGCGACGGTTGAGATCCTGTGCGCGGTGGTTACTGCACAGATCGGGCGCGCGAATCGCGCGTATGCCGGTTTCGTCCAATAACTTCCCGTTTTGTTAGTGATGAAAGCGGGAATTCCGACGCGAGCCCATCAATGCACTAATATAATTAGTTAATTATTATTATTAATTACTAATTTATAAGTTATATTTTTATTTAATCGTATGATATATTACATAATTTCAAAATATGTAATTAAATGGTTGACTGGTTGAGTACAATTTTTTTTTCCATCTTTAAGATCCAAAAATCACGCTGTTCTCCATTTGTAAAAGTTCAAACCTATACTGTACCGAAACCACCGTTTTTATGATTTTCACCTTTTTGGCTTTTTCACCCTTATTTCGCTGACTTCGCATCTTTTCACGCATGCAAAAAAAATGTACAAGTATCCACTGTGATTGATCCGGGACGCAAAGAGACGAGCCCGATTCTAAAAAGGCAAAATCATGAAAACAGTCTCTAAACTTTGCATACTTTATGAAATCAGGCGTTTATGTTTTTTTTGAATGAATTTGGTCCCTGAAATTCTTAAAATATGTGAAATCAATCCCTACCTAAAATTTGTTAGCCTAGTTAACGGAAAAAAATTGCTCGCCGTCAACACCAGCACGGTGGCACCCCACGCTCGTGAGAGAACGGCCTTCTTCCGGTCCCCATGCATGCTTGGCCCCCATCGCTCCTTTACCTGTGCTGCCGTCTCTGACGGCCATGTTTTCGTGGCCGGCGGCCATGACGTTGAGAAGGTGTTTCGTTCGGCAATGGTCTACAATGTTGGTGCAAATGATTGGACTGCACTGCCGGAGATGGCAACGGAGCAGGACGAGCGCACGGGGTTGTTTGGTGTCAATGTCAATCCTTTTTCAGGTTATTGGCAGCTACACCTCGATGTAGGGGAGGTTTGGGAGGAGTGCAGGGAAGGTTTGATTTCGAGTAACAGTGGTAACCGGAGGTAGAGAAGGACATGACGACGTCCCTCTCGGTGAAGAGAAGAACTTCATCTGTTTCTAATCCTGAATTCTATCTAGATACATCAAAAAAAATATAAAGGACTGATTTCATATATTTTAAGAACTTTGGGGACCAAATTCTATGAGAAAACATAAAGGACTGATTTAAAAAAGGGTGGTGTTAAAGACAAACCATCTTTGGCTTTGTGCACACCAATACTATGTGCACCCATTGAAATTTTATGTGCACACCATCTTCGGCTTTGTGCACACCAATACTATGTGCACAGTCTGAGCAAACATAGCTGCAATGTATGTGAACTCGTTGGACGCCGTTGTCATCTCCTTCATCAGAGCAAACAGATCGACGGCAAGGCGGCCATGGTCATGCATCGCGAGTCCTCCGATCATCACGTTCCAAAGCACGACGTCTTTGCTCGAAATCCGGCGAAACACCTCCAAAGCTGCTTCAACGCACCCGCATCTGCAGTACATGTCCACAAGAGTTGTGGGGAGGATGACGTTGTCGTGATTGCATAGTTTTTTTTAAATGAAATATGCGCTTTTTTGAACTGCGTCTTCTACGTTCATTTTTAGGAGAAGTGTTCAACATGAAAGTTGTAGATCTCGACGTTATCTACAACTTTCATGTTGAACACTTTTTGATTTGAAGCCGTTTAGGCCCCCGATTTGGCCCCCGAAAAAAATCACGCGGAACATTTTGTTCCGCGTGATTTTTTTCGGGGGCCAAATCGGGGGCCTAAACGGCTTCAAATCAAAAAGTGTTCAACATGAAAGTTGTAGATAACGTCGAGATCTACAACTTTCATGTTGAACACTTCTCCTGAAAATGACCCTAAAAGACGCAGTTCAAAAAGCGCGTATCGAGAAGGGGGAGGCGGGCTGCTTCGGCTTTAGTTGGGTGGGGTTTAGAAAACATAAATTATTAAGGATTATATTTTTGATGAGTGTGCACATAGCCAAAAATAATGTGCCTTTAACACCACCCTTTAAAAAAATATACAAAGTTTTGGGACGATTTTCTTAGTTTATTTCGAAAATTTTCCTCGGGCTCCTGAACGCAGTCTAACAATCGCCCTGTCTCCTTCGCTGAGTCAAGAGAAGAAAGAGATAAGAGGAACACGATAGCGAGCAAGTGCGGAGAAATAAATCCAACGAGAGAAGATGGAGAAGGTTTTTTCAATGGGCGACCTACACGATCCCTTCTGGGCACCGTATCCGGCGCCTTCAACGTCGGTGATCGCCGGCGTTGAACCGAGCTTCATAAGTAGGTGCCCATCGGAGTGGTTGTTAGAGAGGCTTTTGAAAGAGGTGCCCGTCCCGGAGTCCTCTTTAACCCTGGATCCGTCCTATTCGAGAGCAGATTCTACTCCGGGAGCTTTACCTATTTCTGATAGGAAGGATGTGGGAGGAGGGGCGCAAGGAGGCGATGGTGTGGTTGAGATCAAGGGATCCCTTGCATCCGCCGTCCTGCAGCCGGAGCCGCCGCCAAGTGCTGATCCGGCCGAGTACGCCGCTTTTCTAAAACAGAGGCTCGATATCTGCTGTGCTGCTGTTGCGAGGTCACGGGTAAAACCTCCTGAATCGATTCTAAGGCTTTCGCCATATTATATACTGTTCTTTTTCATCTTTTTTCTGTGCAAAATGTGAAAAAGAACTCGCTAATCTCCACAACTAACATTTTATCGTGTTCTTTATGGTTCATCTCTGTATCAACCTAGGTTTTCAACAATGCATTAATAATTTCTTTTTATTAGTACGGCTGCTTCCTTCTGTATAAATTTTGTAACGTGCAACACTGTACGGTAATATATTGTCTCATCTTGGTGTGTGGTACATTTTGTAATATCTAGTTATGGGAAAATTTTTAGGTATGGGTAACGTTCCCAGCTCTAGGAACGTTTATAAATACCCATTTTAAAATCACGGGCCCCACCTTTCCCTTCTGCATTTTCCTTCCAGCCATTCTCCCGATTCGAGCTTCTCTAACCTAGGCGGCCGCTTTCTCCCCATCTCCGGCACGGGCGCACTCCGGTGATTTCCGGCACCATTTCTTGTGAGGCCTCACTCCGGCGAGTCGTACATGCAATAGAGGCGTCGCCGACGGCCAAACTTCTTCCCTTCACGATCTCCGGGAACCGGGAAGACTTTCCGGCACATTTTATTGTCGACGGCTTGAGAAGAACCCGGTACGACTGTATTTGCATAGATTATCCTATAGCACTGTATTGCCAGTTGTATTAGGACTGTATTTGCATAAAAAGTTATAGACAACTGTATTTACATAAAAATTTATATACAACTGTATTTTAGGTTAAATAGGACTGTATTTCCATTTAGTGTTTTATAGGACTGTATTCCAGTTTAATATAGGACTGTATTCTAGGTTTAATAGGACTGTATTTCCATTTTGTGTTATATAGGACTGTATTTCAGTTTAATATAGGACTGTATTCTAGGTTTAATAGGACTGTATTTCAGGTTTATATAGACTGTATTCCAGCTTGATATGTGACTGCATTCCAGCATTACATAGACTGTATTCCAGCATTACATAGACTGTATTCCAGCATTACATAGACTGTATTCCAGCATTTAATAGACTGTATTCCAGCTTGAATGTATTCTAGCTTATATAGTTCAACTTAAATGTACGATTGTATTTGCTTACTCAGATGCCTGACAGCAAATATTTGAGCTGTCGTTGTGCGGTGTCAACATTCGTGGCGAATGCTTGTCCTCTCCTCGAGGTTCTTTCTGAGGAATCGAAGGATGCTCTACGGGAAACACATGTATTACCTTTGTTTTCCATGCCGGCATTGCCGCAAAACATCCCACTCTTGTATATACTTGTGACGCTATACAAAAGGGACACGGGGTGTTTCCTTTTAGGAAAGCACTACCTCAAAATAACAGTTAACGAAGTTGCTATGATTCTGGGGCTACCAAACAGTGGTCGAGATTTCCCCTTTTCTAGACTCCCCTTTTTGGAGTTATCTCATAAGGACCTAATAACGGAAATGCATCATCTTGTGAGTGAAGAATGGTCCCTCGAGGTTGAGAAAAGACGAGTAAACACACTCGTTAAGTATTTGTTGATAGTGTTTTTCTTCCCCATGAAGACTTTAAAGATTCCGACGTGTCTGAGATTGTTGGAGGATGGCATAGGTGCCTTGACAGAGTATAATTGGCCTAAGGCCATTCTTGCATTCTTGCATTCACAGCTAGATCGTCTGAGTCGGGCCAGTGAAGTACGAGATGTTGACACATGCTTAGGTTACTTTGAAGGCTGCTCCATAGTTGTGTTGGTAAGAATTGTGTTTATAAATAGCCTTTCTAAATTATTAATAGTTATTCAAACTAACCATTGTATTTGTAGGTGTGGTTCTTTGAGCACACCAGTGTTCAAAGGGTAGTACATTTCCTGGCTCGGCCTCGAATTTGTAGATGGTCGGACAAAATGAGTTATAATGCAAAGTTTTGTTTCGATCTGCCGAGTGAGCTCAAGAAACCCAACCAGGTATTATTAAGCTAATACTTTATTTAATATCTTAGTTTTGTGTATATGTTAATTCTAATAATTCAATCTTAGTTTCGTGTCTATGTTAATCTAATATTTTTTGTTAATATCTTATAGCTTAGATTCAAGTTTAGTAGTGTGGAGGAGGCTGAGAAAAGGTTGCTAGGACCGGAGGAGCCGGACTCTGATTTTGAAGATACGAAGCAAAGCAAGAGAAAGGGAAGGGGGGTAAAGAAGGTGAATTTTGAGTTGGACTCCGATTTCGAGGATGTCGAATGTGCGAAGGAGAAAATGAAAAAGATTGCTGCGAAGAGCGAAGCTAGAATGCTAAGGAAGATGGAGAAGGAGAAGAATAAAGTGAAGAGCGAAAATAGAGGGGAAGATTGGGAGAAAATGGAATCTCGGCTCCGTGGTTATGTGCGGGAAGAAGTTGAGAAAGTTGAAATCTCCATGAAAAATTACTGTGACACTTTGTTTAAAAAGTTGCAAGATGGGACGTTTTGCCGTGCACCCTCACCCACATCGCCTTCTTCATCCACACCACAGATCATCCCCCTTCATAGCCCCGCCAAAAAACCATCATCTGTTAAAGTAAAAAAGATTGCAAAGAAGGATCTTCAATTGGTTCCTATCTACCCCGGCAAAGCACATATAAAGCCCCATATTCGAGATAGCATTGACCTCGTTCTTAGTGAGTTCAAGGAGAGGTAAAAATTGCTTTATATAATGTTATTTTCAAACTTATAATTGCTTATTAGTTTCACACATATTCTAACTATTACTGCAGGTCCGATGTTATTTTCTCGAGTGGCAACATTGTGATGACACGGGGGGATTTAGAAGATCTACTGGGGAAGGCGTGGATAACAGACGCTCATATTGATGCATATGCAGCTTTCCTTGGTTCAAAGCAGAGTAGATCATCTGATGGAATGAAGTCCTTTTTATATATTTCGCCAAATCATGCAGTACGTGCTTCTTTCGACCAGCTGGTTATTTTCTGATTTTTTTAATGTTTGTCACCTCTTTGTGCAGTACTACAAGAGTAGTAAGGTGTCAAATAGCAAGATCCTTTTGAGCCATATTACATTAGCAAGTGTCACGTCATCTGAGATCATGCTTATGCCCTGCCACTTGTCAAGCCATTGGACACTGCTTGTTTGTCGACAGAAGGATCATTGTTGGGATTTCTACGACTCCTCTAAAAGTGGCCGTCATCGTTCCAACCTTCCTCAGTTGGTACACACTCAACGCTGTTCCACACTCATATGAAAGTTGAATTATAAAAAACTAAACAATTAATGGTCATGCAGGTTAAGATTTTGTACGAGGAAGTTAGTGAAGCCTTGCCAGCTGATATTATCCACTGGCCTATTATTGAGGTGCCTAACTTGCCGCAACAAGATAACGGGGGCGATTGCGGCGTGTTTGTAATGAAATTCATGGAGGAGGCTTTGTCGTCCGACATTAGTTCGTGGCCCGAGAAAAAGAATTGGTGTAAAGAGATGCCACAATTTCGGGCTGAGATTGCAGCGAATATTTTGCGGGCATTTTCAAACATAATTAAAATCAAATAGTGATTACTGGTTTACTATATTTTGGTGTAATATATCTTTGCATGGTGTTTTGACAGTAATAACCAGTATTAATATGTTCCAGGCATCTTGTTGAGTGCACAGGACCATATTATGCCTGGACCATATTATGCTTTACATTTTGTGGACTATCACTCAGATTAAAGTTGAGTGCAAAAAAATGGTTTTATATATATTAATGAAAAGATAACATAGAATGGTCCAGGCAACATTACTCATTGTTATGGTCCAGGCATCTTTGCATCTACCTTTGATATGAAAAGAAAACATAGAATGGTTTTATACTCATTTTTATTGCACATGTTTATAATTTTTCATCTACAATTTTTCATCTACCTTTGATATGTAGATATCCATTTTTCATCTACCTTTTATATATGGTCCAGGCATCTTTGCATCTTTGGCAAGTGATAGCCCCGACTTGTTCCTATTAGTGTATCTTCTTTCATAATTATGGCTTCTTGCCCCATAAGCAGAATGTATAATATGTATTGAAATACTCTGTTTTGAATGAAATACAATTTAACATGCTTTGAAATAATGTTTCCATTACCAAGTTAACGAAAAACAAATATATGTACCACTCTACCAGTCCTAACAGCCCACTGCATTAAAGCAGGAATACAGTGCATCCAGGAAGCACATTCATATAAAACAAGTACAACCAACATCCAAATACTACGAATGAATATACTACAAAATGAGCAATAAATCAACAAGCAATTTGAGCAATATAAGCAGCACAATGAGCAGGTCACATTCATATATTACTAGTATGGAATATTTGCATCAGGAAGCAAATATTATGAATGAATATTTCTCTGCCGGAGTAGCCTGTGCATCAGGAAGCAACATACAAATACTATGAATGAATATTTGCATCAGGAAGCACATTGACGCATATGATTAGATTTCCTCGTTGAGCATCAAGGTTTGAAAACATCCGGGATACTACAAAAATTAAACGATAAATCTAAGTCATAGTTTTCTTGAGAACCGATCTCTGCCGGAGTAGCCTGTGCGGTTGATTGGTGCACATGTTCTGGAGAATCAAAGAAGTTGTAGACCTTTGTTGTGGCTGGATTAACATTCACAGGAATCGTTTTGCTCTGCAAATCAGCCTTCTTCTTTCCTACATTGGAAAGATTAAATATCATTATATATCTAGTAATAAACTTGACTTCGAAAATATTAAGTTAAAAAGTAGTACTTGAGGCTTTAGTGTTTTTCTCCCAATGTCCTTTTATTCGTGCATTCGAAACACCTTTCGGCCGCTTTCTCGGCGGGTCCTTTAATAAGGTTTCATCTTTCTCATTCTTATTGACACCCTCACCCCCAATGACCATAGACTGAACCTTTTGAGCCAAATCATTCATGGATTTCATAACTAGTTCTTTTGTCGGCTGACAACTCTCAATTTGGAGGGCTAAATCGTATGTAAACCTCATTAAATGGTTCCTGAAAACCAGATTTGAATCAGAATGGGCCAATGATGGTGAGTATGGAAGGTAGATACCTTTCTTAGCATGCAAACTGAAACGCTTGAGAAAATATTGGTCGGGAATATGCTTTATATTCCTATGAATGAATATTCGCAAAACATGCTTGCATGGAATTCCTTTGGTTTCAAAGCCTCGACAAGAACATGTTGTTTCGTCGGTATTAGCATTGAGGTTTAAGAACCATCTTTTACCGTCAACGCCTTCGTCACTCTGTGAAGTCACATATGAAATACTATTATCCTCGGATCTCAACTCATCCACTATGCTAACCCCTACTGCCCCCTCCATGAAAGATTTCTCAAAGATAGAAAACATTTTCCTGCTGAAAATCTTCGAAGCCTGCTTCAGTAGAATGGAACCTTTATCTTTAGATCGACAGAACCTTGCGTGCACTTAAAGTCTTCATCAAACTCAGCTCTCCTCCATGTTGAAATTAATTTCTCCAACCCAATGAAACACTCTACAATAGAGCTGGTTGTCTTGGAACAACCATGCAATCCATGATTTGCTGATTCGCTCCGTTGCATCGACAGAATGCCGAGATCTAACACATCCTTATTGTACGCAGTTGACCATCTCTTCCTTATTGCATATAGGTCTTGCAACCATCTATTATCATGTAAGCTTCCTTTCAGCATCATCTCATTCCAATAATGATCAAACTCGTACTCACAGTCACACTTGCTCATGCATTGGTGGAATAAACCACGAACACCTTTGTCATGGTTGAAGCAATAGACTTTCGAAGGAGCTTTCTTTGAAATGTGCCATTGGCATAATCGATGTCGGCTGGTGGTAAGAACACGCTCAATTGCAACCGCCATAGCTTGATCTTGGTCAGTAAAAATTGTTATAGGTTGTTTGCCACCAACAAACTTAAGAAATGTTTCAAAAACCCAGCAAAAGGAATCAATGGTTTCTTCTGCAATAAAAGTACAACCAACACATACACTCTGCCAATGATTGTTCACACCAATAAATGCAGCGCACGCCAAATTATATTTATTTAATCTGTAAGTGGTATCAAAAATAATAACATCTCCGAAACAATCATAATCAATTTTTCCACGCCCATCAATCCAAAAGAACCCAGTCAACCTATTTTGATCATCTGTCTGGACTTCATATGAGAACATATTATCCTCAAGTTGTCTTGTCTGTAACATCTTCAATAAACTAATCGAATCACCGCTTTCAATCAACGCCTTTTTACCACGCTGCACATAATTATAGGCATCAGTCTTGGTGAAACCGACATTTTGAACACCTCCAACCTCTTCGGAGAGAAAATTGTATGCATGCACAGTTTTTATTCCAGCCTCTGACATATTTTTTAATAGATTGCCTTGCATATCTGAAACCTTTCGATGCGACCTCAACAAATGTTGTTCTTTCTCAGATGCTAGGGGATGATTGTGCTCCTCCACAAACTTTGCAACTGTCCAGTTCTTACCATCTTTATCTGTTTTGAAATGACAACATGCAAGACACCCAGTCCGAGTATCTAATTTGCGATATTTAATCGGTGACGGTTTTGTATGTTTCTTTCCCGCCTTTGCGCAACTGTATTCACGTACTTTGATAATTTTAGTGTGTGTGTAATAAAATATATGCTGCCTACGCACACTGAAACCGATATTGTGAGCGTACTGACAATACAATGCATATGCATCTTCCTCAGAATGGACAACAGGGAAAGAGGGATGTTCCTTTTTGATCTGCATGTTAAATAAACACGTTAATCACCGTGGTGTGATACATGAAATAGAAGAAGGCAAGCTTACATCAATTTCATCCTGCATTTGACCACTATTACTCCCTTTCTCCATGGGAAATAGAAGAAAGCAAGCTTACAGTTGTCTTCACTTGTCTATTACCTGAAATACAAAAGAAAATTACAGTTGTAGCTAACAGTTGTATATAAAGCTGGAATACAGTGCTATATGAAGATGAAATACAGTCCTATATTATACTGGAATACAGTCCTATATAACGTTCCTAGAGCTGGGAACGTTACCCATACCTAAAAATGCAGTCTGGGAAGGTGGGGCCCGCGATTTTAAAATGGGTATTTATAAACGTTCCTAGAGCTGGGAACGTTACCCATACCTAAAAATTTTCGGGAAAATTTTTAGGTATGGGTAACGTTCCCAGCTCTAGGAACGTTTATAAATACCCATTTTAAAATCGCGGGCCCCACCTTCCTCTTCTGCATTTTCCTTCCAGCCATTCTCCCGATTCGAGCTTCTCTAACCTAGGCGGCCGCTTTCTCCCTATCTCCGGCACGGGCGCACTCCGGTGATTTCCGGCACCATTTCTTGTGAGGCCTCACTTCCCATTGCAACATTTGCCTTCCTACCATTATCCCGATCCCATCTTCTCTAACCTAGGCGGCCGTATTTTCCTGATTTCAGGCAAATATTTGTGTACATGCAGACGTAGGCATCGCCGACGGCTTGAGAAGAACCACTAAATGCAAATACACTTCTTCTCTTCACGATCTCCGGGAAGACTTTCCGGTACATTTTAAAGGGGCGGTTTTAGAAGAACCAGGTACGACTGTATTTGCGTAGATTGTCCTTTAGAACTGTCTTGCCAGTTGTATTAGGACTGTATTTGCTTTAATATAGGACTGTGTTTGCATAGATTGTTCTATACAACTGTATTCTAGGGTTAATAGGACTGTATTTATTCCAGATTGTTATATACCACTGTATTCTAGGGTTAATAGGACTGTATTTGCATTTATTGTTATATAGGACTGTATTCCAGTATAATATAGGACTGTATTTCATCTTCATATAGCACTGTATTCCAGCTTTATATACAACTGTTAGCTACAACTGTAATTTTCTTTTGTATTTCAGGTAATAGACAAGTGAAGACAACTGTAAGCTTGCCTTCTTCTATTTCCCATGGAGAAAGGGAGTAATAGTGGTCAAATGCAGGATGAAATTGATGTAAGCTTGCCTTCTTCTATTTCATGTATCACACCACGGTGATTAACGTGTTTTTTTAACATGCAGATCAAAAAGGAACATCCCTCTTTCCCTGTTGTCCATTCTGAGGAAGATGCATATGCATTGTATTGTCAGTACGCTCACAATATCGGTTTCAGTGTGCGTAGGCAGCATATATTTTATTACACACACACTAAAATTATCAAAGTACGTGAATACAGTTGCGCAAAGGCGGGAAAGAAACATACAAAACCGTCACCGATTAAATATTGCAAATTAGATACTCGGACTGGGTGTCTTGCATGTTGTCATTTCAAAACAGATAAAGATGGTAAGAACTGGACAGTTGCAAAGTTTGTGGAGGAGCACAATCATCCCCTAGCATCTGAGAAAGAACAACATTTGTTGAGGTCGCATCGAAAGGTTTCAGATATGCAAGGCAATCTATTAAAAAATATGTCAGAGGCTGGAATAAAAACTGTGCATGCATACAATTTTCTCTCCGAAGAGGTTGGAGGTGTTCAAAATGTCGGTTTCACCAAGACTGATGCCTATAATTATGTGCAGCGTGGTAAAAAGGCGTTGATTGAAAGCGGTGATTCGATTAGTTTATTGAAGATGTTACAGACAAGACAACTTGAGGATAATATGTTCTCATATGAAGTCCAGACAGATGATCAAAATAGGTTGACTGGGTTCTTTTGGATTGATGGGCGTGGAAAAATTGATTATGATTGTTTCGGAGATGTTATTATTTTTGATACAACTTACAGATTAAATAAATATAATTTGGCGTGCGCTGCATTTATTGGTGTGAACAATCATTGGCAGAGTGTATGTGTTGGTTGTACTTTTATTGCAGAAGAAACCATTGATTCCTTTTGCTGGGTTTTTGAAACATTTCTTAAGTTTGTTGGTGGCAAACAACCTATAACAATTTTTACTAACCAAGATCAAGCTATGGCGGTTGCAATTGAGCGTGTTCTTACCACCAGCCGACATCGATTATGCCAATGGCACATTTCAAAGAAAGCTCCTTCGAAAGTCTATTGCTTCAACCATGACAAAGGTGTTCGTGGTTTATTCCACCAATGCATGAGCAAGTGTGACTGTGAGTACGAGTTTGATCATTATTGGAATGAGATGATGCTGAAAGGAAGCTTACATGATAATAGATGGTTGCAAGACCTATATGCAATAAGGAAGAAGTGGTCAACTGCGTACAATAAGGATGTGTTAGATCTCGGCATTCTGTCGACGCAACGGAGCGAATCAGCAAATCATGGATTGCATGGTTGTTCCAAGGCAACCAGCTCTATTGTAGAGTGTTTCATTGGGTTGGAGAAATTAATTTCAACATGGAGGAGAGCTGAGTTTGATGAAGACTTTAAGTGCACGCAAGGTTCTGTCGATCTAAAGTATAAAGGTTCCATTCTACTGAAGCAGGCTTCGAAGATTTTCAGCAGGAAAATGTTTTCTATCTTTGAGAAATCTTTCATGGAGGGGGCAGTAGGGGTTAGCATAGTGGATGAGTTGAGATCCGAGGATAATAGTATTTCATATGTGACTTCACAGAGTGACGAAGGCGTTGACGGTAAAAGATGGTTCTTAAACCTCAATGCTAATACCGACGAAACAACATGTTCTTGTCGAGGCTTTGAAACCAAAGGAATTCCATGCAAGCATGTTTTGCGAATATTCATTCATAGGAATATAAAGCATATTCCCGACCAATATTTTCTCAAGCGTTTCAGTTTGCATGCTAAGAAAGGTATCTACCTTCCATACTCACCATCATTGGCCCATTCTGATTCAAATCTGGTTTTCAGGAACCATTTAATGAGGTTTACATACGATTTAGCCCTCCAAATTGAGAGTTGTCAGCCGACAAAAGAACTAGTTATGAAATCCATGAATGATTTGGCTCAAAAGGTTCAGTCTATGGTCATTGGGGGTGAGGGTGTCAATAAGAATGAGAAAGATGAAACCTTATTAAAGGACTCGCCGAGAAAGCGGCCGAAAGGTGTTTCGAATGCACGAATAAAAGGACATTGGGAGAAAAACACTAAAGCCCCAAGTACTACTTTTTAACTTAATATTTTCGAAGTCAAGTTTATTACTAGATATATAATGATATTTAATCTTTCCAATGTAGGAAAGAAGAAGGCTGATTTGCAGAGCAAAACGATTCCTGTGAATGTTAATCCAGCCATAACAAAGGTCTACAACTTCTTTGATTCTCCAGAACATGTGCACCAATCAACCGCACAGGCTACTCCGGCAGAGATCGGTTCTCAAGAAAACTATGACTTAGATTTATCGTTTAATTTTTGTAGTATCCCGGATGTTTTCAAACCTTGATGCTCAACGAGGAAATCTAATCATATGCGTCAATGTGCTTCCTGATGCAAATATTCATTCATAGTATTTGTATGTTGCTTCCTGATGCACAGGCTACTCCGGCAGAGAAATATTCATTCATAATATTTGCTTCCTGATGCAAATATTCCATACTAGTAATATATGAATGTGACCTGCTCATTGTGCTGCTTATATTGCTCAAATTGCTTGTTGATTTATTGCTCATTTTGTAGTATATTCATTCGTAGTATTTGGATGTTGGTTGTACTTGTTTTATATGAATGTGCTTCCTGGATGCACTGTATTCCTGCTTTAATGCAGTGAGCTGTTAGGACTGGTAGAGTGATACATATATTTGTTTTTCGTTAACTTGGTAATGGAAATATTATTTCAAAGCATGTTAAATTGTATTTCATTCAAAACAGAGTATTTCAATACATATTATACATTCTGCTTATGGGGCAAGAAGCCATAATTATGAAAGAAGATACACTAATAGGAACAAGTCGGGCTATCACTTGCCAAAGATGCAAAGATGCCTGAACCATATATAAAAGGTAGATGAAAAATGGATACCTACATATCAAAGGTAGATGAAAAATTGTAGATGAAAAATTATAAAACTGTGCAATAAAAATGAGTATAAAACCATTCTATGTTTTCTTTTCATATCAAAGGTAGATGCAAAGATGCCTAGACCATAACAATGAGTAATGTTGCCTGGACCATTCTATGTTATCTTTTCATTAATATATATAAAACCATTTTTTTGCACTCAACTTTAATCTGAGTGATAGTCCACAAAATGTAAAGCATAATATGGTCCAGACATAATATGGTCCTGTGCACTAAACAAGATGCCTGGAACATATTAATACTGGTTATTACTGTCAAAACACCATGCAAAGATATATTACACCAAAATATAGTAAACCAGTAATCACTATTTGATTTTAATTATGTTCGAAAATGCCCGCAAAATATTCGCTGCAATCTCAGCCCGAAATTGTGGCATCTCTTTACACCAATTCTTTTTCTCGGGCCACGAACTAATGTCGGATGACAAAGCCTCCTCCATGAATTTCATTACAAACACGCCGCAATCGTCCCCGTTATCTTGTTGCGGCAAGTTAAGCACCTCAATAATAGGCCAGTGGATAATATCAGCTGGCAAGGCTTCACTAACTTCCTCGTACAAAATCTTAACCTGCATGACCATTAATTGTTTAGTTTTTTATAATTCAACTTTCATATGAGTGTGGAACAGCGTTGAGTGTGTACCAACTGAGGAAGGTTGGAACGATGACGGCCACTTTTAGAGGAGTCGTAGAAATCCCAACAATGATCCTTTTGTCGACAAACAAGCAGTGTCCAATGGCTTGACAAGTGGCAGGGCATAAGCATGATCTCAGATGACGTGACACTTGCCAATGTAATATGGCTCAAAAGGATCTTGCTATTTGACACCTTACTACTCTTGTAGTACTGCACAAAGAGGTGACAAACATAAAAAAAATCAGAAAATCAGAAAATAACCAGCTGGTCGAAAGAAGCACGTACTGCATGATTTGGCGAAATATATAAAAAGGACTTCATTCCATCAGATGATCTACTTTGCTTTGAACCAAGGAAAGCTGCATATGCATCAATATGAGCGTCTGTTATCCACGCCTTCCCCAGTAGATCTTCTAAATCCCCCCGTGTCATCACAATGTTGCCACTCGAGAAAATAACATCGGACCTGCAGTAATAGTTAGAATATGTGTGAAACTAATAAGCAATTATAAGTTTGAAAATAACATTATATAAAGCAATTTTTACCTCTCCTTGAACTCACTAAGAACGAGGTCAATGCTATCTCGAATATGGGGCTTTATATGTGCTTTGCCGGGGTAGATAGGAACCAATTGAAGATCCTTCTTTGCAATCTTTTTTACTTTAACAGATGATGGTTTTTTGGCGGGGCTATGAAGGGGGATGATCTGTGGTGTAGATGAAGAAGGCGATGTGGGTGAGGGTGCACGACAAAACGTCCCATCTTGCAACTTTTTAAACAAAGTGTCACAGTAATTTTTCATGGAGATTTCAACTTTCTCAACTTCTTCCCGCACATAACCACGGAGCCGAGATTCCATTTTCTCCCAATCTTCCCCTCTATTTTCGCTCTTCACTTTATTCTTCTCCTTCTCCATCTTCCTTAGCATTCTAGCTTCGCTCTTCGCAGCAATCTTTTTCATTTTCTCCTTCGCACATTCGACATCCTCGAAATCGGAGTCCAACTCAAAATTCACCTTCTTTACCCCCCTTCCCTTTCTCTTGCTTTGCTTCGTATCTTCAAAATCAGAGTCCGGCTCCTCCGGTCCTAGCAACCTTTTCTCAGCCTCCTCCACACTACTAAACTTGAATCTAAGCTATAAGATATTAACAAAAAGTATTAGATTAACATAGACACGAAACTAAGATTGAATTATTAGAATTAACATATACACAAAACTAAGATATTAAATAAAGTATTAGCTTAATAATACCTGGTTGGGTTTCTTGAGCTCACTCGGCAGATCGAAACAAAACTTTGCATTATAACTCATTTTGTCCGACCATCTACAAATTCGAGGCCGAGCCAGGAAATGTACTACCCTTTGAACACTGATGTGCTCAAAGAACCACACCTACAAATACAATGGTTAGTTTGAATAACTATTAATAATTTAGAAAGGCTATTTATAAACACAATTCTTACCAACACAACTATGGAGCAGCCTTCAAAGTAACCTAAACATGTGTCAACATCTCGTACTTCACTGGCCCGACTCAGACGATCTAGCTGTGAATGCAAGAATGCATGAATGGCCTTAGGCCAATTATACTCTGTCAAGGCACCTATGCCATCCTCCAACAATCCCAGACACGTCGGAATCTTTAAAGTCTTCATGGGGAAGAAAAACACTATCAACAAATACTTAACGAGTGTGTTTACTCGTCTTTTCTCAACCTCGAGGGACCATTCTTCACTCACAAGATGATGCATTTCCGTTATTAGGTCCTTATGAGATAACTCCAAAAAGGGGAGTCTAGAAAAGGGGAAATCTCGACCACTGTTTGGTAGCCCCAGAATCATAGCAACTTCGTTAACTGTTATTTTGAGGTAGTGCTTTCCTAAAAGGAAACACCCTGTGTCCCTTTTGTATAGCGTCACAAGTATATACAAGAGTGAGATGTTTTGCGGCAATGCCGGCATGGAAAACAAAGGTAATACATGTGTTTCCCGTAGAGCATCCTTCGATTCCTCAGAAAGAACCTCGAGGAGAGGACAAGCATTCGCCACGAATGTTGACACCGCACAACGACAGCTCAAATATTTGCTGCCAGGCATCTGAGTAAGCAAATACAATCGTACATTTAAGTTGAACTATATAAGCTAGAATACATTCAAGCTGGAATACAGTCTATTAAATGCTGGAATACAGTCTATGTAATGCTGGAATACAATCTATGTAATGCTGGAATACAGTCTATGTAATGCTGGAATACAGTCACATATCAAGCTGGAATACAGTCTATATAAACCTGAAATACAGTCCTATTAAACCTAGAATACAGTCCTATATTAAACTGAAATACAGTCCTATATAACACAAAATGGAAATACAGTCCTATTAAACCTAAAATACAGTCATATATTAAACTGGAATACAGTCCTATAAAACACTAAATGGAAATACAGTCCTATTTAACCTAAAATACTGTTGTATATAAATTTTTATGTAAATACAGTTGTCTATAACTTTTTATGCAAATACAGTCCTAATACAACTGGCAATACAGTGCTATAGGATAATCTATGCAAATACAGTCGTACCGGGTTCTTCTCAAGCCGTCGACAATAAAATGTGCCGGAAAGTCTTCCCGGTTCCCGGAGATCGTGAAGGGAAGAAGTTTGGCCGTCGGCGACGCCTCTATTGCATGTACGACTTGCCGGAGTGAGGCCTCACAAGAAATGGTGCCGGAAATCACCGGAGTGCGCCCGTGCCGGAGATGGGGAGAAAGCGGACTCCTAGGTTAGAGAAGCTCGAATCGGGAGAATGGCTGGAAGGAAAATGCAGAAGGGGAAGGTGGGGCCCGTGATTTTAAAATGGGTATTTATAAACGTTCCTAGAGCTGGGAACGTTACCCATACCTAAAATTTTTCCCTAGTTATGGGGGTCTTCACCGCCCCAAGCCAACGATCAATAATTTCAGGGAGAGCATTTTTTAATTTAAAATACTTTCTTTATATTTGAGATGACATCCATCACAGTTGTGAATAATATTATTTTTCTACATGATAAATATGTGAAGTTTAGGTTTATTGGCATACTTCTATACTAATTTTAATGACTAAACTATATTATGTTATAAAATTTAGGCACGTCACTGCAAAAAGTTGAGGATGACACAGTGCTGAATGTGGTGACGATGAATGCATGATCATCTTATTCAAAATCTATCAATCTCTAATAGAGTAACATGTAGGTTATCTAATTATTCAATGGAGAAAAAAACACATTTGATTAAGGGAAGCAAACGTGTATGATAATATAGTGCGGAACTTAATGTATACCGCTTCTTGCTTCAATATTGCGGATATACTAAAGAGCTTTGATGTACAGTTCCTTATGAAATCCGCGGCGCTAGTGGACCCCAATAACATACAAAATATCTGAAACCTGAGTCTTTGCAACAAGTGAAAATCAGCACAATATATGTATGTGGGACACCCACCAAATTCTTAATGAAATCCAACTGTGCATCAATTACTTGAACATAAAAGAGACCCAAAATTAAAATTAGGGTTATGTTATTTAGACTAGATCTGTAGAGTTTTGGAAGGATAAAGCGATGTATAAGATCATAACATAACAATCTTGGAGATTTGATGATGAAATTCACAGATTTATGGGATTCATCTTGATCCATCATAAAATTAGATTAAATGATGTCCGCAAACCTAGGTATCACTTGATATGAAGAGGTGTAGTATTATCTGTTGGAGAAAAACACATCAATAATATAATCTAGATCATGTAGGTGAGCCAAAATGGATGCCCAAACATGTGGTTTTGATTTACTGAAGCTGGTTGCTGAAATCCTTCAAAAAAGGGAACCTGCTATTCTTCTGTAATAAATGAAAACATAAAACAAGGCCAAACCTGTACACGTTCTTTGTTTTTCCTGCAATTGAAGGCTGCAAGCCAGATGCCCTTTTTAGGACTTACTGACAATGCAGATTCTAGAGAAGAAGAAAATCCGGCTTCTCGATTTCACTGAGCATGAAGAAGCAAACGGGTTGCCACCGATGATGAAGAGATATCAATTCTCAAGCCTCACTTGCCTGGATCGGTGGGAGGGATGAAGGATTCACCATTCTTTTCTCCAGACAACATTGAGGAGAGGAAAGGGACCGACAATTACTAAACTAATGAAGAGACACACGATTCACCCTTGTTCATTGTTGTCGAGAGAATGACATATGTTTCAATTTCAGGCTTAATAGGAGAAACCCCTATTTTGGAGTTACATAAACTTAATGGATATGATAAATTCCACTTAACTCAAAATACAATAATAATTGAAACCATTTAAAGTTAATTAAATTCTCAATTATGCCAAAATCCGTGCCAATCGTGAGACCTAGTTCGCGTCATGAATTTATGACATAATTTGGCTCACATATCTCAGGCTTCGATCGTTCACGCGAATAAATTATTACACACACGTAGGAGTACGGATAGACTCTAATTTTCACGTACGATTTTATCGGAATGTCTCGATGATTTATGTGCACCAAAACGGAAAATTTCAAACATTTTCCTACTTGAACTTATAATTCATCGTAACTCTTGATGTTTCGTATAAAATCTTCAATAGACTTAAGGGTACTATTTGCAAACGTAATATTAAGAGTCTACTTTTACGTCAATCCGGCCCAACCAAATCATTCACTCTAAATTATGGCGGAAACTACATCACTGAGCGATATGAGACCTTCCATGGTCACAGTAGCTTTCAAATTCAATCTACATGGACAAAACACGACTATTTAAAGCTACAACAACATAATGAAAATATGCTCAATTGTTCAGCTTGGTGGTCAACCAATTTCTCTAATGAATGCACTAAATCAGACTGTGAGAAATCCTTAATTATTCAAAAGAACAGGTATATCATTATCTTAAGATTTTATTTAATGTATCACATAGACATACAACAAGTCTTAACAAATAAAATAAAGTGCTCAAGGCCTTGTGCTCTGATGCTAATCTTTAAATAAAGTGTGATATATCACACAAACTTTATAAATATCGTAACACATTGATTTCAACATGAATATTTACTTAATATTTGATCTCAAACTATTATTCATGAATTTAAGCAGAGTGCAAAATGAATAACAAATGATTAATTAGAGCTTTATGTAGCATCACATTAATCTAGCATATCAATTGATTCCATAAGACTCATACTATAAACATGCTTTTGAAATACATTGGGGCAAAGTTCTTTAATGATTGGATCGACTATCAGTCTATCATATCATCCGTTCTTATATGCTTCAATATACTGTCACATTTCTTAACCAACTCCTTAACAATTAGGAACTTAATTTTCATGTGTTTGGACCCTGTGATACTTTTATTGTTCATCGAGAATCTATTTAGAAAAATATTATCACTATACAAGCGAATGAGTCCAACTATATAATCGACGACCATCAATTCTGTAATGAAATTCTCAAGCCATATCACGGGTGTAGAATCTCCAAAAAGCGACAAACTCCACATGCATTACATATGAAATAATGAGTGTCTGTTTAACACTCATCCACGAAACTGCTCCACCAACAAACTTAAATATGTAATATGAAGTAAACTTCCTATCATCCTCATACTCGGCAAAGTTAGAATTTACATACTCAACCAATTCAAGGTTTTGAACTTTATGGTAGTCCAACTTAAAATCTTTTGTTCTTTTTAAATACCTTAAAACCTTCTTGACAACCACCTAATGAACTTGTCCTGAGTTTGACTGATATTTTCCTAAAAGTTCTATTGCGAAGGCAATGTCCGGTCTGATAGAGACTTGAACATACATTAAGTTGTCTACCACACTAGCATGAGGTATATCCTTCATACACTCTTTCTCGTTATCATTCCCGAGGCATTGTGACAAACTCAACTTATCACCCTTTATCACATGTACATCGTCAGGCTTACAATCGAGTATGCTAAATCTCTCAAGTACACGCTCGATGTAAGATTTCTGAGATAGTGTTAATATATGATGAGATCGATACCTAATGGTCTCAATCTCTCGAACAAAAGACGCTTCTCCAAGATCTTTTATATCAAATAGCTTTGATAAAAATTACTTAGATTCATGCAATAATGTCAAATCACTGCTCGTAAACAAAATATCATCTATATATAGAATTAAAAAGATGAATCTGCATTAACTGATCTTGAGCTATATATAACCGTCTATCTTATTTTCCACAAAATCAAATGAAATGACTATCTTATCGAATTTCAAGTACTACTGTCTAAAAACTTGCTTTAGATCCTTGAAAAATTTATTAAGCTTACATATAAGTTGGTCAGTATGACCAGACTTGGATCCCTCAGATTGTACTATATACTTCTTCGGCTATATCATCATTCAAGAATGCGGTCTTTAAGTTCATGTGATGTAACTCCAAATCATAATGAGCTACAAGCGCCATTATTACTCTAAAAGAGTCTTTAGAAGAAACAAGAGAATATTTCATTATAATCGATGTATTTTCTCTATATAAATTCTTGGACTACCAGTCTTGCTTTAAACTACCCGACCTTTTTTTTGAGTCTCTTTTGGTTCTAAAGATCAATTTAAAACCAATAGATTTGCAACTTTGAGGTAACTCAATTAGCTCTCAAACTTTATTTAGTTTCATAGACTCAATCTCATTCTTTATTGCATCCCACCACTGATCAGTTTGTGGTCCAAAAATAGTCTCCTTAAGTGTCATTGGGTCAACTATATAACAATGTAAAAATCACTCTTGCTTAGGTAAATTTCATAATCTGAGAAAATTGCGTACCTCCTCTGTCTATTTGATCTCCTAATAGGTGGATGATCCATCTAAATCTGTTGAGTAATATAAATTGGAATCAGTGACAAGACCAGTTTCACTTTCTCTATAGGTTCTTTAATGGGCTCAGGTATCGTTGGGTTCTCCACTAAGGACACAGTTAGATTAAAAGACATAACTTCCTCAACCTCATCAATAATGCGAGAGTAATTCATTCATTAACGACATCTAATTTCAAAAACTTAGCCGTTTGCGATTCTACAATTCTGGGTCCTATGTTCTGGGTAGCCTTTAAAGTAGCAACGATAAGATCCAGGGGCAATCTTACTCTTCAATGGGTTATGTAATCGGACCTCTGCAGGTCAACCCTAAATGTGTAATTAATTAAGGTTGGGTCGCCAACAAGTCCATAACTCAAAAGGTGTTTTGGGTATTGATTTAGAAGGTATTCTATTAAGGATATATACCACAGTCTTTAGCGCCTCACCCTATAAGAATTCGGGAAGATTGGTCATAGCCACACCATTTTGCTCAGTATTACCTGACATGGAGTATCGGGCAACAATGCCACAACTCTCTAAGTATCTGTCAAACAAACCTTTATGTTTTCCGGAGGCATAATGTCAACCAAAATTTCTGCTACATCTGTCAAACCTAACTATCTTGATGACTTTCTCTATTTGTTTATCAAATTCATTCTAGAAAATTTTGAACTTGTCAAGAGATTCATACTTCTTTTTAATTACGCACAAATAACTGAAACGAAAGTAGTAATTTATGTAAGTTATAAAGTAGGTGTTTTTCCAGAGTGTAGTTGAATACGGACCGATAATGTTTGTTTGAATAACCTCTAATAAATACAGACTACATATGGAACTTTTTTCTTAATCTCAGGCATCTTTTCTTTACAACAATCTACATACGTTCTTAAGTCACTGAAGTCAAGAGTAGGAATAATATTTTTCTTAATTAATCTTTCCACTCTCCCTAGGAATATCGCCTAATCATGTCCAAACTTG
Source organism: Platanthera zijinensis (assembly GCA_039513925.1). Taxonomy (NCBI): domain Eukaryota; kingdom Viridiplantae; phylum Streptophyta; class Magnoliopsida; order Asparagales; family Orchidaceae; genus Platanthera; species Platanthera zijinensis. The sequence continues at coordinate 249,401,582 of CM077079.1, read as the reverse complement.
GATCCTGAACTCTATGGACAACGAAGCATATCATATGACCATGTATCATAAGACGACCAAGATAATCACGTCCAAATTTGGATCCTCAACTCTATGGACATCGAACCATATTATATGACCATGTATCATAAGACGACTAAGGCAATGTGGGATGAATTTTACTCCCTCTATTTCGGAAAAGACAACCTTTAACATTTGTTTGACATCATCACAGATCTCCAAAGTCTCAACTCTGGGGTGGACGAAGACTTAACCTCTTTTGTTGCGAGATACAAAACTCTTGTAGAGGTCTGGATTCAACATCAGCCTCCAACTATTAATCTCGCTGCCCAACGTGCTCATAAAGAAGCTGTTGCATCGCCATGATGATGACTCGTGTTCCGCCTTATCTTTACTGTGTCCGTGCTCAAAATTTTTTTCCTCCACCATTCCTTCTTTCTCGAATGTGTTTTCCATGCTTTTAAAAATCAACCCGCCCCTAGGTGCTCCTGAGTCTCTTTCTCTGGCTCTTCTTTAGCATTCTTCTCCAGCTCGCCCCGCTCCTCCTTCTGCCTATGGAGCTCACTCATGCTATCGGCGTAAGGATCACAATAGTAAGCCTCATCCCAAGTGTCCTCACTGTGCCCTGGATGGTCATTTTGAGGTCACATGTTATCGTAAGCATGACATGCCTCCTTAACAACATGCATTCATTGCAGTCGAAGCTCCTTCCACCACTCGCACCGACATTTCCGCCTTGCACACATGTTCAAGCATTTTAAGTGGTTAATCAGTAAATCTTCTGGATCTGTCACGTCTATCTCCAATTAAGGTATCTCCTGTTACTCCCATAGTCTAAATTGTATTATGAATTCTGGTGCCACACACCATATTACTCCGCAGAAATCGCCTCAGTACTTGCACTTTGTGCATCACAAGTTCATCACAGTGGCCAATATTGATACTACCCCTATCTCCTGTTCTGTCGATGTGTCCCTCACTTCATCTATTTTCCTTCGCTCGGTTTTTGATGTTCCGGGCTCACTTTTAAACATTCTTTCTGTTAGTCGACTTACTAAAGACTTTGATTGCTCTATAACTTTCTCTTCTTTTTATTTTGTAGGATCGATGAACGCAAAATATCATTGGTAGAGGGCGGCTGTCTAACGGACTCTACATTCTTGACGTCTCTCCCACAAATCTCTCCTTTGTTCCATCCGTTGATTGGCACAGGTGTCTTGGACATGCTTCTCTCCCAATTCTCAAGAAATCTCTTCCTGATCTCTCCCTCACCGACTTCACTTGCGAGTCACATGTATCTTCGGTAAACTACATCGCTCATCTTTCCCCCTCATTATACCCAAAACAGTGCTCTTTTTGTTTTAGTTCATTTTGATATTTGTGGAACATATAAAATAACTAGTGTTTCGCGTTATCGCTATTTTCTTACATTTATTGATGATTACTCTCGCATGATCTAGTTATACTTCGCTATCGCTCTGAGCTACTTCATGTCTTTATTGCTTTTATTACGAAGACTCATATGCAGTTTTCAAGTTCAATCAAAGCTCTTCGGACTGACAATGCTTGAGAATACTAACAGAAAGACATTTCAAAATCTCTATGCTGAGTTCAACATTGTACATCAAACTTCTTGTGCTTACACTTCTCAACAAAATGAGGTCGCTGAGTGTAAGAATTATCATCTTCTTGAGCTTGCTCGCTTACTTATGTTTTAGATGTAGGTTCCCAAATTGTATTGGCATGTCACGGTCGCTATGCTCGCTATTTTCTTACATTTATTGATGATTACTCTCGCATGATCTAGTTACACTTATTTCGCTGTCGCTCTGAATTGCCTCGTGTCTTTATTACTTTTATTACAAAGACTCATATGCAATTTTTAAGTTCAATCAAAGCTCTTTGGACCGACAATGCTCGAGAATACACAAGTCATGCATTTCAAAATCTCTGTGCTGAGTTCAACATTGTATATCAAACTTCTTGTCCTTACACTTCTCAACAAAATGAGGCCACTGAGCGCAAGAATTATCATCTTCTTGAGGTTGCTCATTCACTTATGTTTCAGATGTAGGTTCCCAAGTTGTATTGACATTTCACGGTTTCTACCTCCGACTATTTCATCAATCACACGCCTTCATTTATTCTCAACTTCGCGACTCCTTACAATCTTCTCTTCTCATCCACATCGCCTTTTTCTATACTGCCTCATGTCTTCGGCTGCGCTTGCTATGTCCACTGACTTGGCCCCTCCACAGACAAGCTTGCTCCCCGAGCTGCTAAATATATGTTCGTTGGATAATCTCGCACTCAGAAATACTATGTCTGCTACTCCCCTGTCGATCGTAAAGTGGTTACGTCTATGAATGTGACCTTCCTCAAAGACCGGCCTTTTCACTCTTTACCTCCAACCCCTCCAACAAATCTTTACTATTGCGCCCTGCCATTCCTGTTGAATCTCCTTCTCTCCCTCTTTTACCCACACTGACCACCAAATCCTCCAAACCACCTCTTCTACGTGTCTACACTCGACGTCCTGCTCGTGCATATGCTCTTCGTCAGCTACCCTCTATTGATGATGCTTCGCGGACTGCCGATTCGACACTAGCTTCTACCCCTCACCCTCTATCAAATTACACCTCATTGCATCGTCTGTCTCCGATACTCCACCACTTTGCAACTTCTTTGCCATTTTTTTCCATTCTTAATTCTCTGCAGGAGACTCTTCAACATCTAGGGTGACGGGCTGCTATGAATGAAGAAATGACTTCTTTCTATGCTAATCACACTTGTGATCTTATTCCTCTTCTTTCAGATTAGACATGTGTTGGATGTAAGTGAGTCTTCGCCATTAAACATGGGCTGGATGAGATGGTTGAACGCCTCAAAACTCGTTTTGTGGCTCGTGATTTTACACAGCAATATGGTTTCGACTATGATGAGACATTCCCACCAGTTGCAAAATTGAATACTGTTCGTGTCTTGATATTTTTGGTTGTTCTTTGACTGTGACAATTACATCAAGTAGACGTCAAAACTGTTTTTCTAAATGGCGACCTCGTTGAGATTGTCTACATGCACCAACCTCTCAGTTTTAAGACCACGGGGGAGTCTCTTGCATGTCACCTCAAAAATCTCTTTATGATCTCAAACAATTTTCCCAAGCATGGTTTGATAAATTCAGTTGGGTTGTTCATGATTATTGGCTTCACACGAAGCTCAGCCGACTTCTCCCTATTCACTCAACATCGTTCGACAGGAACAGTCATACTCTTAGTTTATGTTGATGATATTTTTGATTACATGTGATAATCTCACAGACATACACATGGTTAAAAAGTACCCGACTTCTGCATGTCAGGCTAAAGATCTGAGAAATTTTCGATACTTACTCATTATTGAAGTAACCCGAAGTTCTGATGAACTTGTCCCATCTCTGCGAAAGTACTGCCTTGATCTTTTTCATGAATCTTGTTTTTCTGGATGCAAACTAGGTGATACACCCATGGATATCAATCACAAACCCTATGCCCATACCTTTAACTCTGATCTACTCCTTCTAAACCCAGAGTACTATCATTGTCTTGTGGGGAAGCTGATTTATCTTACAGTTACAAGGACAAACATATCTCTTGTCATTGGAGTTGTCAGCCGATTTTTGCATACTCCATGATCTCTCACATTCAGGAAGTTGAGTGCATCCTCAGATATCTGAAGGCTGTTCCAGGACATTGGCTTGTATATAAGCCCTCCTTTCTTCTCTATCTCTAATAACCATTGTTTTAAATGTCCTCCAACATGTCCGACATGTCATTTTTAAGGACAAAACAATATGTTTTTCTAAAAACAAGATTGTCCTTTTATAAAATATAAACTGACATGACTAGTTTTTTTCGATATATCAGCCGAGACGTCTTTTAAATATTTCGTCCGCTATTTTATTTTATGTTATATTAATAGACTAACAACATATGTTTAAATCGTCTATATATATATATATATTATATTATGTATGTTTAAAGCGATTAGACTTATTAACATATGTTTAAATCGTCTATATATATTATATTATGTAAGTTTAAAGCGATTAGACTCGTTATTCAATTTTTTTAATGTTTTATTTTTACAATCAATTTTGTAAAATTGTTTCACAATTTTTTAATTGCATATTACAAAATATATGAAAATATTTAATACATTTATTAGTTAATTGTTTGCATGTTTTTAATATAAATTTATAAGTTTGAAAAAACTTATAATCAATCAAGGATTTTAAACTTATAAATCTTATTTATTTGTAATAAATTTATTATTACAACAACAACAATAAATTTATTGTATGCTATTAAATATATTTATAATGTATCATTTTGCAGTTAATAATGTTTTATCTTAGATACTATTTGATTTTATCTCGTAGTATAAATGACTCATTTTTTATCTATTTGTTATATTATTTTTCTATTTGTATAACATATAATTATAGTCAGTATACATAAAAATGAAAATTTTATTTATAAGATTTGGAAATTTTATATTTTAGAATATCCCCGACATGTCTCTGATTTCTGGTATCCGACATTTAAAAACTCATTCTGATATGTCGCCGACATCCGATATTTACAACATTGCTAATAACATATTCTGATGCTGACTATATCGGTTCTCTGGATGACCACCGCTCCACTAGTGGATATTGCATGTACTTTGGCGGACAACATGTAACCTGGCAACGCAAGAAGCAATCTGTGGTTGCACGCTCATCTGCTGAAGCTGAGTATCGTTCGATGACATTCGTTGTTTATGAGCTTACGTGGTTGGAAAACTTTCTGAGAAACTTGGGTGTCAAGCTTTCTTTTTCGGCCACTTTATTTTGCGGCAGTCAAGCTGTTGTCCATATTGCCAATAATCCTATTTTCCATGAACGTACTAAGCACATCAAAGTCGAGTGTCACTTTATTCGGGAAAAAGTTCAACTAAAGGAAATAGAATTAAAACATGTTTTTGTTGCTGGACAAGTTGCTGACATTCTTACAAAAGCTTTACCCCGTCCTCTGTACTATCGGTCTTGTCCAAGCTTGGTTCCCACGATTTGTATGCTCCAGCTTGCGGGAGAGTGTTAAAAGAATATATACAATAATAGCTCATAAAGCAGGCACAATTAAAGCCCATTGACAACATTGTATTTAGTCCCACATCTTAGAAAGGAGTTTAGGCTCCACTCTTTCTTCCTATATAAATGTTCAAATATTTGTAGCATGTATGCAATTTTGAATAAGGAATTAATAAAAATATTATTTGTTTCCTTTTTTTCACCGAGCATGTATCCCATTTTCAGTGAGAGATGATCCAAAATACCGCGGCTTTCATATTCCTCCTATTGTCGCTACGAAGGACCTGAATAGTCGCCCAAATTGGGTAATGATCATTTGATGGAAAGTTTTAAAATATCATTTTTTTTAACAAGTACACTCACATATAACGAGAGAAACAATCAATAAAAATTATAAACTAACGATGTCCAGATTAAGAGACCACTAGTAAAGGTCCCCAAACATCAGTATGAATAATATCAAAGAGCAACATATTTGGCGATGAAATATTAGTTGGAATGTGTTGAACATGTTTAAATAAGTTACAAGCATCATAAAAAAAGTTTTTAATCTAGAAAACATCTGAAACTTTTTAAGAAAATAAACGAGAGATGGATGTTCGAGACGTTAATGCCAACGTAGAATATCCAAATAAGGAGTCGAGCACTTGTGAGGGCTTGGGGAGCTTGCAGATCCAAGACGTATAATCCATCGCAGTTCCTACCACTGCTAATGCACCTCTTCGTTGCCAGATCCCGAAAAAATTGACATCAGGAAGAAATGTTGCAAAACAATTTAAAGACTTGATTAAATAACCAATGATGAACAAGTTTCAAGAAAATGATGGAACATGTAAAACAGAGGAGAGAGGAAGAGCAGAGGAGCATAAACTTTTCTCTTTACTCAGAATAGAGGACCTGTTTGTCGTGTCACTTTATCGCGACCAGAGAGGGGAGTGCATGAAGTAAAATCTGAGGACATTCCTATTATGTGATCCATCACATCAGAGTCAATAATCTAGTTAGATGAAGCAGAGACAACATTAATGTTCATTCTTCCGCACTCTGCGTATGGAACAAACAGAGCGTCTCTTTGAGTGCGAAGGGGACGCTTCAAATCATCGCACTTATTGGAGAAATCACTAGAAGGGATGTGCCAAACACTATCTTCATGTCCTTCAAAGAGTGTGCAAGGTTCTCGGAGGGCTTGTGACCTCCATTAATTCCATGCCCATGAACACCATTGCTCTTTATTGAGGGATCGAGCTGGGGGTGTAGTCGGAAACAGAAAGCGTGGGTGTGATCTGAAGTGGGTAGGTGGTCCAGTGGCTGTAGTCCTCGACCAATGTCTGCAAGCGTAGAACGATCATGTTGAATGCTTCCTGTAGTGTCACGACCCGTCTCGACAGAAGTCAGAGCGCGCTTCGGGCGGGCCATGATGCCACAGGCATGAGCGGAAAGAAATCCATGTCTGCTAAGGCGGATGCAAAAAAAATATTGAAAATAGATTTAAAATAGTTACTGTTAACTAAAAACGGTTTGATTTTTGTTATGCGGAAGATTTCAGAGTTTTAAATGCATATGTATTTTGTAAAATTCATGTTTTACAGGTCACTACTATAGTTTTCATGCAATTATGATTCAAAAGAGGATACACATGCATTAACATCAAATTCTAGTACATAGTATTTAATAGCCTAGCAGTTGTCCATGTATTACTGTTCATAATTATCACATAAAGAAAATATCTAACAGTAAAAGAAATGAATCAAAAACATCAAACCTGACACGGCTAGAAGATCAATCATCTGAAAACAGAAGCTTGATGCAGATCGGGCTCAGGAACCTGGCGACGCTTACACGAAAGCTAAGACAATTCCAAATCACAATGGAAGAGTCTCAGAACATTGAAATAAACAGGTGAACAAAGTAAAAGTACAAAACAGTAAGTGAAGAAAAAAGTATGAGTACCAGTTTCTCATGAAGCAAAACTATTCGAGACAAACATACAAAAGAGCTAAACAAAACAGTTAGTTTAATAGACTACTCCGGAGAATAGCCTAAAATTATTCATTTAATGTGTTGTAAGCCGTGATCGATGAAGGGTGTAGATGTTATAGCGGGCGCACATGGCTCACGATCAGATCTGTGTGCAAGTCTTGTCGGAAAAGTAATCATGCTTGCCGTGACCATGTTGGCAGACAGATGCCCAGTTAGACGCTACAGTTCAAGGATTTGCTTACAACTACAGATTTGTTTTCGAGTTTCATACTTATGTGATTATTTTTCACATCAAAACCTGATACAAACTTAGCGATTCAGCTGTACAATATTAGAGTTCATGGACGCGTCAAGAGAGGAATTGAGCTACGGAGCAACATTCGCTCGAGTCTTAGAACAGAACTAAGAGACCAGACAGACATCAGAAACCAGACGGACATCAGAAACCGGATTCGACGACACAGAAGGAATCAAACAGTGAGTTTTGACTCTTACGGGTTCGAGGGGTTAATGTTTCATAATAAAAAGAAGATTTATCGAGTATATCGCAGAGGTAAGCTGACATGTAATGGATCGAGGAAGTCAAATACTCATTTAGGTTAAATCATCATTTGACTCAAGTATTTTCCAACTAACAAGAATACGCTACGAGATTGATATATTAAACACCAATCACATACTTGCTAACCAGAATTCGTTATAATTATTATCGTGACATCATTGCTCGATGATTAACGCTCTATGATTTTTCGAATTATTCATCAAAAGAGACAAAAACCATCAATTTACATATCCAATTAGCTATCTTTCACTAACTCATCTCCCAATTATCCAAATATCATCATTTATACTCACAACTCCTGTTATTCCTATCGCGGGAATCTCAAACAGATAACAAGTCTATCTAGGGATTCGAGATCTAAATTATTTAGTGAAACAAAAAGTCAAAAACGAATTCAGACAAATATAAGATCAGACAAGATAATTAAGTTCAATGTTTGCAAGAGAGGGAGATCTCTACTTGCCTGAAGGAAGCTGCAATTGGCGGCGACGGCTAAGCGCCGCAAGCGAAATCAGAAATCCTATTTCAAACCTGGTCAAGTACAAACATAATAGATATTGACATGTCGGAAATTCTACAATAGCATATGGTATAATTTACAAAAAACTACATCACGAGAGCCATTAAAAATTACCTCCCTCAAAAGTGAGGGGAGAAGAGAATCCGCGCGGAGACGGAGACCTGGCGGCGAATAGGTTGCGAAAACCCTAAATCGGAGAGGGCCGCACATGATTCTCATCAATTGAATCGAGGAGCGGCACCGGAGATCAAAAACACAAAGCGGTTAGACAAAAACAATTGGGTAGAACTCATGAATCACAAGTTGTACAAAATATAGGGCACGCAAAACTAGGTCAAAATCTGAAATAAGGGGAAAGGAGATTAGATCTTACCAAGGGGAACCAAAATCGAGTCAAAAATCTGGATGGAGGAGGATTTGAGCAAAGCCCTAGGCGTTTTTCTTGAAATCCACGGACAACTCGACGAAGAAGAGGGAGGTGGTTGCTGTCGGCCCTTTGCAGAGGAGGAGAAGAAAAGGAGCAGTCGGCCTCCAGAAAGAAGTTGACGAAGCTGCCGGCCTTGGGAGAAGCAAGAAACTGTCGGCTGGTGAAGAAGAAGGTGCGCCGACCACGAGGGAAGGAGGAGGAGGCGCCGAGTATAGGTCGGGTGGCGCTGGGATGCAGAAACGGGCGGCGCTGGGATGCAGAAACGGGAGGCGCTGCGGGTTCTACTAGCGGAAACGAGAGTCAGCGCTGATGGGGGAGATGGGATCGAGAGAGTAGGGTTGCGGGAATAAAAGAACAGGGGGGGGGGCGGCTCGGGTTGAATGAGAGGAATAAGGTTTAATTTAGGTTTTTTTTAATATAATAATAATAATTATAATCATTATTATAACATTTAATCATCCCCGTTGTTACATTCTCCCCTACTTAGGAAGTTTCATCCCGAAACTTTCTGAGAATCTCTGAATGGGGTCAAAAACAACGGAGATTCAGACAACATTCATTCCAACAATGTTTGCAGATCAAGGCATGAAAGCAAATTATAAAGATATAAAAAGGAGAACAATTGAAGAGACTTACCAAGATCAGATTCAAGTTCTCAAGAGAACTCTTTAGACTTAGCGGGTTCGGACAGATACGAAAGATTGGCTTCAGGGAACACAGAAATTTCCTCAGTTAACTCAAAATTGAAATGTAAGACTCAAGAATTGAGAGCGAAAAGATCTTGCACGAAGCGAAGATAGAACATCAACGGGGAAAAGAAACAGAATGACGATTGAGTATCGACAGGAGCGAGTCAAACCGAAGTTGAAGAATCACAAGACAACGCTGAAGTAATTCAGCAGAGCAATTGCAAGAAGACTCTCATTTTTCGCTGACACCAAGGAGTTATTTAAAAGGAGATACATGAGAACCAGATAAGATTGACAGACACACGAAACAGGAAGACAAATTACAAATATCGGGGACTGAAATTAGCAATTCTAACGCATTTCCTGCTACCAGGTACATAAATTATGTAATAATTACAGCATTTTCATTGGACAACTCTAAGTAATAACCATGCACGTGCAATAAAGAGATCATGTGTGATGTCAAACAGATAGTAAATCCATGCGTGTACAATCATTATTGTTGTTCTTGGCTTCACACTTGTGCAATGAATTATGATATGAATGCAAATGAATGGTTACACATGTCATGCTAAGCGTCCATATCACTTAACATGTCATGCATATTAGGAATCTAATGCCAGCGCACAATTTAATATTCGCAAGTGGTGTATATCCTAGTGGAAATTCATATACACAAAAATGTTAAGTTTGCCCATAACTCCTTAACATTCGTGTGCATACTACTCATGCTTATGAGTGAGTGTGCGCGTGTTTCAGCCACGAGCAACAAATAATGATAAGTTGAGTGAAGGAATGATGCATGTTTATATATTTATAAAATAAGTTTCAAAATAAGTGATATTTAGAAAATATTTTATCTTTTGAACCAAACTCTCTTACCTCCCTCTGATACCAACTGTCACGACCCGTTTTGACAGAAGTCAGAGCGCGCTTCGGGCGGGCCGTGATGCCACAGGCATGGGCGGAAAGAAATCTATGTTTGCTAAGGCGGATGCAGAAAAAATACTAAAAATAGATTTAAAATAGTTACTGTTAAGTAAAAACGGTTTGATTTTTGTTATGCAGAAGTTTTCAGAGTTTTAAATGCATATGTATTTTGTAAAATTCATGTTTTACAGCTCACTACTATAGTTTTCATGCAATTATGATTCAAAAGAGGTTGCACATGCATTAACATCAAATTCTAGTACATAGTATTTAATAGCCTAACAGTTGTCCATGTATTACTGTTCATAATTATCACATAAAGAAAACATCTGATGGTAAAAGAAATGAATCAAAAACATCAAACCTGACACAGCTAGAAGATCAATCATCGAAAAACAGAAGCTTGATGCAGATCGGGCTCAGGAACCTGACGGCGCTGACACGAAAGCTAAGGCAATTCCAAATCACAAAGGAAGAGTCTCAAAACATTGAAATAAACAGGTGAGCAAAGTAAAGGTACAAAACAGTAAGTGAAGAAAAAAAGTATGAGTACCAGTTTCTCATGAAACAAAACTATTTGAGACAAACATACAAAAGAGCTAAACAAAACAAGTTAGTTTAATAGACTACTTCGGAGAATAGCCTAAAATTATTTATATAATGTGTTGTAAGCCGTGATCGATGAAGGTTGTAGGTGCATTAGCGGGCGCACATGACTCACGATCAGATCTGTGTGCAAGTCTTGTCGGAAAAGTAATCATGCTTGCCGTGATCATGTCGACAGACAAATGCCCAGTTAGATGCTACAGTTCAAGTATTTGCTTACAACTACTGATTTGTTTTCGAGTTTCATACTTAGATGATTATTTATCACATCAAGACCTGATACAAACTTGGCGATTCAGCTGTACAATATTAGAGTTCATGAACGCGTCAAGAGAGAAATTGAGCTACGGATCAACATTCGCTCGAGTATTAGAACATACCTAAGAGACCAGACAGACATCAGAAACCAGACGGACATCAGAAACCGGATTCGACGACATAGAAGGAATCAAACAATGAGTTTTAACTCTTACGGGTTCGAGGGGTTAATGTTTCATAATAACAAGAAGATTTATCGAGTATATCGCAGAGGTAAGCTGACATGTAATGGATCGAGGAAGTCAAGTACTCATCTAGGTTAAATCATCATTGGACTCAAGTATTTTCCAACTAACAAGAATACACTACGAGCTTGATATATCAAGCACCAATCACATACTTGCTAATCAGAATTCGTTATAATTATTATCGTGACATCATTGCTCGATGATTAACGCTCTATGATTCTTCGAATTATTCATCAAAAGAGACAGAAACCATCAATTTACATATCCAATTGGCTATCTTTCACTAACTTGTCTCCCAATTATCCAAATATCTTCATTTACACTCACAACTCGCGTTATTCCTATCGCGGGAATCTCAAACAGATAACATGTCTTTATATGGATTCGAGATCTAAATTATTTGGTGAAACAAGAAGTCAAGAACGAATTCAGACAAATATAAGATCAGACAAGATAATTAAGTTCAATGTTTGCAAAAGAGGGAGATCTCTATTTGCCTGACGGAAGCTGCAAGTGGCGGCGGCGGCTAAGCGGCGCAAGAGAAATCAGAAATCCTATTTTAAACCTGATCAAGTACAAACATAATAGATATTGACATGATGGAAATTCTACAATAGCACATGGTATAATTTACAAAAAACTACAGCACGAGAGAGATTAGAAATTACCTCCCTCAAAAGTGAGGGGAGAAGAGAATCCGCGCGAAGACGGAGACTTGACGGCGAATAGGTTGCGAAAACCCTAAATCGGAGAGGGCCGCACATGATTCTCACCAACTGAATTGAGGAGCGGCACCGGAGATCAAAAACACAAAGCGGTTAGACAAAAACAATAGGGTAGAACTCATGAATCACAAGTTGTACAAAATATAGGGCACGAAAAAAATTCACGAAACTAGGTCAAAATTTGAAATAAGGGGTAAAAAGAGTAGATCTTACCAAGGGGAACCAAAATCGAGTCAAAAATCTGGGTGGAGGAGGATTTGAGCAAAGCCCTAGGCATTTTTCTTGAAATCCACAGCCAACTCGACGAAGAAGAGGGAGGAGGTTGCTGCCGGCCCTTTGCAGAGGAGGAGAAGAAAAGGAGCAGTCGGCCTCCAGAAAGAAGTTGACGAAGCTGCCGGCCTTGGGGGAAGCAAGAAATTGTCGGCTGGGGAAGAAGAAGGTGCGCCGACCACGGGGGAAGGAGGAGGAGGCGCCGAGTATAGGTCGGGAGGCGCTGGGATGCAGAAGCCGGAGGCGCTGCGGTTGCTACTAGCGGAAACGGGAGTCGGCGCTGATGGGGGAGACGGGATCGGGAGAGTAGGGTTGCGGGAATAAAAGAACAGGGGGGCGGCTCGGGTTAAATGAGAGGAATAGGGTTTAATTTAGGTTTTCTTTTTTTTTTATAATAATAATTATTATAATCATTATTATAACATTTAATCAACCGGATTGTTACATGTAGGGAGGGAAGAGGCTGACAGTTCAGAACATAGGTACAAACAGTTCAAAATCCATGCTGAGCCCAATCAAAAAAACATGAAGTCGGTAGCGATTCTCCTTGATTCTTATGGGTATTAGTGGTGCAAGTAGGTGCAATGTTCTCAAAGTAATCCAATTCTTGATATAGTCGTTCAAACCAGAGAATTAGGCAAAAACACCGGAAGAGCCTTGTTTGTGTTCCAGAACACATCGAGTGAGCTCATATACTTGAATGGAGTTGCCAAATTGAGAGTAAGTCTTGCGTGCCCTGGTCCAAATTTCTAGAGCTGGTCCAAATTTCTAGAGCTGAGTTAAGAAGTTTGTAATTTTGATAAACCAAAGGGGACATTGAGTTAAGAAACCATGAGACCATAAGGGAATTTTCAGCGTCCCACTTTCGCCAAGATCGGTAAAAGGAGGCTCGACGATAGTTCTATCAATATAACCGTACAATTGATGGCCCCAGATGGCATGTAGTGCTGCTCGTGACTATTCTAGGTAATTTCTACTTTCCAACTACACAGTAGTAATATGAAATGAACTCGAGGAATCATGTGTCTTTTTGTTCTTTTCTGAGTACAATTACATAGTAGTAATTACTTTCCTGAGTAAAATCGACATGAAAATTCTAAATCGACGTGTCTCCGACATTTGACAGCTGTTGATTAATCTTTCTTATGGAAGCCAGCAGTAGCATCTGTTGACATCACCTTTAGCCAACAATTACATGATAGATTAATGTGGAAAATGATGTTACCATATTCTTAGCTCTACTTTTCATATATTTTAATGGACGAGTGATATATAACTGTGGTTATCATCATGATCATTGATCATCAGCAGCTGCATATACTTCTGCTGTATGAACTGAAAAATCTGTTGATCAGTTTTCATTCAGAACTGTTTGAATTGAATAGTAGGATTTGTAAAGTCATCTGTGCTAATTACATTGAAAAAGAATGATTTTGGAGTCAGATAACAGGAACTGAGGCATTTCATTTTGGTTGTCAAAAACTCAGGAAGTAAACTTTCCTGCCTTAAATGGCTCACAGATGACTCACTGAACGCCCATCTCTTTGATATGTTTTTGTTTATTTCAGATACTATATAAATATTTCTTCTTGTCCTATTTTGATCAGTATATCATGGTGCTTCTGGTGTTGAATGTGTTGTGCTATTAACTTATATTCTTCTTTCAGGTTTCTGCCATGGCACCTCAGGATCCTTCTGTAGCTGAGAGCAGGGCTGATTCTTCATTATTGGGATTTGAAGCTCATGCCAAAGGTATCTAGTAATGGTTTGTTAGATTAAACTTCACCATGATTTATCTTAAGTTCTGTATTTTCTAACTTGTTATTTAGAAAAAGGGCGTACCAAAAACATGAATCTCCCTCTGATGCAATGCTATTTGTTTAGATTGTTATAATTTTAAAGGAATTTAGTTTATGTATTGTTGGTCCTATGCTTTTCTATTAAATACCTAAAATATAAAGTTCAACTGAATCATGATGAAGTGCCTTTTTTTCTATGAAGTTGAAGGCTTTAAACCAGTTTTCTTGGCTACTAGATTTTGTGGAATCTGCTAATGTTAATTAATTAACATATTAAAAGAGTGATTTGTCAAGTACGAAGTAAAAATATAGAAAAGTTATAAAGTTATATACCCCCCCCCCCCCCACACACACACACATAGATATACGTGTGTGCACACACACATCTATAACTATATTTATTTCTCTCTCTCTCTCTCTCTACACATCTACACACACACAAATATATGTATATATAAATAAATAATATATATATGCATATATTTAAATAAATAAATAAATAAATCTGTATCTATACCATATATAAATTAGAATCCTCATATCTTGGTGTAGTTATTCTTCTTGTTTTTATATTTTATTATATTATTCAATTTTATTTGTTTGCTATATAGCTTTATTCTCCAAAAAAATATCTCTCTTTGTTTATAGCATGTGTTATGATTTTATGTACTAAATTATTTTAAAATTATAAATAAATAAATAATATCTATGTATATATTTAAATAAGTAAATAAATAATATATATGCATATATTTAAATAAATAAATAAATAAAAATATCTGTATCCATACCATATATAAATTAAAATCCCCATATCTTGGTGTAATTGTTCTTTTTGTTTTTATTGTTAGAGCATAAGAAAGCCCATGTATAATTGACCAATTGAGCCATCTTGCTCTTAAGCTTTTTTAGTCCCACACTACTTATTTCCTTTGTGCTCCTTCTCCCTCCTCCTATATAAAGGAGCACATGTACATGCAATATTCAAGATTGAGAATAATGGTTTTTTTGAATATTTAATTATTCATTCTCTCTTTTAGTTTCGTACATGGTATCAGTGCCTTTCAAACCTATTTTCATTTTCGATTGAAGCCCTTGCTTCTGGCCGAACCCTGTTTGCTTCCTTTTGTCTGCCTGCCTGCTCCTCCTCCCCCCCGCTTTTCCTCCCTCCACTGTTGCCGCTTTTCCTCCCTCCACTGCTGCCGCTTTTATAGTTTTCTCTGCTCCCTACCGTCTCCATCAATGCTTCTGCTCCCGCAAATTGCTCGGCTTGTTCTCGTGCGACATCCTCGCCTACAATTCCATATCTGCTCTGCTCTCCTCACATGCTCGCCCTCTCGTCTACTCGCCTGCTCGACCTCTCCTCGTGCGACATACTCACCGACGACGCCGTGCCCGCTCTTCTCGCTCTCTCTCCCTCTCGCCTGTCAGCCTGCCCGCCTGCTCGCTGACTTGCGCTTAGTTCGCTGCTCTCCTGTCCTCCAGTTGGCCCTTCCCATGGACAATGGAAATGAATGCTGCCCCTACTTCAACTCTTCTGGCTCTTGCTTCGGCCCCTGTCTCTAATACTTGGGATGAACTCCAGATCACTACTTTGTCCCTTGTCGGTAAGAAGAATTTTGTGTAATGGGTCCACTCTGTCCGCCGGGTTTTTCAGACTAAAGGTTTCCTTCACTGTCTTACTCGCACCCCTTCTGCTACGCCTATCGAGCTCTGGCTTCGCTATGATGGTCACATCCAATATTGTATCCTGAACTTCATGATGGCAATGTATCATGAGACAACTATATCTATGTGGAATGAACTCCATTCTCTCTACTCAGGCCAGGATAGCCTCTAATATTTGTTTGACATCTTTCTCGTTCTTCAGCAGCTTGACCCTAGACGCGATGGAGATCTCTCATCTTATGTCTCCCAGTTTAAGACTCTGATTGAGGCTTAGATACAAGATCAGTCCCCCACTCTGGACTTAGTAGCTCAAACGGGCTCAGAAGGAAGCTGTCGGTATCTCCTTAATGATGTCTCGGGTTCCTCCTCATCTCCATAGTGTTCAAGCCAACATCCTCTCCTCTCCTACTATTCCCACCGTCTCTGACGTTTGCTCAAGGTGAAGCTGCCTCCCGCCCTTCCGCTCCCTTCTCCAGTATTGCTACATCGCAGTTCGAATCACAAGTCACCACCGTTTCACCCTCACGGTGTTCGCTCCAGTTCTCAGGGTGGTGGGCGTATTGGTCGCCATCGGCCTAAGGGGTAGACCTCCTGACTTTGCATATTCTGTGGGCGGGACGGACAGACAGAAGCATCCTTATTTAAGAAACATGGTTTTCCTCCGCAACATCCTTCCTTTATACCGCACGCCTCACCTGCCCTGAAGTCCTCTCCTACTTCTCGCTCCAACATCGACACCTTATGGGATGAACTCTAACATTTTCGCGGACGGCTCTCCCGCCTTTTTACCTCGTGTGCTTCCGTCTCCCATGCAAGTATCTCTCGTCTCTCCCACAAACCTTCCTGGATTTTGGACTCTGGTTCCACCGACCACATCATTCCGCAGAAGCTCGCTCGGTATTTGGACTTTCAATGCTCTCCTGTTACTTGTTTTTGCCATATGATGCTCACCTTATCTCTCTCATAGAGATCTGTTCTTTATGTTCATGACGCTCACTTTAATCTGATTTTTGTTAGTCGTCTAACCCATGATCATGATTGTCTTATTACATTCTCTTCTTCCACTTTTGTTGCGTAAGATTGACAGACACAAAATATCATTGGTAATGGACGGTTGTCTAATGAGCTCTACATTTTGGATTTCCCTCTAGGAAGCACCAGTACGGGTACGGGTACCGGGTACGATACGTATCCGGTACGGCGGTACAACAAATTTTAAAAAACAAGGATACGGGTACGGCAGGATACGTTGTATTAAATATAATAATTATATAATTATATATCATAAATGCAATTATATAACACGAACATTTAAAATTTAACATGAAGTTCTTGAACATAAACATAAACATTTGCCAAAACATCTATGAATTTCTGGATAAGTTCTTAAATAATTGTCAACATAAACATAAACATGAAGTTCATAAACATAAATGTAAACATTTAAAATTGAAGTTCTTAAACATAAACATAAACATTTAAAATTTAAAGATGCTCATCACTCATTTTCTTCATCTTCCTCCGTATTGTTGGAGATCAAAGCATCTTCAATTTCTGGCTCATCTAAAGACAAGTTGGCGATCGTAAGCATGCCAACTCCATCAAATGGATTTGCCCAAGCATCTCCTCCTATATCCCACATCTTACTCCTTCCTTGATTGTAGAGTTCATTTCTCCTCGATAATAGGCGTAGATTGCTATGCACATACACCAAATCGTCAGCTCTTTGTGGTAGAATTTTATTTCTTCTTAATGAGTGAATGAATGAGTATGTGCTCCAATTTCTTTCACAACAGGAAGATGAAGAAGGTTGACCCAAAAGCTTCAAAGCAATCTTTTGCAATTTTGGTGCTGAAGTTCCATAGTAACTCCACCAATCTTTGGGCAATAATGAAGCTCTACTCTCCAAACTATCTGGCTCACTAAAATCTTGACCAAGCCCCGTAAACCTAGAGAATTCATTGATTACTATATTCCTCTCCACCACATCAGGAAAATATCTTCTCAAACATTTATTCCTCTCCAAGGAAATCTCCTCATCCGTATTTGGAGCAACTATATTTGGCCCTCCATCAAGCCATTCCCTACTATAATACCTACAATGGAAACCACATAGTAAATAAATAAATCATAATAAATGGTAAAAGTCAAGTATGCAAAAGAAATTACCTTGGGTTAAGAGAATGAGTCATGCAATGTAGTGGTGTGCAACTCTTGGTCCACCGATCAACGAGGACATCATAAATTGCCTTATAAAGAGGGCAATGAGCTTCCAAGTCCGTTAACTTCTCATGTCTATATATTTCAATCTTCACATTTTCAATCATTGAATCCCACATGTCATATACTAAATGAAGGTTAGGTTTATCTGTATCACAAACCCTTAGCATATCGTATATGGGTCTTGTTATATCAAGAATCTTCTCCACATCATCCCACCATTGGTCATTATATATGATATTTTTAACCTCCAGAGCTTTCTCAACATCATCTGCTCTATACGTAGTCCATTCGGGACATCCAACCATATTAAGCAAACCTATCTTCACAAGTTTAAACCTCTTCAACATCACTATAGTTGAAGCAAAGCGTGTTTCCGCAACTGCAAGTAACTTGAGTGAGACAAAAGAGTTATACATGTTCAACCTGTATTGATGATTCATTATGAAAGTTCTGATTGACTGAGCTTCATTGGCCACTTGAGTTATCCATTCGCATTGTTCTCTAACTGTTGCACATCGATCTGTATTATTAGCGACACAAATATTTTTTAATGCTAGATTTAAGGTATGCACAACACAAGGTGTCCAAAAAATACGTGGGAATCGTGCCTCCACAATTGCTCCTGCTGCCTTACATACCGGCGCATTATCAGTGATAACCTGTATAACATTTTCAGCCCCAACTTCATTAATGACTTCAATCATCAATTTTGCAATATAATGTCGATCCTTGTACTCTCCTGATGCATCAACTGCCTTTAAAAAACCGGACCATCCTCAGAAGCCGCCATAAAATTAATCAAGGGTCTTCTCTGAGCATCTGTCCAACCATCACTAACTAAGCTGATTCCCTTTTGAGGCCAAGTATCTTTTATTGGTTGAAGCATTCTAGTGATATTGGATTTTTCCTTTTGCAAAAGTGTAGTTCTTAGAGCATTATATCCAAGAGGAACAAATCCATCAAGATTGTGATTAGCCGCAAATTTATACGAACTAATATAATACGGATTTCTAGCTAGATGAAATGGCAAACCACCAAAATAAAACATCCTAGCTATGTGGCTTCTCAACTCATCTCTAGCTTTATTTTGAAAAACCATATCAATAGGTCCACCTCTTCTTTTTTTGGTTTCCCCAACTAATTGAGAAGATGGACTTGCATTGAAAAATGTCATGATCTTGGAAGCCGGTTTGCATTTTTCTTCTGAAATAGAAACCACTCTTTGAAGCTCTTTTAAATACTCTGGGGTCACCTTTGCACATACCCTAATCCCGGTCCCGGATATTTTTAGCAAGTGACTTTTTACCCTAGAATACGAGCCGCTGAAATCAACCTCACAAAAATTACATTTCCACTTTCTGTTTCCCCCACCAACTTCTCTACTATGTATAAGAGACACATAAGCGCAAAGTGGGGCATTATCATCCTTGTTTGCGTCATCAGAAATAAATCTACTTGTTACTGATGTAGACGTTGAACCAGTGACACTAATGAGAGTGTGTGATTGGGACATAACTGCCGTAATAAAAAAAGTACAAGAACATTCATTACAAAAACATAAGCTAAGAACATTCATTACAAGAATTGGACAGTGAAATCTGGGCAGATTTTTGCCTAGATTTCTGGGCAGATTTTTGGGCAGAATTTAGCCCAGATTTCACCCTGAAATCTGGGTAGAATTCTGCCCAGATTTCACCAGAAATCTGGGCAGAATTTAGCCCAGATTTCAGGGTGAAATCTGGGCTAAATTCTGCCCAGATTTCTGGTGAAATCTGGGCAGAATTCTGCCCAGATTTCAACCCAGATTTTTGGGTGAAATCTGGGCAGAATTCTTCCCAGATTTCAACCCAGATTTCTGGGTGAAATTTGGGCAGAATTCTGCCCAAATTCTGCACTACAGCATAATTACTACAGCATAATTAGAAGAAGAAATTCTGCACTACAGCATAATTACTACAACATAATTAGAAGAATAATTAGAAGAAGAAATTCTGCACTACAGCCGTAATCAGCAGTAATCAGCAGTAATCAGCAGAAGAGTAATCACTAATCAGCAGAAGAGTAATCAGCAGAAGAGTAATCAGAAGAAGAAGAAGAAGAAGATACCTGCTGCGACGGGAGCGGCGATCGGCGACGGGAGCGGTATCTTCTGCGACGGGAGCGGCGAGCGGCGACGGGAGCAGCACCGGGAGCGGCGAGCGGCAACGGGAGAAGCACCGGGAGCGGGGAGCGGCGACGGGAACAGCGCCGGGAGTAGCACGGGAGACCAGCGTCGGGAGCAGCGGCAGGAGCGGGATCGGGATAACCCTAAAACCGCGATATGCCTGTTATATAAACGTATCGCGACGTTTGGTACGCGTATCTGTACCGGAAACGTACCCGGTACGGGTACGGCTCCATTTTTGGCGTATCCGTGCTTCGTAGATTTCCCTTCTCTTGCCCTTTCCTCTGTCATCTCTATTGACTGACATCGACGTCTTGGTCATGCATTCTTCCAATTCTCCAGAAGGCTCTTCCAGATTTTCGTTTTTCTTCTTTTAATTGTGAATCATGTATTTATAGCCAACATCATCTCTTTGTTTTTCCTTCTAACTGTAATCAGAGTATTGCTCCTTTTGATTTAGTTCATTCTGATATCCGGGGACCCTACAAAACTGCAAGTAACTCTGGTTATCCCTACTTCGTCACTTTTATTAATGATTACTCTCGCATGACTTAGCTACATATGATGCGTGATCGGTCTGAGCTTGTCTATTTTTCGTTTCTTTACTGCTGAAACCGCCACACAATTTTCCCGCACCATCAAAACTCTTCGTACCGACAATGCACATGAATTCACTGACCATGCCTTTCAACAATTCCGTAATCCTTGGGTATTATCCACCAAATCTCATGTGTATATTACTCATCAAAATGATGTCACTGAGCGGAAGAATCATCATTTTCTCGAAGTGGATCAATCTCTCCTCTTCCAGATGCAGGTCCCTATATCCTATTGGAATTTTGTTGTCTCTGCTATCTCATCAACCGCATGTCCTCCTCGCTCCTCAACTTTACTAACCCCTTCTCCCTCTTATTTTCTTAGCGCGCTCCATTTCCCTTAACTCCACAGGTATTTGGCTGCATTTGCTTTGTTCATCATCTAGGCACCCATTGACCAATTGGTCCCTAGCGTCACTCGCTACATGTTTGTTGGTTATTCATGCACCCAAAAGGGCTATGTTTGTTATTCTCACTTTACTCACAAGATTATCACGCCCACGTACACTACCTTCCTAGAACATGAGCCTTTCCATTCCACCGCCCCCACGACGACACCATCTACGTATATCCCCCATCCTCTTGGCCCTACCACAACCTCTTTACCACCATTACTCCCAACACCATCGCCTTCCCCTACTCCTCCCTTTCGTGTTTACTCTCGCTGTTATTCTCGATCTGGTGCCCCACAATAACCGCCTTCCATTGCTGATCCTTTGCCGCTTGCTGATCCGATCACACCCTCCACTGCGCATCATATCTCCAATTACGTCTTCTTGCATCAACTCTCCTTTGATCTGCACAAGTTCGCGATCTCCTTGTTTTCTATTTCAACTTCCTCCTCGGTACAGGAAGCTCTTCAACATCCTTGTTGACGGGCTGCTATGGATAAGTAAATGTCTTCTCTCTGGGTGAATAACACATGGGACCTTGTTCCCCTCCACTACCTATTTTGTGGTTAGCTATAAGTGTATTTTCTCCGTGAAGTATCACCCTGATGGGCAGATTGACCTTCTCAAAGCACGTCTTGTTGCACGTGGATTGACTCAACAACGTGGACTTGATTTTGACTTATGAGAAGACCTCTCCGTTGCCAAGCCCAACACCGTTCATCTCCTCATCTCTCTTACTGCCCATCGCCAATGACCGTTGCACCAGCTTGACATCAAAAATGCCTTCCTTAATGACGACCTTATGGAGACTATATATGCAACAACTTTCTGGTTATCCAATCACATGGGAGTTATAGTCTGTCATTTGAAAAATTCTTGAAGCATCGGTACAGGTACGAGTACTATGTACGATACGTATCTGGTACGACGATATGATAATTTTAAAATCAAAGATGCGGGTACGACGGGATACGTTGTATTAAATATAATAAATATATATGTATATATCACAAATGCAATTATAAATTCTGAAAACAATAAAACATGAAAGATGAAACATAAATAATCAATTAAATTACATGTCTATAACTAATGCAATATAACATTAAATTCTTAGACATAAAATATTCATAATCATTTCAAATTTAACGATGTTCATCGCCCATTTTTTTCATCTTCCTCCGTATTGCTGGAGATCATGACATTTTCTATTTCTGGCTCATCTAGAGACAAGTTGACAATCGTAAACATGCCAACTCCATCAAAAGGATTTGCCCATACAGCTCCTCATATATCCCATATTATACTCCTTCCTTAATTGTAGATTTCGTTTTTCCTCGATAATAGACTTAGATTATTATGCACATACACCAAATCATCAGCTCGTTGTGGTAGAATTTTGTTTCTTCTCAATGAGTGAAAGAATGAGTATGCACTCCAGTTTCTCTCATAGCAAGATGATGACAAAGGTTGACCTAAAAGCTTCAAAATATTTTTTTGCAATTTAGGTGTTGAAGTTCTATAGTAACTCCACCAATCTTTAGGCAATAATGAAGTTCTATTCTCTAAATTATCTGGCTCACTAAAAACTTGTCTAAGCCCCGTGAACTTAGATAACTCATTGATTACTATATTCCCCTCCGTCACATAAAAAAAGTATCTTCTTAAGCATTTATTTCTCTCCAAAGAAATCTCCTCATCCGTATTTGAAGTAACTCTATTTCTCTCCATCAAGTCATTCTCGACTGTAATACCTACAAATAAAAGAATATAATAAATAAATAAATTATGAGAAATGTTACGTATCAATTAAGCAAAAAATTACCTTGGATTAAGAGAATGAGCCATCCAATGTAGTGACATGTAACTCTTAGTCCATCGATTAACAAAAACATCATAAATTGCCTCATAAAGAGGGCAATGAGCGTCCAAGTCCATTAGCTTTTCGTGTCTATAAATTTCAATCTTCATATTTTCTATCATTGAATCTCACATGTCATATACTAAATGAAGATTAGGTTTGTCTGTATCACAAACCCTAAACATATCATATATGGATCTTGTTATCTCAAGAATCTTGTCCAAATCTCTCACCATTTGTTATTATAAATGATGTTTCTAACCTTTAGAGCTTTCTCAACATCTGCTCTATACATAGTCCATTCGAGACATCCAACCATATTAAGCAAGTCCATCTTCACAAGTTCAAATCTCTTCAACATCATTATAGTGGAAGCAAATTGTGTTTCAGCAACTGCAAGTAACTTTAGTGAAACAAAAGAGTTATACATGTTCAACCTGTATTGATGATTCATTATGAAAGTCCTGATTGATTGAGCTTCATTAGTCATTTGAGTTATCAATCCGCATTGTTTTGTAACTGTTGCACAACGATTGGTATTATTGACTGTGCAAATATTTTTTAATGTTAAATTTAAAGTGTGCACAACACAAGGTGCCCCCAAAAAAAATATGAGAATCATGCCTCCACAATTGCTCCTGCTGCCTTACACATCAGTGCATTATCAGTGATAACTTGTATAACATTTTCGGCACCAACTTCATTAATAACTAAATCATCAAATTTGCAATACAATGTCTATCCTTGTACTCTCCTGATGCATCGTCTGTTTTTAAAAAATAGGATCAACCTTAGGGGCCGTCATAAAATTAATTAAAGGTCTTCTTTGAGCATCTGTCCAACCATTACTAAGTTAATTCCCTTTTGGGGCCAAGTATCTTTAATTGGCTAAACCATTCTAGTGATATTGGATTTTTTTTGCAAAAGTCTAGTTCTTAGAGCATTATATCCAGGAGGAACAAATCCATCAAGATTGTGATTAACAATAAATTTATATGAACTAATATAATATAGATTTTTAACTAGATGAAATGACAAACCGTCAGAATAGAACATCCTAGCTATGTGACTCCTCAACTCATCTCTATCTTTATTTTGGAAAGCATATCAATAGGTCCACCTCTTCCTTTTTTTTGTTTCCACAACTAATTGTGAAGTTTGACTTGCATTATGAAACGATAGTACCATGGGAGCCCATTTGGATTTTTCTTCTGAAGTAGAAAAAACTCTTTAAAGCTCTTTTTAATACTTCCGGGTCACCTTTGGATATACCCAAATACCATTCTCAGATATTTTTAGCAAGTGCCTCTTTACTTTAAAATATGAGTCGCTGAAATCAATCTCACAAAAGTTGCATTTTAATTTTCTATTTCCGCCACTAATTTCTCTACTATGGATAAGAGATACTTAATCCCAGAGTGGTGCATTATCATCCTTGTTTGCATCATTAAAAATAAATCTATTTATTGCTGAGGTAGAAGTTGAACCAGTGACACTAATAGAAGATTGTGATTGAGACATAATTGTTGTAATAAGAAAAAGATGGAAACAAAATATAGTAAACATCTATCACTAATTTAGTCTCCGAGGAAGAAGATTATGTGATAGTTACCATAGAAAACATAAAGCAAATATCTGTGAAGAAATTGGTAGATTTATGCGAAGAGATTTCCGTGAAGAAATTGGTAGATTTATGTGAAGAGATTTCTGTGAAGAAATTGGTAGATTTATGTGAAGAGATTTCTGTGAAGAAATTTATGTGAAGAGATTTCTGTGAAGAAATTTATGTGAAGAGATTTATGTGAAGAAATTTTTGTGAAGAACTGTGAAGAAATTTTGACAAAAAATTCTGTGAAGAAATTTTCTCAGAAGTTTTTGTGAGAAATTCTCACAGAAATTTCCGTGTAGAAATTTCTATTTTCACAGAAATTTTGCTGTGAACAGAAAGGAAATTCTCAGAAATTTAACAAGAAGAGAACTTATGACAGGAGGGCTGTGCAGATGAAACATGTGCGGGCCTCACAACACCGGAGCGGCCCCTCGCGACACAAGAGCAGCTGCTGTCCTGCGGCAATAGGAATCGACCTCACGACACAGAAAGACTGCGGCCGGCTTACAACAAAAGCGACAAAAACAGGAAGCAAAAACAAGCAGCAAGGAACTCAACGAAAAACCTAAAACGTCGACGTATTGACGCGTATGGTACGTGTACCCATACCAGAAAGGTACCCGATACGAGTACATGCCTAATTTCTACGTATCCGTGCTTTGTAGCTATACGGTCTCAGACTCTCAAACAGTCTCCACATGCATGACTTGATAAGTTTAGCTGTGCGGTTTTACCCGTAGCTTGACAGACTTCTCCTTGTTTACCCGTCGACGTCCTTCCGACACTGTTATTCTTTTGATCTATGTTGATGATATCTTGTCACGGGTGAGGAACTATCTAACATTATTCAGATCAAGAAACATCTTACCTCTCAATTCCATACTAAAGACATGGGCAGACTCCAATACTTTTTAGGGATTGAGGTCCCCCGACAGCCTGATGGTTTTGTTCTATTTCAGCGAAAATACTATCTTGATCTTCTTCATGATACAATCTACTATGGGTATATAGCTTGTGGATACACCTATTATAAATGCAGACAGTACTTCCGTTGGGAGAGGACAAGTCCATCCGGATGTCTCGCGATCTCAAGACCAAGGAAGTATCGAAGATGCCCCAGATCTTTTGTCTGAAAAACGGAGCTAAGGTGCTGCTTGACTGCTTGGATTCCCTTTGAGTCGCCTCCAATGATTGAGATGTCGTCAACATAAACTAATAGAAGAACCGTTCCTGTTTTCTGATGACGAGTGAACAAAGAGAAATTTGCCGAGCTCCGAGTAAAGCCGACTTCCCGAACCGCCTTGCTAAACTTGTCGAACCATGGCCGAGGGGATTGTTTGAGACCATAGATGGACTTCTTCAGATGA
The DNA here is from genome assembly GCA_039513925.1 of Platanthera zijinensis. Lineage (NCBI taxonomy): Eukaryota > Viridiplantae > Streptophyta > Magnoliopsida > Asparagales > Orchidaceae > Platanthera > Platanthera zijinensis. The sequence continues at coordinate 249,375,575 of CM077079.1, read as the reverse complement.
CATACTCGGGACTCTCCCGTGGTCTCAAACCTGGGAGGTTGCTGCATGTAGACCGTTTCCTGGAGATCGCCGTTCAGGAACACATTTTTGATGTCCAATTGATGTAAGGGCCATTGGCGATGCACAACCACTGAGAGGAGGACATGAACGGTGTTGAGTTTGGCGACCAGAGAGAATGTCTCCTCATAATTGAGGCCGTGTTGTTGAGTGAATCCACGAGCCACCAGGCGGGCCTTCAGACAATCAATTGTCCCATCAGGAGCATGTTTGATGACAAAGACCCATTTACACCCAACAGGTGTCTGCCCGTGAGGTAAAGGGACAAGGTGTCAGGTCTGGTTAGCCCAGAGAGCAGTCATTTCTTCTTCCATGGCCGCCCGCCGGCCAGGATGTTGGAGAGCCTCTTGCACAGAGTTAGGTACAAAAATAGAAGATAATAAAGTGACAAAGGTTTGAAGTAATGGGGAAAAACGATGTAGGGATACATAGCTCGTCATGGGATGAGCGGTTGATTCTGGTGCCTGATCAGCAGGAGGTTGAAGCCGACTGCATTGCGGCAACGGAGCTAGGTTGGCGACGAGTGTAAACACGAATAACAAGTGGCTTTAAGATAGTGGGAGGCTGGGCAGGAATGTGTGATGGGGGAGGAGTGGTAACGGGAATGAGGGGATGTAGGACAGGTGATGGTTGGGGTGTAGGGTCTTGAGCAGAGAAGAAGGGAAGATCCTCCCGAAAGGTAACATCAGCAGAGACAGTTACCTTGCAGGTAGTAGGAGAATAACATACGTAACCTTTCTGAGTCCGCGAGTAGCCAACAAAGATTTGTTTGGTTGCTCGAGGGTTCAGCTTGTCCACAGATGGACCAAGACTGTGAACATATCAGGTGCAACCAAAAATGCGAGGTGTGAGAGAGTGCCAGAGTAGAGGGGAACAAGAGGTTGAACGGAGTGACATTGTGGAGTACGGAAGACGAAAGACGGTTAATCAGATAGCATGCTGTTGAGAGGCCAAAATTCCAATAAGCCTTGGGAACTTGCATTTGAAACATGAGAGAGCGAGCGACATCGAGAAGGTGACGGTTCTTACGTTCGGCCACGCCATTTTGTTGAGGGGTATAAACACGATGTTTGGTGAATGAATCCAAAATCCGAGCACTGAGATGCGAACTCGTGGCTAGTGTATTCGCGAGCATTATCCGTGCGAATAGTTTTGATGTTCATGGAGAAATGCGTGCGGGTTTCAAGGAGAAAAGCCTGAAAGACACGTGGAAGCTCGGAGCGATCCCAAAGTAAATATAGCCATGTCATTCAAAAATAATCATCAATAAAGGTTAGAAAATAGCGATAACTACAAATACTAGTGATTTTGTACGGTCCCCAAACATCAGAGTGGACCAACATAAAACGAGCAGAGCTCCGAGTACAATGAGATACAAAAGATGAACGGGGCTGCTTGCCCAAAATACAAGTGTCACACTTGAAGGAAGGAAGAGATACATCGGATAGTGCCTTCCGGAGGACTGGCAGAGAAGAATGCCCAAGACGCCAATGCCAATCGACGGAGGAGACGGAAGAGAGGATTGTGGGAAAGTCATCTAGAAGGTAGAGCCCGTTTTGCAGCCGTCTCTTACCAATGATATTCCGTCGATCCTGTATCAGAAAAGAAGAAGATGTAAAAGTTATAGAGCAATTTAGGTCAGTAGTGAGACGACCAACAATAAAGTAAATTGAAAGGGGAGCTAGGAACATAAAGAGCAGATCGTAGAGAGAGAAGTGAGAGAGATGTCCGCAGAGCCGGAGACCGGAACAGTGTCCCCATTGGCTACTTTGATACACTTAGGATGAGGAGTATTCAGGTACTGATGTGGCCGCAGAGAGGTGATGTGATGAGTGACACCTGAATCCACTATCCACCGTGGACTAGTGGAGAGACATGCGATACATTTATGTGATACGGAGGCAGCCGAGGTAACGAAGGCAGCCTGGCTAGTGAGCAGACCATGAAGTTGTTGGAGCTGAAGACGAACCTCGTCAATGTCAGTACGAGTGAGCGAGGAGCCGTGAGCAGCGACGACATCCTGTGGACGAGGAGGAAGCCCATGCTTGCGATAACACATGGCCTCAAGGTGGCCATCCTTCCCGCAGAATGAACACTTTGGTTGTGGTCAGCCTCTCCGACCGCGGCCATGAGAGCCATTACGCCCCCCCGAGCAGAAGTTGGAAGGGGTAGTAAGGGCACAGAAGTTTGCTGAAGGAGAGCCGGTGATGGAGGTCCAGAACTATTCGGAGGTGATGAGACCTTGAGCAACATGGAACGGACATCAGATAGTGATGGAGTAGCCGCAGAGGAGAGGATCTGAGCACGAATGCTATGAAGATGTGGTGGCACACGAGCCATCATCATGGCGACGCCCACGGCTTCTTTTTGAGCTCGTTGTACAGCAAGATCCGTTGTAGGAGGTTGATGTTGAATCCATGCTTCAAGCAGAGTTTTGGCCTGAGCAACAAATGAGGTGAGATCGGTGACCCCGCCAACATCAAGAGTCTGTAGATCAATGATGATGTCATATAAGTGTTGTAGACTATCCTTCCCGGAATAGAGAGAATGAAATTCATCCCACATCGCTGTGGCCGTTTCATGGTACATGACCATACGATACGGTTCACCATCAATGGAGTTGAGAAGCCAGGTCTGAACACGACCATCATTTTTCAACTACTCATCAGTAGGAGGAGCTGGAGCAGCTTGAGTCAAGTGATGCAGGAAGCCTTTGGACTGAAGGACACGGCGAACCGAGTGTACCCACTCCACGAAGTTCTTCTTGTTGGCTAATGAGATAGTCGTAATCCGCAGTTCATCCCGGAGTTCTGGAGTAAGAACCGGGCGGTCAATAGAGGAGGAAGCCACCTGCCCGATAGAGTCAAGAGAAGATACCATGGCCACACGGTTAGGAGTCTAGACCGGCAGGAAGAGGATCAACGGTTAGAAGGGGGACCGCGCGGGTTGTGTAGGAGCAGGCCGGGCGGTTAGAAGCGAAACCGCACAGGATGGAAGACAATGGTCGGGCGACAAGCACAGAAGAGGCCGTGACCAAGGAAACAGAGCGGGTAGACGGGGAAGCCGCTGAAAAGAGGAGGGCTGGGAAGTTGCACGGTTTCGGTGGCAAATCACCAACGACAAGAGACGATGCCGCGACCAAAATGCAGAGCCCGCAGCTGGGAAGTCGCACGGTCTCGGTGGCAAGTCACCAGCGACAAGAGATGATGCCGCGACCAAAATGCAGAGCCCACAGCGGGTAGAAGAGAAACCAAGGCAAGCTCGCCGCAAAGAGAGACGTGAGTCTGCAGCGGGAAGACCAGGTCAAGCCTGCTACAGCGAAAAGAGAAGCAACACGGGAAGAGGAGCAGAGGACCAAACCACTCGACTAGTAGAGAAGGGCAACAACGGTTTAGAGGAGAACTCACCTGAGCAAGAGAAGACCGCGCGACAAGCTGTCCGCAGGAGTCCGCAACAGGTAGGGAATTCGCAACGGGTAGAGGACAAGATAGGTCGCGTGAGAGAAAAAGACAGGGAGCTAAATCGCGCGGGTAGAGAAGAAGTCGTGCGGATAAAGAGGAAGAGAGAGGGCCCCACTTGTTAGATAGAAGATTATAAAAGCACGGGAGCCAAGAGGAAGACAAGAGGAAGACAAGAGGTGGAAGGGAGGAGCGTCTAAAAAAGAATCTAATCGCGCGGGAAGCCGCGGTTAGAAAGAGAGTTATCCGCCCGGGAACTCGCAGGAGGGTAAAAAGAAATAGGCCGCGCCCTGCGCGAGAGGAGGCCGAACAGTTAGCAGAGGGCTAGCCGCAAGAAGAGTCCGATTCCCTCTGATACCATGTGGAGAAACCTCAAACTTGTTATACTTTCTCAATAATCAAATACAAGGTATGAATACATATTTATAAGAGGGAGAAAGAGGAAGAGATCCCTATACATAATGTGAGATTAAAGAAGAGAAAAGAAGAACGCTAACTAAAAGGGCTCTAATATGGGCCTCTTTACATGGGCTTTTCTAACAATAATAATAAAAAAAGGAAGAAGGGGGAGGCAGAAGAGAGTTATGATGGTGGGTTCCAAAGAAAATAAGAAAAGAAATAAAAGGGTAATGATGAAAGTTGTTGGCACAAAAAAAATGTGGGGCTCACGGTATGGAGATGAGATAATTATAGAAATTGCAAAAGGCTTTGCCGATGCTACAGGCGCAGGGCTCGAGCACTGTGCGGCTCGAAGAGGAGCAGGCGCAGGAGGAAGAAGAGAAGTTGAGGACTGTACGACTCACGGAACTGGAACAGACTTCCCTGCTGACGAGGAGGAAGCAACACTCGTCGAAGAAGCCGCGACTAGGAGGCCGCGTCTGCTCTGGACGACGAAGAGCTAGCGGTTGCCCGCGGCGGGGCTTGTAGATGTGGTCATCGATCTGGCGCAGAGCTTTTTTAGCGGCGCTGGTCAGGGTGGAGCGGAGTGATCTGGCGCAGAAGCTGCGGATGGGTCGGTTGGGCGGACGACAACGGCTCGGGGGGTGGAATCGGTCTCAGCGGATGGGAAGAGGGTACCCTCTGATACCAAAGTTATTATGGGCTTGGTTTGTTGTCGATTGCTGGAGGCGGAAATACAAGGGGCAAGCCCTAGAATGGTGGAAGAGATGAGAGAGGAAGAAATCCTAGAGGGTGGAGGAATGAGAGAAGAACTTAGATAGAGAGGTAGATGAATTTTAGAGAGATAAAGAGAACTTCATTTTCATTGCTTCCCTTTCCAAATACAGGACAAAGCCTATTTATAAGACCCCGGGTAGCATACCCGTAATTACATAAGATGAATAAAATATTAAAACAGTAAAACATTACGACGAGTCTACTAATTACTAATATGACTCAATACATAAGATAATCAGATAACTGACGGAGGATCATAACAGAGTGACTATGATATTATGGAATGTGACTGAGTGTTTGATCCTTTGCTTCTCCGAGTGTACACTTGCAACTTATTTCCTTTGGGAATATCTTTTGGAGGAGCATCTTTGGGAATATCCGTACTCTCCCCCTGAGTGGTGATGTATAGAGGAAGAGAAGATAGAGTAAGAGTAGGAGCACTCACTTTCAAGTGTGAAGATTCCACCTGAAGTGAGGACTCTTAATAGGAGGTAGTTTCATAAAAAGTGACATCCATATATATAATGATTTTTCTGCTAGGAGGATGATAACATTTGTACCTTTTCTGTATAGGAGAGTAACCATTGAACACACAACGAAGGGCACGCAGATCAAGTTTTGTTTGAGTAATGTTATGAATGTGAACACAACATAAACTTCCAAACACACTGGTTAAAGAGTAGTAAGAGGGATACCTAAAGTGCGAAGAGGAGTGTTATTACCTAGATGACGGGAACACATATGATTGATTAGGTAAGCCGCAGTAAGAAGCGTATCACACAAATAGTAGGAAAAAGCATCGTAAACAACAAGCATTGTGTCACTTCAAGAAGATGACGATTTTTACGTTCAACGACACCATTTTGTGCAAAAAAAATGTACACAAGTGGTTTGATGAACGATGTCAAGATCACTCAAATAACTTTCAAATTTGGAATCCATATTTTCACGATCATTATCATTGCGCAGAGTTTTAATGGTTGCCCCAAATTGAGTAGATATCTTATTATGTAATTTTTGAAAAAAGGCAATACTTCACTTTTACTATTCATCAAATAGACCCACGTAGTACAAGAAAAGCTGCAATCGGCCCCCTTAACGACTACCACTCCAATTGAGCATAATCATTTCATAATGAGCAAGGTAAGAACATCCAAAGTACAACAATATATAATAGTGTATGAGAAGTAAATTGTCATGACAAAGTAAAACCATATCATTTCATTAAAGTTATGGATAAGATAGTACAACAGTACCACAAGTAGTCCTATATATACATTAAAAGGGGTTTACCAATACTGTACTTATAAACATGACAGACTCTTAACATAACCATGACAGACTCATAACATACTACTATTATATAAAGACACATATGTCATAAGGAGAACTACAGACATTACATAAAGAAAAACTGAAACTCCTCATGCAGACACTCCGAGTTTTTGCACCTCGACCTGCGATCATCCAGGATGCCGAACACCGCTGTTGAAACTTCAACCCATAAAAGATACCTCTTCTCCTGACAAGGAGAACATGGTCGACGCAGACTACTGGTGTCTGAAACTGCCTTTTCATTGATCTGTTTTATTTTATTTTCTAATTAGTCAAAAGATTATGTGAATTCTTTCTTTTTCTCCTATGATAAATTTCTTTATATTAGAGATTCTTATTATCTTGCATAAATCTATTTTGTACTTTTTCTTTTTGTTCGTAATTCTGAATGAATTAACCCTCTCCTATTCATACTCTTTCTTTTGCTTATGTCATATTTAAATGATATTACTTGATTCACTTTCAATCATGAGCCATATGAAGTGTAAATTAATATTTCATGAATTCATTACGTGTCCTTGTCTCACACGCTTATGTTGTAATATTCCTCCCGTGCTCTTGTCTCGCACGTTCATATTACTATTCGTGCCCTTAACTCACACAAATCAGTCATGTCAGAAGATTATTCCCCCATCTCCCGATTTGGGTTAACTCTTCATGTAGCCCATTGATTTGAGGTGTTCTTTCTTGTTTAATTTCTTGGAGGATTATTCGTTCATTTGTCTTTCTTTGTCTACGTTTAATATTTGTCTTTGTTTGACTCTTTATCTCTATTAATTGACTCATTAGAGAATTGCCTTTTTATTTATTTATTTATTTTTCTACTCTAATATATTAGTATAATATGAGTCATTTGAAAAACAAACAATTGCAAATATAGAAAATAAGAACTCACCTCTACTTTCTCATTGCCTTCCTCCTTGTGCAGATCATTTCCCCTTACTTTCTCTTTTCCTTTCTCGTTGAACAAATCATTTCCCCTTCCTCTACCTTGAGAGTCCATGATCTAAATATTTACCGTTATTAGTTGATCAATTGGTAAACTATAAGTTGCTAACATAATAATCTTGACATATTATGGTTGCCTTTACGTTAAAATATACCAATCGTGCTCTAATTAAACAAGAGAAATGTATAAGGGCTCAAAAAGCAACCATAAAGGGAGCTTTGACTTCAATCCTTCATTATTGTTGGCTGCCCTAACGAGGAGACAAAGGGTTTTGCCGTAATTTCATACTACACCAACATTCCTTCCTAATTAACCCTTTATAGGAACTATATAACTAAAATTAGGGTGTGCACATCATTTATTCATCTAGGGTTTGCGGAGTCTTGCAAGAACATAAAAAAACAAGTCCTAATATTCCTCTGAAACTCAAGAGGAGAAAGATTAATCGAACATAAGAATTTTATGTTAAATTAGGAATTTTGAACCTAGAAAAAGGAAGTCTCCAATCCAAACAAAACTAAAGAGGAGTTGAGAGTAAAAGGTTACCTTGCTTTAGGAAGAAAAATCGTGGAAAACAGAGGAGATTTGAGCCTCTATCGAGACTTGGCGTCGATCGGCTGTCGCCTGGAGCGGAACTCCCGTCGGGCGTAACAGTGGAGAAATGAGATAACAGGTTCTCTTTTTTCCTCTTATCCACAATATCTCTTCTCTTTAAGTTACACACACACTATTAAGTAGCGTGAGTCACGCCTGAACCGACCCAACGTAGCTACTGTCGGTCAAGACTCAGACAACTACTTTAAGCTTAGCTTAAATAAATTGGACCGGTCCAGCCTCCTCAAGTCGGTCCAGATTTTCTATTTGAACCTAAATTATCATCGCTGCTTTGGTGTACACATCAATTATCATAAACACAAATTAAAAATACCTGTAACAATTTACAGCTTTATAATTCTTCCCTCCTTATTGGATTTTCGTTCGTGGAAATCTCCATTCTGCATCTATATTAAACAAAAAGGCAAAAAGGTCACACATTACTTCTTCTTTTTCCCAAGTAGCTTCGTGTAAACTATACTTTCCACCAGATTTTGACGAATTGAACTTCTCTGTTTCGAATTTGTTTATTCTGCCAATCCACCATCTTGTATGGCTCGGTCGGACTTGATAAATCAGCTTCAATTCAAATTTGTTCAAAAGGGCCTATCGTTTCTGGATCTGCTACATACTTTCTCAAAGAAGACACGTGAAACACGTCATGAAGATTCTGAAGAGCATCAGATAATGTCAAGCGATATGCTACCTCTCCAATCCTTTCAGTGATTGGAGAATGGTCCTACATATCTTGGACTTAGTTTTTCAAGTCGACGTATTCGTGAAGCTCATTTTAAAGGTTTTATTTTAAGGCATACCATATCGCTCACATTAAACTCTACCCTCTGATGTCTGAAGTTAAAATATTTTTGTTGTCTGTCTTGCACTATTTTTAACCTTTATCGTACAAGTGCAAGCTTATCATTCATTTTGTCTTCTTTTTCCATTTTGAATAACTTTTGCTCACCATCCTTTGCCCAGCTTAGCGGTGTGCCGCACATCCGCCCATATAACGCTTCAAACGGTGTCATCTGAATACTTGACTAGTAGTTATTACCTATGAAGCACGGATACCGGTACGTGGTACGGCTACGGTACGTGGTACGACAAAATTATAAAATAGCACGGTACGGGTACGTTTGGGTATGTGAATTTTTTTTAAAAAAATACATATAACAAGTTAATTTGCAGCAAGAATATATTCAATGAAATGTTATCAGTTATCACCATACATGCACAAGATGTTAAGATTGTCCACATAAATAAAGAAATTAGACTATTCTAAGGAATGATGAAAGTGAGAATCATACTAAAAATATCCTCTAGGAAAAGGAAAACACAGTAAAAGAAATCCATCTAAAAGAAGATATAGGATTATAGTTCACCAAACACAAAAGAAATCCAATGATGATATAGTCATATAGGGCATACATAGTTCAACAAAACAAATAAAAATCTTATAATGACTAAAGTTCTTGATTTTCAAGGTCATCGTTTTCTTCATCGTTAAATAATATTGCTTCCATATCTGGCTCATCAAGCGATAGGTTAACAACTTCAAGAATACCATCACCCTCCATAGAATCAAATGCATCTCAACTAATGTCCCATAGTTTGGTGTCTCCTTTAGTATAAAGTGGCGTCCTCCTTGAAAGAAGACGAATATTAGAATGCACAAAGACCAAATCTTCACATCATTGTGGTGTCATCTTATTTCTCCTCATGGAATGAATGAAAGAGTAAGTACTCCAATTCTTTTCACAACATGAAGATGAACACGGTTAACTAAGCAGTTTTAGGGCTAATGATTGTAGCATAGGTGTTGAAGCATCATGAGCTAACCACCAAACTATTGGCTCCATTGCACCTCTATCAATCAATGAATCTGCATCCCCAAAATGTTCTAGACAGCCAGAAAATTTAGCATACTCAGTATTAATTAGCCTCCTTTCATCTTGATTTGGAAAATACTTCTTAAAGCACTTTATTCGCATAGCAGAAATTTCTTCATCCATGTGAGGAAGAATATGATTTGCTACAAGCCATTCCTCACTATAGTACCTTTATAATAGATTAATAGGAAAAAAGTAATATATTATTGATAAGCAATATAATTTAAGAAAACAAAATATCTTAAAAATAAAAAATAGTACCTTGGATTCAATGCATGTGCAAGACAATGAAGGGGTGTGGTGCTTTTTGTCCACCTCTCAACTAAAATCTGATGTATCATATCATAGAAAATAGACTCCTCATTTTCCAACTTGCCTTCATGCCTATAAATAACTACCTTTACCTTTTCAATCATTGTATCCCACATTTCATAAACCAAATGAACACATGGCTTGTCGGTGTCACAAAATCTCAACATATCATAAATGGGCAATGTGAACGAGAGTATGTAATCTATTTTGTCCCACCAAACATCACTTAACAATTTTTCCTTCACTGTTGCCGCTTTCCCAACATCATCTTCTTTGTAGGAAGACCACCTTTCACTTATGACCATTGCTTGAAGGCCACGAGAAATAAGTTTAAATCTTTTCATCATAACAACCGAGGAAGCAAAACGTGTGTCAGCAATTGAAAGTAACTTTAATGGTACAAATTCATTGAAAATAGCTAGTCTCATTGAATGATTCATGATGAAATTTTTAACAAACATGACATCATCAATCACAGGTTTATTCCAAATGCATTCATCATCAGCAAAACTAGCTATTCCTGTTTCTTTGGGAGCACAAATATTCTTGAGTGCAAGATTTAGTGTATGCACAACACATGGAGTCCAAAATATTTTTGGGAAAATGCCTTCTATAATACATCCAGCAACAGCACAAGTAGCAACATTGTCGGTGATAACTTGAACACATTTTTCATGTCCAACTTCATGAATAATTTCTCCAAGCAACTTAGCAATAAAAGTTTTATCTTTATATTCTCCCTCACAATTAACAACTCTTATGAAAAGTGCTCCACCATCTGATGCTCCCATCAAATTGATAAGAGGTCTTCTTTGTGCATCACTCCATCCATCAGCACAAATACTAAGACCTTTTTCATTCCATGATTTTTTAATAGGATCTAGCAATCTTTCAATATTTGTCTTTTCTTTTTGAAGAAGTGTTGTTCGTAGTAAATTATAGCCAGGAGGGACATACCCAGCTATATTATTCTCAACAGCATATCTAAAAGCATCCACAAAGTAAAGATTTCGTGCTAAATGAAAAGGCAACCCAACAGAATAAAACATGCGAGCAATCATAGAGTTTAAAGTTTCACGAGCACCAATATTCATCGCTTTCTCTAAGGGACTGTTGCCCAATGCCCTTCTCTTCCTTGGTTCATATCCTTGTAATCTAAAATCACCCGTGCTATCAATAATTGATCTAGTTGAAGTGTTAAAGGGGGAAGGTGGTAGAGGAACCATTTTGGTCTTTGACAGTTTCTTTCGATTTTCAGCTTGTTCGTGAGCTTTTCGTAACTCCGAAAGAATATCAACTTTGCTACTAACAACAAAACAAACCCTTATACCCTCATTCTTTATTAGTAACAAATGAGCTTTGACTCTTACGTATGACCCTTGAAAATCCATGTTGCAATAATTGCATTTCCATTTTGCATTTCCTTCTCTTCCCCCTTTTTTAGAGTCAATGTAACATGCTTCCAAAGCGGAAACAAGTCATCTTCTTCAAGATTAGTTGAACCCATTGAACTTGATGTAGAAAAACTCATTTTGAATTAAAAAAAAAACCCTGAATGAGTGATAAAAATATTATAGGAAAAAATATTGTACATCATTATAAGTACAAACAAAGAGCAAGAATCTAGATTGCAATGGGACATGCTAATCAAATGCAATCCTGTAACAAATACTTAACCCAAGTCATGTATAAAAAGAAAATTGATACAAAAGGATGTACAAAGAGCATTTGATAAATGATAACCATTAACCAACATAGAAAACAATGGTGCAAAGCAAACTCATAAAAATTACTCATGCCGAATGCAAACTCCAAAGAGACTACTTAAGATTATTAAATTAAATGCCCTTAAATCAAATGTCCTTAAATCTACTAACTCACGCCGAATGCAAACTCCAGTAGATTGCTAATTAATTCCAAAAATAACTATGAGATTGTTATTATGGACTGCTTATTTTATTTAAGGACATTTGTCGTGGGTGAATGACGCCCACGCCGACCATTTTTTTGGATGTTAGAAATCCTAAAAATATACAATTGCTTGAAAAAAATCAATGCATGCTAAAATCAAAGTGATATCAGTGAAAATTTGGAGTACCTAATTAACCAAAGTGATATCATACACCAAATGGGAATGATTTCTAGGTTTGTATGCCATTATTTACAATTTTAATGGATATTTCCAAATAGACTACTTATGGGAGATATGAGGTAATAAGAAGCATGTATAATCAGAGAAGAACCTTGAAATTAAAATTGGGGGTAAACCAGACCTCGTAGATTAGGGGTGAGAAGACAATGAAGGGCGGTGTAGCGCCGACCAAGCTTGTAGCCTTGCAGTCGCGCAGCTAGAACAGTCGGTGTAGCGCCGACCGAGCTTCTGATATAGAGAACGACGGAGCCCTGGAGTTCCGTTGAGGTCGACAGGGCTCGCAGGATTCGATGGCGTCGAAATAGTGGAGACCTGGAGTCATGGGTTTGTCGATAGGGTTCGCAGGAGGATGTCGCCGTCGAGGTCGCTCGCAGGAGATCTTCCGCCGTCGAGGTCGCTCGCAGAAGGGATGTCGCCGTCGAGGTCGCTCGCGGGAGATCTGTCGTGGGTTTGTCGAAGAAGTTAGCCCTAACGTGAATAAGGATCCGCGCTATTAATAATATCGGGAAGTACCCGGCAGTATCGGCCCGTACCAAAAAACAATAAACGTACCAGGTACTTTTTTTGCCGTACCGGGCCGTGCCGAGCCGTACCGTACCGAGCCGTATCAGTACCCGCAAACGTACCGTGTACGGGTACGAGACATTTTTTGGAGTACCCGTGCTTCGTAGGTTATTACTATCCAAAAATTTCACCAGTGATAAGTATTTTTCTCATGATCCTCGTGGATCGAGTACGATCATCCTTAGGAAGTCTTCTAACGTCTGAATGGTTTGCTCAGACTGACCATCAGTTTGCGGGTGAAAAACAATACTATTTTATAATTTTGTTCCCAACCTTTTTGTACTAGTTTTCAAGTATCGGATGTAAAGCGCCTGTCTCTGTCAGAATAATAGATCGGAGAATTGCGTGATATTTCTCAATAACATCAATGTATTGGTCGACTAATCTTTGTGCTGGATTGTCATTCTTCATGGGAATGAAATGTGCAACTTTCGTGAGTCGATCAATAATCACTCATATACCATTATTTCCATCTTTACTCCTTGGTAACCCCATGACGAAATTCAAGGTTATATCATCCCATTTTCACTCAGGGATGACCAAAATTTGTAAGTATCCGCCATGTTTTTGATGTTCTGCCTTCACAAGTTGACATGTGTGACATTTGACAATATATTTGATTACATTAACTTTCATTCCTGGCCACCAAAATTCCTATTTGAGGTCTTGATATATTTTTGTTCTTATAGGGTGAATCAAATATGTTGTATTATGCGCTTCATAGAGTATTTCCGCTCGAATTGTATCGAGGTTAGAAATACACAACCGTTCATTTAGAAATAATATTCCATCATTCTCTATAAATGCGGTTGATTGTCCATTTTTACCTTTTCAAGAAATTTCACAAAGATAAGATCCTGATTCATCGTCTTCTTTACTCTTTCTTTAAGTGAGTGTTCTGCCATCACTTGAAAGAATAAGTCTTGAGTTTGGGAGGTAGTGATACATGTAAATAGTTCAAAGTTTTGCAGGTCTCGCAATAATCCTTTCTGCTCTGTTGTTGGTACAATCATGAATGCTAAATTCTTCTTGCTGAGCACATCAACTACTACATTAGCTTTACCTGGATGATATTTGATGTCAACATCGTAATATTTTATCAGTTCTAACCATTGCCTCTGTCGCATGTTTATTTCCTTCTTGGAGAAGATGTATTTTAAATTTTTATGATCATTAAAAATCTCGCATTGAACAACATATAAATAATGTCGTCAGATTTTTAGTGCAAAAAAGATCGCTGCCATTTCCATATCATGAGTCGGGTAATTACATTCAACATCTTTCAATTGTCTCAAAACATAAGCTATAACTTTACCTTTTTGCATTATTACGCATCTAAGGTCTTTCAAAGATGCGTCACTATAAATTTGGAAACCTTCACTGCCATACGACATGACCAACACCGGTGTTGCTGTCAACCTTTCTTTTAACCCTTCAAATGTCTTCTAACATTCATCAGTCCAAATGAAGGGAACATTCTTTCGGGTCAATTTTGTCAGTGGTAGTGCAACCTTTGAAAAGTCCTTTACAAATTTCCTATAATAGCCCACAAAACCAAGGAAACTTCGAATTTCTGTGACAGTAGTCGGTATTGCCCAGTTCATAATTTTTTCTATTTTTGCTAGGTCTATAGACAACCCAAACTCCGTCACGACATGACCCAAGAATGAGACTTCATTCAACCAAAAATCACATTTTGAGAACTTTGCATATAAGGCGTGATTTTTCAGTGTTTGCAACAATCTTTAAATGCTCGGCATGTTCACCCCTATCTTTGAATATATTAAAATGTCATCGATAAATACAATAACAAATTTATCTAAGAATTCATTGAACATCCGATTCATTAAATCCATAAAAATAGTTGGCCCATTTGTTAATCCAAATGACATTACGACGAAATCAAAATGTATATATCTGGTACTAAAAGCGGTTTTGTAGATATCTTCTATTGGATTTTCAGTTGGTGATAACCCGATCTGAGGTCAATTTTTGAATTTTTTTTTGCATTCACTAAATGATTGAATAAATCGTCAACATGAGATAGTTGATACTTATTTCGGATTGTCAAGTTATTAAGTTCGTGATAATCTACACATAATCATAACGAACCATCTTTCTTTTTAACAAAAAGTACTGAAACTCCCCACGGTGATGTACTTGGTCATATAAAATCTTTATCTAATAATTCTTGTAATTTGTTTTTCAATTCTGCCAATTTCTTAGGAGCCATACGATATGATGTTTTTGCTACAGGTGCAACTCCTTCCACCAAGTCAATGGTGAACTCGACCTCTCTTGACGGGGGTACCCCTGGTAATTCTTTCAGGAATACTTAGAGAAAGTCACACACCACATGTATGACGGTCGGTTCACATCTCACTGCATTATTTCCCTCAAGCATCACTAATATTGTCTCACATCATTTCCTTAATTTTTTCATCGCTTTCAGTGAGGATATCATGATCTTTGAGACTTCACTCATTCTTTTAATGCTATATTGTGTTTGATCGCTCAATTTAAGTGTAATTTCCTTCTTCTTACAATTGATGACGGTTTCATGTCTCGATAACCAATATATTCCTAAAATGAAATCAAATTCCGATAAGGGTAGAACTACAACATCTACTTCTATTAGTTTGTTATCAATTGTTAGGTACACTGTACATTTATGCCCTGTATTCATCTCTGTATTGTTGGACATTATGACTTTTATATCATTATGGGACCAATAAGTTTCCACATTTAAACGCTTCACTGCCGCTGTAGCTATGAAGGAGTGGCTTGCTTCGGTGTCGAATAATACTTTCATAATATGATTATGAACATAAATCATACCTGTTATCACGGCATCACGCGCTTTTGCCTCCTGTTGGTTAAGGTTGAAAACTTGTGGCTGCACCTGTCTTTCCTCGGTTTGCATTACTGATCCCGACGCTACCGATTCAACGCCTTTCCCTTATCAAGATAATGTAGGGTTGATGTTTGACTTGGAATTCCTCTTGAATTCCTTCCAGCTTCTGTTTTTCACAAGGGACATTCATGCTTCAGATGGCCATGGCCGTGACATTTAAAACATACCCCAGATCCTTTCAGACATTCTCCGGGGTGAGCTTTTCCACATTTCCCACATATGGGATATCTAGTAGTACCACTTGCTGCAGGGGCTGACATCAGAGGACCTCTTTTGTACTTCTTTCATTTCGAGCCTCCATTTTTTCCCGAGAAGGCCTTACTCTGCTCTTCTGGCAACCTCTTTCGCCGAACTTCACTTCTCTTCTGCAAGCTCTCCACATCTCTTTCAATTAATTTTGTTGTCTCCACCAACTCATTATAATGTTTGATTCTCTGGGAAATCAGATCTACCCGAATGTCTTCCCGTATACCTAACTGAAAACAGAAACAACGTTCTTGTTCATTTGGGACTATGTCACTCGCATAATATGCTAACTGAGTGATCTCAATTTCATACTGGACCACTGATCGATTCCTCTGTATTAAGCGAAGGAATTTCTCCCGAAGGATTTGTTTCTCGGATGACAGCACAAACCAATCAATGAATTCGTTCAAAAAGTCATCCCAAGAAATATTAGTAGTCATATATCCGTAAAATTTACTGTGTCAAACTGTCTCACCACCTATTAGCCTCTCCCTCCAAAAGAAAGGTAACTAAATCAATCCGTCGAACATCTGGACACCTCATCGCTTTAAAAATTACTTCAATCTTCCTGATCCAGTCTTCTGTCTCCATTGGTGTTACACCACCGCAAAAGATTGACGGCCTCATCTCTAAGAACTGCTTTAATTGTATATCAATCGCCTCATGTCCTGATGGTGGTGTGGCATTACTCATTCAAATAGCTTCCGCCAAAGCTTGCATAAACTCCGCTAAGAGAGGCTTTGACCTTCCGAAACTATAACTTTCTTCTGTCGTATCAGCTTGTTCTCTTTCTAATTCTTCCCTTTGTCTTTTACTCATATACGTTCGGAGAAGTTCCTGAAATAACGAATTTAAATTTAGGTTTCAGGAAATATCTTAAAGTGTCATAAATCGGCATTATTTGTCATCTTACATTTCCTTAATGTACTCTTATCACTCTAAAGTTCATAACCTAGCTTTGATATCAATTAATTGTAACGACCCCCTTAACGGCTATCGCTACAATTAAGCATAATCATTTCTTTATGAGCAAGGCAAGAACATCCAGAGTACAACAATATATGATAGAGTATGAGAAATAAAATGTCACGATGAAATAAAATCATTTCATTTCATTAAAGTTCTGGATAAGATAATATACCAGTACCATAGGTATCCCTATAAATACATCAAAAGTGGCTTACCAACACTGTACCTATAACCATAACAGACTCATAACATACTACTACTATGTACAGACATATGTCATAAGGAGAACTACAAACACAACATAAAGAAAAACTGAAACTTCTTATGCGGACACTCTGGGTCTTTGCACCTCGGACTGTGATCATCCAGGATGTCGAACACTGTTGTCAAAACTTCAACCCATAAACGATAGCTCTTCTCCGGGCGAGGAGAACATGACCGACGTTGACTATTGGTTGCTGGAACCACGTCTTCCCTAACCTGTTTAGTTTTATTTTCTAATTAGGCAAATGAGTATGTGAATTCTTACTTTTCTTCTTATGATGAATTTTTTATATTAGAGATTCTTATTGTCTTGCATAGATCTCTTTTTGTACTCTTTTTTTTGTTCGTAATCCTATAATGAATTAGCCCTCTTATTCATAGTCTTTCTTTTGCTTATGTCATATTTAAATGATATTACTTGATTCACTTTTAATCATGGTTCATATGAAGTGTAAATTAATATTTCATGAATTCATTATGTGTGCTCGTCTCACATGTTTATGATGTAATATTCCCCCCGTGCCCTTGTCTCGTACGTTCATATTACTATTCATGCCCTTGACTCACACGAATCATTCATGTCGGAAGATTATTCTCCCCATCTCCCGATTTGGGTTAACTCTTCATATAACCCATTGATTTGAGGTGTTCTTTCTTCTTTGAATTCTATACTTTTTTGGAGGATTAATCGTTCTTTTGTCTTTCTTCGGCTATCTTGAATATTTGTTTTGTTTGACTCTTTATCTCTATTAATTGACTCATTGGAGAATTGCATTTTTATTTATTTATTTTTCTACTCTAATATATTAGCATTCGTATGAAAAACAAACAATTGCAAATATAAAAAATAGAAACTCACCCCTACTTTCTCTTTGCTTTTCTCCTTGCGCGGATCATTTCCCGCTACTTTCTCTTTTCCTTTCTCCTTACGCGGATCATTTACCGCTACTTTCTCTTTTCCTTTCTCCTTGCACAGATCATTTCCCCTTCCTCTACCTTGAGAGTGCATGATCTACATAATTATTGTTATTAGTTGATCAATTGGTAAACTATAAAGTGCTGCCATAATAATCTTGGCATATTATGGCTGCCCTTACGCACCAAACATGCTCTAATTAAACAAGGGGAATGTATAAGAGCTCAAAAAGCAACCATAAAGGGAGCTTTGACTTCAATCTTTCATTATTGTTGGCTGCCCTAACAAGGAGACAAAAGGGTTTTTTCCTAATTTCATACTACACCAACATTCTTTTCTAATTAACCCTTTAGAGGAACTATATAATCGAAATTAGGGTGTACACATCATTTATCCATCTAGGATTTGCGGAATCTTGCAAGAACATAACAAAACAAGTTCTAATAATTCTCCGAAATTCAAAAGGAGAAAGATTAATCAAACATAAGAATTTTAAGTTAAATTAGAAATTTTGAACCTAGAAAAAGGAAATCTCCAATCCAAACAAAACTCAAGAGGATTTGAGAGGAAGGGATACCTTGCTTTACGAAGAAAAATCATGAAAAACGGAGGAGATTTGAGCCTCTATGGAGACTTGGCTTCGATCGGCTGTCACCTGGAGTGGAACTACCATCAGGCGTAATAGGGGAGGAATGAGATAACGGGTTTTGCTTTTTCCTCTTATCCACGATATCTCTTCTCTTTATGCCTGAAGCAACCCAACATAGCTACAATTGGTCAAGACCCAGTCAGCTACTTTAAACTTAGCCCAAATAAATTGGACCAGTCCAGCCTCCTCTCTAGCCGGTCGAGATTTTCTATTTGAGCCTAAATTATTATCGTTGCTTCTGTGTACACATGAATTATCATAAACACATAAATTGAAAATACCTGTTGCAATTTACGACATAACAAAAACATTTAATGAATGTAACAAACCAATGATAACTATGAAGCAATTGGGCAAGGATCCCATACATCACTATGAATAGTATGAGAATGTACGGTACACAACTTAGATATGTGATTAAAAGAGACACATTTATGTTTAGCAAGTTCATAAATATCACACATAAACATGTTAAACACAAAAGATGAAAAAAATATGAAATAAACATTGCATAGTAGTAGTAGAGGGATGACCCAAGCGATGATGCCAGGTTGTGAACAGAGGGAGTTGGCAAGCATAAAGAGCCTGAGGAACAACTGTATCCAACACATACAATCCATCTCGCATCCTACTAGAGCCCATAATCTTTTTTATCTGCAGGTTCTAAAAGACATAGAAGGAAAGAAAGTGACAGGGCAATTCATAGATTTTGTAATATGACTAACAAATAAGAGATTACGAGTAAAAAAAGAGATGTGAAGAGCAAAAGCCAAGATGAGAGTAGAGCAAATGATGGATCCCTTTCCGGGAATGGAGGAAAGAGTTCCATCTGCAATGCTTACCTTGTCTCTGTCATATAATGGTGAATAATAAACAAAACCTGATGATGACTCAATCATATGGCTAGTGACTCCAGAGTCAATGATCCAATGAGTGGTAGGCGAGACAATAACAGTGTGAGCACTTGGAGTACCTGAATGCCAAATGACGAGGATGGAGCAGGAGTAGGATTAGAGAATAACCCCTGCATCATGCGGCGGAGGATCATCATCTTATTAATAGAAAAGGACCCATGGATAGACAGACTCAGAGATTTACCCACCGAAGGTACTATATAACCAATGAACTCGGTCAGGTGAGCAGAGCAAGGAAGGACAAAATCAGAGCGACAACGAACACATCCACCATGCCCTCCACGATGTACCATTCCCCCTCTTGGTGGAGGGATCCCATGCAATTTGGAGCAAGTGTCGCCAGTATGCCGACTCTGGGCACAATAGTCACACATTAGGTGGTCCTCTTTCGTGGGCCTAGGCTTGAAGTCCCGAAGATTTGTGCCTTTAGAATGAGAGGCAGCACGAGCAGAATCACTAGAGAGAACCTCTAAACTCTTAGCCTGACGACGATCATTTTCTTGCTGGACAATGTTATAGGTCTCTGAACGAAGGGATTAGAGTGCGACCAAGGATCTAAACAATAATCTGATCAAAGTCCCGGTGTAAACCATGTAGAAACTCATACCCTGTTCCGATTTTCATGAGCACAGATAAGGATGGTATCAACAGAGAAAACAAGGTGAGTTAGGTAAAATGGTCATACTCCTGATAATATTGTTGTGGATATCCTCCGACATGACCGATGTGTCGGCCGACATAAAGGTTTCATGGACAAAACGACACGTTTCCGATATTTTTTTGCAAAATATTCTTTTGGAATATATCCTCCAATATGTCTGCTATTGACCGATATATTCGCCGATATATCCCGACATTTTATCGACTGATTTTTTTCAATTTATTTTAATTAGTCTCTATGGTCTAATAGACAATAGACAAAAATTATTTCATTGTTTAAATTGTTTTTCCCTTCCTCTGACTTTCTTTCTTTCTCAAGTCCATCGATTTCAATTATGTGTGATTTTTGAATTATGGATTAAAGACTCCTTATCTACCATTGTCATCGACAACTCCCCAACATTCTGTTTCCTCTATTTTATTTCATGCGTTATACCGTTATTACTTGTGTAATACAAAATGTTTATATTAGTTTGATAAATTTAGGTTTTTTAATAAATATCAAATTATTAATATATTAATATATATAAATTAAAAAACGATTAAATTTATAAATAATTACATATATAAATAATTAAATATTAAAACCCGATAAATCCAACATTCTGTTTCCTCTTGTTTTATTTCAAGTATTATACTATTATTACTTGTGTACCACAAAATGTTTATATTAGTTTGATAAATTTAGGAGTTCAATAAATATCAAATTATTAATATATTAATATATATAAATTAAAAAATGATTAAATTTATAAATAATTACATAAATAAATAATTAAATATTAAAACCCGATATATGAAATATTCCCGATATATTCCCCGACATATTAAAACCGACATGAAAAACCTAAACCGACGTATCCCCGATATCCGACATCTATAATCTTGCCTGATATAGTTGAATGAACTCCAAATAATAGGCCGCCTTGTCGATCTCTGGATACAACTCTCCACCGTGGAGTAAATGATAGGCTGCTTTGTACCAGAACTTTCTCTTATCTTCCACCTCCGCTAGAAATTGGCTGGTACCGAGAAACGTCACAAACGGATCCAACCAAGAAGCTTGCTGCTCGATTTGCACCATCTCTCCTTTTTTCGATCGACGATCGAAACAACTTGATGATTGTGCCTCTTGCCCTTGGGCCGTACTTTGCCAGTCGATTTGCCATTGGGTGTCTTCTCTTGGCACATGTTGAATGAAGAAAAACCGACAAACCTTTGACTTTCACTAGATATTGTTGCAGAATCTTATCTCGCACCTCAAACTCCCCACAGTTCTGGAATGCGACCATCATTGAGTCCGTGTATGCCAAAAGATCTTGGACTCCTAATTCCTTTGCTAGGCGAAGTCATGCGATTATCTCTTCACACTCTACCTGATTATTCATGATGGGGAAGATGTTTTTGACGGCTTGCTCGATCCTCGTTCCATGCGGGATTACCAGCACGTATCCCGCACCCACCAAATGTTTTCCCGAGGTTCTATCCACGAACATATTCCATGACACTAAATCAGAGTGAATCCCTCCTTCCTCTACCTCCACCAAAAAGTCAGTCAAGAAATCCACTACTACTTCTGCTTTGATTGCCACCATAGGCAAGAAGGTAATATCGAATTCACTAAGCTCCACCTATGACTTTTCCCCTGCGCTTGAATGCTCTTAATTTTTTTGTACTTGAATGTTCTTGCTTTTTATCAAGAGATTATCCACACACACTTCCAGGTTTCTCCCATTTTGCTATTTAAAAACGCGATCCGTCATCTGATGAAACGTAGCCCCTGCATTTTTCAACCCAAAGACCATCATCTTGTAGCTATAACATCCATAATCTGTGATGATGGAAATGTCGCGTCGATCAGGGGGATGCATCCGTATCTGGCGGTACCTTGGAAAAGTATCAACAAAATTCATGACAAAAAACCGACAGCTGAATCAAGAGGCAAGAGATAACAATTCTTCGGACAAGCTTTATTAAGCGATGAAAGTCCACAAACATTCTCATGCCCCCTCCGGTATTTTTGACCATTACAACATTGGAGTCCCAGCCTGAGTACTGGATTTTCGACACAAAGCATATCTCAAGCAGCTTACTTCCTCCCTACTGGGCTCAACCAACATAGTGGCTATCGTCCTCTTCTTCTGACGGATAGGACTAACCACCGAGTCAAGGTTGAGTCGGTGGAAAGCAACTTCCGCATCAATGCCTGGCATCTTTGCAATGCTCCAAGCGAAGACATCGACATTGCCATGGAGTCACTCGACCACCTTTATCTTCTCCCCCGCCTTAGGCGTCCCGCATATAGTCACTACCTCCACTTCTTCTACCTCCTCAGCTATTTTCAGTCTGGCCAGCCCCTCTAGCACCTTGTCCACTTCCTCCACCTCTTCTATCCAGCTTATGGTGCTTACAACATTCAAATAACATTCTCGCACTGCCCTTGGATTGCTCCTGATTCTTATCTGAACCTCCCTTGATAATACTCTAAACACTGGTGATAGGAGGACGGAACAGCTCGGAAGAAGTTGACGAGTGGCCTCCCAAATATGGTGTTGTAGCAACTCAGCGCGTCAACGATGACAAGCCAACTGTTTTTTGAAGTTCCTCCGAGCGTTACCAACAACTCCAATCCTCCTTCCACCCCTTCCTTTCTCCAACAAGAGGTCCTTCCGAAGCTTATCACTCTGGTTGCTTCGACTTCCAGCGGGTCGAACATCTTCATGAAGATGACGTTCTCCGAGCTCTCGTTATCTACTAGAACCCAAGTGATAGTAAAATCCTCTATCGCTGTTTGGATAACTAAGGCGTCATAGAAGGGGTTCTCATTCCCCAACATGTCCTTCTCTGAGAAGGTGATCTCTTCCACCAGGGGAGGAGGGGCTGGGTGGTCGAAGCGACACTCCGACCCAAATTTGTGAAGATTTCCCTTACGTGAAGCTCCCACCCCCGCTCCTCAATGGATGATGCCTATTCACCTGTGGCCTCCGAGATCAATCCTGTCTTCATTCATCCTCCTAGGCAAAACTTAAACTGGCCCCACCCCGACAGGGGCCACCTGTCGCGAGCCTTTTCCTCCTGTTCCCCCTTCTTCTGCTTTCCACCTAGCTTCAAGAATGTCTGGGCATGTCATGGTGGCATGCCCTTCCACTTGATGCATTTCGTAGTGGAGAGGGGCTAACTCTTACTGATTTCTCCTGCGTTGATGTTTTCTTTGGTGCCTGTTGCCTACTTACCTTGGCAGTCTATTGCCACCGCCTCCCTAGGTGGATCTATTTGTCCTCCCCTTCCTCGTTATCTCTTAGGTTGGTTGAAATGGTTCCTCCTCTCGGGAGAGAATCTCCTCCCAAGGCCCATCTGGCGGGTTCTTCTTGCAAGCCTCCATGACGGTCGATTCATCAGAGCCTGAAACCTCCTCTTCGGCCCTCGATTTTTCGGAGCCTCATAAGGCCTCCTCACCCCCTGCCTCCTTGGCTCCTCCTACCTTCTTCGCCCAACTTTCTTATCTTCTTGATTCCTCTGCTCCATCTTCTTTCCCTACTCCGAGGTCTTCTCTTCCTCCTCCCTGGTCAGCTTTGTCAGCTTGGCTAAGAAGCTACTATTTGTTGCCTCCCCTTGGATGAACTTACTTGCCTATTCAATCAGATCCTCAAAGGAATCCGGTGGGCCTCAGCTAAATTCCAACTTGAAAAGGCCCTCTCGCAAGTCAAACATAAGCGCTAATTGCAGAGTGAAGCTATCCACCTCCTGGATGCTGAGGACTTCCTCTTGAAAGCGATCAATATAGCTTCCCAGGGGTTCGTTTATTCCCTGCTTCAGATGAAAAGGAGTTGTCGACTCCTTTCTCTTTTTCGAGGCGGCAAACCGTAGCGCCATCCTTGATGCAGGTCTTCAAAGTAGTACATAAAACCTCCTGTCAGTTGATGGAACCAATCTCTTGTCTTCCCTTTGAAGGTGATGATAATGAACCTGCACTTAAAAACATCTGTTTCAGATGGATACCATGACTTCGAACCACTTTAAGGGCTGGATCGGGTTGTCTTTTCCTGTATAGCAACTCAGGGTGGGCTCTCCGAACTCTTCAGGAACCGGGGCCGACAAGACTTCGTCATAGAACAGGCTTCTTCCTCTAGATTGGCGGGTTGCGTGATGGCGAGTTGGACCCACCTCGTCTAGGATAGTTTCTTGATAACTCGCCAAATGCTCCACTTCAAAAAACCGGATACCCTGAAAACTCGCCAGGAGATACCGCGACTGCACGAGTCGCTTCGGCTCTTCTGTCTCGACTTCCTTACCTGCTCGCCTAGACGGCTCACCGTCCTCCAAAGGATTGACGCGACGAGACGAGGTTTCCGTCACCTCGGCACGAGGAACAAGCACTGCTCGCAAAATATCCTCCATCCTTCGAGCAAAGTCGTTGAAGTTCGCCTTCACCACATACTTGTCCTCCGCTGGCGAGTTGTTGAGTATCAATTCCTACTCGCCTTCTTGAACCATGTCGCTTTCTCGGTAAACTTTCCTTCTCTGACTATGGTTCACGCTCACCACACCAAAATGTTGGGACTGAGAAAACCGATTCCAAATGTTGGGACTGAGATTACTGGTCATGCGATCCTACTCTACGGAACTAGATGGAAAGAGAGAGAGAGAGAGATGTCTATAACACACGCCAAATGTTACAACGGGGAGGTCCCACCATGTACCCAGAAGTTAGGAAAAACTTCTCCGCATCCAGAGGGCTGAGCGAGGTTCAAGTAAGGCACCACTTGAAAAGTAGTAGACTTGTGTGTGTGTGTGTGGGGGGGGGGGGGGGCGATGTCAAGATTTCCATGTACCATTCCAGGTATCCTTGGGGGGATGTCAAGATTTCCATGTGACATTCCAGGTATCCCTGGAGTCCTATGTATACAAAAATCGTGGGGGGGGGGGGGGTATTGATACAAGAATACCCTGCCCATGCGATATACTTGCCACGCGAATTAGAAGAGATCCCACCTACTTGGCGACTAAGAGACAACTACTTGCCCTTGCTATGGTGGCTACTCACCCTTGCTATGGAGGATACTCACCCTTGTTATGGATGCTACTCATCGGCACAAGCAAGTTACAAGCTATTCTCGCCCTTTCTCTTTGAAGCTGGCTTTGACCCCTTTTGCTTGTCACACAATTATTTTCTCCTCGTCAGTGCGTACACCTCCCTCCGTTCTTCACAATGATGCTTCCCTCATTTCTCTACATAGCCGCTTCCTTTCTCCGCCGATGCCTCCTTTCTCCTCACTGACGCATCCCTCCTAAGTAAAAAAACATTTTTTTGGTTTCACATTTAATTGTGTTATTTTGGTATTGTCGTTTATCATGTATCCGGTCTGCGCCATGTTGGCATATTGTGTTAGTATTCATGAAGGAATGTTTGTGGACTTTTTTCAAATCCGTTATAAAATTTTTGGGACAAATTTCTAACAAAAATGATTGATTTCAAATTGGACCAGTATAACAGTTTTGCCTTTCATCCTCTAGATGTATTATTAACATTTTAAGTAGGTTGAATGATGTTTTTGTTTTATTATTTTAATTCTGCTGCTGATTTCCTTGATATGCATCAGACTGGCAAATTCTCTCTTTCTTATGTTTACCTCTTTATGATTATAAATTTGGTATACGTTAATAATGCAGGTAGTGGGACAGTTATTCCAGCCATGTCTCTTTTGCAAAATTCAAGCGGCTCTCACTCTCAAGGTATAGCAGCTACTAGTGGATCTTCAAGGGAACAGTCTGATGACGATGAGCTTGATGGGGAAGCAGAAAACTTAGGAAATATGGATCCTTCGGACGCTAAACGGATTAGGAGGTAGGTTTCCTTTACATTCTAGTCTACAGTTTTGCCTCATATAAGCACAAGTTTTCACAAACTTTTGATGTTCAACAAAGAATAATTTTTGTTAATAATTATCTTATATGTGTAGAACATTTTATGTCACATTCACATCGCATTTAATTTGGGACTCTTCCATATGAACAAGTGGGCTACCTCAATTCTCAGATTCTTTTCCCTTAAGGGCTCCTCAAGTCTCAGATTCTTTCCCCTTAAAGCTAAGGATCTGTTTGCTTGTTCGTTTTAATATCATTTTAGTGGAATTAAAACACCGTTAGAGAAAATTGTGTTTTATAAATTTCCACTTTGGAGCTTCGGTGTGGTGGGAAAGGCCTAACACTTCATTTTATGCTCCACTTTCCACCGCAATGTGGGAGCTCCATTTCTCACTGAAGCTTCAATTCCTCCCAAAGCCACTGATAATACTCTCCTAAACTGAGTCTAATTCATAGTGTTTATGTGTAGCCACATAGCCTGAAAATCAAGCAAAATAGATATATAATATATTGGTTTGGACGCACTTGCATTTAGATGTTTTTCTGCATCCATTTACAATAATATACAGATAACCTCATTTGCTCCTATGATCTAAAGTTTCCTTTTCAGCTAGGTTGGTTAACCTAGTGAAACTGAGAGTTACTTTTAACAGATGCACAATTTGTTGTGGAAACTATATCTTAATAGTTTATAATTGCTTCATATACTGCATATGACCGTGATTTTTCTCTCTTCTGCCATAGAAGATTAATTGAACTGAGGAGCATAGGCGGACCCAACATGATTTTTCAGTTGAGCCATTCAAAAAAATAAGGATGAAATTTTATGATACGTACAATAAAAAATGATTACAAATTTGAAAAAAAAATCTAAATTAGGACATTTTTAATTAACAAAATAAGATTACATAAAGAGGAGATACATTAGCAAAAGATAATCTATTTGGATTCAAGAGTCGGGAGTCCGGAAAGGGGCCTATCTTTTTTTTTTTGATTCGGAAGTATTTGCCACGGTTTATAAACGCGGCAAATACAAATTGCCACGGTTAAAAACTGTGGCAAATACTACAATAAAAAATATTTAAATTTTAGTGTGGGCAGCCGCCCACACTCGGCCTATGATAGGTACGCCCCTGCTGAGGAGCCACAGTTATCCATATCTGTTTTGACATGTTAACTTGTTATTAGGATGCTCTCGAATCGTGAATCTGCCAGACGTTCTAGAAGAAGAAAGCAAGCACATCTAAGTGAGCTTGATACACAGGTCATCACTTGATTGCTATATATCTTTTATCATCAAGTATGTTCTGTTAACTCAATGGCCTTTTGACGTATAGGTATCACAATTAAGAGTTGAAAACTCATCACTATTAAAGCGTCTCACAGACGTAAGTCAAAAGTACAATGAAGCCGCTGTGGACAATAGAATTCTTAAAGCAGATGTTGAGACCTTGAGAGCAAAGGTAAGCTGCACTTGATTCTTAACACTATGTTGAGCTGTGTTTTGTTTGTGGTGCTATTATTTCACGTTCTCTTTGTAGTCCTCCTTTTGAATTTAGTGAATTTTTATTTAATTTTTAACTTTTGGCATTGTGCATCGGGCTGCCTTTTTTATACTTTTTTGCATTCCTTAGAGATTCCATGTGATTACCGTTGGAACCAAAAAAATTGGTCCCTGCTGTTCGAATCTGGAGGTGACCAAAGTTTACTGATCTAGTGGTCGGCCCGGATGAGATATGACAGGAAGAGACTTGCGAAGACAAGAAATTCTCCTGAATCGCCTACAAACAAGACCCATTTCTTGCAGCGACCCAGAAGTCTATAGGAACTTCCCCTCCTAATGTAATTGCTGAGCTTGGCACACGCGAGACAGACACTGAACTCGCCCACCATAGGGGGGGGGGTGAAAGTGTCTTCTACTTGTGCCTCAGGGTCCTATTTATAGGCAAATTCAAGGAGGAGGGGGTATTGACTCAGATGAGATATGACAAGAGGAGACTAGCGAAGACAAGAAATTCTCCTGAATCGCCTACAAACAAGACCCGCGTGCTGCAACGAGGAGGTCTCGCCGCACACCCGAAAATCTATAGGAACTTCCCCTCCTAAAGCAATTGCTGAGCTCGACACAATCGAGGCGAACACTGAACTCGCCCACCATAGGTAGGAGAAGTTGCCTTCTACTTGTGCCTCATGGTCATATTTATAGGAAAATCCAAGGGGGAGGGGGTTTGGTCTGCAAATAGCCATTCCCGCCTTAATCAAAGTGATATTCACAGGCCTAAATGGTCTGAGATGTGGTAAAAATCTGAGCTCGTCCCAGGTGGGCGAGATCTTCTATACTCGCCCTAGGTGGGCGAGATCTCCTATACTCACCCTAGGTGGGCGATATCTCCTGTACTCACCCCAAGTGGATGAGATATTCGTACTCGTCCCAGGTGGGCAAGATTTTCTGTACTCGCCCCAGGTGGGCGAGATCTCGACGATTTACGAGTTATACAGAATCCCCGCTTTTTTTGAGTTCGATACGAGCTCAAAAAAACAATGTAGGACCCGTGGTTTGGAGAAATGGGCGCTAGACGACATGTCACTCAATGTCCCTCCCAGGAGTGGAGCTCACTTGGAGGAGGAAGAAAAGTCGACACCTCTCAGGCCATTCGCTAAATGAGCGAGCTTAACTGGAGGAGGTGGAGAAGAGTCGACATCCCTAAGAGTAAAGCTCAACTTGAGGAGGTGGAAAAAAGGTCGACACCTCCCAGGAACGAAGGTCAACTGATGGAGGTGGAGAAGAGTCGACACCTCCAGGAGCGGAGCTCAACTGGATGAGGTGAAAAAAAGGTCGACACCTCCCAGGAGTGAAGCTCAACTGAAGGAGGTGGAGAAAATTCAACACCTCCCAGGAGCGGAGCTCAACTAGAGGAGGTGAAAAAAGGTCAACACCTCGCAGGCCATTCGCTAGACGAGCGAGCTCAACTTTAGGAGGTGTAGAAGTGGTTGGCACCTCCCAAGAGCGAAGCTCAACTGAAGGAGGTGGAGAAGATTCGATACCTCCCAGGAGCAAAGCTCAACTGAAGGAGATGGAAAAAGGTCGACACCTCCCAGACCATTTGCTAAACGAGGCAGCTCAACTGAAGGAGGTAGAGAAGTGGTCGACACCTCCCAAGAGCAAAACTCAATTGAAGGAGGTGGAGAAGAGCCGACACTTCCCAGGAGCAGAGCTCAATTGAAGGAGGTGAAAAAATGTCGACACCTCCCAGGCCATTCGCTAGACGAGCGAGTTCAACTGAAGGAGGTGGAGAAGAGGTCGACACCCCCCAGGAGCGAAGCTTAGCTGAAGGAGGTGGAGAAGAGTCGACACCTCCCAGGGGCAGTGCTCAACTGAAGAAGGTGGAAAAAGGTTAACACCTCCCTGACCATTCGCTAGACGAGCGAGCTCAACTGAAGAAGGTGGAGAAGAGTCGACACCCTCGAGCGCGAAGCTCAACTGAAGGAGGTGGAAAAAAGGTCGACACCTCCCATGAGCGAAGCTTAATTGGAGGTGGAAAAAAGGTAGACACCTCTTAGTAGCGAAGCTTAACTGAAGGAGGTGGAGAAGATTCGACACCTCCCAGGAGTGGAGCTCAACTGGAGGAGGTAGTTAAAAGATCGACACCTCCCAGGAACAAAGCTCAACTGAAGGAGGTGGACAAAAGTCGACACCTCGCAGGAGCGGAGCTCAACTGAAGGAGGTAGAAAAAGGTTGACACCTCCCGAGCCATTCGCTAGACGAGCGAGCTCAACTGAAGGAGGTGGAGAATGGTCGATACCTCCCGGGAGCGAAGCTTAACTGAAGGAGGTGGGGAAGAGTTGAGACCTCTAAGAGCAGAGCTCAACTGAAGGAGGTGGAAAAAGATCGACACCTCTCAGACCATTCGCTAAACGACCGAGCTCAACTGAAGGAGGTGGAGAAGAGGAAGACACCTTCCAAGAGCGAAGCTCAACTGAAGAAGGTGGAAAAAGGTCGACACCTCCCAGGACATTTGCTAGACAAGCGAGCTCAACTGAAAGTGGTGGATAAAAGTCGACACCTCTCAGGAGCGGAGCTCAACTAAAGGAGGTGGATAAAAGTCGATACCTCTCAGGAGCGGAGCTCAACTGAAGGAGGTGGAAAAATGTTGACACCTCCCAGGCCATTCGCTAGACGAGCGAGCTCAACTTAAGGTGGTGAAGAAGAGGTCGACACCCCCCAGGAGCGAAACTCAACTGAAGGAGGTGGAAAAAGGTCGACACCTTCCAGACCATTCGCTAGACAAGTGAGCTTAACTAAAGGAGGTGGAGAAGAGGTGTCGATACCTCACAGGAGCCGAGCTCAACTGAAGGTGGAGAAAAGCCCGACACCTTGCAGGAACTGAGCTCAACTAGAGGTGGAGAAAACGTTGACACCTCGTAGGAGCCTAGTTCATCTTGAGGTGGAGAAAAGCTCTACGCCTCGCAGGAGCCGAACTCAACTAAAGGTGGAGAAAACGTTGACACACTGCAGGAGCCGAGCTCAACTTGAGGTGGAGAAAGGTTCGACACCTCGCAGGAGCCAAGTTCAGCTGGAGGTGGAGAAAATGTCGACACTTTGCAGGAGCCGAGCTCAACTGGAGGTGGATTAAACGTCGACACCTCGCAGGAGCCCAGCTTAACTGGAAGCGGAGAAAACGTCGACACATCGCAGGAGCCGATCTCAATCAGAGGTGGATAAAACGTTGACACCTTGCATGAGTCGAGCTCAATTGGAGGTGGATAAATTCTCGACACATCACAAGAGTTGAGCTCAACTGAAGGTGGAGAAAATGTCAATACCTCGCAGGAGCCGAGCTCAACTGGAGGTGGAGAAAAGATCGACACCTCGCAGGAGCTGAGCTCAACTGGAGGTGGAGAAAATCTCCACACCTTACAGGAGCCGAGCTCAATCGAAGGTGCAGAAAATGTCTAACATGTAACACCTCCCCTGTAATGACCATATAATATGGGTCCGGCCAGGGCCCCACAACATGTAGACTCCACAAATAAAATGATATAAAGAACTACCCATTTCAAAACTCAGAAAACAAGACAGCGGATACACACCACAAACTAGTAGTTCCGGAATTTCGTCCTCCCAGAGCCTCAAGTTCTAGAAAGCTGGGTGTTATAACTCCTCCCACCTTAAAAGAATTTTGTCCTCGAAATTTAGCATGCACTCCAACACCATGCATACCTGATGCAAAAAGTTCAGGAAAGTCTTGCTGCATTGCTTGCTCATGTTCCCAGGAGAATTCGTCTTGCCCGCAGTTATCCCAACGCACTTTCACGAGCTTAACCTCTTTATTTCGCAACTGCCGAACTTCTGAATCCTCTATGCCAACCAGACGGACTCTCGTCCTCAAGTCTTCTTCCATCGGCATTGCCGCCGATTCGACCACAACATTTGTCTCCAACAAAGCTTTCCTTAAAACCGAGACATGGAAAACATCGTGTAATCTACTCAGCTCTGTGGACAACGCCAATCGGTAGGCTGCTTCTCCAATGCGTTCTGTAACTTCGAACGACCCTAGAAACCTCAGACTCAGCTTCTTGAGTCGGCGAATCCGCAAAACGCCTTTGAATGGTTTAATCTTTAGATAGACCCAGTCGCCAACCGCGAACTCCACATTCCTTTGGTGCACATTGAAATACTTCGCCTGTCGATCCTGAGCAACCTTCATGCGCTCCTGAATTGTTCGCACCAACTCACAAGCATCGGCCACCACTTCCTTTCCCAAAAGTTTGGCGTCTCCCGCCTCTATCCAAGACATTGGTGTTCGACGTCGCCTTCTATACAAAGCCTCATATGGCGTCATCTTGATACTCGCCTGGAAACTATTATTGTAGGCAAACTCTACCATGAAGAGACGGTCTTCCCACTTCCCAAAATCAAGGGTACACATTTTCAGCATATCCTCCATTGTACGATTCGTCCTTTCCGTTTGACCATTGATTTGAGAATGGAACGTCATACTAAACTTGAGCTTGGTGCACAGACTCTTCTGCACTAGTCTCTAGTCCTTAGACGTAAACCGCCCGTCATGATCACTAACGATGCTCTTTGAAATCCCGTGCAACCGCACAATATTACGAACATATAATTCCACCAGCTTCTCCACGTTGTCCTTCCGATTCGGAATGAAGTGAGCCAATTTGGTCAAGCGATCCATAATCACCCAAATCACATCGTTACCCTGCTGCGACCGAGGTAAGCCATGCACAAAATCCATGGAGATGTCGTCAAATTTTCACTCAGGGATGAGAAAGGCTTCAGGAACCCGCCTGGCTTCTGACACAGTCTTTACTAAGACACAAGTTTGACACCGACTCACGTACAAAGCTACATCCCGCTTCAACCCAGACCACCAAAAAGATTTCTTCATATTCAAGTACATCTTTGTACTGCCCGGGTGAATGGAGTACTTCGTGAAATGGGTCTCAAACATCAACTCCTCACGGAGCTTGCCAAACTGCGGTACACATATCCTTCCATCCTTCTTTACGATCCTATCAAACATCTCCCAGGTACTACACTCGCCTTTTTGAGCTTCCACCACAAATGGATGGAACTCTGCATCCATACTGGTCGCTTCCCGGATACAATCGAATAAGTCACTTTGCAACTCGATCCAGTTCAACCGAGCCATGCTAGACTAGCCTCTTTCTACACAATCAATGCCAAGGGACTCAAAGTCTCGCACCAATCGCTCATCGTGAGCTTCAATCCAATTCCCTTGTCCAGAATATTTTTTTACTCAAGACATCGACCACCACGTTGACCTTGCCTGATATATACTGAATCGCCATGTCGTAGTCCCCAAGGAACTCGACCCACCTGCGCTGCCGCATGTTCAAGTCTTTTTGATCCAAGAGGTACTTTAGGCTTTTGTGGTCCGTGAAGATCTCCACATTCGCATCGTACACATAGTGCCGCCACAATTTTAACGCACAAATTACCTCCGCCAGCTCCAAGTCATGGACGAGGTAATTCCTCTCATGAGGTTTCAACAGTCTAGACCTAAAAGCTATCACATTGCCATGTTGTACTAACACGCAACCAGAACCGCAACCCGACGCGTCGCTGAAAATCTGAAATCCTTCAGTCTCTTTAGGAAGACTTAAGATTGGAACCAACATCAACCTTTCCTTCAATGTGTGTCAAACGCGTCAAACGCTTGGTTGCACTCTTGAGTCCACACAAACTTCTGGTCCTTGTGAGTCCGAGAAGTGAGGGGCAGAGCTATCCGCGAGAATTTTCCACAAACCTTCTATAGTACCCGGATAATCCACGAAAACTCTTGACTTCCGCCACGATTCTCAGAACTGGCTAATCCCTGATGGCCTCAACTTTCGCCGGATCCACCGTCACCCCATCACCACTAATCACATGGCCCAAAAATATCATCTTCTCTAACTAGAACTCGCACTTCGAGAACTTAGCATAAAGTTGGTTCTCTCTCAAAACCTGCAAGACCACTCTCAAGTGCGTCTCATGCTTCGCCTTTGATTTGGAGTATACCAAAATATCATCGATGAAGATCACCACAAACGAGTCCAAGTATTCCTGAAACGCTCGGTTCATCAAATCCATGAATACTGATGGTGCGTTCGTCAACCCGAACGGGATCACCGAGAACTCGAAGTGGTCATACCTTTTACCAAACGTTGTCTTGGGTATGTCCTCATCTCAAATCCGCAACTGGTAATACAATGACTTCAAGTCCAACTTAGAGTACACCACCGACCCTACCAATAGGTCGAACAGGTCATCTATCAGTGGAATCAGATACTTATTCTTGACGGTCAGTTTATTCAGCTCATGTTAGTCTATGCACAACCGCATACTGTCATCTTTCTTCTTTACGAACAACACCGACGCGCTCCATGATGAAGAGTTAGGCCTAATATACCCCTGCTCCAACAACTCCTACAGCTGTACCTTGAGCTCGACCAACTCCTTCGGTGCTATCCTAAAAGGAGGACGTGACACCGGCCTAGCTTCTGACACTAACTCAATCGAGAAATCAATCTCCCGCCGAGGAGGTGCTCATGAAAGCTCCTCAGGAAATACATCCTCGAATTCTGCCACCACCGACACTTCTCTAATTGATAACTTAGAAAGGTGCACTTTCAATAAAGCTACGAATGCTACTCCTCCCCGGTTAACTGCCCTCCCCAATTGCATGACCGAAATCAGGGAGCAGATCACCCCACCAAGGCCCTCAAATTTGACTTCTTCCTTTCCTTCGCTTCTCAGGGTCACCACCTTTGATAGTCAGTCAATACTGGTTCGCTGCTCTGCAAGCCATTCCATTCCCAATATCACATCAAACTCGGCTAACGGTAGGACTGCTGCTACCAACACGAAGTCAACTCCGTCTAGATTCCAACCAATGCGCCCTTTCGTCCCCGTAGTCATGAAAGACCCATTGGGCATGCGCAAAGCTCTGCGTCTGCCAAAAATGGCTCGACCCAAATTCTCGGGATAAAGCTTTTCGCAAGAAAGGAGTGCGACGCTCCCGTGTCAAACAACACCCTAGCGGGATAACCGGAAACTAGCACGAAGCCTAGTATACATGCAACACGCATAAAATGTCGCGAAAGTCTTAAGCTAAAAGCGAACTTAAATTTTTCCATACCTGTCACCACATTGGGTTGTCGAATCGCTTCTTGCTGCCCAAGATTGTAGGCCCTTGGCTGCACGGTTTGGAAACAAGAAGCGCTCGACTCTGTCATTTTCCCTTTCTCCGTGGTACTGGCACCGGAACGCACTGACTGCTCTTCCCTTGGCTCTGGTTCAACACCACCCTCAGTACAATATCGAGCTATGTGGTCTGGCTTGCCACACGTGTAGCATGTTGGCGGCCCCTTGAAACGAGATCCCCCCAACGTCGTACTGCTTTTTTCTCCTGACCTGAAGGGATGGGGTTTCTTCCTCCACTTATTCCCTTCCGACTTTCCCTGCGATTGATGAGGCTTTCCTTCTTCCTGCTTCACGGTATGACCCTTGCGGCGTTGGGTTCGCTCCATATCACTTTCCAACGCCATAGTGGCCTCAACCAACTCATTGAAATCCGCATTCTTGAGAGCTATAAGGGGTTGTCTCAGATTTTCTCTCAAATCATGATAGAAGAGGTTGTCCCTCTCCTCATCATCAGCCATGGTCGTTCCCACATAACGACCTAAACGAGCAAATTCTTGCATGTACTCATCCACGGTTTTGTCTCGTTGCAACAAGTGCAGATACTGCCTCTGAAGAGCTAGCCTTGTCGATGATGGAATATACTTCCTTAAAAAGGCATACACGAACTCATCCATGGACGGGATGCGTCCAGGAAACTGGCGGCCGCTATGGCTTACCACCACAGTTTTGCGTCACCCTATAGTATGAAGGTCGCGAATTAGGACTGCTTATCCTCTGGTATTTCTGCCGCTCTTAGGAGTTCCTGAATTCTTGCCAACCAGTCCTCGGCATCAGTCGGTGTGCCGACACCCTTGAACGTTGGAGGATTAAAACTTAGGAAATACTTCATTTGCCGGTCTCCTTGCCCGATGACAACTCTCTCAGCCAACGGCTCTGCCGGCCTGGCTCCTCTGCTTGGTATGACCGGTGTTGTATCTGGGATAACGGGA
Organism: Platanthera zijinensis; assembly: GCA_039513925.1. Lineage (NCBI taxonomy): Eukaryota > Viridiplantae > Streptophyta > Magnoliopsida > Asparagales > Orchidaceae > Platanthera > Platanthera zijinensis. Next base: position 249,340,032 of record CM077079.1, on the reverse strand, counting down.
GTCGTTACCTGCACAGCAGGGGTCACAACTTGTGCTGTTACCGCAGCTTGGGCCTCTACCATTGCCTCTGCTAACATGCGACAGAAATTGGCCGGGGATACACCCGTGCCCATAGGACCTGAAGTAGTAGAACTGCTCGCCGAAGGCTCCTCTCGCGGCCTCGACGTCCCAGCCTCGTCGCTAGCACCCTTAGCAAAAGCAAGGTAAAACAAGAATCAGGTTCCATTCGCAAAACTCAAACAGAAGGACACTCACGGTCCCGCAATACTCCCATGTGGATAACTTCTTTACACGAACTGATTACGTTAAATTGACCACTAAACCTTACATTGGATACTAACTTCTCTCTGATACCAAAATGTAACGTCTCCCCTGTAATGATCATATAATATGAGTTCGGCCAGGGCCCCACAACATATAGACTCCACAACTTTAGCATTATAAAATGATATAAAGAACTACCCGTCTCAAAACTCAGAAAACAAGACAGCGGATACACACCACAAACTAGAAGTTATCCACAATCATAAGAGTCCGAAACGGCCTTAAGGCCTTACAACAATAAAAAATGCTGAAAATTGTAATAACAACAAACAGAGAAACGTGTCTTAACACTCCTAGGCTACCTCAGTATGCTAGTCAAATTACAGTTCACAGAGCATAACATTTAACAACTCATAAGTAAAAATAAGAGGATACACTTCATGTGGCTTAGACCTTTTTGGCCGACGAGCTTGCTCCCGCTTGCGATCCTTGTCCTGTAAAATTTATTGTAACGTGGGTCAGCCACGGTTGACCTCAACTGTGTAACCAACACATCTCTTCCCGGTCGTGCATAGCGGACCCCGGGGCACTCCATTACCCTGCAGGTCAGCACTTTGTATGCAAATGTACATAAACATAGATAGTAAAACAATAGGTTTGGATGTCTCATACAACAAACACGTTTCTAGATTGAGCATTTAATAAAAGGGGCCTAACATGTAACATGTATGCAATCTTGAGTTTCACTCAATGCATCATATAACGCATATGATTCTAGCACATCATCACATCACATCACGTGGGTACTTCCATTTCCCCCCATCGACGTTTAAGCTGCACACAGAACTCTTGCATAGGCCCCACCCGCTCGTGGGTCTCAAAACCCGGGCTTGCCTGTAAGTTCTGACTCTCACGTCAGTTTCGTCATACCAACAAATCGATACTAAGAACCCTTGTTTGACCCCACTCGCTCATGGGCTTCATCGCCCGAGCTTGTCCAAAGCTTGACGTTCTCGTCAGTTTCACAAAAGGGGACTTGTCTCGTCGGGACACTCTCCACACATGACTTGCAACATCACGGGCTAGCCAGCCGACTACAAAGACAAAGTCGCGCCTTTGCACATCAATCAATCACATCAATTCCGCCCTAACTCACGATTCGTTCCTACACGAAAAAGAGGGCAAACATCACAAACAGCGTCTTGTCGCAACCGAATTTCTAGCAAAATCTCTATAGTGCTCGTCATGCAACATTACCGAATCGGACTACCGGTCGCAATTACGTCTTCACCCACAATGCTTAATCCACTAACGGAGCGGATTTCTAATGCAACATTATGCCGGGGACAGACACAATCGACCCGTTGGCTTCTCTTGAACCATGATAACCCGTATTTCTCTCATTTGGGAGATCCAGTGCCTAAATGCTTGAAGGAAGGTAAAACGAAACGGTTGTCATGCACGCATCCTAAAAACCAAGAGGAGAAATGTCGTTACCTTACGACTCCTCTTCCTAGCCATGAAGATCTTGGTTTGCACGGATGAAAGTGTGTGCCTTCAAATCCTCTCTACGGATCTGGCCTCGGATCGACGAACGGAGCTTCAAAGCTTCGCCAATGACGGAAGATGCTCTTCTTCTTCCACTTCCTCTAAACACTCCCAAAACCCTAACTCTCACCCAAGGATGAGAAGAATGAGGGGAAGGAATTCTTCAGCCCTACTTAAAGTTCAGGGACGGAGGATTCTGGGCCAAAGGATCGATTTCTAAGATCGGACGACCTAATTTCCCCAGTTACGATACTGCTTTCGCCTGCTACCGCCGGACGGTAGCTACCTACCGCGCCGCGATAGCTACCTACTGCGCCGCGGTAGCTCACAGAGCCGCCTACCTCTATAGAACGCCCCGCTACCGCCGCGCGGCCTTCGTCTCAACGCCTTCGTCTCAACGCCTCCGTCTCAATGCTTCCGTCTCAACGCTTTCGTCTCGACGCTTTCGTCTCGACGCTTTCGTTTCGACGAAAAGGGGCTACCGCCGGGCGGTAGCTACTTATCGTCGGGCGATAGCTCCTAGAGCCTCAAGTTCTAGAAAATTGGGGTGTTACATAACATCTCGCAGGAGCCGAGCTCAACTGGAGATGGAGAAAACGTTGACACATCGCAGGAGCTGAACTCCAAAGGAGGTGGAGAAGATGAATCTAACCCGAGTGGAAAGTAGATGACATGCATGAGAGGAGCTCGTGCAGAGGCCCGAAATACGACAACAACTCTATTGAAGGCTTGAGCTCTCTCGAGGAGGCAAGTAGTCGGTATGCTGGAGTGAAGCTAATGTAAGGACTCAGACTACGTCAACACAGCTCAGGGCAAGTAGCCGTTATGCGGGAGAGGAGCTCGTGCAGGGACCCGGACTACGACAACTCTCTGCTCGAGGACTAATAACTCACTCGAGGGGGCAAGTAACCGGTATGCAGGAGAGAAGCTCGTACAGGGACTCAGACTACGACAACAATACTCTCGGGGACTAACAACTCACTCGAGGGGGAAGTAGCTGAGATGCAGGAGAGGAGCTTGTGCAGGGACTTGGACTACGACAAAAACACTCTCGAGGGGGCAAGTAGCCATTATGCAGGAGAGGAGCTCGTACAGAGAGTCGAGCTACGACAATAACAAAGCTCGAGGACTTTAACTCACTCTTTTAGGGGGTGTCATTCTTATGTGTCCACATTTTATTATGTTTAACACCAGAGAGACGGAATATCATACTGAACATAAACGAGAGGGCTGCGTTGATTTGTGTAGTGACTAAAAAAGAACTCATGTATTTTACCTGACCTGATTTACGAGGATTTTACTCGCCGAAGTGAGTTATGACCAGTAACCCATTGAGTTCCCCATGATATATAAGCTCCTGAATAAGATCATCTTGAGTTTGAACACCCATGTCGAATAAGCACTCACCGAATGTAGATTTCTTCTAAATCTTATAGAGATGAGTTGTTGATGTCATTGCCAGTATGAGTCATTTAAGAGATGCAATGAATAACAGTTGCTGAAGCGATGACTACTTGGGTATGAACCCACGGAATTGAAGAGCGCACCATAGCTGTTGAAGTGAAGACCTCGCGAGTACAAACTTGCGGCATTAAAGAGTACACCAATGTTGCTGAAGCGAATATCTCGCAAGTACGAACTCGCGGCATTAAAGAGTACACCATAGTTGTTGAAGCGAAGACCTCGCGAGTATGGACTCGCGGAATATAGAGAAAAAACACCTTCATTGTTGAAGTGAAGACCTCGCGAGTTTGAACTCTCAAAATTAAAGAACGTCTTGTAAATATGAAGTCACAAACATTCCTTTTGAAGTGATGACCTCGGGAGTATGAACCCGTGGAATTAAAGAGAATGTCACATTTGCGTGGTTGCAGAAGTAATGATCTCACGAGTATGAACTCACGGAATCATAGAAAACACCTTGTGAATATGAAGTCACAGTCCATAATTGCTGAAGCGATGACCTCGCGAGTTCAAACTCGTAGAATTAAAGATAAACTTCATAGTTTCTGAAGAAATGCCCTAGTGAGTATGAACTCATCGAATTAATAGAGAATACCACATGATCTCACGAGATGAGCTCGCCGAATTAGATAGAATATCCCGTGAGCTTGCGAGTTGAGCTCGCGGAATAAGAGAGAATACACTGTACCTCGGGAGATGAGCTCGCGGAATAAGATAGAATACCTCGTGACCTCGTGAGATGAGCTCGCAGAATAAGAGAGAATATCTTGTGACCTCGCGAGATGAGGTCGCGGAATAAGAAAGGATGGTTGAACACCTTGTGGGCATGAAGCCTTGAAACAAAGAGTTTTTGAAGAGACCTTGCGAGTATGCATTTCCCCTTGATCCTCTTGTGGTGGGTGCCGTTGTGGCCAAAATGCCAAAGCTAGCACTATTGCAAGTCATATGAAAGCACTCTTTTGTTTTACCAAAACACCCATGAGTGCTAGTATGCACCATATATGAGAGCGTTGACACCAAAAAAAGTGAAAACCAGGTCGACAGTGCCCCTTCCGGGGTCCGGGGACAACACCCCAGGAAACTTTATTTTCTACACTCCAACTCGCCTCGATTCATGCTTGCCAGGCCTTGAAATTGCCCAGATTTCAACTCGTAAGACCTCAAAATTGCCCTGATTCAAGCTCGCCGGGCCTTGAAATCGCCCAGATTCGAGCTCGATCTCATCCCGCCTGACCTTAAGCTTCCCAAGATGTGGTCTTCTACACTGGTTCACCTCGCATCTTGCGAGTATAACATATACGAGTAGAACAAATGCGAGTAGATACCTGCGCATTGATTGAGCTCACCACCTGAGAACTCCATGATGAATTCGCCTACTGAGGTCGCCGAGGTGAATAAGTCGCCCATTTTGAACTCGCCTGAGTTGGAACTCGCCTAAGTTGGAACTCGCCTCAGCTGGTTCTCCCCTAACTGGTACTCACCTAGCTAGAGCCAACCTGAACTAGAACTCACCCCAGCTGGAGCTCGCCTCATATCCTTATCATTATGGCTCGCCATGAGGTCTTACACTAAAGTTTCCTCCTTCGATCACGGTCCACGCTCACCGCACAAAAATTGTTGGAATCACGAAAATTGTTCTCTGCTGTTCGGACCTGAGGGTGACCAAAATTTGCTGGTCAAGTGCTTGATCCGGATGAGAAATGACGAGAAAAGACTAGAGGGGACAAGAAATTTCCCTGAATCGCCTATAAACAAGACCCGCGTGATATAGCGAGGAGGTCCCGTCACACACGCGGAAGTCTATACGAATTTCCCCTCTTAAAGTCATTGTTGAGCTCGGTACAAGTGAGGCGGACACTGAACTCGCCCACCATAGGGGGGGGGGGAGAAGGTGCCTTCTACTTGTGTCTCGAGGTTCTATTTTTAAGCAAATTCAAGGGGGTGGGGGTATGGTCTGCAAATAGTCACTCCCGTATTAACCAAAGTGATAGTCACAAGCTTAAATGGTATGAGATGAGGTGAAAATCTGAGCTCGCCCCAGCTGGGCGAGATCTTCCGTACTCGCCCTAGGTGAGCGAGATCTCCTGTACTCCCCAAGTGGACGAAGCCTTCTATACTCGCCCCAGGTGGGCGAGATCTTCTGTACTCGCCCCAGGTGGGCGAGATCTTGACGGATTACGGGTTATTCAATTACCATTTCAAAAATTCTCATGCTTAGACTGTAGTTTTTTAGTTAAAAAATAATATTTCTAGCTTAGGGCTTTCTTGTATAGCACTTTAAGATTGAAAAAAAGTAGGCACAAATTGATGCATCCCATTCAAGTCATTTAGTTCTTTCAAAAAATAGTTGCATGCTTCAATTGCAAACTGTGCAATTCTAGAAATTTTCCTTCAAAAAGAAGGGCGTGGTGCCTCTCAGGTTCTTTATTACTATGTTGTTTATTACTAAGCATAAAGACGTGTGATTGAGAAGTAGACAGAACGAACACAAGATTGCATTAACTGAGAACGAACACAAGATTGTATTAACAAAATATGATCCGGAGACAAGATCCGACGAAGTCTTGGAGGCTGGGTCCTCCAAAGAGCCTTCTCTCAAATGAGAGCTCAAATACTAGAACATCCAAGACAAAAATAACCCACATTCCCCCTCCCCCTCATATAGATGTGGGAGGGCACACATAATTAGAGAGTACAAATAGTATTAATTAATATAATTAATTAAATCAATATCAATTAATAGTAATTAATCAACATTGACCAATTAATTAATAGTAATTAATAATTCTAATTATTATATTAATAATATTATTAATTAATTAACAATAATATATTCCGCCATGAATGTATCAATGCAGCTTCCATATGCGAGCGTCAGTGGTCTCCACGAGGGGCGTTTACATGGGTGAATGCGTGTGTGTAACATACCATCGTCCTTAAAAATCAATCTTGTTCTCAAGGTAGAGCCGCCAATATTTCTCCGGATCTTTAATAATGGCGGTAGGTGATAAAAATTTGAGAGCATCTAGAGGGGGTGCGTGGAGGGGTCAGAAGGGTGGTGGCCATGACATGATGGAGAGAAAAAATAAGCATATAATTGACAGCTAGGAGGTGGCTTATAGGGGAAAGGATGAGTGCAAAAAAAAGAATGTGGAAATAAAGAAGAAAGATGGGAAAGACTTTAAAAGGCTGGGAGTACGGTAGTGGATGGTGGTAGGTTGGTTGGTGTGCAACTGTGAAAAAGACAAGGGTACAAAGGGTTTTGTGGGGCTCGCTCCAAGGATCATGTTGCAGAGGGCGCACAAAAAGGTTGGGTGTGGCATTACGAGTTTCAAGGGGAAGAAACAACAGAGGGTTTGCGGTTCAAGGGAAGCAAGAAACATAGCAAGGCAGGGAGATGAATTGAATGGGAGGGGTCCGCATTCGGCTTTGTTAATATGCAGAATGACCCGCGAACACGATGATGAGCGATTGAACTGGCCGACGAGGGCCACTGTGGGTGGGGGGGGGGTTATGTAGACAGTTTTTTGAAGGTCATCATTGAGAAAGACATTTTTAACATCTAATTTATGTAAGACCCACTGACGATGAATAACCAAGGAGATTAGAACACGAATAATGTTCAACTTGGCGATTGGAGAAAAGGTCTCATCATAATTGAGCCCTTGTTCCTGAGTAAATCCGCGAGGCACAAGACGAGCCTTTAGGCGATCAACTGTCCCGTCTAGAGCATGTTTTATTGCAACGACCCATTTACATCCTACACAAGTCTATCCCGGAGGAAGGGAGACAAGATCCCAAGTCTGATTAGCCTCGAGGGCTGTCATTTCCTTATCCATGGCCGCATGCCACCTTGGATGTTGGAGAGCCTTTTGCAAAAATTAGGTATAGAAATGGATGTTAAAGAAGTTGCAAATTTGAGAAGTGTTGGGGAGAGGCGATGCAATGATACATAATTCACTAGGGGATGAGCCGTAGATACCAGTGCTAGTCATCAGGCCGCAAGATATCACTGGTAGAGGGAAACTATTGTGGGGCGTCAGAGTGAAGAGGACGACGGGTGTATACACGAAGAAGAGGGGTTTGGATGGTACATGAACCAGGGTTGGAAGGAGGGGGAAGAGATGTAACATGGACGATGGAACATGGTAATAACGGAGGTGCAAGAGGAGTTAGATGAAGAGAGAAAATGTTGATCTTCTATGAAGGTGATATCGACATACACTACAATCTTTCGATTATATTAGGAGAGTAGCACATATATCTTTTCTGAGTATGAGGATAACCAACGAACATATATTTGGTAGCCCGAGGAGCAAGTTTTTCAGGGGAAGAACCAAGATAAAGGAAATAACAGGTACGACCCAAGACCCGAGGTGTGATGGAAAAGGGTGGCGTGGATGGGAATAGAAGATTAAACAGAGTTTCATAGTTGAGATTGGAGGAGGGCAGACAATTGATGAGATAACATGTCATAGAGACTGCAAAGTGCTAATAAGACTTGGGAACCTGCATTTGAAACATAAATGAGCGAGCAACATCAAGAAGATGACGATTCTTACGCTCAGCTACACCATTCTGTTAGGGGATATAAGCACACGAGGTGTGGTGGATGATCCCAAACTCAGTACAAAGATTATCAAACACATGACTGGTATATTCGCTAGCATTGTCTGTATGAAGAGTTTTAATTGATCTTGGAAATTGCGTACGAGTCTCATTAATAAATGCACAAAAAATACCAGTTAAATCAGACCGATCATGAAGTAAGTATAACCACGTCATGAAAGAATAATCATCAATAAAAGAAATGAAATAACGATAACCAGTAATAGTAACAATTTTATACGTTCCCCAAACATCAGTGTACTAAATCAAAAGGAGCATCGTTCCGAGAACAATGAGGAAACGAAGAATGATACTGTTTGCCGAAGATACATGACTCGCGGGTAAAGTCAGGAAGAGGTAGATCAGAAAGAGCATTCTTGAGAATTGGAAGAGGAGCATGCCCAAGACGCCCGTGCAAATCCACAGAGGTGACATATGATAGAATGGTGGGAGAAACGTCCAGAAGGTAGAGCTCGTTGCATAATCGTCCTTTACCAATTGTATTCTGCGTCCGTCGATCTTGCACAACAAAGAAGAAGACATGAAAGTTACAGTGCAGTCGAGGTCTTGAGTAAGACGACTAATAGAAAGAAGATTGAAAGGAGAGCCCGAGACTTGAAGGATTGAGCGAAGAGAGATTGAGGGGCTGAGAGGAATTTTAGCAGAGCCAAAAACAAGGGCGGTGTCACCATTGGCCACCGTGATAAACTTGGGATGAGGAGAGTCCAAGTACTGAGGTGGTTTCTGCGGAGTGATATGGTGGCGGGCACCGAAGTCCACAATCAACTGCGGACTATGATAAAGACATGAGATACCTTCATTTGAGATAGAAGCAACGAAGCCAGGAGGACGATTGAGTAACCACTAGAGATGCTGGAGCGAGAGGCGCATAACATCAATGTTGGTGCGAGTGGCAGAAGATGTATCAACAACAACAAAACATGGGGCGGAGGACGCATACCATGCTTACGATAGCAAGTTGCTCACGATGTCCATTCCTGCCACAGTGAGTACACTTGAGTCTAGGCTGGCTTCTTCGACCTCTACCCTAGTAGCTGGTGCGACCTCCATGAGCTGATGGAGGAGGGGGGTGAGATATAGATGTGTGCTGAAGAAGGTCCGGAGATGGAGAGTCGGGAGCATCTGGGTGTGGTGGCACCTTCAACAACATTGAGCAAACATCAGAAAGAGAGGGAATGGTGGAGGAGAAGAGTATCTGAGCCCGGACACTGTGGAGATGAGGTGGAACACGAGCCATCATCATGACCATACCAACATCCTCTTTTTTTGAGCACGTTGCGCTACAAGATCTGTAGTAGGAGGTTGATGCTGAATACAGACCTCGAGTAAGGTTTTGGACCGCACAATAAATGAGGTTAAGTCACTTTCACCTCCTGGGTCGAGAGATTGAAGGTTCGTGATGATGTCAAACAGATGTTGAAGACTGTCCTTGCCGGAATAGAGAGAATGCAGTTTATCCCACGTTGCCTTGGCCGTCTTATGATACATGGTCATACGATAAGGTTCACCATCCATGGAGTTGAGGATCCATGTTTGGACACGACCATCCTCATGAAGTCAGTTGTCAGTGGGCGCAGAAGGGGTGTTCTTAGTTAGATGATGTAGAAGTTCCTTCGTCTGAAGAACACACAAGACGGAGTGCACTCACTCAATGAAATTGTTCTTCCCACTAAGAGAAATGGTGGTGATCCGAAGGTCATCACGAACTTTAGGAAGAGGTGTCGCAGCACGAGCAGGAAGGGATAGGACATCAGTTGACTCCATGGAGCTTACACATGCGGCTAGAACTGGCAGAGGACTTGCAGCTAGAAGCTGTGGACACACAGTCAGGATCTGCGACTAACAAACAAGCGGAGCGCAATAACGGTAAGTAGGAGCTGCGGCGAGCGATCATTGGCTGCGAGTAGGCGAGTAGATTCAGCGAGTAGGAATGAGAAGGAATCACGATCAGACAAGCTGCTGCGGGCAAGAACCGCGAGTAGGAATCACAGTCGGCGGATAAACATAGTGAACCAAAGTTGCGTTAAGAAGTAACGAGCAGAAAACGCGAGTAGACACATCGATCAAGAAAACATGTGATCAGTCGACCGTGGTCAAGGGCTTGTTCGACGGGCAGGAGGGATTTCTGCGAGCACGACGCGACCAGAAGACAATCTAGGCGAACACTGCGATTTGAGGAACTGTGCCGCAAGGCAAGGAGTCCTCTAGGATGTCCAGCAGGTGGGGCCCAGCGTGGCAGATGAGATTCGGCTATAAAAGCCGATGGAAGGCAAATAAAATGACGGGGAAGAAGATGATAGCAGACCTGCGGTTAAAAAAGGTTAACTTCCCAGAAGCAAGGGAGATATAATTGCATTTAAAAGAAAATTAAACTACCAGACAGGCTGACAAAAAAACTTTAGGATCGACGCTTTGATACCATGTAGAAATACACAGAAATAGAGAAATAAAATAATTCTTTATTAATTTCTCAAACAAGATATATGTATACAAGTATTTGAACATTCATATATAGGAAGGGAGAAAGGAAATGAAATCTCAATCCATGATGTGAGACAAAAACCTAAAGAGGAAGAGGGCTCAAGATGAGCCTTACACTGAGCCTTTATACATCTTTCTTTCAACAATATTAATTAATATAATTAAATAAATCAATATCGATTAATAGTAATTAATGACCAATTAATTAATAGTTATTAATAATTAAATAAGTCAATATAGTTATTAATATTATTATTTATTAATATTAATTAATTAATTATAATATTCCGTCATGAATGTATAAAGATGGCTTCCATATGCGAGCGTCGGTGGTCCCCTTGATGGGGGTTTGCTTGGGTGAATGTGTGTACGGTGTTGCAGGTCACCCGGTGATGCAGGCTCACACGTTGACACCGAATATATCTACGGACGAACACGTATGCCTCTCTATGATCCAATACTACACTTGCACAATCGTCAACGCAACGCACACGTTATACAATTCTATCAAATAGATGCTAGCGTACGGGTAGCCAAATCGATTAGGATCGAACAAGGGCTATAAAAAACTAATATTCTTTCCGGCTAAAAGGTCCAACCCGGTCCGATCGAGCGAAGATTGTACCAAAAGAGATCTACCAAAAATAACGATTCGGTAACGGTAGATCTCTCCCAACAAACGAAAACGGGGCTCGCCAAAACCCTCTCGAACTTAAATGAAAATTAGATGAACCACAAAATTCAATCGAGAGAAAACCATGAAAATTCAATGCTTCCAAAATTACGCTAAAGTAAACCACCACATGAATTAATCGAAGAGAAGAACACACAAGAAGGTAGAAAATTATCGTTACCCAACCGGAATGGATGATTCCGATTTCTCTACTTGGATCGCTCTTCAACGGCTCCGTCGGAGTCACGCCGGTTGGGGAGAAACTAGTCCGCCTTCTTCGCTTCACGCCGGAGTTGGAAATCCACAAGGAGGCAACCACTTAAGCCTTGACCGAATTTTATTTCACCCCTAAAATAGGAAGGGGGTTGGTCGGGTTTTTCTTAGGAGGGAGATGGTGGCTCGGATTTGATGGAGGAGGCGGCTAGAGGTGGAGGCAAGGGGCCGACGGTTTGGAAGGGGGAGAAAACCTTGGCCGACTTGATGACAAGGAGGGATGGGCTCGATTTTGTAAGTGGATGAGGGTGAGGGGCTGCTTGGTGGTGCACTTGATGAAGGAGAGGGAGGATGAGAGGAGGCCGAGAATAACAAAGGAAGAAGAGGGAGAGAGGGGCCGAATAGAGAGAGGGAGGAGCAAGAGGCCGGCGGCCAAGGACAGGGGAGGAGGGCTAGCCGAATTTTTCAGAGGTGGAGGAGGAAAAAATCTCAATTAGGTTTTCTTCATTATTTCATTCTCTAATGAAAATAACATAAGCATGACCTATATATAGGCTTTCATCAAGAGTTTGGCTATATGCAACCCATAATAAAAAAATACAACACATAACATGAAACATTAAGAGCATGACATAAACATTGCAAATAAAAACATAAAAATGATTTAAATAATTATTATTGGCCTTCTCCAATCTTTGGCCGTCTTGCGTCGCTCCGTTATGTCACCATGGTGCCACAAATCATTGGTTGGAGACGGAGAAGAATCTTCCATGAGCATGCCGTCATTGTCTTCAATATGTTGAGAGTCGTCGTCTCCATCACCCGGTTTTTCCAGGTCCGGGGAATCAGTCCGCCTTATCTCAGAGTTGGACTGGACGCGCAAACAGTCAATGAAAATCCAACAACAAGTGACAAGAGGCTTTTTTCCATGGAAAACCCGAAAATGGTGAAAAACCACGTGATCGGATCTGCGTCTTGCTAAAATCCACTATTTCTCTTTGAACTTACAAGTTTCAGGGATTTTCTCGGAGGGTGACAAACCACCTCTCCATTACAAGCTTTGAATACAAAAACAACAAAAAATTAACAAAGTCCTAGGAGCTTTGATGAGAGCGCTTCGGTGTGAAATATGCCAAGTACTCGGAGCTTTGATGAAAGCGTTCTCGCAGAGTTGGAGCCTTGATGAGAGTGCTCCTGTTGAGAATAATGTAAAGTCTTTGACTCCTTGAAGTCTTGTGATGCCTTCACGCCAGGATCCGCGGAAACGAATCCCACTGCCTTCTCCCGGGCTCACAAAAGCTTCCAAGTGAGCGCCGGGCGTTGTGCAGTGTGCACGCTAGAGAGGGAGCAAAGCGAATTCCAAGCGGAGAAACGATCTAAGTCTCACATTCTCGCTAGAAAACCTTAGAGCTCTCTCTAGTCTCTGGAGTTGCTTGCCTTCAAATGAAGGTCTGAAGCCTTTTCATAATTTTATGAGGGACATACTGGTAATTGCTCCTGGGCGGATTTTGAAGTGGCAACTAACGTTGCTCCGTTTCGGTCACTCGGGTACCAATTTTCATGAAATGACAGAAGTGCTCCCCGTGCGGCTTGGATGGCACGGGCAGGTTACCGGCGGCGGAGGTAGCCGACGTCGGTCGCCGCCGCCGCATGCGCTAGCGTGCGCGTGCGGGTTGGCCGCTCGCACGCGGGAGAGCTGCAGGCGTGTGTACGTCGTTTGCGTGGGCACGTGCTTGTCTTTGCCCTTCTTCCGGGGTGCTTTTGGGTCTCTAGGCGAGCGCGACTTCGTCCTCGTGCCCGTTTGGTCGAGTTGGCTTGCCTCTGCGTCCTTGGTTCGGGAAATCTTAGGGGAAACCCCATCAAATGCCCCAAAATTTCCGTGAATCATGACCCGCGAAGCGATGAGCGTGGAAATTTTACCTGCGCTTGCGACGACTTGGAGCCATATGATCTTCAGTGTTGGTCGTGAATAATCGTTTGCCAAAAATTCAGAGTCAAGAAAATAATTGAGGTTTAAATCAGATATTTCTTGCCATGACGTGAGAAATATTTCCCGCCCCTTATGCGAGATATTTGATTAAGATACCATTTACTCCACTGCCCTTTTTGAGACAGGAGAATTTGGCAGGAGATATTCCGGCATTAACGTGGCCTTCCATTATAAGCCCTCGTGTAAATTGAAGAGGGTTTTTACTCTCTTTTTTACGTTGTTGCAGAGTTTTTACTCTCTTTTTTACGTTGTTGCAGAGTTCTTGGAGTGCTCGCTTAGAGTTCACGCGGTCTTGTCGTTCTCATGTCTCCCTCCAAGGTCTGTATTTTTTCATGAAATTATTCTAAGTTCCGATGAGTTGGAGTGAGCAGGCAGAATGAGTGCGCGCAGCGGGAAGTGTGAGTGGCGGCTTTGATATGAGTGCGCGCGCCGAGGGGCCAGAATGAGGCGGCGCCGACGTGGGGACACGTGAGGAGGCGGCACGCAACGCGACGGTGCCCCGACGCGGGCGCGGGGGGAGGCGCTCGTGCTGGAGCGGGGGACGACACCCGCACGGGCGTGCGCAGGGTGTGCGCGGGGTTGCCCGTGTAGGGGATTCCCGCGCGGGCGAACCCGACAGCGTGTGCCTGTGCGCTTGTGGTTGCGGGCAGTGACGTCCCTGCCTGGGTTTCTCCTGGGGGCTTGCGGGCGCGTGCCTGACGCCTTTGCGGGTGCGCGACACGTGGTTCCAATGGGGTTTTTTTCTGGTTATCACTCTGATCATAACCCGAGTGAACGGTTGGAGGAAGCGCTTTGGGATTTTGGTGGATGTGGAGGTCGTGTTCCCTTCCCCGTTAGAGCGCGTTCAGAACCCTCCTCTGGGTCACTTTGCTATTACAGAGAGATGTTTGAAAGCTGGCTTCCAGATCCCTCCTGCTGAAGAAGTCATCACGATCTTTCAATTTTGCGGCGTTCCAGTTACACAATTTTTCGTGGTGGGACTGACGAGGATCATGAGTCTGTTTTACTTCATTCAAGAGCATGGCTCCCGTATGTCAGTCTGGCTTTTCTGCGAGTGGTGCGAGGTTTGCCTTGGTTTTGACGACCGGATTGAGGTGCGAAGTTACAAGAGGTGGCTGGTGTTCGAACACAAGACCAATTTCCGCCACTGGGGAATGTTGTTTGGATTTGTTCAAAATCTTTGGAGGCTTCCTGAGACCTGGTAGGATCCTTTGAGGCACTGTCGTCGTCTTGAAGGACCGGAGTATGACTTTACCCCGATGTTGGGCTTTGAATATTCTCACGAGCTCGCGGTCGTGCTATATAAGATCGTCTCATTTGTTGCTGAGTAGAGATTGATTCTTGCGGGGCTATCGAAGGGCGTTGAGCGGAGCTGTTCCGTCCCGATGGAGCGTGATAAGAAGAGAAATCTGGTGTTCTTGCAGGATTTGGGGGAGGCGAGCCGTCCTCCGTTACCCCTAAGGCTGTTGTGGAAGTTTCTAATAACCGTCCGGACGAGCCGACCGATGGTCCTCTGCCTGCTGTGCCCGAGACCGGGGAGTCCCCGGAGCTGCCTGTAGATGAACCAGTTGTCTGAGAGGATCCTAAGATGCCGCTGGTGGCGGCGAAGAGGCGGGAGTCCTCTTCTTGCTGAGCTCTCCTTCCGAAGGTACGCCAATTGCCTCTATTATTTTCCCCTTTGATTCATTCCTATTTACTGTATTGACCTGTCCCTTGCTTTCACAACTAGATGAGATGCATGAGATCGTGCTTTCCTGGGATAACAACTACGTGACCATGAAGGACGAGTTTTTCTCCTTGCAGACGAAGTTGGTCAGAGGATTCTTTGTTGGCTGTTAGGAAGAGGAAGGAGAAGACTCTTTCCCAGCGGGAAAGGTCGGAGTCCAAGTTGGAGGCTTTTAGGGCTGAGGTCGAGGCCCTTCGAGAGAAGTTGAATGCGGCCATCGCAAATGTCGAGGTTCTTCAAGGGAAGTTGAAGGCGGTGGACGTGTTACTTGCGGAGTCGATCAATTGCTCTGAGACGGCCGAGGCAGAGGTGGCCCAACTGAAGGCAGACGTCGGACAGCTGAAGGAAGGGGAGGCTTAACTGATTGCAGGACAGGAAGATGTCGAAGCTGTGCGGGCATCTGCGGTCCCGCGTACAAAGAGTCGTACGACTTCATGGTGGAGAGGTCCCTGCATCACGGAGGAGGCCCACTCTTAGATGATGACCACTGAGGTTGATCCACTTCTAGAGGACGAGCGCGACGCCGCGTTCCGCTTGGGCTTTGGCAAGGGGTTCCGGGCCGCCCCGAGGATGTCAGAGCACCCCGATCTTAGCGTGGAGGATGCGTCTGACGATGACATAGACGTTGACATCAAGGGATGATCTTCTTGTATCTTTATGGCATTACTTTGCTTTCGCTTTGTTTGTGGGCGCAACTTTGCGCTGTTGCATGTTTTTTATCTTTCATGTTGATGTATCCCGTGGAGCAGCTTTTTGTTTAAATGGAGATCCCTCCTTTCAGATCTTTTGCATTCTGGTATTGCTTTGGTGCACGTACGTATAATTTAACAGAGTAGCACTTTGTTCGAGCGCTGGTATTTTGAGCAGAGCGTTAGTGAGAGACATTTGCCCGCTCAAATTTTGGGTGGACTTGGGGTTTGTTCTATCATCGACGGAGGTGTCGGAGAACCTTCGTTCGTTCGCATCCCAAGAGGACCAGAGTCCATTTAGATGGAGGTGGCAAAGAGGCTTTGTTCGTTCGTAGCTCAGGAGGACCGAGATCTGACCTGCGGGGGGGGGGGGGGGGGGGCGAAAAACCTTTGTTCATTCACGCCTTAGGAGGATCGGGGTCCGTCCAGTTGGAGGTGACGAAGAACCTTTGTTCGTTCCCTCCTCAGGAGGACCGGGGTCCGTCCTGGGGGAGATGACGAATAACCTTTGTTCGTTTGCGACTTAGGAGGACTGAGGTTCGTCCAGGGGGAGGTGGCAAAGAACTTTTGTTCGTTCACGACTCAGGAGGATCAGAGTCCGTCCAGGGGAGGTGGCGAAAAACCTTTGTCCGTTCCCGTCGCAGGAGGACCAAGGTCCGTCCGAGGGGAGGTGGCAAAGAACCTTTGTTCGTTGGCGCCTCAGGAGGACCGAGGTCTATCCAGGTGGAGGTGGCGAAAACCTTTGTTTGTTCGCTCTTCAGGAGGACCGGGGTCCGTCCGGGGGGAAGTGACAAAGAACCTTTGTTCGTTTGCGCCTCAGGAGAACCCGGGCCCGTCCAGGTGAAGGTGTAGAATGACCTTTGTCCATCTCTCCTGGGAGGTGCAAAAAGACTTTCGTCCATCTCACCTTGATCGTCCATGCTCCGGTAGGATTGTTACAACTGATGGAACTGAAATTCATTAGATTAATGCTGAATGAAGATACATGGGTACGCAGGCTTGGCCGTGCGACTTATTATTTCGACAACTTCAAAAGATAGACTGTGGATAGTGGCAGAGCTTTCTTGGTGTTCTCTGTGCATCAGGTTCTGGTGACGTCTTCGAGGGTCGTGTCCCGTGAACGGATCTCTATTGGGATGCCTTGCGCAAGCACGTCCGCTCTTAGCTCCCTCAGTAGTGCCCCCCAGAGGATGGAGCTGCATGTTGAGGCGGCTTGCACAATGATGAACTAGACGTCGTATGTGGCTTGTGTCGGGGGTTCCCCAATGTCACTGGCAGGACGACGCTTCCCAAGATGTTGATCGTCGGGTGTCCTGTTACATATGCACCTCCTGCGCTTAGCTGTACGTCCCTCCCGGAGATTCCCAGTTGGACCAGAGTCGATAGGAACAGCTCGTCAATGGAAGCGTCGTCGTTGATCAAGATTCCACTTACCTCAAGAGGGGGGCTTCCGATGATCACCTGCATGTGTCGGAGCCATGGCGAAAATTCTTGTGCACTGGGAGTGGCTGGTCTGGCCGGCTCTTGCCGCGCTTTGGGGGGTGCTCCTTCGTAGTGCTTCCCCCCAATGGGCTTGGTCAGGACTGGCGGTGTTTCCGCCCCTCTTCCTTGGAACTCCTTTAGATGGCCTTAGTGCACAAGCTGTTCGATTTCCTCCTTCAGACACATACATTCCTCTGTGGCATGCTCGTGGCTCCGATGATAGTGAAAGTATTGGGATTGGTCCCCCCAGCCCAGAGGGAGCGCCTGAGCTTGATGTTCCTCCACTTGTCGTGTTCACACCTCTATTGATGATGCTAGGTGGAGATTAACTCCTCGAGGCGCGGTGCGTTGCCGACGGATGAGTCACTGGAGGCTTCATTGCCCGCTTCCTTGCCAGTCGTCTGGTCGGCAGCTGACGCGCCTCCCTTTGTCATTGTGGCTAGCTAAGAATTCTTGCACGGGGCAAGCGTTGTCTTTTGAAATTCTTTAGAGCTCTTTGGAAACACTTTCCCACAGACGGCGCCAAACTGTTACGGGTTACCCGGTTTTCCCGGGTCCTAAAAATCGGACCGCCTTAGCTCGGAGTTTGACCGGCGCACAAATAGTTAATGAAAATCCAGCAACAAATGACATGAGTCTTTTTTTACCGTGAAAAACCCGAAAATGGTGCAAAACCACGTGGCCGGATCTGTGCCGGGCCAAAATCCACTATTTATCTTTGAGTTTATAGGTTTCAGGGATTTCCTCGGAGGGTGACACACCTCTCTGTAACAAGCTTTGAATACAAAAGCAGCAGAAAATAAAATATGTCCTAGGAGTCTTGATGGGAGCGCTGCGGTGGAAAATATGCTAAGTTCTCAGAGCCTTGATGAGAGCGCTCCCGCAGAGTCGCAGCCTTAGTGAGAGCGCTCCTGTCGAGAAGAATGCCAAGTCCTTGAAGCCTGATGATGCCTTCACGCCAGCATCCGCGGGACTAATCCCAGTGCCTTCTCCCGGACTCACAAAAGCGTCCAAGTGAGCGTCAGACGTTGTACAACTAGAGAGGGAGTGGAGCGAATTCCAAACAGAGAAACGATCTAAGTCCCACTTTTTTGCCTGAAAACCTCAGAGCTCTCTCTAGTCTATGGAGTTGTTTGTTTTCAAATGAATGTCTGTGGACCTTTTATAGTTTTCTGGAGGGACATGCTGGTAATTGCTCCCGGACGGATTTTGAGGTGGCGAATGACATCGCTCCGTTTTGGTCACTTGGGTCACCAATTTTTATGAAATGACGGAAATGCCCCTCGGGAGGCTCGGACGGCCTGGGCAGGTTTCCCGGAGGTGGCTGGAGGAGGCGGCGACGGTGACCGCCGAGCGCGCTCACTCGCAGGCCGCGCACGCGTGAGAGAGCACGCCCACGGGCCTTCGCACGCAAGCTGCCCTTACGCGCAGGATGGCCGCTCGTGTGCGGGCGCGCCATTTGCGCGGGCACTTGCTTGGCTTTGCCCTTCTTCCGGGGTGCTTTTGGATCTCTGGGCGAGCATGGCTTCCTGCGCGCGCTCGTTTGGTTGAGTTGGCTCGCCTCTGCGTCCTTGGTTCGGGAAATCTCATGGGGAACCCCATCACATAGCATTCTCCCTCTCTCCCTTTATATTATACAGCATCTGACTTGATTTTAGTGACAGACTTAACAGCAAGTGTCATAACGTTTTCAGGCAGGGACGGATGCATTAGTTCTCTATAGTATTGGATGGACAGTTTGAAAATTGAAGTCTGTGGTCTTAGAAGACCAGTAGTCTGAGTAATTTATAAAAAAATAAATGCTAATCCAACTGTGGTTTGTTCTGTCTTTCCGCACTACTTGATTTATGTAAAATAGATTTTGGGTGGATGAAGGATTAGGTTAAGGACAAAAACTCTTGTAATATTGAGTTGAGAGTTTCAAAAATATTATTCCTTGAAATATACTTTAAATTACTTTACACCTCTATTTATACACATGAAAGAAGACCTTAGATCATCAGTAGAGGTGTGAGACTAAAGAGGAGAAGTGAGAAGTAATAAAGGTGCTAGACCTTCTTATGGGCCTTTACGGTGGATTATATACAATAATTTTGTTCTCCCCCTCAATATGAGAATAAATATATACCATTCCCAACTGATCTTGGGATTGGACGAACACTGTGTAGATGTTTTTCTCTAGATGATCTTTGATGAAGTGTCTATCAATTTCAACATGTTTTGTTTTGTCATGTTGAACGTGATTTTGTGTAATGCTGATACCTATGTTATTGTTGCAATAGAGACATGAGTTTTCCATCTTGCAACCTCGATCCTATTGTACTAACTGAGGTTATATCCTCTCGCATATCCCTTGTGACATTGCACTATATTATGCTTCTGTACTTGACCTTGCTATCATATTTTGTGGCACTTGACGAATCTACTAGTGATGGACATGAGATACCCTAACTTCAGATGAAATGAAGGCAGCGACAATGAATGCAATGGAACCACGACAAATCATAAAATGAAGATGTAGTCAAATGTATGCACACAATCTGATGAATTAATGATGGGTAACCCTAAACCCTAATGCGATGCTCATGAGTCACTGTGCAAATAATTCCGACATACAAATAATCAAACAATGTAATCTTTAAAATGTCGTGCATGCAGCTTCACAATTGATCACAAATATCCAAGCTTTTGAAAACCGGACCGGACCGGCCGGTCCGACCGATCGGGTCGCCGTCCGGACACCCAGCCGGTCCGGTCCAGGCAAACAACCCGCTTCATCTTCGGCCCGCTTGAGAACCGCGGAACCGGGCGGGCGGACCACAACCCCGTGAACCGGAGCGGGTTTTGTAAGCCCGCCCGGTTCCAATAACACTTTAAAAATAAGTTTTTTAAATAGGGAAATAACAATGTAAATGGCTGGTTTCGAACATGAGACCTTAAAGGTGAGGGAGAAGACTCCAACCAACCAACCAAACAGACAAGAATGATAGTTTATCAACCATTTTTTATTTATACATATTCATATTAACTGAAATCTTTTATATGTTTTTTATTAAAATTAATTATATAAATATATGTAATATATAACATATTTATTTTATTTACTTGTATGTATAATTGCATATTATACTTATATATATAATTAAATTTTTTTAAAAAAATTAGCACCTATAAATATAAAACTATAAATGTAAAATAAATAAATTAATATATATAAAGCAAAAATATAAAGTAATATATAAAAATACTCATGTATAAATGTATACAACTAAAAATTATAAAAAAATGTATAAAAGTATACAATTTATTATTCTTATATAGTTATAAATATTTTTTTATATGTTTTTATTATTTATTATAATATTACAATTCAACTCCGGTTAGACCGGTCCAACCGGTCGGTCCTTGAACCTTTGATCTCACCGGATCTCCGGTCTGGTTCTTAAAACCTTGCAAATATCACAATTAAGTAAGCAGATAAATAATGCAAGTAAATAAAAGTGTACTAATATTAAGTGACAGGTGAATAAGAAACACAAGTCTACTGGAAGCGAAATGGTCAAAATATTTTAGAGCATAAAATTTCTAATGATAAAGGCAGCTCACCAAGTAATTAATGTCAGGGAGTAAGGAAGATTTGGTGGTGATCGTGACTGCCCGGAAGGAGAATGTGTTGTGGGTGTTGTCGGGGTTGGGCAGACTTGGGCAAGGGTGGGTGGTTGTATGAAGGTGCTAGAATGGGGAGCTTCATGGATTGGGGTCGTCGGCAGGATGCTAGGATAGGGAGGAGGGAGGTTGGTCGGGGGGGGGGGGGGAGGATGTAGGAGGTGACATAGGGCCAAAAAAGCGAAGGTTGGATTTTTGTAGAGGGAGGCGGGAGCTGAGAAATGATTTGGAAGAAAACCAAGCTTGATTGTTGCATGAGGGGTGGTTTTCGACGTCAAGGAGGACGAGGAAAGTGACGACAAATATGAAACTAGATGCCGGAGGTTGGACGGTATTCCGACTAGGTTTCCAGAGGCTGGAGCAGTCGAAAATAGTGGCGGCAAGCCGCTGGATTTAGCACCCTAGACGTAGCGTCTTCTTCTGCATAAATCCTAACTCTTTATATCCCTTATTTGCTCTAGTTGTACGAGACATAAAGTGGGATTTAAGTTATATCATTCGACGAGCTTATACGAACACTCAAATGATTTAATGTAAATCTCAAAATACAAGTACAAATAAAATGAAAAATACATAAACATATGAAAATTCATGATGAATGCGATCAGTTTCCGATCGCTAATCCGACGATTCAAAAATCATCGATCTCGTAAATTGCTCAAATTTGGTGCTACAGAGATCCGCCACTTAAAGGCATTCATCTCTGATGGTTGGAGACTATCATGCCTTGGGTGCATGCCCGACAAGAACTGAAGTAGCTGCATGAACTTTGACATTGCCACAATTTCGTAGCCTATGGTAACTGTGGTGTCCACTTAAGGTTGTCGTCCACCGAAGCTGTCAAGGGCTCCATACACGAAGTAAGCCACCCCATGGATGAATGGTAGGGCTGCAATGGAGGCTGGAGGTACAGACAAAGCTATGGTAAAGGTGAGAGCTAAAGCTATGGTAAGTATAGTGTGCACTTAAGGTCTTCATCCACCGAAGCTGTCAAGGGCCTCATACACGAAGTAAGCCACCATATGGATGAATGGTAGTGCTGCAATGGAGGCTGGAGGTATAGACAAAGCTATGGTAAAAGTGGGAGCTGAAGCTGAAAGGGAAGCATGAAGATCCCAAAAACTAGATGGACACGCATCTAGAATCAAATTCGCTATGTTGAATACATAATGCATACACATATTCCTAGGAATATCAAGCTCAAAGAAATTTGACTTAGACTCTCTCATGACAATGCACTGATTTGTTCACCCAACACTCAGTTTCATATTTGTCCCCAATCAGAACCTTTCAAATATTGTGTTAATCATCACCCAATCAGTTTCTTTGAACATTTGCTCTCTCATGTAATTAATTGCGCAAGTTTTGAAATGTTTATTATTTAATATAACTTTACGTCGGAGTTGAACATGTAAATCATGCAATGGATGCAAATGACAAATCATAAATCCAATAGACTCACTAAATGCAAACTCTGCATAGCGTTAGGAGTCCCTAAAGATGGGTTGCATGTCAGGAGATTCTTTTGGCAGAGTGTACAAATACTCAATAAAGTGTGCAACGAACACTCAAGTGTCCAAACGAGACATTAACAGTAAGATGCAAGCTCATATTGTGCCAAATGCCTCTTAGGAAAGGAGATTCCTCTAGCGGTAGATAGAGAAATTCGTCATAAATACGATGAACGCCGGAAGGTATGTCGAAGACATCAACACCTTGGTGTAATTCTGAGATATGTCGACTGTCTACAAAAGGGAAAAACTCATCTCTAGGAGGCTTAACAGGGTACTCGTCATAGGACTGGTCATATGGGTAGTGTTCGTCCTGATGATCACTAGTGTGTGTGGTAATCACAACATGGTGGCTAACCAGCTCTCGATTATCACTCATAGTGAAACTTAGGAGAATAAAAAGAGACTCGGCAACATAGCTACTCATGACGAGGTCAGTGGGTGGAGTACTCAATGACACGTCTATGAACGAGGTAGCAACTTCGTTGACTCATGGGGTTAGGGAAGGGCACATCAAAATAGGATCACTTAGCTGCTCTCACTCACTCTCTTTTAGTACCATAAGGTGTGCGACAAACTAAATTGGCGGACAACTCATTGGATGATGCGCCTCTTCGAGATGAGAAAACTCAGCATCAAGTAGGATTGGTGTCCGACAGGATTGGGGAAGGGTGGGTGGATGTACGAAGGAACTAGAAATGGGGGCTTCAAGGGTATTGGTGGTATAGGGAGGGGGAAGGTTGGTCGAGGCTATGTAGGGTTGGACAATGCTTGGAGAGGAGTTTGAGAGATGTGGAAGTGGTTGCGGGTCTGGTGGAGGATGTAGGAGGCGGCAGGGGGGGGGGTGGCAAATATGCGGCGTCTAGAGCTTTTGTAGTGGGAGGCGGCGTCTAGAGCTTTTGTAGAGGGAGGCGGCAACTGGCAAATTATTTGGTGGAATATTGAGGCTTGGTTGTCGCAAGAGTGGTGACTGCCGGTTTCAGGGAGGACAAGTAAAGTGATTGTGAACTAGAAACTGGATGCCATAAGTTGGACAAGGTTCTAACGAGGTCATTGTAGGCTGGAGGGACAGTATCAAGCGGTGGTGGTAGGAGAGCGACTCTCTTGCAGACGAAACTAGGTGGATCGGGCTTTAGCACCCTAGCTTGAGCAGCTTCTTATGCAGAAAACTTAACTCTTGATATCTCATATTTCCCTAGTTGAATGAGATATAAAATTTGGGGTGGGGGGTGAGTTAAATCATGAGATGGACTTAAACACATGATTGGATGATTTAACATAAATCTCAAAATACAAGTTAAAAAAATTTAAAAAGTATGAAGAATTGCGACGAATGCGATGACGGTCTTCGATCGCCAATACACCGATCAAAAAATTATTGATCTTGTGAATCGCTCGGTCTGTTTGATTTACTTCGTTTTGTTTCTTATTTCTCAAGTTCACGAGATTCCTCCCAACAAAGGAATAATATATAGTATGGAGTTTTCTGTCATTTTACCTTCCAACCCAAGGAACATCCGTGTAGAATTCAACATTTATATGCCTATTTCGGGAGACTTCTTTAGGTACATTAGCAATCATAGAGCAGCCTCTTGATGTATCTGATACTATCCAAAATAATCTCAAGGTGAAATACATCAAATGGATCGCAACATTGATAAGAAGGATTACAAGATAACCGATCTCGCCTAAGGGCAGCAACCCTGAACAGCTCGACCTTCCGACGAGGGGAGACTCTCCCGTGCAGCCGCTAAGACACACAACAGACACAATACATTCCACCTGACATATAAGACATAACAAGTACTATATAGAGAGATACAAATATAGGATATTACCAAACTACCCCTAAATATAAAATAGGGATGCATCAATATCAGTTTAAGAGAATGCCCATGTCTACTTAGGATCCATACTGCACACATGATATGAGGATGAGTGTGTGAGATAAGCCTTCCCACAATCTATGGTATCTTTTTTTACAAGTTTCTTCTTTTGGGATATCAACGGGTGCACAACCAAACATCTCATTTTCTTCTTGGAGATCCATAACAT
This sequence comes from Platanthera zijinensis, assembly GCA_039513925.1. Lineage (NCBI taxonomy): Eukaryota > Viridiplantae > Streptophyta > Magnoliopsida > Asparagales > Orchidaceae > Platanthera > Platanthera zijinensis. The sequence continues at coordinate 249,315,641 of CM077079.1, read as the reverse complement.
ATTTTCTCTGAGAAATGAAGATTTCACGGCCTGAGCTCGCAACTTCAATTCCTAACTCTCATGGGGGCTGGGCCCTGCCAATACTCATAGGTCTGCTCATGATTCCTTCTAGCAGGAGGAGTGGGATCTCAGTGAGGTAGGTCTCTAACACATCTGTCAGGAGGTGATGGAGCATCTCGGGGATCATCTAGAAGATCATCATAACATGGGGGTGGGATCTGACCTCCATGGATGTCTAACTGATCAATTCTATTGCTAACCCTAGCGATGTCATTCCTAATGATGTCAAATTGGGCTCATATCTGCTCGAATCGATCAAGATTTCACGGCCTGAGCTCGCAACTTCAATTCCTAAGTCTCATGGGGGCTGGGCCCTGCCAATACTCATAGATCTGCTCATGATTCCTTCTCGCAGGAGGAGTGGGATCTCAGTGAGGTAGGTCTCTAACACATCTGTCAGGAGGTGATGGAGCATCTCGGGGATCGTCCAGAAGATCATCATAACATGGGGGTGGGATCTGACCTCCATGGATGTCTAACTGATCAATTCTATTGCTAACCCTAGCGATGTCATTCCTAATGATGTCAAATTGGGCTCATATCTGCTCGAATCGATCAAGGACAAGTCTTTGGAACTCTGCGGACGCCATGTTTGAATTCAAACTGGTAGCTTGATCGTCAGTAATGTTCTGGTCAGATATGGATGAACAGAACAACCTACCACTATGTAGAATATAATGAGCCCCAACCTAAGGCTCTGATATCAATTTGATGCAGGGGTATGTTGATGATGAGTGCCCTAAGATGCAGCCTTATGTGGAATGTGGCGCAACCATCGACCAATCCGAATATAGTTGCAAATGCAATTGAGACAATCCAGATTAGTTGGATAATAAGCAATTAATTTAAAATAGAAGCAGAAACAGATGTAAACATTAAGAAAGCGCAAAATTAATTGGAAGAGCAAATGTCAATCCGCAAACAATTGAGGCGCAAAATTAATATAAGCACGCGCCGAATACGTCCTGCAAATCAAGAAGTTTTATTGAAAACAATACGTATAAAATTGCATCCAACCAAACATAGTCCGAATAAGACTCACGCATGCATATGACAACATGCTGAAGCATTGGGCATGTCTGAAGGCTGCTGCTCTCTTCCCAAAACAGGTGCCGCGGACTAGAAACCACTGAGGGGCACAGGTAGGGTAGGAGAAAGGCTGATTGGCTCTGGGATGGGGGGGATTTCGGTTGTGGTGGCCTTGGGAAAGTCGGGGAAGCTTTGGCTGGTGGTGAGGATGGGATGGGGCTGGATGCTACGTAAGTGGAGTGGGAAGTGGAGGATTCTGTTGGGCAGAGATGTTTGAGAGGAGAAGTGGGGGTCTAGAGGGATCACAGTTGGGAGTGGTAACAAGGCTGGTGGTGGAGTGCCTGAACTGTGCGTGTTCGGAAGGGGACAGGAGAGGAATCGGGGCTGCAGTTCTAGAAGGCAGGTGCAGGGATCTGTGTCGGTGTGGGGGAAGTCAGGGTTGCGCTTCTTGGATGAGGCTGCATGGATCGGGTGGCTGGATCGGCGGAAGTCGGCAGGGACAGTAGGCATAGGATCAACTGGAAGAGAGAGCGAGAGGATCGGTGCCCTAGAGTCACAACAAGGAGTTTCGCCTGACGTCGCACCGAGGGAGATGGAGGACCGATGGTTCTGAAGAGAAATCTAAAACCTCGTTGCCCTCTATACTTCTTTCTGCGAACCTATATACTAATAACTGAGATAGGGCACCTAAATCGGATGTCAAATACAATTCGAAATATAGAAGTAAATACATGAAGATGACTTGGAATGGCCATCCGGAAGCATCCTTGGACTCGGATCACCCGAAGGGCTAGCAAATTACCCCCTTCCGTGGTAACACACTTAGGTGGACTGGCAATCTCCAGTCACTTTTTTTTAGAGAACTTTCTCATTTTCTGCTGAATGCCAGCAACCTGCCAAACTAGTTTGGGCACATTCACACAATTTGGTGCATCACGTAGATATCCACGGGTTTGTTCGGGTTGATGGTTCAATTCCAAAAAAAATCTCAAACAGAGCCTTAAAATGTTGATAAATGTTAAGAATTGATTGTGTTTCTCATATGTGCTCTAGACTCTGTTTGAGACAACTTATGATGATAAATAAGCTGCTAATTGAAAATTGATGCTTGCATAAAGATTTTATATAACCAATGATGAATAAGCAGTCTATTGTTTGGATAGTTTGTTCATAAGTGCTTATCTAAAATTTCATTCATTCACAAGGGTCCGTTCATTTGGACACATTTTTTCACCTGAGAGTGTTTTTTTTCCCGGGCGCGTTTTTTTCGCCCGGCCGCAATTTTTTTTGCCCGATCTCAATTTTTTTCTCCGGGCTGTTTTTTCGCCCGGACACGTTTTTTTGGGCGAGAATTTTTCGCCCGGACGCGTTTTTTTTCCTAGTCGCAGTTTTTTTTCGATTGGTCGCGGTTTTTTCTCCTGGGCTCGTTTTTTTTGCCCGGACATGTTTTTTTCGTCCATGCACGTTTTTTTTCTCCCGGACGCGGTTTTTTCGCCCGGGCGCGATTTTTTCGCACGAGTGTGTTTTTGTTCACCCGAGCGCGTTTTTTTCGTCAGGGAGCGATTTTTTCGACCCGGCGCAATTTTTTCGCCCCGACACAATTTTTATGCCCGGGCAAAAAATACGCGTCCGAGTGAAAACATAGCGCGCGGGCGAAAAATTCGCTCCTGGGGAAAAAAGCGCTCCCTGTCGCGTCTGGGCGAAAAAACACGTCTAGGAAAAAAATCGCTCCGGGTGAAAAAATCGCTCCTGGGCGAAAAAATCTCGCCAGAGCGAAAAGAAAACGTGCTCGGGCGAAAAAAACGGGCCCGTGCAAAATAAATGCGTCCGGGTAAAAAAATCGCACGCCCAGTGGCCATAAAATCACGTCAGAATTGAAATTGAAATTCAATTAACAATTCCAATTCAAGCGTTTGGTCGCCATAAAATCACGTCAGACTTGGAATTCTGGGAATTGATTATAGTGGAAACACGTCTCCCTCCATTTCGACCTCGCGAGATCTTCATTCATGATTCCCACCCCTACCAGCGCGCCCTCGACTCTTTCAAAAAGACCTCCATGCAAACTCTGTTGTTAGTTATACTAGAACAGAACTTAGCGTAAATAGTGATACTCCCATAGTATTTTGAAAATGTGAGTTCTAGTAGTACTCTGGTTGTAAATATTATGTTGAACTAGTCTGCACTGGGAAAACTAAACTAATAAAAGATTAGCTTGTTAGTTATACTGTGCAGGAGCTGGAGTAGTAAAAATGAATGTGTTGGCAAAATAAACATAAATTAAAGTACTGATAAATTTAAATCAAATCCCAAAGTTGATATTGTAGATTACATGGTCAATATTTAGTGAAATATTTAATTTTCAATTTAATTAAATTTGAATCCGATTTTAAAGGTAATAGTATATATGGTATGCCAATTTGATTATCAGATGAATTTGTGCACTATTCAAAGGTCAATATTGGCAATCTGATAGTGGTTGAATGTATTGGAATTACACTTTAATTAGTCGCAAACATTATATGACGGTTAACTATTAAACACATAATTATTACTAAGGCTCCGTTTGGGGGGATTTATTTTCACCGGTCAAGCGGTTACGACCGCATGAATTGGACCTTAATTATGATCTGATTCATGCGGTCGTAATCGCTTGACCGGTGAGAATAAGTCCTCCCAAACGGAGCCTAAGTAATCAAAATTTCATCTTTTTGGTGATAGGTAAATATATTCAATAATTCAGATTCATACACCTTTTTTGTGGATTTAACACTTTGAACCGTGAGTCTGCTGCACCCCTCTTGAAACCTGCACTCAAATCTATCCAGAGCTAAATATTTTGGATGTTCAATTATCTTCTATGAATGAACTTTTAGGGTTCATTTGGCGCGGCGTTTGGAGGCCGCGTTTGCGGCAAACGCCGCCGCAAGGCGGGTAATCAAACGCCCGGTGGCGGCGTTTGCTGCGTCTCCACCCGCCGCCCCTTGAGGAATGGAGCAATCCACAGCGTTTCGAACGGCGGCCTCCTACCTCCGGTTCGAACAACGGCCTGGCTCCTCCCGCCCCCGTCTCCACCCGCCGCGCCAAATGAAGCCTTAATCAGGCAGACTATGGCTTCGTTTGGTGCGGCACTATTCCTGGGAGTTCCAATGCTGCGCCATGGCCATTTTGCTGCCCTGCAATCCGGCATTCCTCAGAACGCGCAAAACCCAAACCACTACGGTTTGGTGGAAATGAGAATAATAAGGTAAGGTAATAGATAACAGACTCGGGTAATTTGGATTTGCACACAAAATGTGATATTGAAGGATTAGAAAAATAGTAGTCCAGAAGTTAACATGGATAGAATGTGGATTTAACAGCTCAGGCAGTCCATGGCTGATATGAAAAGAGGAGCCTAATTATCATGGGCAATGAATGACTCCCTGAAAGGTAGAGCTAACAGTTCCCATCCTTTTCAGGTAAAAATGGCTGAGGATGCAGTAAAGAGAGTGACAGGCATGAGTCCTATGTTCCCGACCATGTCAGACATATCATCTATCAGCATTCCCTTCGCCGGAAGTCCGTCGGAAGTATCATCCAATTCCTCCATTCCCATACAAGACGATCCGAGCCACTTCTTTGCACCGACCGCTCTCCAAGGAATCAACAAATACCATCCTGACATTGCCTCTGTCGTTCCGCCGGCCGAGGATTTCGTGCACAGTTCTTTGGGTGTTGGTGAGATGGGGCAGACATCTTCGATACAGCGGGTGGAGAGCTTGGAGCACCTTCAGAAGAGGATCTGCAGGGGCTCTGCTGCGTTTGGCTCCATGCAGTGGGATGCTGCAGGCTGGGATACTGAAAGCTCCGGCAGCAAGAATCAAATCTAAAGGTTCTAATCAAGATTTATAAATGTTATTATGTCAATGATTCTTAAGGAATGAACCCCCCCCCCCCCCCCCCCAAAGGTGCTGCAAATAACACTTTCCATTGATGATAATGTTGTTAAAAAGTACATTGTTTTTTATTATGTCAATGTGAATTAGCTCTTTATATATGGGCATGGTATGTGAACTAAATATGAGATGTAAATTAGAGCTTATAATCATGGGGCAAAATCCCTCGACTTAGAGCATAGATATTTTTATATATTATATTGTTACATAAAAGATTAAAATGGTTGCTAGGTAAGACTAGTAAAAGGAAATGCAGCCATGTTAGTACTTCGAACATATTGAAGTAATATTTTAGGAGCATGGTTTGTAATGACATGAAAATCCATTTTTGCGTATTTATCTCTTTCATGAAACGCATAAAATTGTGCGTAATATGCAATACAATCTTACTGTCATGCAAAAGATGAATATGGGTTGTGATGGTGATGCTTAAAATGATTTCGTAGTTTTTTAAGGATTGAGTCATTGCATGATATTTAGCTTTGGTACTTCAATCTCCCCACAAATATACATTAGCTCTGACAGTTCAATCAAGATTTATAAATGTTATTATGTTAACGATTCTTGAGGAATGACCCCCCCCCCCCCCCCCCCCCCCCCCCCCACCCCAAAGGTGCTGCAAATAACACTTTCCATTGATGATAATTGTTGTTAAAAGTACATTGTTTTTTATTATGTCAATGTGAATTAGTTCTTTATATATGGGCATGGTATGTGAACTAAATATGAGATGTAAATTGGAGCTTATAATCATGGGGCAAAATCCCTCGACTTAGAGCATAGATATTTTTATATATTATATTGTTACATAAAAGATTAAAATGGTTGCTAGGTAAGACTAGTAAAAGGAAATGCAGCCATGTTAGTACTTCGAACATATTGAAGTAATATTTTAGGAGCATGGTTTGTAATGACATGACAATCCATTTTTACGTATTTATCTCTTTCATGAAACGCATAAAATTGTGCGTAATATGCAATACAATCTTACTGTCATGCAAAAGATGAATATGGGTTGTGATGGTGATGCTTAAAATGATTTCGTAGTTTTTTAAGGATTGAGTCATTGCATGATATTTAGCTTTGGTACTTCAATCTCCCCACAAATATACATTAGCTCTGACAGTTCAATCCCCCCCCCCCCCCCCCCCCCCCCCCCCCCCCCAATTGTACATGATACATGTATAGGATGTTTGCTCAAGAGGCCAGGCAGTCTCGGGCTTTTATGTACTAGGCCTCCCTTCCTAAGTGGGGTTCGGCAGGGTGTGATATCCAAGCCTAGACCGGTCCAGGCTTGATTCAACAACACTCAAACCTTTATCCCACTAAAGTGGGGTCGGCTATATGGATCCTTTGTCGCCATTGTTCTTCATCTTTTGTCATAATCTCACTAATGCCCAAGTACAACATGTCTTTTGTGTAGTTTCATTTCAAGTCTTTATTGGTCTACCCCTCTCTCGTTTAACATGACTAGTGACTAGACTCTCACAATGCCTAACATGTGCCTCTAATGGTCTCCTTTGTACATGTCCAACCGTCTTAGACGAGCTTCTCTCATCTTCTCTGCAATTGGTGCTGCCCATGTCTTATCCCTGATACTTTCATTCCTAATTTTATCCAATCTTGTGTGTCCACACATCCACCTAAGCATTCTCATCTCCGCAACTCCCATTTTTTGCTCATGCACACAATTCACTGCCCAACACTCAGAACCATATAGCATCGCGGGTCTAATTGCAGTACGGTAAAACTTGCCCTTAAGTTTTAGTGGTACTTTACGATCACATAAGATCCCTGACACGCCTCTCCACTACAACCAACCCGCTTGGATTCTGTATTACATCTTTATCAATACCTCTGTCTTTTTGAACTATCGATCCAAGATATTTAAAACATTCACTACGAGAAATATCTTGATCACCCAACTTAATAACGAGTCATCTGTCCTTCTTGTACTGCTAAATTTAAGCTCCATATATCCCGTTTTTGCCTTGCTCAACTTAAAACTCTTCTTTTTAAAGTATCTCGCCAAGATTCAAGTTTTGCGTTTACACCCTCGTGCTTCTCATCAACCAAAATGATATCATCTGCAAGCAATAAACACCAAGGTATTGCTTCTTGGATATGTCTGGTGAGCTCATCTAAGATAAGGGTAAAGAGATAAGGGCTTAAAGCTAAACCTTGATGTAAGCCAACAGTGATAGGGAATTCTCGTGTTAATCCTCCAGATGTCCTCACCCTTGTCACTGAATTTGTATACATATCTTTGATTTTGTCAATATATGATATATTTACATCTTTCTTTTCTAAGACTCTCTGTAAGATCTCTCTTGGAACTCTATCATAAGCCTTCTCAAGATCAATAAACAACATATGCGAATCTTGTTTTCTTTCTCGATAGTTGTCAATGAGTCTCCTCAAGAGATGTATAGCTTCCATGGTCGACCTCCCTGACATGAATCCAAATTGATTCTCCGAGATATTAGTCTTTCGTCTTAATCTTCTTTCTATTACTCGTTTCCATAGTTTCATGGTATGACTCATCAATTTAATTCCTCTGTAATTAACACAATTTTGTATATACCATTTATTTTTATATGAAGGTACCATTATACTTTCTCTTCATTGATCTGACATTCTCTTTGACTTCAATATCTTATTGAAAAAACTTGAAAGTCACAAAATTCTTTCTTTTCCTATACATTTTCATACTTCGATGAGTATATCGTCTGACCCAACCGTTTTTTCCATTTTTCATCTTATTTAGGGCATCTTTTACCCCTGATACTTGAATTTTATGATAAAATGTTATGTTCTTATATTTTTCTGATTTAGGGAATAATATTTCAGACCTATAACGGCTTGCAAGTCATAGGTCTAAAATGACTTGCATGAAATAAGTTTGTTGGGCTGACAGCAGGCGTGCAGCCGACAGCCCTTGCAGGCGCTACTTGCCTTGACTCTTAGAGTTGTGATCGTTGGATCCCGGCCTAACGGGTCAGGCCCAAACCAGACTTAATGACTGGCCCAGGCTGGGCACTTGGCTAGCCACTAGGCTAGGCTTCTGGCCAAAATGGGGGCCTATTTAGGCCCCCAAGGTCTGGCCTGAGCCTTAACTAGGCATGCTCGGGCCCAGGTCTAATTGGGCCTTTTCTAGGCCGGGACTAGGTGGGAACACCTTTCTCTCTCTCTCTCTCTCTCTCTCTCTCTCTCTCTCTCTCTCTCTCTATCTCTATATATATATATATATATATATATATATATATATATATATATATATATATATATATATATATATGTATGTATATAAGCATGCATGTATGTATATATGTATGTATGTACATATATACATATCTTTACATATTATAAAGAAATAGTTTTGAATTGAAAAATCCGATCATGATCGTTGAATGAGAATCACACAATTGATCACAACCGTTGATCACAACAATGAATCATGGTCGTTCATATTTTTTTCTTAGGTCTCCTAAACCTATATAGGGCGTCTCAAACCTATATATTTTCATAGGGCACCCTACAACCAGCCAGCTCATTACAATCTGCGGGCCAAAATTAATCCGAAAATTCAGTAAATAAAACCGCCAGAATTACAGGCCCACCAGAGTTTTAAGCCCGCCATCCCGCCTGGCTTAGGCCTCTAATTTATTAATCCCAGGCGGGCCTGGGATATATATACTCGAATAAAACTCTCGCGCAAGCGGTGTTGGACTAAATCCCGCCTGGGATTAATAGAATCCCAGGCGGGATTAATTAGGCGGGATTAATCCCGCCAATTTAGGCGGGATTAATCCCGCCAATTTAGGCGGGATTAAATCCCGCCTATTCGCCAGGCGGGATTAATCCCGCCGCCTGCTTTAGGCGGGATTAATCCCTGTCTTAGGCGGGATTAATCCCGCCTAAGCCAGGCGGGATTAATCCCGCCTAAGCGAGGCGAGATTAATTAATCCCGCCTGACTTAGGCCTTTAATTTATTTATTTGTTTTGTTTTTTTAATTATTTTAATTTTTTTATTTATTTAATCCCTCCCTCCTAATTTAGTTTTGTTTTTTTTATTTGTTTTTTATTTAATTTTTTTTATTTGTTTTTTTTGTTTTTATAATTTAGGGCGCCGGGGGGCGGGCGATGCCCCGCCGGGGGGCGGGCGATTCCCGCCGGGGGCGGGCGAAGCCCGCCGGGGGGCGGGCGAAGCCCGCCGGTGGCCGGGCGATGCCCCGCCGGGGGCGGGCGAAGCCCCGCCGGGGGGCGGGCGTTGCCCGCCGGGGGGCGGGCGTTGCCCGCCGGGGGGCGGGCGATGCCCGCCGGGGGGCGGGCGATGCCCGCCGGGGGGCGGGCGATGCCCGCCGGGGGGCGGGCGATGCCCGCCGGGGGGCGGGCGATGCCCGCCGGGGGGCCGGCGAAGCCCCGCCGGGGGGCCGGCGAAGCCCCGCCGGGGGGCCGGCGAAGCCCCGCCGGGGGCGGGCGAAGCCCCGCTGGGGGCGGGCGAAGTACTGTGGCGCGTGGCCATAGGGGCGGAGCCCCGTGTCGGGCACTCGTATGTATATATACATATATATACATATATACATACATACATATAGATACATATAGACAGTGACGGATCCAGAAAATTAGTAATGGGGGTGCACAAATTGATAATGGGGGTGCACACAAATTTTTTTTAATGCGTCACCGGGTTTTAAAATTTTAACATGGGAGGCCAGACATCAACTTCCGCCCAAAAAAATATTTTGAACGTTTCAATCTTATCGGAGTTGTTTCTCCCTCATCTGGCCACCGTTTTTGACGTATAAGTAGTCAAAATTCATTGCCTCGACGAGAGGAATCCAAATACACTAATCATTTTGAAAAATAATGGGGGTGCCAGTGTCCCTCGGGCCCCCCTCTAGATCCGCCCCTGCATATAGATACATACATACATATAGATACATATATACATGCATACATATAGATACATACATACATACATACATATAGATACATACATACATACATACATATAGATACATATGTACATACATATATATACATATGTACATACATACATATATATACATATGTACATACATACATATATATACATATGTACATACATACATATATATACATATGTACATACATATATATACATATGTACATACATATATATATACATATGTACATACATATATATACATATGTACATACATACATATATATACATATGTACATACATACATATAGATACATATGTACATACATACATATAGATACATATGTACATACATACATATATATACATACATACATACATATGTATATATATACATACATATGTATATATATACATACATATACATATATATACATAAATATATACATACATGTATATACATATATACATATATACATATATATATGTATATAGGGGGCACTGAAAAAACGCGCAGCTCGTTTTTGACAAATATACGCGCTCCCCAGAAAAACGAAAGAAACACCCCCTAGACAGCATTTTTAGAAAAAGTGGTCAACATGAAAGTTGTAGATCTCGTCGAGATCTACAACTTTCATGTGACCACTTTTTCTAAAAATGCTGTTTAGGGGGTCTATTTTCACAAGGCGCAAAGGGGGTTCCGCCCGGTAAATATTACGATTTATATTTATAGCGCGGACCCCCCTTCGCGCCTTTTGAAAATAGACCCCCTAAAGAGCATTTTTAGAAAAAGTGGTCAACATGAAAGTTGTAGATCTCGACAAAATCTACAACTTTCATGTTGACCACTTTTTCTAAAAATGCTGTCTAGGGGGTATTTCTTTCGTTTTTTTCGGGGAGCGCGTTTTTAGGCCCTAACACGCTGCGCGTTTTTACATTTATCCGTATATATATACACACACACACACATATACATATATATATGTATGTATGCGTGCGTTTTTTAGACCACAACTCCTATGATTCTAGTTCTTCATCTCATTCAACCTGTCATTGCAAAACCATTAACATGATTAGAATAACTCCCCACGACACCAAAGATTTTATTTTTGATATGATCACCCAAATTCCTGACCCTACTAAACAAAAAGAACTTTTTGAAAAACTTCAAACTTTAGTTTTACACGATAATTCCATTTTCATAGTCCAACCTTTCAGTATCTCCAAACTCTTCGACAAATACCCACAAACCTCTACCTCCAAGACCCTACATACTCCAGCCATCAAAGAATTACAAACCGAGATCCATCACCTCAAACAAGAAATCCAACTATTAAAAACACTGGTCCATTCACTCGACGTCAAACATCTCACTCATGAAACGCAATTTTCCTTAATCCAAAGTCTTCTCCAACATAACCTTCCCGACCATGACCAACCCTCTACTTCCCTACCACCTCTTACCATCTCTCATACTCCTCCCACAGATGTCTCCTTTCTCTCAACCATTGACCGCATCCAATTCCAGAAATGGTTAATCCATATTACCATTTCCATTCATAATTTTTCACAAACTTTTGTTGCTATGATGGACAGCGGCGCCGATCAGAGCTGCATCTGTGATGACCTCATTCCCACAAAATATTACCAACACACCAATGAACTTTTAATTGCTGCTAACAATTCTCCGTTACAAATACAAGACAAAATTACCCAAGCCTCTATCTGTAATGGTCCATTTTGTTTCAAACATCAGTTTATAATTGTTAATAATTTAAATACTGATATTATTCTTGGCACTCCATTTCTTACTCAAATATATCCTTTCTAAGTATCCCCCAATGGGATTAGTACTAATATTATGGGCCAAACCGTTCTATTTAAATTTATTCGCCCCATATGCCAAAAACAACTAAATCTTCTCCAACAAAATTCTATCTATCATCATATTAATCTTATCCAACAAAAACGCAGCAAACTCCTTTATCTCCAAGATGATCTGTCCCATGCTCACATCGACCACAAACTCACATTGTCCGTTACACAATCCCATGTCCAACAACTGGATGACTTATTTAAACATGAAGTTTGTGTGGAATTATCCAATGCATTTTGGGACCGCAAACAACACATTGTCCGGCTTCCTTATGACAAAGACTTTTCTGAACGCAACATTTCCACTAAGGCACGCCCCATTCAAATGAATGCAGAACTTCTTGAAGTATGCAAAACCGAAATTCAATCTTTATTAGACAAAAAATTAATCCGGCCTTCGCAATCTCCCTGGAGTTGCGCAGCCTTCTATGTCATGAAAAATGCCGAAATTGAACGCGTCACTCCTCGCTTAGTTATTAATTACAAACCTTTAAATAAAGTACTACAATGGATCCGATATCCTATTCCAAATAAACGTGATTTACTCAAACGTTTAAGCACAACAAAAATCTTTTCCAAATTTGACATGAAATCCGGTTTCTGGCAAATCCAGACCGATCCCCAAGATCGATACAAAACCGCATTTACTGTCCCTTTTGGACACTATGAATGGAATGTCATGCCTTTTGGCCTCAAAAATGCTCCCTCCGAATTCCAACACATCATGAACGATATTCTCAATCCTTACTCTACATTTTTTATCGTTTATATTGATGATGTTTTAATCTTCTCCAATTCTATTGATCAACATACTAAACATCTCTAAACCTTTCTCTATGTCATAAAACAAAATGACTTAGTTATTTCTGCACCTAAAATGAAACTATTTCAAACTCAAATCCGTTTTCTTGGACATCACATTCATCGCAATACCATTATCCCCATTCAACGTAGCCTTGAATTTGCATCCAAATTCCCGGACATTATTAAAGACAAAATCCAACTACAACGCTTTTTAGGTTGTCTCAATTATATTTCTGACTTTATTCCTAATCTACGCCAACTCTGCGCCCCACTATACCAACGACTTCAAAAGAATCCACCTCCCTGGACGACCCAACATACTGATATTCTTCATACTATTAAAACAAAAGTTCAATCCCTTTCCTGTCTGTGTTTATCTCATCGAAATGCATTCATGATAGTCAAAACTGATGCCTCCAACATCAGTTACGGTGGTATCCTCAAACAACGTCTCCCACCGTCTACACATGAACATTTAGTCTGATACCATTCTGGTATATGGCTCGGAGCTCAAAAGAATTATTATACTATTAAAAAAGAAATATTAAGCATAGCCAAATGTATTTTAAAATTTCAAGATGATTTAGTTAACAAAAAATTCCTTTTACGCATCGATTGTCAATCCGCCAAATTTATTTTACAAAATGATGTTCAAAATCTAGTTTCCAAACAAATATTTGCCCGTCGGCAAGCTATTTTATCCGTTTTCGATTTTGATATTGAATATATCAAAGGCTCTGACAACTCTCTCCCTGACTTCCATCAGTTCCCACTCAAAATAAATTCACCCCTTTAACCTACTCTGACTTCCTTACTCATATCAACGCATTACCACCTACTCCACTTTCCCTCACTATAAATTATGCTCATACTGATCCCGCATACATTCCTCAACCCATTACTGAGTACATTCATCTTATCCATTTTACTCAAACTCCACCTTATGATGCACTTCAAAAACACGTCAACCACACATTTCCTCCTCACTCCTATTGGCTTGACGAACCACTCAAAACTCAACGGTTTTATGAGCTCATCCTTATTGACACCCACTCCGCCACCATCACTCATACCCATGACAAAAATAATCCCTCTCAAATCGAATTTTCCAAATGCGTCATTCATAACGTAATTGAGTCATCCGTCTGGTCCAATCCCTGGACCCCACACCAATTTTCCGTCCCATTCAACCCCCCTGCCTACACTTACCACGATTACCAACAGGCGTGGTTTCACACACTACTTTTCCGACCCTTCTCTCATTCCTGGTTCATCGTTTTCCACCAATCCTGTCTACCTACTCTTCCGTCTGGTTCTATGACTGGTGGAGATACTATGGTGCCTCCCCCCAAATTCTCCCACCTTCACTCAAACCTACATATCAAACTTGGCTAACCAAATACACAGGTCCAACATTCAAAAAATCCCTCCAATTTCATAACTCCTTCAAAATCTCATGGATCTTTTGTTGGAGTTTCGCCATTGCAAAAACCCATCCCGACGACTTTCCATTTTCCCTCCTTCGCGTATTCAAGGTCAAATGGTGGCCCAAATTCAATACTTACCTTGCCTCTGACCGGGTCGTCCTTCATTACATCCGCACCGGAACCATCCCACCTCCTACTTCCGTTACTCCTACCTCACCCATTCCCGCTCCTCCTACGCCACTCACCCAAACTCCACCACCCAAACCATCTCTCCTCACGACTTCCGATGAGGATGATCTCCAAACCTTTATTCAATTCCAACAATTCAAAAAAATGCAACAACGATATCGCCATACTTCATCCCCCACTTCTGTTCCAGCCACCCCATCTCCTTCTCGCTCGCCCGATCCTTTTGGGGGATCATTCGCACAAGATCCTTACGATGGTTTGGATCTCCTTGATTCCTTATCCAAACCCCTAACGTTATCGGTAGAACGGATTCAAACTACTTAATGGCCCTGTTCAAACGGTACCGGGTCTGACTCATTAAATCCGTTGATAGCTGCGGATTTGCTCAAAATCTGACCCAACTGGCCCGGTTCAAACGGTACCGGGTCTGACTCATCAAATCCGTTGATAGCTGCGGATTTGCTCAAAATCCGATTCAAGCCCGGTTCAAACGGTAACCGATTAGGTATATCAAATCCGTTGATAGCTGCGGATTTGCTCAAAATCCGACTCAAGCCCGGTTCAAACGGTAACCGATTAGGCATATCAAATCCGTTGATAGCTACGGATTTGCTCAAAATCCGACCACCTCTGTATTGAGCCCCGGGGAGCCGTACAGTCCAATTCAGACGATTCCTGCAGCACATTATCCGCACTCAACAACACTGGCCCATGCCAGCTCATAACAGCTCATAAAGCATCCCGCACTCAACAACACTGGCCCATGCCAGCTCATAACAGCAATAAAGCATCCACTCATTCATCCAGCCGTACCAGCACTCAACCATTGCCAGCAATAAAGTTCATAATTCATGCCCACCGACGCAAGATTCCAAAGGCACTCAACCACCAGCACATGCCAGCAATTATTCAAGCTAGCCACGGGGTTTCCTCCGTTTGATTATGGTATCAGAGGGATTACATCTGACTCCGTAAAGTTGGTCAAGCCGTAAGACCGTTGGTAAGCCCGCGATGGGTGTTCCCGGCTGCTAGTCCCTTTACCCCACAACCGTAACCTTTCTTATATCACTATTAAATGACAAACCTTGTTCGTCGGTTTTTATCCCTTTCTCCTTCTAGTTCCTCTTCTTCTCGTACTATTTTAAGTAATGAAGATATTATTCATACTGATTTTCATACTTCTATTCCAACTGAGCAAATTGACAATATTTACAAAATTGGCACCTTTGATTTCAAAACTGCTTTTAGTGTCAAAACTCATGAAGAAACTTTTAATATTCAACAACAATTTCAATCCACCCCTTTATTATCCCATATTGCACTCAAAAGATATACTGACCGCGGATTTCGATATATTCATTTCGGCATGATCCAGGTCGCAGTCAAACCCTTAGTTCATATTGGTGTCAATATTCCTATTTACATGACCCTTCGTGACAAACGACTGGCCCGTTATAAATCTTCTATACTTGCCATGATTCAAACTTACATCTGCAATGACCCTATTTATTTTAATAGCATTCCTAACTTCACCGCCTCTCTTACCGATCCATTAATTCTTGATTCATTAATTCTTGATTCATTAATTCTTGATATTCATTTGCAAGGAAATGAATTCGAGAAACTGGCAGAACAATTCGCCATAGTTTATCACATATATTTTAAACTTATGAGTTCTTGTTTAAATCCTAAACTAAAACTAGGACCAAACATTTCTGATAAAACTGTATTACTACAAATTGATGCTCCTTATTCCAAATCATTTTTCCCTAAAAGATTAAAATGGCACGAAATTACTATTCCTGGTCACTTCAAAATAGAATGTCCCCAACTCCCTCCAAATCTCGAACAAACCGTGATACAGGATGTCATTGAAGAACGCGATGGCACTGTTTTAATTCGGTTTCATTCCTTTACTGAACGCACATCCCATATTCCCCCATACATTCCTTCTCGTTTTTCTGCTTCTTCCACCGACCCACCAGACCTGCCTTCCCACACTCCAGCCATTCATATCCATTATACCTCCCCCTTACCAGATGTCATACATCCTCAGTCCACATCATATTCACCTACATCCACACACATGCACATTCATGGTATTAATGTTATCACATTACTCAAACCTTTTAACCCTAACTTCGCGGAATTATTACTCAAATTCCAAGAAGACTCTCCCTATTATGAATGGTTTTAATTTTTTACTACTCCTACCAAAGATTATTTATATAAAAAATGGAAATTAGATATTATTTGTTCCAAACTTGAATTCAATTTCGAAGTCTGGTTAGAAAATTATCTTCAAACTCAAGCGGCGATTACTTCTCCTTTTTCTCAACCTGCCATCCATGTCCAGACATCCTTACACACTAAATGGCGCTTAACAGATAATACTGTCATTACTGCCATCACACCCTTCTTCAAACCTTACAACTTACCACATCTGATGGTCATGACATCATTGCTACGCCCTTCAAAAAAGGACGTGATGGTCCTGACTCCACTCCTATTCAACTTGATGATATTCGCAAACTATATCATCAAAATAATTATTCCAACCAAATACTTCATACCATCTCCACCCAAATAACATCTTTACATATCGACCCCAAACCAATTCACACTCCCACTCCTCTACCTCTAGGACGATTTCCTTCTAGCAACTCCGCATCACATTTTCAACGACATAGTCTCCCACTTTCTCAAGAGCAACACCTTACTCTTGGTGATGCTTCTATTCTTCAAAAATTACATCAAACACTTACCAATCTTAACAGTCATTTTCCCGGTCCTTCTAAACTCAACACAATTGACCATGACAATCCCCCAATGGACTCATCTACTCCCAGTAGTGATTCCGATACCAACCAACCCCTTCAAAATCTCCTCAGTGACATTGAGCACGACCTCCATAGTGATGCTCCTGATGCTCCTGCTCTAATTAACAAAATTCGACGCCACCAACCACGCTCCACTTTCCCTTCCAAACCACGACGGTACTAGAACAACCCTGACACTCGGAATTACTATCCACGCCCTACACCTCCAGATATTCAATATGAAGAACGTGCCAAATTTCATGCCAAACACTATGATGGTGGTTCCATCTATGAATGGAATATCGATGGCAAAAGTGAATACGAAATTCTCAACACCCTTCAAGAAATGGGCATGGCCAAAATGGCCTACAAAATCAAACATTGCCCTGAAAAGGAAACTGCCAGTATCCTTGTTATCGGGTTTACTGGTCAACTCAAGTATTGGTGGGACAATTCTCTCACCCTTGAAGACAAACATATTATCTTAAATCATACCATTGAAACTGAAGATGAACACGGCGTTATCAAACATGAATCAGACGCCTGTGACTATCTCATTATCACCATTGCCATGCATTTCATCGGAATCCTCGTGAAGAATTAGCTTCTTCCAAAATATTCTTTACCAACCTCCGATGTATGACCCTTTCGGATTTCCGTTGATACAAAGATGTTTTTCTAACTCAGGTCCTCAAAAGACCTGACTCCACTGCCTCCTTCTGGAAAGAAAAGTTCGTCACCAGACTTCCTTCCCTTTTTTCGCAACGTATCATGCTCAATCTCCAAAAGGAAATGGGCATTGACCAAGTTGATTTTACTCAAATGACCTATGGTCAACTCTTTGCTTTTTTCAAAAGCGAAGCCTTGGCAGCATGCCAAGAACTCAAATTTCAAGCCAAATATGGTAGCAAAAGGCACGAACTTGGTTCCTTCTGTGATGCCTTTGGCATTACCGGCCTTTCTGCTCCATCCATTGCACGACGAAAATCCCGCAAGACTTTTCCCTCCTTCTAAACATTATCAGTCAACTCGCCGACCTCCTTTTCCAAACCCTGCACCTCACTACTTTAAACATTCGACTAATCGAACCAAACAACCAAAACATTCTCCCCACATTACTTGTTATAAATGTGGACAAAATGGTCATATTGCTGCAAAATGTCGTAACAAAGGATGCCTCAATCAAATTATCGATGATCTCTCCGATATCGAAGATGATCTCCGCCACCGACTCCACACCAAACTCCATATACTCCAACTCGCTGACGAACACCACAACTCTTATGATTCTAGTTCTTCATCTCATTCAACCTGTCATTGCAAAACCATTAACATGATTAGAACAACTCCCCACGACACCAAAGATTTTATTTTTGATATGATCACCCAAATTCCTGACCCTACTAAACAAAAATAACTTTTTTAAAAACTTCAAACTTTAGTTTTACACGATAATTCCATTTCCCTAGTCCAACCTTTCAGTATCTCCAAACTCTTCGACAAATACCCACAAACCTCTACCTCCAAGACCCTACATACTCCAGCCATCAAAAAATTATAAACCGAGATCCATCACCTCAAACAAGAAATCCAACTGTTAAAAACACAGGTCCATTCACTCGACGTCAAACATCTCGCTCATGAAACACAATTTTCCTTAATCCAAAGTCTTCTCCAACATAACCTTCCCGACCATGACCAACCCTCTACTTCCCTACCACCTTTTACCATCTCTCATACTCCTCCCACAGATGCCTCCTTTCTCTCAACCATTGACCGCATCCAATTCCAGAAATGGTTAATCCATATTACCATTTCCATTCATAATTTTTCACAAACTTTTGTTACTATGATGGACAGCGGCGCCGATCAGAGCTGCATCCGTGATGGCCTCATTCCCACAAAATATTACCAACACACCAATGAACTTTTAATTGCTGCTAAAAATTCTCCGTTACAGATACAAGGCAAAATTACCCAAGCCACTATCTGTAATGGTCCATTTTGTTTCAAACATCAGTTTATAATTGTTAATAATTTAAATACTGATATTATTCTTGGCACTCTATTTCTTACTCAAATATATCCTTTCCAAGTATCCCCCAATGGCATTAGTACTAATATTATGAGACAAACTGTTCTTTTTAAATTTATTCACCCCATATGCCAAAAACAATTAAATCTTCTCCAACAAAATTCTATTTTTCATCATATTAATCTCCTTTACCTCCAAGATGATCTGTCCCACGCTCACATCGACCACCAACTCACACTGCCCGTTACACAATCCCATGTCCAACATCTGGATGACTTATTTAAACAGGAAGTCTGTGCGGAATTACCCAATGCATTTTGGGACCGCAAACAACACATTGTCCGGCTTCCTTATGACAAAGACTTTTCTGAACGTAACATTCCCACTAAGGCACGCCCTATTCAAATGAATGCAGAACTTCTTGAAGTATGCAAAACCGAAATTCAATCTTTATTGGACAAAAAACTAATCCGGCCTTCGGAATCTCCCTGGAGTTGCGCAGCCTTCTATGTCATGAAAAATGCCGAAATTGAACGCGGCACTCCTCGCTTAGTTATTAATTACAAACCTTTAAATAAAGTACTACAATGGATCCGATATCCTATTCCAAATAAACGTGATTTACTCAAACGTTTAAGCACAGCCAAAATCATTTTCAAATTGGACATGAAATCCGGTTTCTGGCAAATCCAGATCGATCCCCAAGATCGATACAAAACCACATTTACTGTCCCTTTTGGACACTATGAATGGAATGTCATGCCTTTTGGCCTCAAAAATGCTCCCTCCGAATTCCAACACATCATGAACGATATTCTCAATCCTTACTCTACATTTTCTATCATTTATATTGATGATGTTTTAATCTTCTCCAATTCTATTGATCAACATACTAAACATCTAAAAACCTTTCTCTATGTCATCAAACAGAATGGCTTAGTTATTTCTGCACTTAAAATGAAACTATTTCAAACTCAAATCCGTTTTCTTGGACATTACATTCATCGCAATACCATTGTCCTTATTCAAAGTAGCCTTGAATTTGCATCCAAATTCACGGTCATTATTAAAGACAAAACCCAACTACAACGCTTTTTAGGTTGTCTCAATTATATTTCTGACTTGATTCCTAATCTACGCCAACTCTACGCCCCACTATACCAACGACTTCAAAAGAATCCACCTCCCTGGACGACCCAACATACCGATATTCTTCATACTATTAAAACAAAAGTTCAATCCCTTCCCTGTCTGTGTTTATCTCATTTAAATGCATTCATGATAGTCGAAACTGATGCCTCCAACATCGGTTACGGTGGTATCCTCAAACAACGTCTCCCACCGTCTACACATGAACATTTAGTCTGATACCGTTCTGGTATATGTCTCGGACCTCAAAAGAATTATTATACTATTAAAAAAGAAATATTAAGTATAGTCAAATGTATTTTAAAATTTCAAGATGATTTAGTTAACAAAAAATTCCTTTTACGCATCGATTGTCAATCCGCCAAATTTATTTTA
The DNA here is from genome assembly GCA_039513925.1 of Platanthera zijinensis. Taxonomy (NCBI): domain Eukaryota; kingdom Viridiplantae; phylum Streptophyta; class Magnoliopsida; order Asparagales; family Orchidaceae; genus Platanthera; species Platanthera zijinensis. The sequence goes on along the minus strand of CM077079.1, from coordinate 249,295,011 downwards.
CAAAATGATGTTCAAAATCTAGTTTCCAAACAAATATTTGCCCGTTGGCAAGCTATTTTATCCGTTTTCGATTTTGATATTGAATATGTCAAAGGCTCTGACAACTCTCTCCCTGACTTCCTTACTCGTGAATTTCTACAAGGAAATGAGCAAGCAACCGGCAACAGCCTCGCCCAAGACTCAAACGCCTCACGATTACGCACTCAAGAAACTTCCACCAGTTCCCACTCAAAATAAATTCACTCCTTTAACCTACTCCGACTTCCTTACCTCATGTCAACGCATTACCACCTACTCCACTTTCCCTCACTACAAATTATGCTCATACTGATCCCGCATACATTCCTCAACCCATTACTGAGTACATTCATCTTACCCATTTTACGCAAACTCCACCTTATGATGCACTTCAAAAACACGTCAGCCACACATTTCCTCCTCACTCCTATTGGCTTGACGAACCACTCAAAACTCAACTGTTTTATGAGCTCATCCTTATTGACACCCACTCCGCCACCATCACTCATACCCATGACAAAAATAATCCCTCTCAAATCGAATTTTCCAAATGCGTCATTCATAACGTAATTGAGTCATCCGCCTGGTCCAATCCCTGGACCCCAGACCAATTTTCCATCCCATTCAACCCCCCTGCCTACACTTACCACGATTACCAACAGGCGTGGTTTCGCACACTACTTTTCCGACCATTCTCTCATTCCTGGTTCATCGTTTTCCACCAATCCCGTCCACCTACTCTTCCCGTCTGGTTCTATGACTGGTGGAGATACTATGGTGCCTCCCCCCAAATTCTCCCACCTTCACTCAAACCTACATACCAAACTTGGCTAACCAAGTCCACAGGTCCAACATTCAAAGAATCCCTCCAATTTCATAACTCCTTCAAAATCCCATGGATCTTTTGTTGGAGTTTCTCCATTGTAAAAACCCATCCCGACGATTTTCCATTTTCCCTCCTTCGTGTATTCAAGGTCAAATGGTGGCCCAAATTACATACTGACCTTGCCTCTGACTGTGTCATCCTTCATTACATCCGCACCGGAACCATCCCACCTCCTACTTCCGTTACGCCTACCTTGTAACACCCCTATCCGTCACATAGCATATAGCAGTAGGTCCGGCCGGGGCCCGACGCCATATACTACGGACAGACCGGTTGGTTACGCGTTGAAACCATTCAACCAATCATGTCGTCCTACACAACACCTAGCGGAAGCAAATTATTAAGTTGCAAAAGAAAATAAGAACCCTGCTACAAAGCATGAATGTCCACTACCAACTCAGGAATGTAATCATACACAAAAGAGAACTGGCCTTAAGGCCTTACAATGTTCACTTAACAAAATAGTGTTTTCCAAACTTCGGCATGCAGGCCGGCCATACATGAAAACGGGAAAGATACATAAGCAATTAGGCCTTCGAGGGCCGGCACAGCCACAAGGGCTTTAGCCCGCTATTTCCCGCTCTGCTCCGCAGCACCTGCAAGCCACAAACCACCGCCCGGTGGCAAACAATAGCAACGGTCAGCAATGCTGACCAAATTATAACGATCCCGCCCCCAAAATCGGGGCGGCAATGCTCTTTCCCTACACTTCATTAGTATAGGCAATGCTATTAATGTGAACACACATCAACACAGGCGTAGGCTCGCACAGCCACACACCCCGTGCACTCAGGGCACATTCTCGGCGAACCGGCCAACGTCACGTCAATTCAAGCCATAGACGTTCCCAATCCACCACCGCCTCTTGAACGGTCGTCCATATGAGCATTTTGCCTTCCTGGCCTTGGTCACGGCAATTTAAGCCATAGACCGCCGAAGACCCTCATCCATGCCAACGGTCCTACCGAACGACATAGACCGGGTACGGTTCCGCCTGACCCGTGCTCATACCGCAACGGTAATTTAAGCCATATGCGCAGGTCAAGACTCACCGAGTCCCGTTTCCTCCATAACAATCACATAACCCAGTTATGTTCACGTTGGCTCCCCGGCCACCGTGTTGGCAAAACCCGCCTTTGCCCAGTTTTCTGGGTGCACCTTGGAGTTAATCTCCAAGGCTCCCTGATGCAAACTACCACGTAGATAAGATCAATCCTAACTCTAGAGGGGGGGTGAATAGAGTTATTTAAAATAGTTTTGCAAATAAAAACTTGAGTGGAGAGAAAGTTTATATTTACTTAGTGTATGGTGCTATAGCAAATAATCAGAGTAAAAAGAAATTCACAGCACAAAGCAAAACACAAAGAAACAAGCAATCCAGACGACACAAGGAGCTATAGTGGTTCTCCAAAATCCTGAGTAGTCCACTCTTCTATCACCCTTGATAGGAATCCACTTCAAGAAGAGTTGATCAGGTGTCTTGAGCACCAGAGAGTTTTTGACCAGGTTCTCACAAACCAAAGGAGCTGATTTTGACCAGGTTTCAGCAAAACCAAAAGTAACTTTTGAAGGGAGTTAAAACCCTGTACAGAAAGAAAAAGAAAAAGAGGTGATGATGTCTTCTCTATCAACAAGTAGAGAGAAACAAAGTGGATCTGTAGATGTTGTCAAAGCTCCCCCTGAGATCAAGAAGTAGTTCAGGAAGAAGAGCTCTGCACAAGGGTGACAGGTCTTCAAGGATCTGATTTGCTCCAGCAAGGGATGATCCAAGAAAGTTGGATGGTTATGTCTGAAGCAATCAGAATTCCTGTGAGTGAGCTTTCAAAAACAATATCACAGAGAGAGAGCAGCTGAAGTCCTGTATTGTTGTTCTATATCTCTCTGTCTAGCTGAATGAATAATATATCTGAGTCTTCTTCTTCCTTTTTCTTTGATAGCCGTTGGCAGTCAGCATTAAATGCTTTCCTTAAATGTCCATGCCTCAAAGGAAATGTCAGACAGACATTCCTCAGAAAATTCCTTGAGCCATGCACCAGATATGCTGTAACGGCCAATAAATCTTCAGCATTAATTGTCTGACAGAAGGAATTTGAATTCCTATTCAAAACTGACGGAAGTCTGGAAAACGTCGAGCTCACAGTAAAACGTCGATCTGAGCACGACACACATCGGCCAGAGAGGGTTTTCTGTAAGCAGAACTGGGTTCGACGGAACGTCGAGCTGAGGTCGACTCCACGTCGAGCTGAGGTCGACTCTGCGTCGAGCTGAGATCGACTCTGCGTCGAGCTGAGGTCGACTCTGCGTCGAGCTGAGATCGACTCTGCGTCGAGCTGAAGTCGACTCTGCATCGAGCTGAGAGTTACTCTATCTAGCCTAAGTGACCTTTATAACAACAAGGAGGTCACAACACAAAATCCCTATAGAAATATAGTCATCCTGATCCAAATAGTAATAGGGTGTTCCAACAATCTCCCCCTATTTGGATTAGGATTACTATTTACATGAATTTAGGGATTCAAAGAGAAGTAAAGCAAAAATATAATTCAATACAATACAACCAGACATATGACAGAATAAAAAAGCAGCATATATATAACACTATATAGCAGCAGTAATGTTTAAATGTCCTGTGTCCAGCAGATAGAAAGAATTAAAACACCTTACTTTACTTTTCCTGTGGGACTTTGTCTTGATCACCTTTCTTGAAGATAATTTCTCTATTAGGATTTGAAGCCTCCTTCTTGGATCTGTAATCATCAGCTGCACCTAAGGATTTCTGATCTCTTACACTAGGTGGTACAGCTGCAGGATGGAGTTGCATATATCTGTCTGAGTCAAAGAACTTCTTTGAATTATATTTCTCCAATTCCTCTCTCCTTTGGTCTGACATTGTGCTGATGTGAGAGGTGTCCAAACCTCTTTCTCTAGCTTTGTTAATCTCATTTAGAGCAGCCATCTCAGTCATTCTAGCTTTCTAGTAAGCTAGAGTTTTGGTGGGATCTTCAAAAGGTACTGCTGGTTCAAATCTGTTGGAGGAGAGTTCTTGGGTAGTTCTTGGGGTGAGGTCAGCTCTAGGTCTGTAAGGATAGGGACCAGAGGTTGGATCAATGGATCTTCCCCTTTGATAAGGTTGAGAACCTGATCTTCCTCTGGACTGCCTGCCTCTGTTGTGTCCTCTTTGCTGATTTCCCCTTTGCTGACTATCTCCTTGGGATCTTCTTGATTGATAGGTCTTTCCATGTAGAGATGATGGGGCTGGATTGGAAGATAGACTTGCACCGACACCTGCATCTGGAGGAGGTGGAGGTGGAGGCTGATGGACAGGCTTGGAGGGGCCTTCATTAAACTTTCTTTTCTTCTTCATTGCCTTTCTTTGGTTTTGAGAATACTGCATCCATGGCTCTGTAATTTCACAGTTGTATTTGATGTAATAGGGGATGTCATGGTCTGTGGCTCTAGCCATTGGAACTCTTTTCAAAGCTTTTGATCTTGCTTTCCTCTTCCTTGCAATGGTTGCAGAGGAGTCATCAGAATCAGTGACAAACTCATCTTCTGAACTCTGAGATTCATCATAGGGATCTATGTACTTTCTTTTGGAGATAGGAAAAGTGATGGAGGCTGGAGCTGCTGAGGAGGTGACTGGAGGAAGATCAGCTGTCAGAGGGGAGGAGGAGTCTACCACTGCAGGAGAGGGAATAGCCTCAGGAGCCATAGAGACTGAAGAGGCTGGTTCTTGAAGGCCTTGGGAGACATGGGTCTCAACTGCATCAGGTGTCTCAATTACTTCACCTGAAGTTTCAGCAGCTATTATTATTTCAACTTCATCACTAGCAGGAGCCACTGCTACCACTGCTACATCAGGGATCAGGGTCTTCTGAAAAGGGATAATAGCCCTAGACAGGTCTTCTTGAAGCTGTTCTGAATTTTGAGGAGGAGCCTCAGATGCTATCTGAACTTCTGCTGCTGAGACTGTCTCTGAACAAGTCTGTACAAGCTGAACTGATGAAGGATGCAGCTCTTCTTCTGCTGACATCTCCCCCTGCCTAGAATCAGTGGCAGCTGACTCTAGGCCCCCAGAAGAAGGGCATGCCAGATGAGAGGAGAGGGAGGAGACAGAGGCAGAGAGAGTTCTCAGGGAAAGGAGGAGAGGAGCCAGCTTGGCATCCAAGAGGGAGGAGAGCCTAGGGGCCAAAAGGTCAAAAATCTGATTGGCCAAGGGCAGGAGAGCTACTTGCTCAAGTGGGACTTGAGTAGAGGTAGAGGGAGTAGCAGAAAATGTAAATGTAGAAGATGTTGTGGGTGGTGCAGACAAGGGAGGTGTAACTGGTTCATGGATGGAGGAAAAGAGCAGTTCTGAAAAAGTTGATGAATGATGGAAGTCATGAGGAGAGGAGGTAGAGGCATCCATGAAGGAGTCTTCATGAATGTCAAAGGAGAAGAGGTCCTCATGAGATGAGGAATCCAAGCTTATGGGAAGGACAGTTGTGTGTGGTGGCAGGGAGGATGCAATAGTAGAGATGGATGAAGGGATGGGTTGAGTGGATGAGAGGATTGTTGTTGAGGGGATGAAGGTGGATGGGAGGGAGAGGGAGGGAGATGGCAAATTCCTTGCTTCTGGACCAGTGGACTGAGGGAGAGTGACCTCTACAGTCCTGGTGTCTGCAGAAGTCCTCATTGCTGCTGCTGCTGCCCTGGGATTCACAATTTTTCTGTCCCACTTGCCAATCAGTGCACAAGTGAGCCTCTTGGAAGCATTGATGTGCTTCTTTGAGGACACAAGCAGCTGGGGGCAGCAGTGGTTCAGAATCAACCCAAGAACCCTTCCAAAGTGGACAGAGTTCTTATCCAATTTCTTCTTAATCATTTCAAAAACAATCAATCCCCAGTTGGGATGTTTCTTATCCAAGATTGCAGCCATAAGGCAAAACTGATGCCTAGTAATGGCATCATGTGCAGTCCTCTTTGCACAGATTACTTTGCCTGTGATGTCTGCTAACAACCTATACTCCATAGCTAGGTTAACTTTTAGGAGTTTAGAGGGGTTACCAGCAGCATGCCCCATCCTGTCCAGCATCAAAGCATACTCTTCCACAGAGAGTTCTATTCCATCATCTCCAGCAGCAAAACTGAAAACTTCTGAGATGATTTGGGGTGATATAGCTACCTCATTCCCTGAAATTTGCCCGGTCAAAGTATTGTTATCTGAGTTAACTGCTGTAAGGGTCCATTCTTTGATCTCCAGCTCTGGAAGAGGGATCCTGGTTGACATAAAGTTGACCAGGTGCTGCTCCTTGAAAAGTTCCAGAATATCCAGAAAGTACTGTGGTGATCCATCAAATGAGTCGAAGTCGATGTCGAAGCCTGAATCGAACTTCATGGCCGCCAAAGCACCTGCAGTGATTGCCATTTTCCTGCAAAAAAAAATACCTTCCAAGATCAAGAGTAAAGTATTTGGAGGGAGAAAGCTTGAGCAGAAAATATGAAAGCGCAACTGCGAACGACGGAGAAAAATGATTTTATACTTAGGGTTCGACGCAGAAAAGGAAAGAACGTCGAGCTCAGTTCGACGCTCTAAGGCTCTAGGAGAACTGAAACGACTCAACAGCGTGCAGCTTAGGTCGACGTTCGACGCTTGGGCTGATGCTATATGTCGAGCTCAGGTCGACGTTGAACGAAGACGTCGTCCGGAGAGAAAGAAACTCAAGAAGCCAGGGAGCTGTGAACTTAGTTCGACGCTAGAAGCTGAGTTCGACGTTCGACGCTTTTGAGGGCGACGGACCGTCGATCTCCGTTCGACGCAGCGTCGAGCTTAGTTCAGAGCTCAAAGAAACCACTCAGACAGAGGAATTTTAAAATGAAATTTTTCCTATTCCTGTTAATTAGGGGTTTCAAAATCTTGGAGTTTTAATTTATGCTGTCTCCATCTAGCATTCCCAACTGATTGAGGAAGAAGAAGTGCTTCTTTTCATCCAAGGGCTTGGTGAAAATATCTCCTCTTTGTAGTTCAGTGGAAATGTATTCTAGTGCAATTTTCTTCTTTTCTACATTATCCCTTAAGAAGTGATGTCTGATCTCTATGTGCTTGGTCCTACTATGGAGAACTGGATTTTGAGCAATTGATATTGCACTGGTATTATCACAAAAGATTTTAGACATCTCTAAGTTGTAGCCATAGTCTAGGAGCTGGTTTTGAATCCACAAAATCTGTGAGCAACAACTGCCTGCAGCCATGTATTCAGCTTCAGCAGTTGATGTGGACACAGAGGTTTGTTTCTTACAGAACCAGGAGACAAGTCTATTACCAAGGAATTGACAAGTTCCACTGGTGCTTTTCCTGTCTACTCTACATCCAGCATAATCAGAATCTGAAAATCCAGTTAGATCAAATCCTGAGTCATGTGGATACCAGAGACCTAGATTAGGACAACTTTTTACATACCTAAGAATCCTCTTAACTAATGTGAGGTGGGACTCTCTAGGGCTTACTTGGAATCTAGCACAAATGTATGTGGCAAACATTATATCTGGTCTAGTAGCTGTTAGATAAAGTAATGAGCCAATGATTGCTCTATAGCTTGTCTGATCAACTGGTTTTCCAGATTCATCAGCATCTAAAACAGCATTTGTAGGCATAGGTGTTTTCATAGAGGATGCTTCAGACATTCCAAATTTCTTAACCAGTTCTCTTGCATACTTGGTTTGAGAAATGAAAATGCCATCCACATGTTGTTTAACTTGCAATCCTAGAAAGAAAGCAAGCTCACCCATGCTACTCATTTCAAACTTTGAGTGCATAAGTTGTGAGAACTTTTTTGCATAAGTTTGAATCAGTAGACCCAAATATGATGTCGTCTACATAAACTTGTACTAGTAGGGTATGGGACCTATGGGTTCTAACAAAGAGAGTTTGGTCTACTCTACCCCTTTTAAAATCATTTTCCAACAAAAAACAAGCTAAGGTCTCATACCAAGCTCTAGGGGCTTGCTTGAGACCATATAAGGCTTTATGCAGTTTAAAAACATGATCAGGAAAGGTTGGAGAGATAAAACCTGGAGGTTGCTTTACATAAACCTCTTCCTTGATGTCTCCATTGAGAAAAGCACTCTTGACATCCATCTGATATACCTTGAATCTCTTGTGAGCTGCATATGCAAGAAAGATTCTTATGGCCTCCAACCTTGCAACTGGTGCAAAGGTTTGGTCATAATCAATTCCTTCTTCTTGGCAATATCCTTGTGCAACAAGTCTTGCCTTGTTTCTCACAATTATTCCTTGATCATCCAACTTGTTCCTGAATACCCATTTGGTTCCAACAATTTGCTGGTTTCTTGGTCTTGGTACTAATTCCCAAACTTTATTCCTTTCAAATTGATTCAACTCTTCTTGCATTGCAATGATCCAGTTTGGATCTTGCTCTGCATCTTGTATGGTTTGAGGCTCAATTTGAGAAAGAAAGCAAGTGTGCATAATATTTTGATTAACTTGATTCCTTGTTTGCACACCTACTGAGATATCTCCAATTACTTGTGAAATTGGGTGATCTCTTGCTGTTACTAAATCAACAAGGGGTGTTGATGATGCATCAACCTGTGTTGTTGTTTCCTCTTGTGGAACAACAACTGGTTCTTCAATTTGTTGACCATTTGAGCTTTCCAAACCCTGAGATTCCTCTTCATTGTCACTGAGTTCAGTGTCTTGCTGAATTGTTGAAGGTAATGACCCTTTGTCTGTGATGGTAAGCTGCTTCAGATTTTCTGAAATTGAATGTTCCTGCAAATTGCTTATGGTAGAAGTCTCCTTCTCCTTATAAGACATGTTAGTTTCATCAAATGTAACATGCATGGATTCTTCAATTTTATTTGAGCACTTGTTAAAAACCCTATAAGCCTTGCTAGTCATGGAGTATCCCAGAAACACTCCTTCATCAGCTTTGGCTTCAAATTTAGCTAGGTATTTCTTGTCATTATTGTGAATGAAGCAAATGCAACCAAAAATTTTGAAATAATTTACTTTAGGTTTCTTCCCTTTGAGTAACTCATAGGGAGTCTTACCCTTTAGTTTGTGTATCAGGCTTCTATTCAAAACATAGTTGGAGGTGTTCACAGCCTCTGCCCAAAAGGTTAGAGGGAGGTGAGCATCTGTCAACAATATTGTGGCAGATTCAATAAGGGTTCTGTTTTTCCTTTCAACTACCCCATTTTGTTGAGGAGTTCTTGGAGCTGAGAAAGTGTGCCTGATACCTTCCTTCTGACAGAACTCTAGCATGAGAAGAGAATCAAACTCTGTCCCATGATCACTTCTGATCAGGGCAATGTGAGTATTGAACTCAATCTGTATGCCTTTGAGAAAATCTGTCAAAATCTTGAAGTTATCAGACTTCTTTCTCAGAAAGAACACCCAAGTGAATCTTGAGAAGTCATCTACAACTACTAGAGCATAGGATTTCCCTCCTAGGCTTTGTACATTAATTGGTCCAAACAGGTCCATGTGCAATAAGTACAAAATTCTAGGTGAGTCACTCTTATTAAGTGACTTGAAACTGTTTTTAGTTTGCTTGCCTAACTGACAGGCCTTGCAAAGTCCTTCCTTCTTGTAGGGACCAGAAGGTAGTCCTCTAACAAGGTTGTCTTTGGATAACTTAGCAATGGTTCTAAGGTTCACATGTCCTAGTCTTTTATGCCAAAGTTCATTAGGTTTGCTAAGGGAGTTAAATAAACATATATCTACTTTCGATGAGTTGAAATCAACTAGGTATATGTTATCTTGTCTATTACCAATTAAAACAATGTTGTTGTTTAATGCAATATTGCATGCTGAGTTGGTAAACCAAACCTGATAACCAGCATCACATAGCTGGCTGATGCTGATTAAGTTGTGCTTTAGTCCTTCCACATAGGCCACTTTCTTAAATGTGATTGACCCTATCTTGACTTGGCCATAGCCTTTTGTTTGTCCAAAGTTTGAATCTCCAAAGATTACTTTGGGTCCATGTTTAGCTTTGAAGGACACAAGGTTCTCCTTGTTGCCAGTCATGTGCTTTGAGCACCCACTATCCAAGTACCACTGCTGGTTCTCACTTGGATAGGTCTTTATCTGCACATACAACAAATCAATTGTTTTTGACCCAGTTTACCTTGGGCCTTTCTTGATATCCTTTAAATTCTGAAATAAAAGACATCTCAGGTTGACTCTTATAGCCTACAGGATGATATCTTCTAGGAGGTATTATCCATTCAGCATAAGGGTTAAAGTGATGAGATGTGGAGCTGGAATTAAATTTTGAATTAACCCCTGAGAGCTGACTTTTGCTCTGAACTTGGCTCGACGCACGTCGAGCTTCGGTCGACGGACTCTGGTGAGTGCGTCGAGCTCCATTCGACGGCGAAGGCTTGCTTTGTTCAGAGGGTAGAAGGCGTCGACCTGAGTTCGACGTTTTCTTGCGATTACGTCGAGCTCTGGTCGACGTCCGTCGAGCTTCGTTCGACGCTTCTTGTCCAGTTTCCTGGGTTAAGTCAGCATTCTTCCTAGCCACTATCAAGACTCCTTTACCTTTGTCACTGGTAAATTTGATTGGAGTTGTCAGCACTATGGGTTGGCTGGATGAAGCACCCAAGCCCAGTGTACCATTCAATCTTGAGTTCACTGTACTTGTGATGTCCATTAATTTGATACTTCTCCCATTAAGGGTTTCTTCAAATTGTTTGGCCTTAGATAGCTCACCTTTCAGTGAAGCTATCTCCTCCCCACACTGCTTCAACTCTTCTAAGAGTCTAAGATTATCTGAGTTAATGGATTTGCATTCAATTAATTGTTCTCTGAGAGTTTTAATCAACTTTTGAGATTCAATCAAGTCAATGCACATAGATTTGAACTCAGATTTAAATTCATCAGAGGTAAAATCAAATGAATCTATTACCTGATCCTCAGTAAGTTCCTGATCAGATAGGTAGTCAGCATCAGGCTCTGAATCAGTGTTCTTTTGAGATGCACTGATGGCCATCATGCAGAATCCTTTTTCTTCTGCATCATCCTCATCATCACTAGAGCTGGATGATGAATCAGACTCATCAGAGTCACTCCAGGATTCAGCCACAAATCCTTTTCTGGTGTGCTTGCTGTTGCTGGAGGAAGGCTTGTCATGGTACTTCCTTGACTCCTTATCTTTCCTTTTATCTTTTCTTTCCTTCTTGTCCCTTCTGTCTTTATCTTGATTTTCTGGACAGTTGGGGAAAATGTGTCCTGGTTTCCTGCAGCCAAAGCAGATAATATCTTTATTAGTAGATCTGTCATACCTTGGCTTGTCTTTGTCTTTGGATGACCATCTTCTGAAGTTCCTTTTATTCAGCTTATTGAACCTTTTGACCAGTAGGCTCATAAGCTCTTCACTTCCCAACACCTTTTCTTTAGGTTCTTCTTCCTGTGCTTTGAAGGCAATGGTTTTCTCAACCTTTTCTGTTGGTGTGGATGTCTTCTGCTCTTCTTCTCTCTTCTTAATGAATTGCTCATAACTCTTGAGCTTTCCTAGAAGAGCTTCTGTGGATAACTCACAGACATTTCTTCCATCTTTAATCGACCAGATTCTTGAGTCCCAAGAGCTAGGGAAACAAGTCAGTATCTTGTCATTTATCTCAGTGAGAGATATGTCCTTTTCTAGTGATCTAAGCTCACTGATGATTAGGCTCAGTCTGTTGTACATGTCAGCAACTGACTCAGACTCTGCCTTTTTGAAGTTCTCATACTGGGTGATGAGGTAGGATCTCCTATCCTTTCTTTCATCTGCAGAACCTGATACAATTTCTGAAAGTTTTTCCCAGATCTCTTTGGCAGTATTGCATTCAGCTACTTTCTGGAAAATGTCATCTGACATGGTTTGAGCCAAGATGTTCATGGCTTTAGCATCTGCTGCCTTCCACTTCTTTATGTCAGCATCAGTTCCTGAAGGAGGAGGAACAGCTGATGTACTTGTTTCTGTGGGAGGCCTTGGACAATCTGTCAACACAGAATTAAAGATGTCCTCATCAAATGAATTCATGTAAAGTTTAATCCTTGCTTTCCATAGTGCAAACTTAGAGAGATTACACATAGGAGGTTTGGTGCTAGCAAAGTCCTTGTTTTGTGCCATGAGTTTTAAAGATAAGTAAAACTAAAAGAAATAACCCTTTTGAGAGAAATGATCTTATCAGAGATCTTTTGATCCAGGTGTTAGCCTGTATGAATGATCAACCTCCCTCTGATACCAATTGAAAGTGTAGGATAAGATCAATCCTAACTCTAGAGGGGGGGTGAATAGAGTTATTTAAAATAGTTTTGCAAATAAAAACTTGAGTGGAGAGAAAGTTTATATTTACTTAGTGTATGGTGCTATAGCAAATAATCAGAGTAAAAAGAAATTCACAGCACAAAGCAAAACACAAAGAAACAAGCAATCCAGACGACACAAAGAGCTATAGTGGTTCCCCAAAATCCTGGGTAGTCCACTCTTCTATCACCCTTGATAGGAATCCACTTCAAGAAGAGTTGATCAGGTGTCTTGAGCACCAGAGAGTTTTTGACCAGGTTCTCACAAACCAAAGGAGCTGATTTTGACCAGGTTTCAGCAAAACCAAAAGTAACTTTTGAAGGGAGTTAAAACCCTGTACAGAAAGAAAAAGAAAAAGAGGTGATGATGTCTTCTCTATCAACAAGTAGAGAGAAACAAAGTGGATCTGTAGATGTTGTCAAAGCTCCCCCTGAGATCAAGAAGTAGTTCAGGAAGAAGAGCTCTGCACAAGGGTGACAGGTCTTCAAGGATCTGATTTGCTCCAGCAAGGGATGATCCAAGAAAGTTGGATGGTTATGTCTGAAGCAATCAGAATTCCTGTGAGTGAGCTTTCAAAAACAATATCACAGAGAGAGAGCAGCTGAAGTCCTGTATTGTTGTTCTATATCTCTCTGTCTAGCTGAATGAATAATATATCTGAGTCTTCTTCTTCCTTTTTCTTTGATAGCCGTTGGCAGTCAGCATTAAATGCTTTCCTTAAATGTCCATGCCTCAAAGGAAATGTCAGACAGACATTCCTCAGAAAATTCCTTGAGCCATGCACCAGATATGCTGTAACGGCCAATAAATCTTCAGCATTAATTGTCTGACAGAAGGAATTTGAATTCCTATTCAAAACTGACGGAAGTCTGGAAAACGTCGAGCTCACAGTAAAACGTCGATCTGAGCACGACACACATCGGCCAGAGAGTGTTTTCTGTAAGCAGAACTGGGTTTGACGGAACGTCGAGCTGAGGTCGACTCCACGTCGAGCTGAGGTCGACTCTGCGTCGAGCTGAGATCGACTCTGCGTCGAGCTGAGGTCGACTCTGCGTCGAGCTGAGATCGACTCTGCGTCGAGCTGAAGTCGACTCTGCGTCGAGCTGAGAGTTACTCTATCTAGCCTAAGTGACCTTTATAACAACAAGGAGGTCACAACACAAAATCCCTATAGAAATATAGTCATCCTGATCCAAATAGTAATAGGGTGTTCCAACAATCCGTACTAACGAGGTAGCACTCTCCACCTCCTATTTCTTGTACAACCTTGCCTCACCCGCTTCAAGCCACGATAACGGCGTGTGACACTTCCTACCATACAGGGCCTCGAAGGGCGCCATTTGTATACTCGCTTGGTAGCTGTTGTTATACGCAAACTCCACCAAATAAAGGTGGTCTTCCCAATGCTTCCCGAAGTCTAGAACACACATGCGGAGCATGTCCTCCATCGTTCTATTGACCCTCTCGGTCTGCCCATCCGTCTGCGGATGGAAAGCTGTGCTGAACTTTAACTTTGTTCCCAGCATCTGCTGCACCAACCTCCAATCATTTGACGTGAACCGCCCATCGCGATCACTCACAATGCTACGGGGCACACCATGCAGCCTAACAATATTGTCGACATACAACTTTGCCAATTTCTCCACTGGATCATCCTTCCTATGCGGAATGAAATGCGACACCTTGGTTAGTCGATCTACGATCACCCAGATGGCGTCGTTCTCCTTCTGCGACCTTGGCAACCCGTGCACAAAGTCCATAGATATATCATCGAATTTCCACTCCGGTATAGGCAAGGACTTCAGAAATCCTCCTGGCTTTTGGCACTCCGCCTTCACCAAGGCGCACGTTTGGCATTTAGCCACGTACAACGCCACATCTTTCTTAAGCCCCGGCCACCAAAACAGCTTCTTGAGATCACGATACATCTTCGTGCTCCCTGGGTGGATTGAGTACTTGGTATGATGAGCCTCGTACATCAACTCCGCCCGGAGGTTACCCCCACTCGGGACGCACAACCGATGATCCTTCCTTAACAAACCATCATCCACCGAGAACTGGGAATTTGACCCATCCAGAGCGGCCTCCAAAAGCTCCTTCATGGAGTCATCTAACTCCAATGCCTGCCGAACCCGGTTAGCCAGGTCATACTGCACCTCTGTCCAGTTTAACATTGCTTTGGCGCTCGTCTGCTTGTCAACGCAACAGATCTCAAGCTCCTCCAACTCCCGCACTAGCCGCTCATCATGCACCGACAACCAGTTGGCTCGGGCGGGAGCCCTGCGGCTCAGCGCATCCGCAACTGCGTTGCCCTTCCCGGGTACATAATGTATCTTGAAAGTCTAGTCCCCCAGGAACTCCATCCACCTCCTCTACCTCATATTAAGGTCCTTTTGATCCAACAAGTATTTTAGGCTCTTGTGATCGGTGTATATATCGACTCTTACGCCGTATAGGTAGTGCCTCCACAACTTGAGTGCAAAAATCACGGCCGCCAACTCCAAGTCGTGCACCGGATAATTTCTTTCATGCACTTTCAGCTGACGCGATCCATACACGATCACACTTCCATGCTGCAACAACACGCAGCCCAAGCCACTACCCGAAGCGTCGCTATACACCTCAAAGCCCTCGGTCCCACTCGGCGAACTAAGCACTGGCGCCGTGGTCAACCGCCTCTTCAGCTCCTCAAAAGCTTGCACGCACTCTTGCGTCCACAAGAATTTCTGATCCTTCCTTGTCAACTTCGTGAGAGGTAACGCTACCCGCGAGAAGTTCTCTACGAAGCGCCTGTAATATCCGGCAAGCCCGAGAAAACTACGGACTTCCGCGACAGAAGATAACGCAGGCCACTCCCGTATCGCAACAATCTTCGCCGGATCCACCGCTATACCTTCCCCACTCACTATATGACCAAGGAACACTACCGAGGGTAGCCAGAACTCGCACTTGGAGAACTTTGCGTAAAGCTCATTCCTCCTCAAAGTCTCCAACACCAAATGCAAATGCTTGAAGTGGTCTTCTTCGCACTGCGAGTATACCAAAATATCGTCAATAAAGACGATCACAAAGCGATCCAGAAAATCTCAGAACGTCCTGTTCATCAGATCCATAAACACCGATGGCGCATTCGTCAGTCCAAACGGCATGACCGTGAACTCGAAATGCCCATACCTCGTACTGAACGCCGTCTTCGGGATATCACACTCCCTGATCCTCAGCTGATAGTACCCTGACTTCAAGTCCAACTTGGAGTATACCGACGATCCGACTAACTGATCAAAGAGATCATCAATCCTCGGGATCGGGTACTTATTCTTCTCCGTCAGCTTGTTCAACTCTCTGTAGTTGATACACAGCCGCATACTCCCGTCCTTCTTCTTAACGAAGAGGACCGGTGCGCTCCAAGGCGACGAGCTTGGACGCACATATCCTTGCTCCATCAGCTCCTCTAGCTGAACTTTCAACTCTGCCATCTCCTTAGGCGCCAACCTATACGGAGCACGTGACACCGGTTTGGCCCCCGGTACGAGCTCGATGGTGAAATCAATCTCCCGCTGCGGTGGGGCTCCAGGAAGGCTATCCGGGAACACATCGGGGTATTCGCAAACCACGGGGATGCTATCCAACGGGGACTTTGGCTCCACAGCCCCCACTATTGCAAAGAACAGCTCTGCACCAGCACGAACTGCCTTCACCACCTGAAGAGCAGACATCAGTGTCCTGCTCGACCCCTTTAACCCCTCGAATGTAGTCTCCCGCCCTACACCCAGCTTGACCTCCTTCCGGTCACAGTCAATCCAAGCTTTCTGCTCTGACAGCCAATCCATTCCAAAGATCACGTCGAACTCTACTAGCGGCAGCAATGATGCTAGCAAGTCGAACTCTTGGCTCCCAATGTGAACCTTTACGGCGCACACCCTGTCCGCACGCATCGAGCACCCATTCGGTAGCAGCACATCCAACTTGTCCTTCGCCATCGAAGAAGGGACTCCGATGCGCGATATAAAGCTTTCGGACAAGAAGGAGTGTGAAGCTCCCGTATCGAACAGTGCCCGTGCCGGAACTATCGCTAATCTCAACAAAGCCTATACAAACAATATTAGGCTAACAAGCAATAGATAACGGTATTAAAGCTAACTTGCTATAAATTAACTCATACCTGTCACCACATCCGCTTGCTTGATGGCCTCTTGCTGGCCCAAGTTATAGACTCTAGGCTGAGTCGGAGCATAGTGGGACGCGGTCGACTCCACCGCTTTGCCCTTCTCCTCGTAGGTAGATCCTTGTTTCCTTTCGGACTTTGAGCGTCCACTCCAGCAATCACGGGCAAAGTGCCCCAGCTTCCCACACGTGAAACAAGCGCCCGGGGTTCGATTGGTAGTTGTCCCCGAGGCACCTGAAGCAGCTGGACCCGACGTCTTAGCTTTCTTATAGAATCTGCGGTAGCCCGACTTCGACGTAGTCGGTTCCTTGAACTCCGCTTTCTTGCTACCGGATTCCTTCTTTGCTTGGACATTCTTCATGTCCTTCTCCAAGGACCGGGCCGAATTGACCAGGGTCATGAAACCCTGCGCCTTGGGCCCCGACAGTAGCAACCTTAAATCATCTCTTAGCCCTTCATAGAAGCGACTCGTCTTGCGCTCCTCGTCTGCGAAGGTAGCGCCGGCATATCTCCCCAACCGAGTAAACTCGTGGAGGTACTCATCAACGGTACAATCCCCTTGCACCAACTTCTGAAATTCGCTTTCTAGCGCAATCCTTTGTGCCGAGGGGAGGTATCGAGCCATGAATAGTCTCGCAAACTCCTCCATCGAAACTTCGGCCAACGGCCTTCCCCGCAACTGATGTAGCTCTAGGCCTTCCCACCATAACCTTGCGTCCCCATCCAAAAGGAACGTCGCTATAGTGGTCTTCTGCCACTCTTCCGTCTCCGTCGCAGTCATCACCCTGTTGACCCTTGAGAGCCAATCCTCTGCTTGGGTCGGGGTTTCTGCGCCCGTGAATACAGGTGGGTGAAAGCCCATCACGTGCTTCAGTTGTCTTTCCGTTGCTCTCCGAGGCAACTCTGGCTCCAACACTACTTGCTCAACCCTCCTTTGCTCTGCCGTCTGAAGCGGTACTTGCTCCATAGCAGGAGCGGGCTGCTGCACCTGCCTTGCAGGCTGCGCATTGATCATTGCCATGACCGCTTCTGCCACCAACCTAATGGTCTCGGCAGACGGAGGTGTTGCAGGCGCATCGCTTGGCGCACTGCTCGCCTCAGAACCTGGTCGTTCAGATGGCCCAGCACCACTTTTGGTCACCTATAATCGTGCAAAACACCGATAAGCGACCCAAAAAATTACTGCAAACAGCAATTATAGGAACACGCAGGTTCCTCAAACATGTATATTTTCATTCCTAAGTGGACATTCATGGGTTCTTTTCATGTTATAACGATGACACACGCATGTGCTCACCACCCCTTAAAGTGAATTCGTCCACGAATTCATTTAAGCTTGACCGAAACCAGTAGTCTGATACCAATTTGTAACACCCCTATCCGTCACATAGCATATAGCAGTAGGTCCGGCCGGGGCCCGACGCCATATACTACGGACAGACCGGTTGGTTACGCGTTGAAACCATTCAACCAATCATGTCGTCCTACACAACACCTAGCGGAAGCAAATTATTAAGTTGCAAAAGAAAATAAGAACCCTGGTACAAAGCATGAATGTCCACTACCAACTCAGGAATGTAATCATACACAAAAGAGAACTGGCCTTAAGGCCTTACAATGTTCACTTAACAAAATAGTGTTTTCCAAACTTCGGCACGCAGGCCGGCCATACATGAAAACGGGAAAGATACATAAGCAATTAGGCCTTCGAGGGCCGGCACAGCAACAAGGGCTTTAGCCCGCTATTTCCCGCTTTGCTCCGCAGCACCTGCAAGCCACAAACCATCGCCCGGTGGCAAACAATAGCAACGGTCAGCAATGCTGACCAAATTATAACGATCCCGCCCCCAAAATCGGGGCGGCGATGCTCTTTCCCTGCACTTCATTAGTATAGGCAATGCTATTAATGTAAACACACATCAACACAGGCGTAGGCTCGCACGGCCACACACCCCGTGCACTCAGGGCACATTCTCGGCGAACCGGCCAACGTCACGTCAATTCAAGCCATAGACGTTCCCAATCCACCACCGCCTCTTGAACGGTCGTCCATATGAGCATTTTGCCTTCCTGGCCTTGGTCACGGCAATTTAAGCCATAGACCGCCGAAGACCCTCATCCATGCCAACGGTCCTACCGAACGACATAGACCGGGTACGGTTCCGCCTGACCCGTGCTCATACCGCAACGGCAATTTAAGCCATATGCGCAGGTCAAGACTCACCGAGTCCCGTTTCCGCCACAACAATCACATAACCCGGTTATGTTCACGTTGGCTCCCCGGCCACCGTGTTGGCAAAACCCGCCTTTGCCCAGTTTTCCGGGTGCACCTTGGAGTTAATCTCCAAGGCTCCCTGATGCAATCTACCATGTAGAAAACCCGAAAAACACCCAAACACCCGGAGTCTTCCCCGGTACATATGCAATGCAACATCACCGATCCGTCTCTACTTGTCCGGATAGGCTTCACACACAATGCCTATGTCCGTTTTCGCATACGGACTCTACACAAGGGGGACTTCACATATCTACCCCAAGGAACGCTCCAACTCTTCGCTCACTCGCGAGAGCGGGCTTCCTATGCAAAGGAAAAGAGGGCTTCACATGCCCAAGGATGAGATCGTTACCCTTGCATTCTTTCGCGGCGCCATCGAAAACTATACGGTTGGAAAGCACCGCAACGACGTCGCCTCCGCGGATCTTGACTCAGATCGTGATTCGGAACTCCGAAGCTCCTCCGACGGCCGGATCTAGCCCTTCTTCCTCCTCCTTGCTCTCTCCTCTCTCTAGCTTTAGAAAGAGAACCACTCAAGAGAAAATGAGGGTTTCTAAACCCTATTCCCGGGTAAAACCATCCAGGAGCAGCCCCCCACCGTCAGATCCAAAGCCAAGGAAATGAACGGCCACGATTAAGCCTCAAATTATAAAATCTGGGCCGAACACGGGTTGGCACACGGCCGTGTGCCTGGCCGTGTAGCTCATTCGCCATCTCGACCCAGATTAAAAACCAGCACACGACATGTGACACGGCCTCCGACACGCCCGTGTCGCCTGCGACACGCCCGTGTCGGGACCCGTGTCACGCCCCCCCGTGTGCAATAAATCGACACCTTGCAGTCAGAGTGGTACACGGCTCGGTGACACGGCATGGGACACGCCCGTGTCACATCTGACACGCCCGTGTCTGTGCCCATGTCACGGCCCGTGTACAACTTCGACGATTCCCTTGAGTGACACGACCTGGGACACGCCCGTGTCCTAGGCCGTGTCCCTCCACACGACCATCGTCGACCTACACTGGTCGACTACACGGCCAGTTCGACGATTCGAGCTCGACACGCCCGACACGGCCTCCGACACGCCCGTGTCGGGGCCCGTGTCACCTGCACCAAAAATCTGACTTGGCCAAAAACGATCCCCGTCGCTCCTACGACAAATTGGGGTGTTACATACCTCACCCATTCCCGCTCCTCCTACGCCACTCACCCAAACTCCACCACCCAAACCATCTCTCCTCACGACTTCCGATGAGGATGATGATCTCCAAACCTTTATTCAATTCTAACAATTCGAAAAAAATGCAACAACGATATCGCCATACTTCATCCCCCACTTCTGTTCCAGCCACCCCATCTCCTTCTTGCTCGCCCGATCCTTTTGGGGGATCATTCGCACAAGATCCTTACGATGGTTTGGATCTCCTTGATTCCTAATCCAAACCCCTAACATTATCGGTAGAACGGATTCAAACTACTGACTTGCCCGGTTCAAACGGTACCGGGTCTGACTCATTAAATCCGTTGATAGCTGCGGATTTGCTCAAAATCCGACCCAACTGGACCCGGTTCAAACGGTACCGGGTCTGACTCATCAAATCCGTTGATAGCTGCGGATTTTCTCAAAATCCTTATTCCACTTTTTCTATAGTCTATATTGATGATGTTCTTATCTTCTCTGATTCCCTCGATCAACATATCAACATCTCAAAACATTTTTACATGTTATAAAAAAGAATGGTTTGGTTATTTCTACCTCCAAAATGAAACTATTCCAAACACAAATCCGTTTTTTCGGACACCATATTCATCGCAACACCATCATCCCCATTCAACGGAGTCTTGAGTTTGCATCAAAATTTCCTGATATCATCAAAGACAAAACTCAACTCCAACGATTTTTGGGCTGTCTTAATTACATTTCAGATTTCATTCCTAACCTTCGTCAACTTTGTGCTCCTTTATATCAACGCCTCACAAAGAATTCACCTTCATGGACTTCTCAACATATCACAATCATTCAAGAACACCTCGTCCGATATCATTCTGGTATCTGACTTGGACCACAAAAAAATTATTATATTATTAAAAAAGAAATACTTAGTAATGTTAAATGTATTTTAAAATTTCAAGATGATTTAATTAACAAAAAATTCCTTTTACGCATTGATTGCCAATCTGCAAAATACATTTTACAAAATGATGTACAAAACCTAGTTTCAAAACAAATTTTTGCTAGATGGCAAGCACTTTTATCTGTTTTTTATTTCGATATTGAATATGTCAAAGGCTCTGATAACTCTCTTCCTGACTTCCTCACTCGCGAATTCTTGCAAGGCAATGACCAAGCAATCAGCCACACCATCGCCAAAGAACCAAACACCACAAGATTATGCACTCAAGAAACTTCCACCGGTTCCCACTCAAAATAAATTCACCCCCTTAACCTACTTCGATGTTTTCACTCATGTCAAATCCTTACCACCGACTACAATTTCCCTCACGACCAATTATGCTCATACCGACCCTGCATACATTCCTCAACCCATTACTGAGCACATTCATCTTACCCATTTTACTCAAACTCCACCCTATGAAGCACTTCAAAAACACGTCAGCCACACATTTCCTCCTCACTCCTATTGGCTAGACGACCCACTCAAAACTCAACGGTTTTTATGAGCTTATCCTTATTAACACCCACTCTGCCACCATTACTCATACCAAGGACAAAAATAACTCATCCCTAATCGCATTTTCCAAATGCGTCATTCATACCGTGCTTGATTCATCCACATGGTCCAATTCCTGGACTCCACACCAATTTTCAGTTCCATTCAACCCCCCTGCCTACACTTACCACGATTACCAACAAGCGTGGTTTCACACCTTCCTTTTTCGACCTTTCTCCCACTCCTGGTTAATCGTTTTTCACCAGTCCTGTCCACCTACTCTTCCTATTTGGTTCTATGACTGGTTGAGATACTATGGTTCCTCCCCCCAAATCCTACCACCATCATTCAATCCTAGCTGGCAAACCTGGGTGACCAAGTCCACCGGCCCGGCATTCAAAAATCCCTCCAATTTCACAACTCTTTCAAAATTCCTTGGATCTTTTGTTGGAGCTTCGCCATTACAAAAACTCATCCTGACGACTTTTCATTTTCCCTCATTCGCGTCTTCAAAGTCAAATGGTGGCAAAAATTCAATACTGACCTTGCCTCTGACAGGGTCATATGCATCATTCATACTGTGCTTGATTCATCCACATGGTCCAATCCCTGGACTCCACACCAATTTTCAGTTCCATTCAACCCCCCTGCCTACACTTACCACGATTACCAACAAGCGTGGTTTCACACCTTCCTTTTTCGACCTTTCTCCCACTCCTGGTTCATCGTTTTTCACCAGTCATGTCCACCTACTCTTCCTATCCGGTTCTATGACTGGTGGAGATACTATGGTGCCTCCCCCCAAATCCTACCACCATCATTCAATCCTAGCTGGCAAACCTGGGTGACCAAGTCCACCGGCCTGACATTCAAAAAATCCCTCCAATTTCACAACTCTTTCAAAATTCCTTGGATCTTTTGTTGGAGCTTCGCCATTACAAAAACTCATCCTGACGACTTTCCATTTTCCCTCATTCGCGTCTTCAAAGTCAAATGGTTGCTAAAATTCAATGCTGACCTTGCCTCTGACAGGGTCATACTTCATTACATCCGAACAGGATCCTTCCCACCTCCTAATTCTGTTACTTCTACCTCACCTATTCCAGCTCCACCTACGCCACTCACCCAAACACCACCATCCAACTCATCTCTCCTCACGACTTTCGACGAGGATGATGATCTCCAAACATTCATTCAATTTCAACAGTTCAAAAAATGCAGCCACGTTATCGCCATACTTCATCCTCCACTTCTGTTCCAGCCACACCATCTCCTTTGGGCTCACCTGATCCTTTCGGAGGATCATTCGCCCAAGATCCTTACGACGGTTTGGATCTCCTTGATTTATAATCCAAACTCCTAACGTTATCAGTAGAACAGATCTAAATCTACTGACAAGCCCGGTTCAAACGGTACCGGTAAAGGCATCTCAAACCCGTTAATAGCTGCGGATTTGCTAAAAATCCGATTCATCTAGCCCGGTTCAAACGGTACCGGTAAAGGCATCTCAAACCCGTTAATAGTTGCGGATTTGCTAAATATCCGATTCATCTAGTCCGGTTCAAACGACACCAGTAAAGGCATCTCAAACCCTTTAATAGCTGCAGATTTGCTAAAAATCCGATTCATCTAGCCCGGTTCAAACGGTACCGGTAAAGGCATCTCAAACCCGTTAATAGCTACGGATTTGCTAAAAATCCGATTCATCTAGCCCGATTCAAACGGTACTGGTAAAGGCATCTCAAACCCATTAATAGCTGCGGATTTGCTAAAAATCTGATTCATCTCCATCTCGTCGGGCTTGTTAGTAGATTTAGATCCGTTCTACTGATAACGTTAGGGGTTTGGATTATGAATCAAGGAGATCCAAACCGTCATAAGGATCTTTGGCGAATGATCCTCCGAAAGGATCAGGTGAGCTCGAAGGAGATGGTGTGGCTGGAACAGAAGTGGAGGATGAAGTATGGCGATAACGTTGCTGCATTTTTTTTGAACTGTTGAAATTGAATGAATGTTTGGAGATCATTATCCTCGTCGGAAGTCGTGAGGAGAGATGAGTTGGATGGTGGTGTTTGGGTGAGTGGCGTAGGTGGAGCTGGAATAGGTGAGGTATAAGTAACAGAATTAGGAGGTGGGAAGGATCCTGTTCTGATGTAATGAAGTATGACCCTGTCAGAGGAAAGGTCAGTATTGAATTTTGGCCACCATTTGACTTTGAAGACGCGAATGAGGGAAAATGGAAAGTCGTCGGGATGAGTTTTTGTAATGGCGAAGCTCCAACAAAAGATCCAAGGAATTTTGAAAGAGTTGTGAAATTGGAGGGATTTTTTGAATGTCGGGTCAGTGGACTTGGTCACCCAGGTTTGCCAGCTAGGATTGAATGATGGTGGTAGGATTTGGGGGGAGGCACCATAGTATCTCCACCAGTCATAGAACCAGATAGGAAGAGTAGGTGGATAGGACTTGTGAAAAATGATGAACCAGGAGTGGGAGAAAGGTCGAAAAAGGAAGGTGCGAAACCACGCTTGTTGGTAATCGTGGTAAGTGTAGGCAGGGGGGTTGAATGGAACTGAAAATTGGTGTGGAGTCCAGGGATTGGACCATGTGGATGAATCAAGCACAGTATGAATGACGCATTTGGAAAATGCGATTTGGGATGGGTTATTTTTGTCATTGGTATGAGTAATGGTGGCAGAGTGGGTGTCAATAAGGATAAGCTCATAAAACCGTTGAGTTTTGAGTGGGTCGTCTAGCCAATAGGAGTGAGGAGAAAATGTGTGGCTGACGTGTTTTTGAAGTGCTTCATAGGGTGGTGTTTGAGTAAAATGGGTAAGATGAATGTGCTCAGTAATGGGTTGAGGAATGTATGCAGGGTCGGTATGAGCATAATTGGTCGTGAGGGAAATTGGAGTAGATGGTAAGGATTTGACATGAGTGAGAACATCAGAGTAGGTTAAGGGGGTGAATTTATTTTGAGTGGGAACCGGTGGAAGTTTCTTGAGTGCGTAATCTTGTGGTGTTTGGTTCTTTGGTGATGGTGTGGCTGATTGCTTGCTCATTGCCTTGCAAGAATTCGCGAGTGAGGAAGTCAGGAAGAGAGTTGTCAGAGCCTTTGACATATTCAATATCGAAATCAAAACAGATAAAAGTGCTTGCCATCTAGCAAAAATTTGTTTTGAAACTAGGTTTTGTACATCATTTTGTAAAATGTATTTTGCAGATTGGCAATCAATGCGTAAAAGGAATTTTTTGTTATTTAAATCATCTTGATATTTTAAAAAACATTTAACAATACTAAGTATTTCTTTTTTAATAGTATAATAATTTTTTGTGGTCCAAGCCAGATACCAGAATGATATCGGACGAGGTGTTCTTGTGTAGATGGAGGAAGTCGTTGTTTAAGGATGCCACCATAACCAATATTAGAGGCATCAGTTTCTACAATCATGAATGCATGGGGGTGAGGTAGACAGAGACAAGGGAGAGATTGAACGCGTGTTTTAATGGTGTGAATGATTGTGGTATGTTGATAAGTCCATGAAGGTGGATTCTTTTGGAGGCGTTGATATAAAGGAGCACAAATTGACGAAGGTTGGGAATGAAATCTGAAATGTAATTAAGACAGCCAAGAAATCGTTGGAGTTGAGTTTTGTCTTTGATGATATCAGGAAATTTTGATGCAAACTCAAGACTCCGTTGAATGGGGATGATGGTGAGGTAGACAGAGACAAGGGAGAGATTGAACGCGTGTTTTAATGGTGTGAATGATTGTGGTATGTTGAGAAGTCCATGAAGGTGGATTCTTTTGGAGGCGTTGATATAAAGGAGCACAAAGTTGACGAAGGTTGGGAATGAAATCTGAAATGTAATTAAGACAGCCAAGAAATCGTTGGAGTTGAGTTTTGTCTTTGATGATATCAGGAAATTTTGATGCAAACTCAAGACTCTGTTGAATGGGGATGATGGTGTTGCGATGAATATGATGTCCGAGAAAACGGATTTGTGTTTGGAATTATTTCATTTTGGAGGCAGACATAACCAAACCATTCTTTTTCATAACATATAAAAATGTTTTGAGATGTTTGGTATGTTGATCGAGGGAATCAGAGAAGATAAGAACATCATCAATGTAGACTATAGAAAAAGTGGAATAAGGGTTAAGAATGTCGTTCATGATATGTTGGAATTCTGAAGGAGCATTTTTTATACCGAAGGGCATAACATTCCATTCATAATGTCCAAAGGGGACGGTGAAAGCAATTTTGTAGCGATCTTTGGGATCGATCTTGATTTGCTAGAAACCAGATTTCATATCGAATTTGGAAAAAAAATTTGCATTACTAAGTCGTTTAAGGAGATCACGTTTGTTGGGGATAGGATAACGAATCTATTGTAATACTTTATTTAAGGGTTTGTAATTTATGACCAAACGTGGAGTGCCTCGTTCGAATTCTGCATTTTTCATGACATAAAATGCAACACAAGTCCAGGGGGAGTGGGAAGGCCTAATTAGGTGTTTGTCTAATAAGGTTTGTATTTCAGTTTTGCAAACTTCCGGGAGTTCATGATTCATTTGTATTGGTCGTGCTTTAGTTGGAATTTTTTGTTCGGAATACTCAGGTTCATATGGGAGTTGGACAATATGTTTTTTGCGATCCCAGAATGCATTGGGTAATTCGGCACAAACTTCTTGTTTGAATAGTTCTTCGAGTTGGTGGATGTGTAGTTGGGTGGATGATAATTGTAGTTGTTTGTCAATATGAGCATGGGAAAGATCGTCTTGTAAATAAAGAAGTTTTTTGTGTTTCTGTTGAATAAGATTAATGTGGCGAAAGATAGAATGTTGTTGTAAAAGGTTAAGTTGTTTCTGGCGTATAGGGTGGATGAATTTAAAAAGAACTGTGTGACCCATTATGTTAGTACTAATTCCGTTAGTGGAAACTTGGAAGGGGTAAATTTGTGTGAGAAAAGGAGTGCCAAGAATAATATCGGTGTTTAGATTGTTGATAATAATAAATTGATGTTTAAAGCAAAATGGTCCGTTGCAGATAGAAGCTTGAGTAATTTTGCCATGGATTTGTAGAGGGGAATTGTTTGCAGCAATTAAGACTTCGTTTGTAGGTTGGTAATACTTGGTTAGGATGAGACCATCGCGGATACAGCTTTGGTCAGCTCCTCTATCTATCATTGCGATGAAGGTTTGTGTGAAATTATGAATTGAGATAGTAACATGGATTAACCATTTTTGGAATTGGATGCGATCAATGGTGGAAAGGAAGGAAGCATCAGTAGGTGGAGTATTGGAAATGGTAAGAGGAGGAAGGGAGATATTAGCGGGCTCGGATTCTGTTGGAGGTGGGGTGAGAAGGCTTTGGAGTAAAGAGAATTGTGTTTCATGGGCGAGATGTTTGATATCAAGTGCATGAATTTGGGTTTTGAGGATTTGTATTTCCTGTTTAAGGTGATGAATGTCAGTATGTAAGTCTTTGAGAGCTGGAGTGGTGGGAGTTTTGTGGGCGGACGTTTGTGAATATTTATCAAAGAGTTTGGAAATACTAAAGGGTTGGACTAAAGAGATGTGATTGTCTTGGAGGACTAAAGTTTGTAATTTTTCAAAAAGTTATTTTTGTTGAACGGGATCAGGAATTTGTTTGATCATATCAAAGATGAAGTCTTTGGTATCAGTTTGAGTGGTGCGGATCATGTTGACTTGGTTTTGACAAGCGCAAGGGGAGGAATGATGCGAAGTATCGGAGGAGGCGTAAGAATCGTGGTCGTCGTCAGTAATTTGGAAAATTTGAAGTTTATTTTTTAATTTATTTTTGATGTCGTCATTGACATCAGAGAGGTCATCAATGATTTCATTGATACGTCCTTTGTTGCGGCATTTAGCAGCAATATGGCCTTTCTGGCCGCATTTAAAGCAGGTGATAGAAGTTGAGTGATGAGGATGTTTATTCCGGCGAGGATAAGGCTTAGAAGAGTGAGTTGGATTGGGGTAGGAAGAAGGTTGGTGGTTAGAGGAATTGTGATGGTATTTGGAACGTGTGAAAATTTTGTGGGATTTTCGTCGTGCTGTAGAGGGAGCGGATAGACCGGTGATGCCAAAAGCATCACAGAAAGAACCAAGTTCGCGGCATTTGCTGACTTATTTGGCTTGGAACTTGAGCTCTTGACATGCAGCCAATGCCTCACTTTTAACAAAAGAAAATAGTTTACCATAAGTCATTTGGTAGAAATCAATGTGATCAGTGCCCATTTCTTTTTGAAGATTGAACATGATGCATTGGGAAAAAAGAGTAGGTAGTCCAGTGACGAATTTTTCTTTCTAAAATGGAGCAGTTGAGTAAGGTCGTTTGAGTACCTGGGTGAGGAAAACATCTTTGTACCAGCGAATGTCGGAAAGGGTTGGACATCGAATATTAGTAAGAAAGATTTTGGAGGAAGTTAATTCTTCGCGAGGATTGCCAATGAAATGCATGGCAATGGTGATAATGAGATAATCACAAGCGTCAGATTCGGATTTAATGATACCTTGTTCATCTTCAGTATCAATGGTATGATTTAAAATAGTGTGTTTGTCATCAAGGGTGAGAGAATTGTCCCACCAGTATTTGAGTTGGCTGGTAAAACCAGTAACGAGGATACTGGCAGTTTCCTTTTCGGGGCAGTGTTTGATTTTATACGCCATTTTGGCCATGCCCATTTCTTGGAGAGTATTGAGTATTTCATATTCACTTTTGCCGTCGATATTCCATTCATAAATGGAACCGCCGTCATAATGTTTTGCATTGAATTTGGCCCGTTCTTCGTATTGAATGTCAGAAAGTGTGGGTCGTGGATAATAATTTCTGGTATCAGGATTGATCCAGCGACGGTTATGGCGTGGTTAGGTGGATTTGTGCGGGTGTCGTCGTATTTTATTAAGATTTGGAGGGGCATCACTTTGGAGGTTTTGTTCGATGTCGCTTAAGAGGTTAATAAGAGGATTATCAGAGTCACTGCTTAGAGTGGAGGAATTATCATTATCGGTATGATGATCAATAATGTTTAATTTGGAAGGACTAGGAAAATTGTTATTAAGGTTTGTGAGAGTTTGATTCAATTTCTGAAGTAATGAGTCTTGTCTGAAAGTAAGATGGTGTTCTTGAGAGGGAGGAAGACTATGAGGTTGGAAGTGAGGGGCGGAGCCACTAGAAGGAAACTTAGAAGTAGTGGGAGCTGGTGTGGGTTGGAAATGTTTGGAGTCAGTTTTTAGGGAGGCGATTTGGGTAGAAATGGTATGAAGAAGTTGGTTAGAATAATTGTTTTGATGATATATTTTTCAAATATCATCGATAAGAATAGGGGTGGAATCAGGACCATCACGGCCTTTTTTAAAAGGTGTGGCAATGATGTCATGACCATCTGGTGTAGAGAGTTGTATTGTTTGAAGAGGCGATGTAACGGAAGTAACAACAGTGTTATCTGAGAGTCGTCATTTGGTGTGTAAAGAGGTTTGGACATTACTAGTGGATTGTGTAAATTGTGAAGAAATATTTAGGTTTTGAAGATAATATTCGAGCCATACTTCAAAATTGAATTCTAATTGATGGCGAATAATATCAAATTTACATTGTTTCTGTAGTATATATTTGGTAGGAGTGGTAAAAGAGTCAAACCAGGAGTAATAAGGGGAATCTTCTTGAAACTCAGTGAATAAGTCGTCAAAGTTTGGATTAAATGGTTTGAGGAGTGTAATAACTTTAATACCGTGAATGCGCATATGCGTAGAGGTAGGAGAATTAGTTGTGTTGGAGGTATTGACAACGTCGGGTAGAGGAGATGTGTAATTGACATGGACGATGGGAGTTTGGAGTGATTCCGGTATGGAATCTTCTTTCAATTCACGAAAGGAAGTAGAAATACGAGGGGGAATGTACGCAGGTTGGTGAGAGAGAGAAGTCCGCTCAGTGAAGGAATTGAACCGGATAAGTACAGTGCCATCCGTTTCTTCGATAACATCTTGAATTTCGGTTTGTTCGATACTTGGTGGTTTTTGAGGTTGATCAATTTTAAATTGATCGGGAATTGTGATTTCATGCCATTTTAATCGTCGAGGTGAAAAAGTTTTGGAATAGGGAGCATCTATATATATATATATACATATATATATACATATATATATATATAGATATACATATATATATTACTGTACTAAACTAATGGCTAATCTAGTCCGTCGTATTTTCTCTGGTCCTTCTAGTTCTTCCTCCCGTACTGTTCTTAGTCAAGAAGATATTATTCATACTGATTTTCTTAATTGGTCTATTCCTACTGAAAACATTGATAATATTTACAAAATTGGTACTTTTGATTTCAAAACCGCTTTTAGTGTAAAAACGCATGAAGAAACTTTTAATATCCAACAACAATTCAATCTACACCTTTATTATCACATATTGCACTACAAAAATATTCTGACCGCGGTTTTCGTTATATCCACTTTGGTATGATACAAGTTGCTACCAAACCTTTGGTTCATATTGGTGTCAATATTCCTATTTATATGGCCCTACGGGATAAACGATTAACTAAATATAAGTCTCTTATTCTTGCCATGATCCAAACTAATATATGTAATGACCCTATTTATTTTAATAGTATTCCTAACTTCACCGTCTCCCTTACAGATCCTTTGGTATCACATATTGCATGAAGAAACTTTTAATATCCAATAACAATTCAATCTACACCTTTATTATCACATATTGCACTACAAAAATATTCTGACCGCGGTTTTTGTTATATCCACTTTGGTATGATACAAGTTGCTATCAAACCTTTGGTTCATATTGGTGTCAATATTCCTATTTATATGGCCCTACGGGATAAACGATTAACTAAATATAAGTCTCTTATTCTTGCCATGATCCAAACTAATATATGTAATGACCCTATTTATTTTAATAGTATTCCTAACTTCACCGTCTCCCTTACAGATCCTTTAATCCTCAATTCGTTTATCCTTGACATTCATTTACAAGGAACTGAATTTGAAAAATTAGCTGAGCAATTTGCAATCATGTATCGTATTTATTTTAAACTCATGAGTTCTTGACATGCAGCTAATGTTTCACTTTTGACAAAAGCAAATAACTGACCATAGGTCATTTGGTTGAAATCAATGTGATCAGTGCCCATTTTCTTTTGAAGATTGAGCATGATGCGTTGGGAAAAAAGAGTAGGTAGTCCAGTGACAAATTTTTCTTTCCAAAATGGAGCAGTGGAGTCGGGTCGTTTGAGTACCTGAGTGAGGAAAACATCTTTGTACCAGCGAAAGTCAGAAAGGGTTGGACATCGAATATTAGTAAGAAAGATTTTGGAGGAAGTCAATTCTTCGCGAGAATTGCCAATGAAATGCATTGCAATGGTAATAATGAGATAATCACAAGCATCAGATTCAGATTTAATGACGTCTTGCTCATCTTCAGTATCGATGGTATGATTCAAAATAGTGTGTTTATCATCAAGGGTGAGAGAATTATCCCACCAGTATTTGAGTTGGCCGGTAAAACTAGTAACGAGGATACTGACAGTTTCCTTTTCGGGGCAGTGTTTGATTTTGTACGCCATTTTGGTCATGCCCATTTCTTGGAGAGTATTTAAGATTTCATATTCACTTTTGTCGTTGATATTCCACTCATAAATGGATCCGCCGTCATAATGTTTAGCATGGAATTTGGCGCGTTCTTCGTATTGAATGTCGGGAGGTGTTGAGCGTGGATAATAATTTCTGGTATCAGGATTGATCCAACGACGGTTAATTCGTGGGAAGGTGGATTTGTGCGGGTGTCGTCGTATTTTATTAAGATTCGGAGGGGCATCACTTTGGAGATCTTGTTCGATGTCACTTAAGAGGTTTATAAGAGGATTGTCCGAGTTACTGCTTGGGGTGGAGGAATCATCAGTATGATGATCAATAATGTTTAATTTGGAAGGACCAGGAAAATTGTTATTAAGGTTTGTGAGGGTTTGGTTTAATTTCTAGAGTAATGAGTCATGTCTGAAAGTAAGATGTTCTTGAGAGAGAGGGAGACTATGAGGTTGGAAGTGAGGGGCGGAGCCACTATAAGGAAACTTAGAAGTGTTGTGAGCTGGTGAAGGTTGTGAGATTTTGGAGTCAATATTTAAGGATGCGATTTTGGTGGAAATAGTATGAAGAAGTTGATTAGAATAATTATTTTGATGATATATTTTGCGGATGTCGTCGATAAGAATGGGGGTGGAGTCAGGACCATCATGACCCTTTTTAAAGGGCGTGGCGATGATGTCATGACCATATGGTGTGGAGAGTTGTATTGTTTGAAGAGGCGGTGTAATAGAAGTAACTACAGTGTTATCAGGAAGTCGCCATTTGGTGTGTAAGGAGGTTTGTACATTAATGGTGGACTGTGTAAACGGGGAAGAAATGTTTAGGTTGTGAAGATAATTTTCTAGCCATACTTCAAAATTGAATTTTAATTGATGGCAGATAATATCAAATTTCCATTATTTCTATAGTATGTGCTTGGTGGGGGTGTTAAAAGATTCAAACCAAGAGTAATAAGGGGAATCTTCTTAAAACTCAGTGAATAAGTCGTCAAAATTTGGATTAAATGGTTTGAGAAGTGTGATAACATTAACACCGTGAATACGCATGTGCGTAGAGGTAGGAGAATAAGTTGTATTAGAAGTATTTACACCGTCTGGTAGAGGAGATGTATAATTGACGTGGACGACGGGAGTTTGGAGTGAGGGTATGTCTAGTGGTTCAGGTATGGAGGTAGATTCTCGAAAGGAAGTAGAAATACGAGAGTGAATGTACGTAGGTAAGTGGGAAAGAGAGGTCCAATCAGTGAAGGAATTGAACCGGATAAGTACAGTGTCATCCGTTTCTTCAATGACATCCTGTATTTTAGTTTGTTCGATACTTGGTGGTATTTTAGGGCATTCAATTTTAAATTGATCGGGGATTGTGATTTCATGTCATTTTAATCGTCGAGGTGAAAAAGTTTTGGAATAGGGAGCGTCTATTTGTAATAAAACGATTTCGTCGGAAAAGTTTGTTCCAAGTTTAAGTTTGGGATTTAAACAGGAACTCAGGAGTTTAAAATAAATACGATACATGATTGCAAATTGCTCGGCTAATTTTTCAAATTTAGTTCCTTGTAAATGAATGTCAAGGATTGACAATATATAAGTCTTCTATTCTTGCCATGATCCAAACTAATATATGTAATGACCCTATTTATTTTAATAGTATTCCTAACTTCACCGATTGCGTCTGGAGGAATTATTGCGCCTTTAGTGCTGACAGAAATCTTTTGAAAAATATGGCTGTATGGCTCCCCGAGGCTCAATACAGGGGCTAGATGAATCGGATTTTGAGCAAATCCGCAGCTATAAACGGATTTGATATGCCTTTACCGGTTACCGTTTGAACAGGGTTAGATGAATCAGATTTTGAGCAAATCCGCAGCTATAAACGGATTTGATATGCCTTTACCGGTTACTGTTTGAACCGGGCTAGATGAATCAGATTTTGAGCAAATCCGCAGCTATAAACGGATTTACTATGCCTTTACCGGTTACCGTTTGAACCGGGCTAGATGAATCGGATTTTGAGCAAATCCGCAGCTATAAATGGATTTGATATGTCGTTACCGGTTACCGTTTGAACCGGGCTAGATGAATCGGATTTTGAGCAAATCCGCAGCTATAAATGGATTTGATATGCTTTTACCGGTTATCGTTTGAACCGGGCTAGATGAATCGGATTTTGAGCAAATCCGCAGCTATAAACGGATTTGATATGTCTTTACCGGTTACCGTTTGAACCGGGCTAGTCAGTAGATTAAAATCCGCTCTACTGATAACGTTAGGGGTTTGGATTATGAATCAAGGAGATCCAAACTGTCGTAAGGATCTTGGGTGAATGATCCTCCAAAAGGATCGGGTGAGTTTGAAGGAGATGATGTGGCTGGAATAGAAGTGGAGGATGAAGTATGGCGATAACATTACTGCATTTTTTTGAATTGTTGAAATTGAAGGAAAGTTTGGAGATCATCGTCTTCGTCGGGAGTCATGAGGAGAGATGATTTTGGAGGTGGCGTTTGGGTGAGTGGCGTAGGTGGAGCGGGAATAAGTGGGGTAGGAGTAGCAGAAGTAGGAAGTGGGAAGGTTCCTGTTCGGATGTAATGAAGTACGACCCGATCGGAGGCAAGGTCAGTATTGAATTTAGGCCACCATTTGACCTTGAAGACTCGAATGAGAGAAAATGGAAAGTCGTCTGGATGGGTTTTTGTAATAGCGAAGCTCCAACAAAAGATCCACGGGATTTTGAAGGAGTTGTGGAATTGGAGGGATTTTTTGAATGTAGGACCGGTGGACTTGGTTGACCAAGTTTGGTAGGTAGAGTTGAGTGATGGTGGGAGGATTTGGGGGGAGGCACCATAGTGTCTCCACCAGTCATAGAACCAGATTGGAAGAGTTTTTGGACAGGACGGTGAAAAACTATGAACCAGGAATGGGAGAAGGATCAAAAAAGTAATGTGCGAAACCACGCAAGCTGGTAATCGTGGTAGGTGTATGCAGGGGGGTTGAATGGAACAAAAAATTGGTGGGGAGTCCAAGGATTGGACCATGAGGATGAGTCAATAACGTTATGAATGACGCATTTTGAAAAGGCGATCTGAGAAGGGTTGGTTTTGTCATTCGTGTGAGTAATGGTAGCAGATTGAGTGTCAATAAGGATGAGTTCATAAAATCGTTGGGTTTTGAGTGGGTCGTCGAGCCAATAAGAGTGAGGGAGAAAAGTGTGACTGACGTGTTTTTGGAGTGCGTCATAAGGTGGAGTTTGAGTAAAGTGGGTCAGATGAATATGCTCAGTGAGAGGTTGAGGAATATAGGCGGGATCAGTATGAGCATAATTTGTGGTGAGGGAGAGTGGAGTGGGAGGTAATGCTTTGACATGAGTAAGTACGTCTGAATATGTTAAGGGGGTGAATTTATTTTGAGTTGGTGCTGACGGAAGCTTTTTGAGTGCATAATCCTGTGGCGTTTGGTTCTTGGGTGGCGGTGTTGCTGGTTGCTTGCTCATTGCCTTGTAAGAATTCGCAAGTGAGGAAGTCAGGAAGAGAGTTGGCAGAGCCTTTGACATATTCAATATCAAAATCAAAAACAGATAAAAGTGCTTGCCATCGGGCAAAAATTTGTTTTGAAATGAGGTTTTGTCCATCATTTTGTAAAATATATTTGGGAGATTGGCAATCAATGCGTAAAAGTAATTTTTTGTTAATTAAATCGTCTTGAAATTTTAAAATACATTTAACAATACTAAGTACTTTTTTTTAATAGTATAATAATTTTTTTGAGGTCCGAGCCAGATACCAGAATGGTATCAGACTAAGTGTTCCTGTGTACATGGAGGAAGACGTTGTTTGAGAATGCCACCATAACCAATGTCAGAGGCATCTGTTTCAACAATCATGACTGCATAGGGGTGGGGTAGACAGAGACATGGGAGAGATTGAACTCGTGTTTTAATGGTGTGAATGATATTCGTATGTTGAGAAGTCCATGAAGGTGGATTCTTTTGGAGGCGTTGGTATAAAGGAGCATAAAGTTGACGAAGATTGGGAATGAAATCCGAAATGTAATTGAGACATCCGAGAAATCGTTGTAGTTGAGTTTTGTCTTTTATGATATCAGGAAATTTGGATGCAAATTCAAGGCTTCGTTGAATTGGAATGATAGTGTTGCGATGAATATGGTGTCCGAGAAAGCGGATTTGTGTTTGGAATAATTTCATTTTTGAGGCAGAAATTACCAAACCATTCTTTTTGATAATGTATAAGAATGTTTTGAGATGTTTAGTGTGTTGATCGATGGAATCTGAGAAGATGAGAACATCATCAATGTAAACTATAGAAAAAGTTGAATAAGGATTAAGAATGTCATTCATAAAATGTTGGAATTCAGAAGGAGCATTTTTTAAACCGAATGGCATTACGTTCCATTCATAGTGTCCAAAGGGGACTGTGAAAGCAGTTTTGTACCTGTCTTTGGGATCGATCTGGATTTGCCAGAATCCAGATTTCATGTCGAATTTGGAAAAGATTTTGGCATTACTAAGACGTTTAAGTAAATCACGTTTGTTAGGGATAGGATAGTGAATCCATTGTAATACTTTGTTTAATGGTTTGTAGTTAATGACTAATCGTGGAGTGCCCTGTTCGATTTCTGCATTTTTCATGACATAGAATGCAACACAACTCCAGGGGGAGTTGGAAGGTCGAATTAATTTTTTATCTAATAAGGTTTGTATTTCGTTTTTGCAAACTTCCAGGAGTTCATGATTCATTTGAATTGGGCATGCTTTAGTGGGAATGTGTCGTTCGGAAAAGTCGGGTTCATATGTGAGTTGTACGATATGTTTCTTACGGTCCCAGAAAGCATTGGGTAATTACGCACAGACTTTGTGTTTGAATAGTTCTTCGAACTGGTGAACTTGCAGTTGGGTGGTGGGTAAGCGTAGTTGTGTGTCAACGTGGGCATGTGAAAGATCGTCTTGTAAATAAAGAAGTTTTTTGTGTTTCTGTTGGATGAGATAAATGTGTTAAAAAATAGAATGCTGTTGTAAAAGGTTTAGTTGTTTTTAGCGTATAGGTTGGATGAATTTAAAAAGAACGATTTGACCCATGATGTTAGTACTAATTTCATTAGTAGAGACTTGGAAGGGATAGATTTGTGTGAGAAATGGAGTGCCAAGAATAATATCGGTGTTTAAATTGTTTATGATAATAAATTGATGTCTACAGCAAAATGGGTCATTGCAGATAGAGGCTTGGGTAACCTTGCCATGGATTTGTAAAGGGAAATTGTTTGTAGCAATTAAGACTTCATTTGTAGGCTTGGGTAACTTTGTCATGGACTATATATATATATATATATATATATATATATATATATATATATATATATATATATATATAT